>JAKWBJ010000054.1:3672749-4896999 GCA_023159175.1 Wohlfahrtia magnifica
CCCAAAGTGTCATTGTGGACGGTTGGTTACACACCGGTGATATTGGTTACTTTGATAATGATTTTGAATTTTTCATTGTGGATCGCATTAAAGAACTGATTAAATACAAGGGATTCCAAGTGCCGCCAGCAGAAATCGAAGCTCTTCTGCTCACTAATCCTAAAATTAAAGATGCTGCAGTTATTGGCAAGCCAGATGAAGAGGCTGGTGAATTACCTATGGCTTTTGTAGTCAAGCAAGCTAATGTGCAGTTAAGCGAACAGGAAGTCATTGATTTTGTGGCTCAAAGAGCCTCCCCTGCCAAGAAACTGCGTGGCGGTGTTATATTTGTCGACGAGATTCCTAAAAATCCCAGCGGTAAAATTTTGCGACGTGTACTGCGTGACATGATTAAGAAAACAAAATCAAAATTGTAAATAAATTCCTTAAACGAACATTACCCATTTTACCTAACCAAAGCCATAAAGGAAAAAAAAATTTTATATACAAATTTTTATTGAAATATTATAATATTGTATAACAAATTATGTAAATTATCTTAAATGTACTGGTTATTTGTAATATTTGGTGCAAACGACGGCGAAAAAAGACAATGTTTATGTATTCCAAAAATAGGTCTATATGTCTGTTATTTTTATAAAACATATATAAATTAATAAAATTTATACTAAAGAAAAAGGAAACTTACCTCATTCTAATATGTAATTGTGTAGAAATTGATTAAAATGTTTACTACGATGTTTTATTAAAATTCGCAATATTTAACTTGTTTTACCGCATATTTTTCTACAGAAACACACAATCACTTGGTGACTTTTTCCACTATTAAAAAACAACTCACAACCTAAAATATTAATTTCCTTAAAGTATTTAATGCTTTATAATAATTATTTTTTAACAATTTGCTGTAATTTTTAACATTTTAAAAACATTTTAGCACAAAAATAAACACAAATATGACAGAAACATTTTTAACGGAACTTCAGCAGAGTTGCCAGCACACCTTTAATTGATTTGTCCTAATAAAGAGATTGTTGAAATTGCCAGACTTATGCTTACACCATACAGTGTAATAGGAGACGTTATACTTTTCGATCTAGACATTGGACAAGTATTCATGGAAACATGAATGTGTTTAAACACATGCATTTGACTAA
Source organism: Wohlfahrtia magnifica (assembly GCA_023159175.1). NCBI lineage: Eukaryota > Metazoa > Arthropoda > Insecta > Diptera > Sarcophagidae > Wohlfahrtia > Wohlfahrtia magnifica. The sequence goes on from JAKWBJ010000054.1 coordinate 3,673,907, forward strand.
CAATTTCGGACATTGAATGGAATTTTTAGTTTGTTACTTTCCCATCAAGACTATTTTTGTTACGTCCTGTCGTTCGAACTCTCCACTCGGTTTAGTTTAATGAAATATGTTTTATTTCACTCCAGCTTAGACCACTTTGGATGACTTTATTAAGCTGACGTCTCCAAGTGGTGACAAACGGCCAATTCTTCGTGTAGTGTATTGAGAATTCCAATAAATAGTCGCTCTAGCACTGTCACCATGAGATCTGCGCAGCACGTGACCAATCCAGTTCCATTTGTAGTTAAGTATATCGATATGAATCACGTTCGGCCAAAGTAACTCGAGAATACCTCGTAGACAGCGGTCAACGATTGCTTGGATGGCATTAATGTCAAGTGGTGTTGTATTCCAAAGCTTACAGAAGAAATGATTTGATGTAAGAATTTAATATGCTGATCTTAGTATGTTCCAAGATAGCAGATTTCCATATAGAAAGCAAGATCGTGAAAAATTGGTTAGCCCTCAAAATTCATTCAAAATTCATCATCACTGCAACCACCTGTGTGCGTCAGAAAGCGACCATAGCAAAATGATTTCATCTCTTCCAGTTAAGCACTCTGTATTTTCAATTTGCCACTGTCCAAAGTGTTGTAGAGCATCATCTCGCCCCTGTGTATAACCATCTTAAGACCAGCCCTTGCAAGAAACTATTAAAAAACACACAAAACAAAACAACAAACTATTTGAACACTTGTATAATGTATTTCTTCAGAATTTTGTTAATTTAGCACTTGTGATAATCTTCCTAGCTTAAGCATAAAAATACGTTGAGAACGACAATGGTGGCATGAATTAACCCCTGAATTTTCTTCAAGTAAATTTTAGGTTTACATTTTAGATAACTTAGATTTGCACTAAATTAAAAATAGAAACGTTTAAAAATTTATAATTTTTAATGTTTAATTCGTTTTCACAAAAAAAAGCTGAGAAACAAATATGGCTAGAAAGTTACAAAATAGATTTAAATAAGTAATATATTTTGAATAAAAGTTTATAAACAAAAGAAAAAAAGTAAAAAAAATTATTTAAAAGCATCTTTTAATAAAATAAAAAAAACACCATTACTTTAAACTATTTTCGAAAAGCATGCAAATAAAGTTCTCGACATTCGAATGAATATTACTTCCTTATCGCAACAGTGCCATATCTTAGAAAAAGGGTTTGAAGGTGAATGTACATTACTCGCGCTAACGCTCTAATACATTCGATACTTTTAAACCCTCAACGCTTTAAAAACGGCAACACACTTCAGAGACGGCGCTTGAATCAGGTAATTGCTTAATTTTCGTTTGTTTATAATGTTTTTTTTTTTTAATCTAAAAATGGAGAGTGCAATAAATTGACTTCCAATTTTTTTAATTCACTGTTTTAGTTTCGTGTTTTAAAACAAGTAACTACATAGTTTGAATTTTTGAGACATTGTAGCAACAAAGGATCGATATGTGTACTAATAATGTTTTTTAATATATTAAACATAAACTACAATTTGTTGCATTATTGGCTAAAATACATTTTTGTAATGTTTTGAATCATTCTAATATAGAAGCAAGTGTATTTTATAACGACCAGTATAGTTGTTTGTAAAAATAAAAATTTATTTCTTTAAAATAAAATCAAAAATTAAAAAAATGTTCGATTTATTTTTGTCTTTTTTTTTAATTTCATTTAATAATTATTTTTCTTACTAGTATTTTCACTTGTCTGCTTATTACATAAAATCTATTATTCTTTTTTCGTTTTTTTATTTGTTAATAAACTATGAATATTATTACTATTAACGTGATAATATTTAAGTAATATGAGCAAATTTTAAAGAGATTTTGTTTTAATAGATTTTTTTTTTAAATTGTTTAACTATAAACTAATAATTTAAAAAATAATAAATTGAATAGCACTAAATATTTTATTTATTTAATTAATATTTCTTATCTTTTTTTACTAAATGTACAACAAAAATTTTATGCTACTTTTTATAATTTGAATTATAAATGTATTTATTTGATTTTATAATTTGTTCTCTCTAATATGGAATATAGGCAGATATTTGTTGTTTAAGTTTTATTACTTTTTTTCTTTGTAACAATTTAAAAATATTATATTTCACTGTTTTTCTTTTACGATAAATGTTTAATTTTTCTTTTTTTTTTTTTGTATAAATATACGTAAAATTTATTTATTTATTTTTTTGTATTAATTTAATTGATTTAATTTCTGTTATAAATATAGAATTGTTTAATAAAGTTTTAGTATGTATAACAATTGTAATTATTGTGATTTTAAGATTTTGTGTATTTTTTAAATATTGTTCCGTTTGCAATTATTGTAAATATATGTGTCGATATACTTTTTGGGTTTTTATTATTTGTTATTTAAAAAAAGGAAGTAATTGTGAAAGTTTTTAGGATTTAAGATTTTGATATAAAAGTTTTTTTCTTGAAACCGGTTGGAAGAGAAACTATTGCCTTAAGAAGAGTTTAACAAAAAAGTGTAAAGGATAAATCTATAAAGCTTAAAGTAATGTAAATGCCTTTCGTTAGGATAAAAAACAGAAGCTGTCAACATAACTTATGCTTTTTTAAAAACTTTTATAACTAACTAGTAAAATTTCTTATAATTAAATTAAAAAATATTTTCTTGTTAAAAACTTATTCCATAAAAAATGTATAAAAGTGTTAAGGTTTAACAGATTTTGTTTAGATATTTGGAGGCCTTAAAAACGAGTTTTGTTTGGCACAAATTTAATAAAATTTGAAACAATATGTTTCAAATTGCTTAACATTTTTTTGTTCATTTTTAAATATTTTTTGTTTAGTATTTTGTTTGTTCTTGTAAAATGTTTATGAACAACTGAATCTGCTGAATGATTGTCAGTTTTATGTCATTCATAAAGAGGAAAAATGTGTCTGTGTGTGTGTAAGTTAATCTGCCATAGCGTCTAGCTCATAGGCATTTAAAAAAGTTAAGGAGGTCCAGCGATACGTCTTTGTTGCGGATCATACAATAATTTCCATTCGATTGGCTTTTCTAGTAACTTTTGGAGGCCCTTGTACTAAATTGGACATTCCACCGTATTTAAAATTAAATATAACAGTTTGTTGGCCAAAATTTGCTTCAAATCTATATAATATGAATGTGTCTTTCGGTTTAATGATCTCTAAAAAACCCTTAAATTAACTTACTCTGTACTTATATGTATTTCCGGTGGTTTCCCGGTAGCATTTTGTATAACTAAAAACATTTTTGTTACGATTTCTATAACATGAGCTGTTTGAAATACAAAATCTCCTTTTTTACGTCCAAATTCAGACTAAAGAAATATTGAAAACAAAAACACTTTTTAACTTAAATAAATATAAAATATTTTGAACTTACAGCTTTAACATGAAATACGGCAATATCATCTAAATATGGACTTAAGGACATACGATAAATTTCAGCTGCTGGTACTCGATATTTTATTTGCAATGTTCTATGATCCAATAATAATAATGAGGAGGTTGATAAAACTAATAAAATAGGCACAATCTGAAATTTAAATATAGATTGAAATTTATATTTGTAAACCGACTTTGTTTCCGACTCAGCACTAGAATTCGCACTAGAATTCCTTACCGAAAACTGGTTTACTTATTAAAATAGAAAAATAATATTAAATTTCATACCTTTCCACTCGATCTCGTTATTTTGTTTATAATATCGGCAAATACAACATATTGATCATTTGTTTCCACACACATTTTCTTCCATTGTTGATTGTGTCTCAAGCGCACATAATCACCAATAAACGGATGAGGCACACTAAAAACATATTAACATGTACGTTTGTCAATTTATATTATTCAATTATTACCTTCTAGGATAAGAAGCTTTTCTATCCTTAAAAATTATACTAGCGGTTACTTTTTCTCGCATACGATTTCTTGATGTTTGATCGAATGAATTTCGATATATATAGCATTTCCAACGATGATATATAGCTCGTAATAGATGTGAAGTTTCTGTTAAAAATGTTGGTGCCGTTGGCCAATCAATAGACAAAGGACTTAAAGTATTAGGTGGTAATCTTAAGGGTATGGTAAGAAGATATTGACGTATTTTCCAGCGCAAATAATAGCGTGATATAACATCGACCGACCATTTGGCTTGACGTTTATAACGCATAGAACGATATTCTTCACGAGCCTATGTTACATAGAATAATATAAAAATTAAAAGAAAAAATCTAAATTTTCTAAAAATTTTAGAAAACTAACGTAGATAAACAATTCTATGCAAAAATTTAAATTTTTTAATAATGTACAACGGTCAACATATTTGAAATGCCAAAATCTTAAAACAAAAACTAAAACTGATGTATTTTTAAATTTTGGCAATTGCTTATCTTTCTTGAAGCTAATTTGACACACACAGAAATGCAAATAGTATGTACACAAAAATATTAAATAAACATGCTTACTATACGATAAAGACTCCATAAGTGTCTGCGTCCAGTAAAAGGAATACCATAACGACATTCCTTCAATTAAAATTATTATTATTATTTTTTTATTAACAAACAAAAACATAACAACGTGCATTTAAATAAGGAAAAACAAAACTAATATATTCACATATACACTTAAGCCATGCAGTATTATTAGAACACAATATAAACAATAATATAATAATTTCAAAACTAACTTACCCTCCACGTTCTCCAAGCACTTGATATCACAATTTGACTTTCCCGCATACGCATATACAATTTTCTTTGACGATACATACGAAATGTCTTTTGTATCAGTATTGCCAACTCGTTCATACGATCACGACGAAACTGTTCCAACTCATAAACAGTACGAGGACTACGTACGAAAACATTTTTTGTGCCAATTGTAAATTCAGCTGATGGTAAAGGTAGATTCCTTATAATCACTGCTATGCCTTCAACACAACTGCTACCTAGATAGTGAGGCCAAGTTTTATTGTTCAAGAGTTTATAGCGTAAAAAGAACTTGGCATGCGACATGTGAAAACAATGTCCCTGACGACACAAATTCACTAAAGGCATTAAAGACATGTAACGAACTTGATGTTGTACTAAGGCCATATCGAAAATTTTCGGCTGTCGACATTCGTTGGGCTTTATACAGAAAACATAATGAGAACGTCTTGGCTTAACTATGGCGAGTAAAGTTTGTAATTGAGTGCGTATATTGGAACTTAAGGTGGTGGGTTTTTTAGTGGCCTGTCTTCGTGGATTCCCTTCGGGAAAAAGACTTTGTACGAGTGGCAGTTTGCTTTGATATAAACCTGAACTAATATATTTTGGCAGCATATCAGAGTTCTTTTCGAGAAAATATTGTACAGAGTACTGAACAACATTCGCATAATGGCGTATACGAAAAGACATTGAATTCGGTTGGGATATCATAAAATTCGGATGGCCTGCACAACACTGTTGTATTCGCAATAATAAAGCTTCATTTGTTGTTAAATGCGGTTCGTTAATTAAACTTAAAATACCATAGTTCGGCTTATCGATAAGCTCACATATTGACTCATTATCAAAATAATCAATACGCGACCATTCAAGACCTTCTCGGGCATACAGCTCTTGTTCAACCCTGAGTATTTTGTGTACAAAGTTTTGATGAATTTTTTCGGCACTATAATTAATAGTGAATTGTTCAAACGAGTTATTATCCAATAATTCAAAACCATAAAAATCTAATAAAGCTAAATTTTTTTCACGTTGTGTTGATTTAAGGCTCTCATTAATTTTATTCACCAGCCAAGTAAAGAGTCGTCCATAAAGTGTACGACACAGTGTATTGCGTACTGTAGATGCCTGTCTAGCATCTAATTCGCAACCTAAAAAAGTGTAAATATGTGTTATTTCCTTAAGTAAACAATTTTGTTTTTCGAACAAACTCACCTACATCTTCCTGTGTACTATTTGAGCAACTAGCTCGCGTAAGGCAATTAATTAAAATTTGAGCTTCCATATTAAGTAAATGAGCAGTTTCTTGTACTTCTATTATATGTGTGAAAAAGTATACGTAAATATATACGTATATTTTTTAGAATTCTTCAAAATATAAACGTACCATATATATTTGATATTTGACAACCTTCAGTGCCGTCTATATTTGTAACTGGAACAAATGTAAAATTACCTAATTTAAGAACAACAGCTATAACACGAAATATGGCGTTTATTTCATCACATGATAAGCCAAGGACTTCTAAGGATTTCTATATAAATTTACAATAATTAATTTTTGCAAACATATACCTGCTAACATGCGTGTTGTATAGTACGAGTGTATTACCTTTGTGTAATGAAAATTAGTGCGATCCTCCTCAATGGCAGTTGTGTTTTTTAAAATTTCATATTTTTCCACATTACGATACAATTTCAGGGACTCTATAGGAAACAACAAACAGTTATTACTTAAATTTTTTTCTATATACTATAAAAGTAAGACTTTACTTAGTAACTGTATATCACCACCTAACAATAACTGATAAAATATATGAAAATTTCTTTCTCCAATTGCTGTGTTTGTGACACGTGTCTGCAAAAAAAAAATTAAAAATTAAAAAGCAAAAACATTAAGTTATGTTAATAAATAATAAAAATAAACAAATCTCTCAATTAACACACATGTCCATACAATCAAATTAATTAAACATTACCTTTTCCAACATATCTTAATAAGCAAGACATGAAAAAAAAATTTTTTTTAATCTTATACATCTTATTTAAAATCAAAAGATAATAAATAATTATATTAAACAACATGCTCTACATGCTTTAAAAACAGGTTTTTTATTAAAAATCGGAAACATTCATCCTTATCATGGTCGGGCGTGTAGTAGTCGTTTTTCTAAATTTTTTTAACAGTTGGCTGTTTTCTTTTATTTTGGTTGTTTTCTTTAATAGGGTAAAAATGTCGAAATACAACAACGAATACCTCAACCATGATAAGAGCCATTATTTAAATTTAATTCTTTTCAAATATTTTAAATGCTTTAAATCTTTGAAAAATAGGATATTGACATACATATTAAAAAAGAATAATTTTGATTTATGCTATTCCTCATATTCATTACTGTTACCTTATTAATTAGGTTCAATGCAAAACATATTAATAATTGCCATAGATTGCTACTTACAATGTGTTATATGTACACCAATTGGATCACCTTTAAAATCAATTTCTATATCAAACAATTTTCCCTAAAAATAAGGAAAGAGTATTTACACATCACTCAATCTCTATAAATTATAGAAGAACTACTTACATAACGACTCGAATTATTATTTTTTATAGTCGATGCATTACCCATAGCCTCTAAGAAAACATCAGCATATGAAACACATTCTCTTAATCTTTTTAGGGGATTCCTATGTTTTCGTGGTGTTGAAAATGAGGGAGACTTTTGTGCAACTGATTGCAGTTGATTTAATTTATGAGCATCATATAATGATATACGTTGCATAGAACCCATTAAAGAAGAACGTTCGTCTTTGGAATAACTTTCAGTTGATGTTTGACGCATTAGATTCGAGCAACTGCCTCGTTGTAACTGAACTGCAGGATACGCTGATAAACTACGACTACCAGTTGCTTTATGAAAGTTAAAATCGGGCTCATGTTTTTCAAAACTTTGGGCTCTTGTACATTTACTATGACCACATTGTCGACATCCCGACATGTATTTCGGTGAGGCGCTTCTGGTGTATGATAATGCCGTCGAAGTCCCTGTAGTTTTCAAAGGCGTAGCAGTGGCAGTATTACAGGGTGCTTGCGTTGATTGATGATGTTTAAAACATGATTTTGCCGGATGCGGTGATAGTGTTACAGCTGCTGCAGTTACTTGTCCCTGACCATAATGCACGGATGCTGCTGTTGTATACGAGCTATCCATAGTGGTTATGTTTTCGCTACTTTTATGGTGTGAAAAATCGAAATCCACTACTTTTTCTCGTACATTTGAACATTTCACATGACGTTCAGAACTATCGGCTCGGGATCGATGTTGTATTGCAACATCACAACGTCTGGCTGTTGGCCCCGGCGAAGGTGACTGTCGCCTTTGCATTGACAAACATGTACTGGTACTGGCAGTAGCTGCTGTATTTTTACAAAGCATATAATTCGTTGCAGGTCCCACAGAGCAGGAGCTAGATGTACGGCGATGTTTGTGGCTACCGGGGAGCGAACAACCGCTGGCAACATTTGCCGTAACAGCAGCTGCTGCACCGGACGTTGTACTGCCCGATGATTGTTTTCGTTGTGAGCCTAATGGAGGATCCTTAGATCGTTCTTGAATGTGTGTTAAAAAATTTACAATCATTTTAAACGATTCTGTTTTGCCAGAACCACTTTCACCTGTTGCAAAAATATAAAAATAAAACAAAAATTAAAACTTTGACAATAAAACGAAAATAACTTGCCTGTTAACAAAATGCACTGATCTTCACTTTGATCCTTTAGGGATTGAAATGCCAGATTAGAAAGGCCGTAGCTATGAACATTTAATAAATAAATTAAATTGGTTTTATATTGCGAAACAAGAAGAAAATACACTAAACTTACATGTGTGGTGGCAATTGGAATATACCCTTGTTACCATAATTGCGTATTAATTCCAACGAATGTTCTGATATGTGATGATATGGATTAACAGCAACCACAGAGGTGCCAATATAAGTCTAGCATATAAATAAACAATTGAATATTAATAATTATTTAGAAATTCATAAGAAAAATATACATATGCATACAATATAACTTACATATATGTGATCACGTTTATAGCGTTGATGTATGTTATTAATGAAACTATCTTCAGAAAGGTTTTCTAATAAGACCGAATCCCAAGTGCCGATTTCTTGTTCCATTTTGTCTTAAAAAACGATGGTTAATTCCGCAAAATAAATCTATTAAAAATTAAAAAACTATTAAAGTAGGTGGAATTCGACAAACAATAGCTGCTAATGATATTTTATTAATGTTTGTCACTTATTTATTAATACAATTTGTATGGTGTGTACTCTTCTTAATATATTATGGAGTTTTTGAGTCAGGGTTTAAAGAAAAAAAAGAGTTATATGTTTCCTTTTTATGCCCTAATGCATGACTTTTTTAATATCAAATCGATTCATTATTATTGCTAAACCTTTATATGTATGTCATAGGACAGTGGCCGGCACATGTTGTCCTATGGGCTAAACATCTTCGGCTTTTTACACACGCATACGACAAGAACTCTAAGTGTGTTTGCAAGTGAAAGACAAACGTTGAATTAATTTATAAATGTGATATAAAAAAATGAAAACAATTTTCGCGTGTTGGATATGTCAACACTTTTTATAATATTTTAATGGCATCCCCATTATATTTTCAATATTTTCTCCTACTACTTCAAAGAACTACTTCAAGACTGTATCTCATAACCATTGCTATTGCTTGCATTTATTAAAACGATATTAAGGAGGCTTGAAAACAAGCCTTGAGGCATAGAGAGAAATGGCGAAAGAATCAAATATTTGAAATAATGTATCAAAAACAAAAGGTATGAAAATCAATGTAGTATCAGATGGGTATCTCATTCTATCTCAAAATCAAGTAAAGCGTGTTCATGAATTTCAATACTTGGGAAGTACAATCACAGAAAAATATGGAACTCTTAAATATATATAATATGACAAAAACGATAAGAGAATTTACACAGTTACATTCGATTCTAGAATCAAATGCATATAGTCTAGAAATGAAATCACACATTTTTAAACCATGTGTCCTATACTAACTTATTTATGGATATGAAACTGGATTCTTGACTGAAATGGTTTGAAACAAACTTAGAGTCTTTGTTAACCGATACTTAAGACGAATCCTTAAAATTTGCTTGCCATGGACTATTACCAATGAAATACAAAATATACAGAAAAAAACAAGTCAGGATTTAAAATTATTACTATTGTTTTTCTACAGTACACATATGCACTTATATTTTATGCATGTTTTCTTTGTGACGACCATTGTCGTATGCAACTACTACGTACATAGTCAAAATTAGCCAATTGCAATTTTGCTTTTTTTATGTACATATATCTTCCAAGTCCCCTTTGTGATGAAAAAGAAACATCATCATAACCTAAGATAACATAAGTTGATATTGTTTTTATAATATAAACACCAACATAACTAACAACCACATAACATAAAAACTCTATCAGCAACAAATCATTGTTCAGTTTTGATTTTCTTTTGATTGAAAAATTATCGATTTTATGTGCAGAGATGTACGAAAAAACATATACAAATATTTTCAAAAAAAAAAAAAAGACTTCACAGCAATCAATTTATAACTTTAACAATTACTCATTACACTTGTATTATTAATAGACTCATTCATATTTTTATTAATACGAAATCTGTAATATAGACTTTTCTTTTACACATTGCACGAAGAACATAAAAATTGTTACAGGTCAATAATTACATGATGATGCAGACCCAACAACAACCAATGTGATAGAAACACTTTTGCATAATACCTCGTTAATAAAATGAACGAAATGAAAACAAATTTATGTCAATCCGTATCTTTTACGAAATTTAATGACAATTTTATAATTTTTTAACATTGGTTCATAAATTTCTTTGAACAATTTTAATAGAAAATATAAAAAAAACAACACAACTTAACAAACAATATTAGAAAAACACAATTTTTTCTTATAAATTTCTTGTTCTTATTAACAAATGACATTTGTCAAGCAAACGACTTTGATAACTTTGAAAGAGAATAGAAATTAGAAAAAAAGAAACAAAAACATCACTGAACATACGCCATAGCAACATGACATAACATAATCAGCTGTGGATAAAATATATTTTTTGTTTAAAATAAAACAGTGCACCACCATGTCCGCCTTACGAAAAGTAAGTTTTAAACTAAAATTAAATTTTTTAACAAGATTTTATTAAATAATTTAGGTAGACACTGCTTTGCCGAAAAAAGTTAAAGAGGTAGTCAAATATGCAGCTGCTATACATACAACTGCAGTTTGTGAGAAAGTACAATCAGGCCGCTATCGCATAACCACTAAACGTGACAAGCCTCTTACCTATGAAATGGCCAATCCACCACATTATATAGCTCATCGCAAATCCTGGAATTCGTGGAACACTTGTAAGTTTTGCAAAAAAAACTGCTTTTTCCGTAATCCCTTTTACTATTTAGCCTTTTTCCTCTAGCCACTATGCTTGATGGTTTGCGCCCATCTCAAACCGCCGTTGAAGATATATTTATACGCAAGTTTATCACTGGCACTTGGCATTCTTTAGTCTGTTCCGAAGTTATTATCAAACGCCAGCATAATATGATACGCATAGCTGCAATCGTAAGGCAAGCTTTAAGTGCCCGTAAAATGTATTTCCTTATTGGTTATACCGAAGAATTATTATCGTATTGGTTACAGTGTCCCGTAACGTTGGAGTTGCAAACAGTACAAGACAGAAAAGATGTTGTTTTCAAATATATTTAGATTGTTCAAATAATAAATTATATTCCAAACTTAGACTATAGTTGTTAGTGTACGGTTATTTTTTCACTATGCTGATTACTATTTTGCCATGTTTTTATAGCCTTATTAACGACTAGAGCATCAGGATCTTTAATCTGTAAAAAAAAATTATGAAAATATAAAATATGTTTAACTAAAATTTATAAGAAATATTAAGAAGAAACAAGAATAGGTCGATATTTAACTGGAATCAAACAAAAGCTTACAAAAAAATCTGCGCCGCATAGAGCACCAACGATTTTAAGAGGGTTTTTACATTTGAATTGTGGCTGTGTTCAACATTATAGGTTAGAACGAAAGAGGAAAGATAGTCTAATGCTGTCAGTTACGATTATTTTGTTGTAAATATTTTCAGAACAATAGAAAGGTCGACACTTTTGTCCAAACTATGAAGTCTGTGTTAAAATTCAACAAAACATTGACCCACATTGTTTCTTTCTTAAACCTTACCTGTTCAACCAGAGACTTAAACTCCTGTCTGGTATTACATTTTATGGCCTTTTCACTTAAGGCTTTTGCCAGTTCCAAAAATATAAAAACCACTATCTTTTTAGAACCACCACATATTTTATCCCAGACGCGCACCAAACTTGATTCATTAATAACGCCGGCAAAGCATGTTACATACCATTTATCCAATAGATCTGTTGAACTAAAAACGGCCAAATTTTCCAAATGGCTAAAAAAATAAATGCCCTTATAGAGCTTCTTTATACAATATTAAATATCAAAAACCTTTACCTGCATAACTTACTATCCTCCTTCTTAAGCAAAGTTTGCGTCAATTCTTTCAGTTTAACTAACTCTTGTTGTATTTCACGCGTACACGCATAAAACTCTTTAGCCAGCCAATATGTTTCAACATCATCTTCAAATAGTTGCAACAGTACCTTAACAATTTCTAAAAAATCTTGATCGGCTTCCATTTTATCACAGCTGGCATGCAATAGACGATTCTGTTCCAATTGCCACATACTTAATAGAATTTTACATTTAGGTGTAGATTGATTAACATACTGCATTACTGTAACGGCTCTTAACAGGTCGTCATATACGGCTTTACGTTGTTCCATAATGTACTCCGTGGAACTTTTATGCAAAGGCATTACACCCAAAATGATATTCCATAATCGGCTGCGATGGGTGGTCGGCACAGTGTAACTCAAACAGAATTGTTTCAGTTTTACATGATTGCGTATATTATCTTGTAACAATTTATTTAACGATTTCTTCTCTTCAACACTGTGGCAGCCAACTTTTTCATAATAAGATGAACGGAAATTTCTTTCGTCGGTAGTCATATTCCGCTAAAATTTTATTATTGTTTAGATTGTTTTTGTAAATTATTCAGAATTTTTTTATTTCTCAAATGTAAACAAATAATTGAGTGCTGCCAGATGTTAAAAAACCGAAGCAGGTGTAGAAAAAAAATACAAATGGTAGACTACGTGTAACATATTGTAATCATAGTCGGTTATTCGACATTTTCAGATTTTTTTTTTAAATAAACAAAAAATAAATGTTCTTTTACATTTAGCTATTTATTTACACAATTATCCATTGTTGCATCCATTTACATTATTATTATAAACATTTCGCTACATAAAAATTTGTCTGTGATGCAAAAATCACTGGAAAATTGAAAGTTTTTCGTGGTTTCGTTTTTTTTATCATTTTAATCCAATAAATATTAGACGAATAAATCGAATTGAATAAATATATCATCACTTATTGAAAAATACTAGAAATTTTTTAAAATATAATAGAATTGAATACATAACAAAATTGACTGTTAGAATATTATTATTCTTTTTTGTTTTTTTTTTTTTTTTTTGTTGCAATTAAAAAAGTCATGTCTTTTTTCTCTCAACGAAATTATGGAGGCTTGAAGACTATAAAGTTTTAAACTAATAGAAACGTTTGCGCGAATTCTTTTCCTTGAAGTAAGATATTGCAAAGATAGCAACAGCCACAGCAGCTAACATGCCAAATAGTAAAATGAAAAAGATTTTGGTATTGGACATACCAGGTTTAGGGTCATCTTTATGTTCCCGCGGTGGCTCGAACGTCTTGGCATTTGGTATGATATTGGCTCGGGCCATTATTTGTTCAGGCTTCAGGAATAAAGTTAACCAAATTAAAAATAAACAAATTTGTGTAGATTTAAATGTTGACTTACCGTTACATTTGTATCCAAATCGTAAAATTTAAAACCTAAAATGTCATGGTTATCAGACAGGTCACCTGTTGTGGCTGACAAGCCAAAGAAGTAACCGGTTGGCAATTCTACATTGTTGACTACAAAGCAGTTTTTCCATTCACCACGATTTTCCAAGTCCGTTGATACGGATAAAATATCATTTTCATAACGTATGGCTACATGCGTGTCATAGTTAACATTACGGAAACGTACTTCGCAACCGGCTAATTGAGTATGAGTACCATCACGATCATGATCGTAACTCCAGGTGCCATTATTGACCATAGCACTCAGATAAGGATGTTGATGCTAAAGTGAAATATGTCCAGAAAGTAAATTAAGAAATTCTTTCTTTTGATCGTAATAATTACATTATGTGGCCCATTGTGATTGCTGTAGGTATCCAGGATGACGGCCAAGCCCGAAAAATGATCTTTGCTTCCAAATACTGGACCCGGTTGCATACGTTCTTTGGTATACCAAATGGCAAAACCGTCACCAAACAATTCACTACCTTTGCCATGAACTCTGAAGGTGACATGTATTTCCCAATTTCTTGTTAAACAGGGCTGTAATTAAAATTTGTATTTGTTTTTTTTTAATTATCAGATTATAGCATATTAAAGCATACCGAATAATTCCACAATGCACCACTTTTAGATTGCAGATCTGGTGTCAGTCTTATATAGTTGCTGGTCACTACCGTGTGACCCAAAAAATCCCAATTGGCTAAGTTAACACCAACGCCTGAAGAAACCATTAAACATTACTTTTCAATGAACTTTGAAAACCAATTCTAATGGCCAGTGTGACTCACCTTGAAAGGGCCTCACTAGAGAATGCTCCCTTTTCATATATTCATTTGTGCTAACAGCGCACTCTGCCACCAGCATACCTAGTAACAGAAATATCGCAGTTTTTACGCTCTCTCTCAATACCATTTTCTCCTTATGTGTTTAAATAGAGGACAGTTATGGCAATGGGTTTTAGTTTTGTGTGATCAGAAGAAAATAAATTAATTTTCTGTTGAAATTGAATGGATTTGTTGAAAAAAAATTCGAGAAAGTTAATAATTTTGTCGGCTTTTCGTTTATTTTCTTTTAATAATTTCTTTCTTTATGCTGTTTTGCAAATGACAGTGTGGAAGGGAAGAAATATGATAAGAATATTGCTGCCAGACTAAAAGAATTTTTTCTTCGTTCAGCAGGGTTGTATTTACGTTAGAGCAAAAAAAGTACTAAAATGAGAATCTACCAAGCACCAAATCTATGTATTAAGAATGAAATAAATGAAACTAATGACATCAAATTTACCTAACAGTTAGAGCATCAAATACGTATATCAAGCTAAATCCCCTTAAATGAATTTCTTAAGAATTTCCAAAGTATTTTGATTTTAATACTTGATATTATTTACTGCTAACTATATATAGTATTACTTCGAATTCTTGAAAGGTGGTGTGACAAATAAATCGAAAACAAAACTGTCTGACAGTTCGATACTACAGAGTAAAATTAATACGAATTTATGGAATGGCAATAGCAGATACAACACCTTTTCCAAAGCGTTTAATAGAAATGTGGTGCATGGATACTGCATTGAATACAACAGGCACCATTTACATTACAAACACATGATATGTTACTACAAGCGGTGGGTACTAACAACTTTTTCAAGTATGTAATAAATGTACTATGAATCTATGAAACCGGGTCAATGTATGAGCATTGGTCATTATAACTTCGTGTTGGAGAACGATTTGACCTATCTCGGTACCGCCATAGACATAACTAAGAATATTAGTTTAGATATAAAACGAAAAACTATTCTTGTTAATAGGTGCTACTTTGGTAACTAGCTAGCAGTTTAGAAACAAAGCCTCTACAAAAAGCTTAACTAGCCGTGCTAAAATTTCATATTTTAATAAATTCTACGTCAATATGGAAGAGTAGCTTAAGTCGACTTAAGCTATTCTTACTTACTTATAGAGATTTTTTATATGATAAAAGACAAGATACGCAGAAGGGAACGTCGAATACGACTAGAGTTTTTCAATAGAAGTGTATTCTGTAAGACTTTTTCCGAGATTGTCTCTAAATATGATAAATCATATCGACACTGCGTTAAAATTAAAGGAATTGTATTTTTTGTTTTTATTAATTTTATTCAAATAACTATTTATGTATATAAGTATTGATAATCAATAAAATCATTATTTTTCAAACATACAAATCTCTTAATAAATACTTATATAACTTTAGTATTTAAAATTTTAAATAGTCAAACATAGATTTAACTTTTATAATAATATAAATAATTTGATGAAAAATACTCTAAAAACTTAAATTATAAAAAATCGAAACAAGAAAAAATACATTTTTTAAGATTAAGCTTTAAAAGGGCAGAAAAAAATTAATAATTATCTACCTGTCACACTATAACGAATGCAAATGTTAGCAAACAATTTGAAAATCTATGCGTACTGTGGAACGGCTTTATAAATGTATGAATAAAGAATACAAAATATAACAAAATACAAAGTTTTGGTTTTTTGGTATCAAAATGAAAGTCTTAAAACAAAAAGAAATGGTTTCTTTAAGTAAGTTTAAATACATATTTTTTTATAATAAAATCTTAAATTTAAAGATGATAATGAAAAATGATATAAATGTTTGTTGTTGTTGTTTGTAATTAATTTGTAAATAATTATTAAGTAATTTAATTTATATGCATGTATGTAGTATATAATTGCTTATAAATAATTTAAATACATTTGGCTGAAGTTTCTAGAAATTATATTTTAAAAAAAGAAAATATTTTTTTTAAATAAATTTTTCGATTTCAAATTTTGATTTTTTAAGGTAGTTTTATTCTTTTTTTACTTTATTCTAAAACATCTATGCTACAGTTTATGTTAATACTTTTTCTATTGTAAGTTGAAAATGAAAAGAAGTAATATTTCTTAGTTTCATTACAATGTAAAAAATGTTTCTAGATTTCACTGTATTTCACCTTTATGAGCTTTATTTTCTATTATTAATTTTTTTTAAATATTTCTTGGCTCTTTCTTTAAGCATTTTTTAGGATACAAATGTTGCCATTTTCTGTTTTTTTAATTTATTTTACTTTCAGAAATAAATCTTTAATGCTATAATATTGTGCTTTTAAAAGACTAAACGTCTTTGCTGCTTTATATAAGACCAAATGTCGAACTTTAACTTTTATTGCTCAAAATAGTAATTTTCTTTTACAAAAATTACTTTTTGCCGAAATTCTTTGTCTCTTATTTGTCCTTATATGTACGTACGTATGTATGTATGTGCGTCTTTTTCGTTCCTTTTTTTAAATTTTTATAAAATATAAAAAATTATATTCAATTAAATGCTTGAGGAAGATATGAATTAAGTTTTTTTAATTATAAATTTTGACCTTCGCCTTCTTGATCTTGTGGGAATATTAGTCAGGCAGATAGTTCTTTTTGTAACGAAATTGTAAGGGAAACCTTTGGATAGTTTTTGATGTTGGAAGAACCGCAGTATATAATAATTTGTAAAAGTTAAATAGATTAAAATTTTTCTAAATAGCAAAGAAAACGCTACGATTTAAATTTTAAAAAGAAATAAGCTAAGTCCCGCCTTAAAATATTCCTATCAAGCTGTGTTATACTGTTACATATGCCGGAAAAAGTTTGCTTTTAAATACAATTAAATGTAAATGTGTTGCAGACTAGTTCGTTAATAATTAAATTTTTTAAATAATTACAGCTCACATTACTTATTATTGTAATTAGTTAGCAATTGGCAATTGGCAATTGTCAATTAAGCTGTCACCAATTGCATGTAATTGGTTACTTACTGCAATTTGTAATTACATTTAATTGGTAATTGTCAAATTAAGATTGCAAATTATTTATAATTGATAAATAATTGATCAATTTTCAAAAACATATAGCTGGTAGATAGTAACTGAAATCGAACTAAAAGTATTAGGAATATATTTCGAAATTATCAATTACAGTAATAAGCATTTGGCAAAAAATTATTTTTTGTAATTATCCATTACAAAAAAACTAATTAAAAATTATGTGTAATTGTAATTAGTAATTTCAAGTTGTCAATTGTAATTAAATTTGTTATTGTCAAAATTAAACTACAAATTGCATACCATTGCTTCTTTCTAATTACCAATTACATCATTATATGTTATTAGCAATGCTTAAATCTGACATAAGCACAACAGTCTGTCTATTTGTCTAATTTTGGCTAAATAACTTGAATTACAAAATGAAATACTTATTATATATTACCAATTAATGTTGTTATCAATTAATTACTTACAATTACAATTTTAACTTAATTATAGTTAAATCGCATTTGTATATTTATTCAAGTAATCAGCATTAACCAAGAATATACGTACGTGTCTCTTTATTTTCGATTACCATTTATTTGTCGTTGTGCTACAGCTATTTTTGTAACACCACCACTTGTTGTCGCCAATTTAGCATTTCCGCCATTAACTTGTGATACTGCAGTTTTGGTCGACTTAACATCTGACTTTGCTGTCGGTGTATTATCAAAAGTAGTACTGCGTATTAGTTTACCTAGTTGAGGTGGTGTTTTTGTTGATTTTAAATGAGATCCTTTAAGTAATTTCGATGGAGAAGACGCTTGTTGCTTATTTTTTGCCTCATCTACTTTACGCCATATACCAGCGATGCGAGATTGAGCCTGATTTATTTTGGCCGCAGCTGTTTGTGCTGCTGTTACCGCGGCATTACCTGAATTTAAGGAAGAATTACTACGTGATGGTGGAGTTGTTGTTGAAACTCGATGTGACAGCACCGCTATGCGGGCAGCATTTGAGGTTACACGTATATTAACGGTGCTATTTGCCCTTTGTGGCTTGCCTGTAGAACCTAAATTTCGTTTATTTGTTGTTTGTAGAACGGTATGCGATGTCGTCGGTAGTTTTCTGGTATTGGCTGTTTTCTGTGGTGAAATTTGTTTCTTAGTAGGTAATTTAGATATTTTCGATTTGGTTGGACTTGTATCAACTACCGGTATACTAGAGGAGTCTATAGAAGGTTCATCCTTTACAAAGGTACCTTGACGTTCTAGTGGGGGCGGTAGCGGTGGCGGTTCTGTTTCTGTTTTCTTTACCGCTGCTGTTGTATCTTTTATAGTTTTCTTTTGCGCCAATTTTGTATTATTGTTTGGTTGCGTTGCGGCTGTTGCCACATTGCCATTACGTTTTCTTAAGAAATTCGTATTAACGGGTGAAGTTTGTAATTTCGCTTCAGCTGATGACTTTTGATACTTTATGCTATAAGGTGATATATATTGAGGTTTTTTGCCGCCCCTAATAGTTTTAATAGCCGACGTTTCAGGTTCTTCATTTTGTTGTTTGACTTTGTTCAGTTCCACATCTCTTTCATTTGGTTTTAAAATTTTAGGTCTGGCAGTTTCTAAAGCTTGCACGTTATCCTCTTCCTGTTCGCTTTCCGTCTCGTTATCGGTTAGCGATTGTAAATTGTTGTTGTCATTATGACATGATTCTGTTTCAGAGTTTTGATCGTATTCCAAACTGTTTAATTCGCTTTCTTGCTGTTGTTGTTGTTGTTCTTGCATTGGAACGTTTTTTGTGTATGTCATAAACTTAAAGTTTTGTGTCATATTTTTCTGAGAGGCAGTGTCATTCCTTATTCCTTCATTATTGGATTCTAAACTGCTCAATTGATTTTGATGACTGTTCGGTAAATCAGTGTATATTATAGTTTGCGTTTTATAACGATCTTGACTAGACCTTCTTCGGCTACGCGGTGTATTTTGAGATTCATTCCCTTGTAGCTGTTCATCATTATCGAAATTGGTTATTTCTATAGCTAAAGTTTCATCCTGTTGTTGAGCTTCCTCCATTTTCCTTTGGAGTTCTTCGCTTATAACCATATCCGCTTCTATGGTATACGTTTTAAAGCGATCCTTGATAATTTTACGTTTTTGTTTTGGCGTTAGATTTCTTCTGTATCCCCCGGACGATCCAGGCGAATATGCCTCTGACTTTCTGGGTGTACTTTCTGCCGAACTGAAATCATAATCGGAGGGCAAAGGTGTAGTGCTGCCTTCATTAAGAGTGTGTTCATCATCTTTGACCAATATATTATCACAACAGCTTTGCAATGTTATCGTATCACCATCGTCTCCACCACCACAGGTTTCATAATTCGAAACGGTGACTGTAGTTGCCATGCTGGCACAGTCATCTGCTATTTCCGACTGTATACTGGCAACACTAATCATTGAATCTAGTAGTTCATCCATTAACGAGGGAGGCTTAATGTTATCTAACAATAAATTGCAAGATGAGTTGATACTTTCGACACTACCGGTCAAATGAGAAGGCATATGGCCTAAAGCTCTGCGTGCAACCAAACCAGCGGGTAAAGTTTTTCGGGGAAATTTTGGAGATTTAAATGACATTTGTGGGCTATGTGGAGAGTTGCCCAATTTTTGCAATGAATTTGGTTGAGTAGAGTCATGATAATAACCGGAGATGTTTAAAGAGTCCATGCCGGAAGGAGGTCTAATATTATCTAAATCTAAGCTATTAACACTAAAAGTAAATTCCTCCTCTTCATCTAGATCTGAAGTGTGTAAATTTGCTGCCAATTTCCTAGCTTCATGGGCTATAAAAGTTGAATTTGTCATAGCATTACTGTTGTAAAATAATGAGGATACCGTGGCTGCCGTCTGCACAATGCCGCCTAATTTAAAATGTAAGCCGTTGCTGTTTAGCTCCTCCTCTTTGGCAAACTCGTCCATGTTTAAAATATGTTCTTTGCTCTCAGCGTTTACCAAAGTTTTCTCAGTTTCTGTTATGCAATCCAAGGACTGGGGTTGAGAGCCATCCAAATAGTAGCAGTTCTGCTGGAGGCCAATATTATCAAAGTC
This sequence comes from Wohlfahrtia magnifica, assembly GCA_023159175.1. Classification (NCBI taxonomy): domain Eukaryota; kingdom Metazoa; phylum Arthropoda; class Insecta; order Diptera; family Sarcophagidae; genus Wohlfahrtia; species Wohlfahrtia magnifica. The sequence continues at coordinate 3,694,686 of JAKWBJ010000054.1, forward strand.
CAAAGACATATCTGGAGCTGGTAGTTCTTCATTTATTGGCGTGTTTTCGGCAAAATCATTTAATTCCTTGTAATCTGCTGTGGTAGCCTGATCTTCATCATCGTCATCGTAACTCAGGGAGGCTACTTTTGGCGCAGTAACGCTTACACTAGGGAAACTTACATCATTAGGGCAAGTATCGTCATTCCAAGTATTATTAGAAGTCGAGTTATTAGTTCCTAGACCCGAGCCATTAAAAAAACCGTTTATTTTCTTTGGATTTTCACTGGAATCTAAGCTTAAAGACTGTGTACCTGCTCCTCCGCCTCCTGTGATATTGCTGTTCGTTCGAAGTTGTTCTGCAGACGAAACAAATTCCAACGTTAAACGTTCTACAGATTTTAACATCAAATCAGGATCTTTATGTTTTTGGGTGCAATTGTTAGAGGAATTGATAATTTCAGTACTTTTGGATTCTAACGAAACCGTAGTATCCATTATAAACGATTGATTTGATTCATCACTTTGTGTTGTATTACCATCGTTTCCAAGGGAGTCACAATTATCTATTTCATATTTAGACCCAATACCTTTCATTATCTCGGGATCGTTCTCGAGATTTTGATGACTTACGTCTGCTTGAGCTATTTGATTCTGCCCCTCCTCCTCCTGTAGTTGCTGATGAATGTATATGTTGGGATTTTTTCGAACGCTTATGTCTTCGTCGAGATTGATGATGATGCTGTTGGAGTTGTTCTGTTGCCGCTGTTGTAGTGGATACAATTGCATTTTGTTCAAATTCTCTGGCTGTGAGATGTGAATGTCTTCCTTCTCTACGTCTGGAGTTGCTGTGATGGTAGTGATGTTGGTGGTGGTGGTGATGATGGCTGTGGTTGTGGCCATGGAAATGGAGGAGTTGTGAGAGTTGCTGGTGCATTTGGCACTTGTTGTTAGGTGAGTTGCTTCTTCCACTTGAGCAACTGCAGACGTAGCCTGCCCGTTTTTTGGCTGTGTATTATTGTGTAAAACTAAAGCTTCACGAGTCAGTAGTGGCGTTTGCTTATTATTCGATTCTCCAATTTTTTTCATTATGCCTGTATTTATACATTCCATTAAGAGTTTTTCGTCTCTACGATCACGTTCTCTAACGTGGCGATTTGGTGTCAACTGTTTACCTTGCATTGGCAATGAATCGAATTGCTTTAAATTGGGATTTGATTGGGTTGTATTGTGTTCGGGATGTCCCGATTTGGAACGATGTGACTGTACACTTCTAGTATGTTTTCGTGATGTTGTGCTGCCGCCGCTTGATAAACCCACTAAATTTGTATCACGATTTTTATGCATTCCCGTCAGAATGCAAAGCTCAAACAAAGATTTGGATTGGTTGTCATTTGAATCGCTTGAGTCTACAGAACTAAACGATTCATTTCCAGCTTGCAGAGGATCACGGTAGTTGTGCTTTTGATGATTTTGTTGCTGATGATGGTGCTGTTGTTGTTTTTCAAAGTTACGTGCTGTAGCTTGAGATGTCAAAGAGGATGTTGATGTGGCTGTATTAATTGGTATCGGCTGTGATGATGACAGTGAAGTAGTTGTATGCTTTCCAGTCGATGTTAATGCGGTCGTGAAACCCAAATTCGATTTTGGTCTATTGCAACCAGCGGCAATAGCCTGAAATTAAAATAAAAATATATTTTAAATGTTATGAAAGTCTCAAAGAAAATATTTCACAGTTTCCTAAAGTTATGTACCTGTTGTACAGTGTTGTATGCTAATACATTCTTACCTGACTTAAAAGGTTCGTATCATCCTCGGATTCAATTGATAGTGAACTTAATGAATCATCATGCCATTGGGGCTCCCTTCTAACATCTTCTACAGGTAAAGCTGCTACTTGAGGTTTATCATCACGTACTGTTGGTAGCGGTATTGGAGAAGGCTGCACAGTTGCTATATTATGATTTGTCGTTGCGGTTTCCTTATTATTCCTAAATTCATATAAAAAAAGATATAAATTTTAAATCAATACTAATTGCTATACATGTAGCAAAAAAATAAACTTACTCTACGTTTGAGGTGCCCTGTAAAGTTACGGCTGGCCCTACAAGGCTAGAACCAACTGTTAGATTTGATAGACCCGACATAACTGAAAAGTTACAGGGACTATCTTCAACTCGATATTTATTCATTTCATCGTTGAATGGTATAAATGGCGGTAAATTATTTCCACCTCTACGTAGCATGGCTATAGGATCCATAAGATTACTTGAAATGGATTGTGCTATAGTTGTTGGTAATTTCACCTTTTCTTTGATGGATATCGACGGCTTCTGCATGCCATCTCTTATGCATTGCTGAAGTATATCGATACCACCAGCACCGCCACTTTCTGAAGCATTTGATGACATATCATCGGATAAATTTAAAGAACGTCGATTCATCGTTATGGTATTAACGGACGATGAACATCCCAAAACTTCATAGACTGTATCTTCTTTAGGATCATTGTTACTAGAGCATATCGAAATTGCCGAAAGATTTGTATTACTGCCAACTTTTGAGAGCAAAGCTGGAGTATCCTCGGTATAATATTGTCGTGGTTCATCTTGTGTCATACCAGTTGCATGATTCACCGATGAGGTAGTATCGTGTGTATTCTGTGAATAAGTTGAAGGTACAGCTGCTCTATTCATGCCCATATTAATACAAGAAGCCAATAATAGATCATCATTGTTTTCATTGGCATCCTCCTCCTCTTCACCCTCCGAAATGGCATTGGTTGTAATGGGTAGGGATTGCTGTTGTTGTTGTTGTTGCTGAGGTGATGATTGATTAGTATTCTCTTCATCCAATATGGATAAATTGCTTAGGCTAGTAGCCGTAGAAAATTGTGCTGGTGTATTTTCCACATTAAAAGTATTGAGGTCATCCTCGAAAACACTACGCAAACACCTTTTGCTGTTCTCTCCCGAACGGCTTTGTATTCGTTGTGTACTGGGTGATACACCAGTTGAAAATCCTGTTGTTGACGCTGCTCCAGATCCAGAGTTTCTCCTTGGTGATTGCGGCATACTTTGTGTGGGAGAATCGGGAATTTCTGATGGTGATATTATGCCACTTGCCAAACGACTAAACTCACTAACCACCGAGCTTTTATCATCTATTGGACCAAGGTCCTCTCCAGTCAGAGAATCCATCGATGATCGTCGAGAGAACATCAAGGGAGTTTCCAAAGCTGAATTTACTTGTGTGGTTTCTTGTATTATCGCAGGTATTTCAGGTGGTGATGTGGATTTATTTGCATCGCTACTGCTATTTTTGGATACTGAACCCGAAATTTCCCCATCATTTTTACCTGATCTTCTTTGCACATCTTTTTGTGAATTCTCTCGTTGAGGTGGCGATTCATCTAAACTGCTAAGAGACTCATAGCGACTAAAATAGCCGGGCGTACCCTCCTCGCAATAGTTAACTGGCTTTTCTGGTGTATACGACCCAGAACCATAGAGGTTAGAAGAATTTTGCACTGTTTGATGATGAGAATGCTGAACTCTACTAAGCTTACGTGTTGGAATTGGAGCAGCTCCATTGGAAGATGCCGCTTCCGAGTTATCCAAACCTGGAGGTAAGTCGTTTTCATTATCCTCGATTTTCGTAGAGGTAGGCACTGATCTTAAATCAGTTACTGAAGCTGCATTAGATATCACATAGGGAGTATCCTCGGTTTGATAACATTTCACGCTGTCCTCTAGTATTAACAGTATCTCATTACCGCCCGTATTGTTATCAGATTTTGTTTTAGATTGCTGCGTTACAACCATAGCTGCCGCATTGCCTGCAGGAGATGATAAGTCTATATCGGTTTCAAGTTGATTTTCAGCATAACGCAAACTAAAATCGGTTGGCTGATCTAGATCGGTTTCTTGATAAGTGGCTGGACAATTATCTTCTTCTTGATGGTCGCTGTGTTTTGTGATGGTCTCTTTATACTTTTGCGAATAGTCTATAGGTTGTTCTTCAGCAGGTTCGACATCCCCTTCCAAAGGATACGATGAGGGTGGTTGTGGTCTTGATGTGTGTTGTTGCAATTTTCGATTGGCATCTGAAGCCGAGTGCGACCTCATTAGATGGTCATACACAACACCATCAGATTTAGCTGAAAACACGGAGTCTCGACTTTCACTTTTCATTAGCATTGCAGAACGCGTTAAGCGCCCTGTTGTGCCACTTGTAACAACTCCCCCCACAACTGGACCTAAAGCGCTCCCATGTAAAGGGAAACGATGCCTTTGTATGGACGATGAACCACCCATGGCAGCAGAAGCATCATATGTGGGCCTTTCTTTGGAATTCATTGAATCCAAATTGTCACATGTTTCATTATGTGATTTGGAGGCGGCTCCTAACTCTTGTTCCAATGCCTTTTGCTTCCTTACGTTAAGAGTGGGCAACTTTTTTAAATTCAAAGATCTGGCTATGTTATCCATGTGGTTAGTGTTTTGCGCAGATGGTCTGAAATTTAAAAGATTTTTTAAAGCACATGCACTGCCTTCCGAAATCATGGCATGCTTGGAGTGTATTAAAGACCTTAACATGGGAACTGCACCATTATCCCAAAGGAATCGTTGATCTTCTGGACAACGAGCTGATAAATTCCATAACGTACCACATGAATTGCTAACTACTGTAAGACTTTCCGATTTAAGCTGTTGCAACAAAATGGACAGACAATTGTGTTCCCTTAGGATTTGGCGATAATCTTCTCTAACAGCTATGTGGCTGGAAACATTTCTCAATATGCCACCAGCATTCTCGATAATCTTTAAAGTTTTGCTGGGGCCTTCATAGGTCAACATGCGAACAATAAAAGAAAGAGCACCTTCTACTGCACAAAATTCCGCTTTATTTGTACTGCAGTGAGCAGATAAATTCCAAAGAGCCGAAAGTATAGCTTTTAGGGTATTCTCACATTTATTTTTCATAGCTGCCTTAGCTAATGCCGTTACAGTTCCAATTTCATTAAGAACCGCCTTCATTTGAGAGTCGGCGCGCCAAGATAAGTTGCGCAAAACACTGGCGGTAACTTGAAGCAAATCATCAGGCGCGGAATCTAATTGAGCGACCAGCGCTTCCATAAAAAGCTTTTGACTGCATAATAAGGCTTTATTGTTTTCATCCCCAAATGTTAGATTTGTCAATGCCATTAGGGCAAATCGTCTTAAGGAGTTGCAGCATTGATTTTCGGGTTTTGGACCATGCACAGCATGATCGAGATGTACTAAACTAGGTATAGCTTGTAGGGCACCCAGTTCACACATAGCATGACGATGTTCCTCATCAAAACTTACTTTCATAAGAGAAGACATGGCGGCTAAAGGATGACGATCGGCATCATCGGCTATGGCTTCGCCACCACTTTGCAGTAGTGTACGCAGAAAATTACAATAATCCATAATTTGATCTAATAAACGCAATACCTTGGCTTCCCGGCGTCCTGATTTTTCATCTGGGTGGGTATGAACTACATTGTGCAATGCCATACCAGCCCATTTTCGTTGTTCGTCCGGTCCTCCTTCTGCGTGTATCATTTGCACCAATAGAGGTATACAGCCCGATCTTCTCAATGTGTTACAAGTTTCTGGAGTTTTCGAAAGCTCATGAAATTTTTTGGCCATTTCCAAGGGATCGTTTGAGCCCAACATGGAAAGCAAAGAATAAACACATTCCACTTTAGGACCAAAATCATCTAACTTATCAGCTGTTAAATTACCATCATAACGACTATCAAAACTTTGAGTCCAAGCAGATCCCTTTGGCAAACGATTTATAGCTGGTATATCTTTAAAACGTTCTCTTGATGATCTAAAACCAGGCAAATTTGCATGCAAATCCAAGGCTGACCTTTGTTCATTATGCCTTTCAAAATTGCGATCTAAGCTGCGATGTTCACGTAATTGATGATCACTTAGCATGTAATCGGGCGGTATAGGATTTTCATCTAAGAAGTGTTTTCGCGGCTTAACAATATTTGCAGCCGATGATGAAGTCAGATTCAAAGTATTATCATCTTGTGTGAACTCTTTTTTGGTATAACCACTAGCTGCTAATTCATAATCACTTATTTCGCCATCTTTCTCATATTTCTTATCCATTTTGAGCTGTTCTCCACTGCCGCTTCCGCCTCCTGCATTACGACTCATAACATTATTAGTGCTAGCAGAAGTGTTACCAAAATTCATGGCCCTATCAAAATGTTCTATAAAATCAGGAGGTGGCACAGCATCATAATCCAAGAAATGTGGTTTTTTAGTGGCCACTGAATCCACATCAACATCCACTACATCAACATCAACATCGGGATTAACATCATCGGAAAAACTTATTGAATCATCCAAGTCTGGTGTTGTTGCTTGTGAATGAGTTTTATTAATCTCGCCCTCTGTTATCCGAAACATGGTTATGAGCTCTAATAATAACAAACTGAAGAGTTATAAATATACTCTAATCCATAGAGCCACCTACGGAAACCCTTTTCAACAGAGTTGGAAATTAATATTTTGCTGGATCTTTAATAATACATTTTATATGGAGAGCCCCTAAAAGTAGAAAACATTTAAAAAATAGTAAATTTAAACATAAAAAATTTTTATAAAATATTAATTTAAATATAAAGATGAACTGCTTGATATTGAACAGAATTTGGAACAGACATAGTAAAAATTTCAGTTAAGATTTGAAATATTTTTAAATGTGTGTGAAGTTAAATACGAAAGTTAAATACGTTTTTCTTAACATAACAAAAACTTGTGTAAGTTAACAGAAAATGTGTGAAGATAAATACGAATATGAAATTTTTCTGTTAAGTTAACAGAGACTTCTATTTTAGCTTACTTCCACAATTGTGGATTATAAAATATAATTTTGGATACACACATTATTTTTAAAGCGATCAAATATCTCAGTTTATAGAAATTATGAAAAGAAAAAATATATTTGTATAAGTGATCACATAAAAAGTATCCACGGTATCATCATTACAATGCCTAGCCCACACAAATGATTTTGATGACCCGCTAAAAATTTATTGCACTTTGATGTGAAGTTTTGATGCACCCACCGTATAGTTCGAACCATGAATTTGTTTAGGTGTCTTCAGAACTCATGCATTAGTAAAAGGTTGGCTAGCCGAAGAGCCACTAAAAATGAATTATCCGAGTTTTTTGCTGCCAAACTATAGAAGTTCTATAAAAATAGAGCGTTATAAAGATACGCTTTTTTAATACAAACTTGGTTGGTCGATCCACGACGCCACTCATAGAACTACGTGTGTTAAGTAGTGCACTAGGACAGCGTATTGAGTATTGCCACAAACACTCGAAATCGAAAGATGTCTGGAATACCTCACACTCACTCCGTCAGGTTGAGATACCTGAGAAGCTCATCTGGTCCAACACAGAATATCGCGAAGATTTCTTGTAGAAACCACAGGTCTTACGCTCGATCCAGTTATAAGTCAAGAATAGGCCTCGTTAGCGAACATATGGGCGATGCCTTCGAGGCCGACTTGCCGATCGCAAGAGAACCAACTCGTCACCACACTCATCGTCATAGAAGTTACGGTGACCCAGAATCAAAACAAGGACCGTCTCAAAAGATAGATTGAGGGTTTCCAATAAGTCCCTACACTCCAACACCAATCAAGATGCTTTTTGTTCATTCACTTACAACAAAAAGCATGTGTGTAAACAAAAATTTCATTTATCTATGTGTGAGTGTGTGTGTTTAACACACACGTTTTGTGTTGTAAGTGAACGAACTAGCTTATTAAAAGAGCTAAAGGACCCAACTCTAGATCTAAGGGCAAGGATGGCAGCCCAACTGTCTGAATACAAATCTTAAAAATGTGTTAAAAAAAAAATTGATAAATACACCATGTTACTAAAGTCTACATACTCAGTCAAAAAATAACAGAAAAATAAATCAAACTTAAGACAAAATGTTTATTTCGAATAATAAAGATCAAAAATAAAAATTAAAGCAATTTTCAAACCAAGTTTTAAACTAAAAATTATGCAGTTACGTTTACGATAGTCAATTACTTCGTTAACGCTAGAGTTTAATTGTCGCTTTTCGATCAAAAAACACAAAATTTTAGATAATGATTTTCGATAGCGAGATAGCGATAATGTCGTTCGATAGCAAATCTAAATCGTTATTATGTTGGTCCCATGCATTCTGACACCATCACTGTTCCACCTCCATGTTTGACTTTTATTCCTTCTAACCAATGTAATGAATTGACTAGGAAAAGGAATTTCTGGATTTCTTAGCTTAACGACGTTAAAGAATTTGAGGAGCAATATCTTTTGTAAATATTTTCAAAATAAACAATATTTGTCTACTTTCGCAAAATAGGTGAAAAGAAAACATTTAAAATTACGTGACTTTTACCTTACACCAACCATATGTGCTTTTTGTATTTTAGAGGCAAACAGTGTATAAAATTATACTTCAATTTTTTGTACAATCTATGGATTAAAAGTAAGTTGCTAATATATTGCATCAAAATATAAATTATTTCGTAAATCACTAAAATTGACACCGTATGCATACTTTTGTAACGTTGTGTTTACATTTAATCGATGTCGTATAACTAATAATCATCCTGCATCATCATTCTTTAACATATACATTTAAAAAATTGTAATTTATTTTTTATAAGCTCAAAGGAACACTGCTGTATAAAACATATGTACATACATACATACATTGTATGTATTTATATCATCATTATTATTAACAATAAACACAAGCAAAAAGACAAGCACAAATAAGTCAATAGAATGTGGTGTGCCAACAGTTTTTGTTGCATCACTTGAATAGTATCATTAACAGCCTATAATTGCAGTCTACAATAAACACAATTTTTTCTCTTAATTTCAATTTTATGTCTGTAGTGCGTGCTTTACGCACACTTCTCTCTTTCTATGTATGCATTTCTAACGCATTTGCTCACAAATCTCTTCATAACGTATGTATTATTAGAAAAATCAAATTGCAGAACAACAACCACAACTACTACTACTACAAAGAAAATAGTAAAAAAGTTCAATCTAAATTTAGAGGCAAAAAGAAAAATAAAAAAGATACTAATAAAAAGTGCATATAAACAGTTTTCGGTGGTTAGATGTTGATGCCACACTTATGTTTGTATATGCTGCAAGTATATCTATTGTTTACCATATTCCTGGGTAAGCAGCCATTGACCCAGCCAGCCAAACATTAGAGTTGTACTAATTGTTCAAAGTCCACATGTAGATGTTTCATAGAAAATTAAAAAACACATACATACATTATATTTAAATAATTTGAAAATTAAATATAATTATTGAGACATTCACTCTTCTGGGGTAAAATGTTGGCTTTTGAGAAGATAAAAATTTAAAAGTGTTGCCTCACTCTATGGAAGGTTGCCATTTTTGTCAGACCGAACATAGATATAATATTTTCCAACATTTTTTTTCGTACGTGATTAAGAATATCAAAAAATATATGCATTTTTCTGGGCAACATTTTCGTCCTATGATTAAAAAATAAAAATTTCACACTTCATGAGAGTAATATTTGTAGAAATTAGAAATTAACAAAATTAGAGTTGCATTTTATTTTTAGAAAAGAACACAAAAAAGTATACTTTTTTTTGCCAGATAAGAAAATACCATTAATGTTAAGCAGAATTGTGTTAAGTGGCTACAAAAATTATTCCATACTTCCTTCCATTTTCAAAAAGAAAATTCCCACTTTTTGTCTATACATACACTCATGTGAAAAATAATAGGGACACATTGCGGTTTTCCTTAAGACTTTAAGAGAAAAATGTGCTACAACTGAGTAACGGTAAAAAATTTGTTTCTTTAAATAACGGTTCTTTACGTCATCGAAATTCCAATAGACAATTTTTGATAAATTTTTGAATATTAAAACTGTTGGATTTTTAACCATTTTAATATAAGTGTCCCTATTATTTTTCACATGACTGTATATAAAACAAACTTTATACAAAGTAACTGTTAACATACATTAAAATGTAATAACTTTTTTGCTAAGTAACTGACCAACCTAAATAAGAGGGTTAAGCGTTGAGTTGGCAGGTATCTAGTGTTGACGCTGAACTTTTCAACAAAACATCACTAAATACAAATGAAATAGTGAGTTTAAATTGCTAGATTAGACATAAAAATAGCTAAAATTAATTTACTTTTTTCGTTTATTTTATTTTTCGCAGTCAATTTCACTTTCTTACACGCTTTCAAAATTGGATTTTTCAGTTGCAAGGCGTTGACGCCGAACTATTTTGGTTTGTTTCATACAGTTTGTATAGGCATGAAAATTTTGAACAGCTAAACAACACTTAGCGCTCTGGCTATAAGTTATCAATATTTTTTGTTCTTGTAATTTTAGATCGTTATCTTAATTTAGTAAAAATGAAAAATTGAGATAATGAAACGATGCTATTACACACTCTAGTCAATAATGTCCTTTCCCATTCCACGCCAATGCTGGAGTAAAGTAAGGATGTATTACCTCACATAAAAAGATAACAAGGTTCATGAAGCGAGAGCAGCCTTCAGACGACTTCAGTCATTATGGATAAGTTCACATATGTATGTATATCCAGACGAACCATATGCTCTCAGGAGCTGTAACGCAAAAAATGGGACACACTTATTAAATTTAATTTTCAATCTAATGATTTGTATTAACCACAAAGCTATTTGGATCAAATTTAGAAACTCCTACAGTTACTATTGTAAAGATATAACATACATATGTATACATATGTATAAATATTTATTTTGTATGGGCGTGGCACCGCTTAAATGAAATTTTTAATTTTCTATACATAAAAAATCTTAATTTTATCTTAACCAAAATAGGTTACGTGGGTCACCCGCGATCCGCGAGTTCATACGGATGCCTATGGCTCATTGTCCTAACAAAAATATGAAAAAAGAATTTGTAGAATTGGTAGAGCCGTTATCGATTTCGCCATTCATTAGGCAGAAAAAGTCTGCGTACAAAACTTTTTATAAGTTTCAGATCCTGTATTTCTAACAATTCAGAAAGAAGCACTTTATTTAATTTAAAAAAGTCAAAAAAATGTTGTTAGCTAAAGATCACTTAATTAATCCGTTAGGACCCTGGGAAAGGGTTATATTTTAGGATTAGCATAAGAATTTTAATTTCAGAATAATAATTAGTCAATTCGTGTGGAGAAAATCCGGTAGAGCACTACAATTTGTGCGTCACGGTCAATTTCAGTGGTGGAGGTGGTTAGGGAGTATGTGGTAGCTAACGGGTAAGAAATTTGCAAGTTATTGAGTCCACTATCGATAAGTACACACCTAGACATTCTAAAGGACAATTTGAAACAAAATGTCATGAAACTGGGTCTCGGGAGCAATTTTTTATTTCAATAAGATAACGATTCCATGCACATAGCCGATATTGTGAAGTTTGAGACGCTTTATAATAGTCAAAACAGGTGTGTAAGGCTACGTAGTCTCTAGATCTCAATCCTTTTAATCATTTATAGGATCTGTTGGAGAGAAAAATTTTCCATCATGTTATAATGTCAAAGACTATATTAAAAAAAATTTTGCCAACTGAATGGGAGAAACTATCATTGGAAGTCAACACAAAACTGGTTCATTCCACGCAAAAAAGATTGTCTGAGGTTCTCAAAAGAAGAGGTTATCTAACCAAACACTAATAAGATTTTAAAAAAGCGCTTACACTCTTGTACGCAGACTTTTTCTGTCTATTTTTTACACAATCTTATATTTTTGTAATTAATTTGTATTTACGATAATTTAATTTGTATATTTATTGAAAAAAATAATTTTAAATTCTTAAGAGATGTATGTAGTTGTGTCATTTTTATGCATTCTATTAGAATGCAGACTTTTCTGGCTATCGTATATAAAGAAATTTTTTGTTTTACTTTTTAAAACGCTTTCCTCTTTTTTATTAGACACATGGGAATAGTAATATAAAGGGAATATTTTAACTTAAAAAATATGTCGGTTAACGTTCAACTCTATACTTACATACAATTGTATGTATGTATTTATAAATATGGTATGCACATACATACATATATACGTAGTAAACTAGATTTTTATTTTCGTAACAGAGCAGCTTCTGTTCGTATACTTTACCTTGAACTTAATGCTAAAGTTTATTACAGCAGCTCTTGTTTTTATGCATTTATAAACTATAAAATGTACTTTAAACCCATCAAGTATACAACGAATACAAGCGAAGAAGTCAGTATCTGTATCTGTGTCTGATTGTACCAGATATAAAGCTATATATAATGCGAGTACATGTTCTTTCAGCCCACTTAAAACTTTATTTGCACAATAAAACTAGGTTGGTTGGTGGTTGCCTAGCAGACTGGCACGCTGTCTCTTTGAATAGCTTCATTGAGTTTTTTTTATGCCTGTTTGCATTTTTTTGTTCATCTTCTTTTCGCAGCTGTAAATACTGGCGTATTTGCTGCTTTTATACTTATACAATTGCTTTGAACTTGAATGATGACTGTTGTATGAGAATGATGATTAATCACTAAAATATATCGAAAAGAGGGAGTTACCTTTTGTTTTTCAATGAATTTTAATATTCATTTGCAGCATAATTTTAAAGATTTACACTGTAAATGTAGTTCTATAAACAGTGTAAATGGCGTAAATTATATTAAATAAAAAACGCAACAAGTGTTTTGAAGTTCAAATTTTTTTTATTGCCCGTACGGGTAATACAATTGTGTGGTAATGTTACAACAAATCCATTAAGTTATTGATGTATTGTTGTTGTAGTATTGTATTGCATTGTTATCGCTACAAGTTATTTTATTTTGCTATTATTGTTTTTCTTTTTTTTTTTCTTAAGTCATGCACTGGAAATTCGATCGACAAAATTAGAGAAAGAAAAAACGAAAAAGTACAATAAATTAAGCCGTAAGTAAGAAACATCTCCAGAAAATGAAAGAAGAAAACTTGGTTAAAAAAAAAACAAAACAAAAAACTTTCTAATATGGTAGTACTGTCGTTAGTAAATATGAATAAAATAAGTTTTAATGGTAGAATTGCTGCTCCGTTGATGATGATGATGATTTGTATTGTTGGTGCGTTGTATCGTTGAGTAAGCAACAGTGCATTCATTTAGCAGCTACTGGCTGTAGTAAAGTTTTACTATAAAAGCGGTTAATGTTTTCGCAATTAAATATTGCTCTTTGTTGTTGCATTTTATATATTGTATTCATTATCATCATCATTATATCTATACCATATTTCTTTCTTCTTTTATTTTTTGTTTATTTTTTGATTAACCATTTTTCTATACAGCAACTGATTACTGATTACTATGACGCTGCTGCACTTGCTCTTTTTTCAGTTTTTTTGTTGTTTTTTTTCGTTATGTGGCTTTAAGATTTACCCACAAATTATAAAAAATAATAATAAAAAATATATTAAATTTAAAGACCTTCGGTCTTTATTATTTTATGGTTAAACTATTGCGTCTGTTGTTGTTGGCATTATTATATTTTTTCATTGTTTATTGTAAAACAAGAATGAAACAAAATATAATACAAATTAAAAAAAAGTGCCAAATAAAGTATTTTAGTTCATGATGATAGACAACTATTAGAAAAGTTTTTCCAAGAAGGTCAAGTACAGTACTAAATACAGTCAAATATGTGTTAAGTAAAAAATTTAGATTACACTTGTAATTATAAAATCTTGTTAATGCATTGAGTATTTGTGCCTATTTTACTACAGAAATAAAGATAATCACAAGGTGCGACAAAAAGAACAAAGTTGAAATACCTAGGAAATGATACTACTTATCTGATAGGCGTTATCGAGTAGAACAAGACTATGTTTTCGGAAATTTCGAAACACCTCCAAAATCTCGAGTTACGGGTAAAACACCAGTTTTTCTGACCTTCATGCTCTAATAAGCTAATAACTTAGATGAATACTACCTGACTTTAAGTTTCTTTCCCGATTTGAGATAGACCTTTTAAATGATATATATGCCGTGTATTTCTTAAGTAAATTATTGACTTATAAGTGCATGAATGTCCGAAAAACTGTTTTTTACTCGTAACTAGAGATTTTGGAGGTGTTTCGAAAATTTCAAGAACAGATCCTTATTCTACTCGATAGCATCTATCGAAAAAATAGTACCACTTACTACTTTTTTTTTGGCGCTCCGTGTAATCAGTACACTTTTATACCAACAAAAAGCTAATGTTTACACCTTACACGGCTAAATGAACTGAGAAAATCAACACTGTACGTAAGATAAACAAAAGAAAGTAACATTTTGTAATAGCACAAAACGTCAGACTTAAAGACTCAAGAGATCAAATATTGATAAGTTTTCAAGTGACATCATTTCAGCAGTTGTTGACCAACGGCATTAACCTATCAAAATATTCAGTAAGTTTTACAACCTTTTAGACATTGTTTCAAGCTTAGCAAACATAAATTATGATAATTATTATCAGTACTTCGAACAAGGCGTATTTTTACCTCAACGGCAATTTTAATAAGTTAGACTGTCATTTTTAGGGCTAAAACACATCATAAATATTTAACTAAGTATCAATGTGTCAAAAAACATTGGTTGCTGGGTGCTGGTGCTGGAGATTGTGTTGGCCCATTGGTGAATTTCACACCTTGGGTTAGATTTAACGTGCATAAATGGCTACCTACCTTTATGTAGTTTGGCAAACGAAGAGACAGTGAAAGACCATCATCATGTTTCACTTTGTAGTATGATGAAGAAGACATCATTATTCTCAATATTTTTTGGCATAGAAAGATATAAACTATATTACTGTAGCCAAGTCACAAAGGCTTATCAGAGCTGCAGTTTCAATAAGATGGGTTTACATAGCATTTAAGCTACGCAAACCACGAAGCTGCACACAAAAAGGGTGATTCAATAGGAAACGTTTAATAATCCAACTATTTTGGACCATCTCAAAACGAACAATTGAGGCACTATTGCTGCATAAAATATTATATATCGGAGCAAGGCATCAAAAATCGAATTCAATTGAAATTTAAAAATATTGCCAGCTAAGCCTAGGCTAACATTTGAGCGGCGTGCTATTCTATACATAATTTCATAAATGTAAATTTAAAATGAAATTGATTTAACCTTCAGTAAATAAAATAGAGGTAAAATAACAAAAAATTAAAGAAAAAACAACAAAATTCTTTGGATAATACAGTGATGTACTGAAATGGGTAAACTGACCGTCTATGCGAGAAAGCATAGTATCCAACTCCATCTTAGAACAGACCTTCAACCACTGGAGCAGATTGACGCATTTTTCTTTATTTACACAGGAACAGATAATATCTTGTGATATGCGGAATATTAAATGAAGCATTGGATTTCCATTACCCAGTAATTGAAGACAGCAATACAAGAATATAATTACATTTTTTTATAGAAAGCTGACTAATTATCTTTTAAAGGCCTCATTAGCCGACCGTAGAAATCGTAAATGTATCGTAAATGTAAATGCAACGCAAATGTAAACGTTTTGCTTAAGATCATGTAATGTGTTTTTGACACAAAGAAGGAAAAAAATATATTTAAGTATACATAAATATATATATGTATATTAAAAAAATAATAATAGCTGTGCAAAACATTGATGGCACTTAAATATGTCACATAATTTAAAATTATGTGAAAAAAGTACGGACATTATTTAAATGGTGCCAAGACATTACTTTAGACTTTCATATTTAAAAATTAATAATTTCTGAAGCTTAAGGTTTTTTAAATAAAAATTATTTCATTTTTATATCAATAAATATATACAGTTATATGTAATTTATTACATATAAATAGAATTAATTACATATTTTATGCCAAAGCTACACAAAGAAGTAGCGAAATATCGATAAAAAAGTAAAGTAATTTTTATTTAAAAATTTCTTAGGCTGGAATAGTTATTAATATTTAATTAATAAAGGTCGAAAAACTAGAATAATAGAATAACTTTTATAAATAATTAGATTATAATTCTGGTTTTCCACATACTTGCATACATACATTACTGGATATATACAATGTATTATACTTATAAAAGCCTTTAATTTTTTATTCTTATTCTTATTTATATTATCTATTATGTGTATTTTTACTTATATTATCTACGCTTGTACGTACAATTATTTTGCAATCCTTAGCATAAATATATATGTGTGTATAGTACACTTGTATAATATATAATTCATACTAACCTAGAACTTTGGCTACAAAGAAACCCATACGATTGGCAAATGCTCTTATTAGATTTTACAAAAAAAAAAAAAACTAATTTGAAACAATAAACACATTTAATATTTTTTGTATTTACCAAAAAATGTAGTACCAAAAAAAAAAAGAGTTAAATTACCCCCATACACACAGTCCATCACTGCTTGACAAATGTCACGTATCGTTGCTGTCAAATTCTATTTTCAACAGATTGAGACGTTACAGTTACATTACATTACGGTCAAGTAATCACTTTCATAGCTTTTCATATAACAAAAACGACCAGCTGACACAACTACGTTTACGGTTTCAACATTTACGTTCGGCTAATTTTACCTTAACTGCTTTTAGTTTTAGCTTAATGCCTTTAACGGTTACAAAGATATGTGAATTTGAAGGAACTCTTATTGTACAAGTTGTATTTTTGCTCACTATATACGCTTTGTCAGCTATTTGATCATCAACATTAGAAAAAGCAATAAAGTACTTATTACTTCGCAAAAGACCTATTCGGCCAATATAATCTATATAACAATTTTAAATACAAATGACACTTTCTCATTCGGATTGATTGTACTAATTTACTTCCAGGTATCACAAAAATATGACATTAGAAACCTTTCTTTCAATTTAATCATTTTTAAGGAGAAGTTATTTATGCAAAATATTGCGTGTTAGCTGTACATATTTTATTTAAAAACGAGCTTTACTTTATTAACTTAGCTTTTTTTAAGAAAAATTTTTTTTATTAAAATAAATTTAGTATTGCTTTTGAATTTATGTACAGTATTATTGTTTATACCTACTAACGTATAATATTGGCTTCTTTCTTTCGTGTACTTTCACAATTTTGACAAATAGTTGTTTTATGTGAGATTTTAAGTAAAGAAAAATTTGGGGAAATAATAGTAAAAGTAAAATATTTTTGATTTTAATTAATAATACAATGAACTTGACGAAACTTATGGTACTACCAGGTATATATGTATTAACAAATTTTTTTCATTAATGTGACATTCAACTGATTACTATTTGTTTATTTTTTCATATTAATTCCTTTACGTTGTATTTAATTAAATCAAAAAAATAACGGACAGCCTTTCATAAAAGATAACTTCCTTTAATAAAAGTTTAAAAAATAAATTATAGATTCTTCAGATATCTTCACACTGTCTTTAAAATACATATATTTTTATTACCATTTCATTATTATTATTTTTACATAAAAATATTTAAAACTGTAGTATGAAATAAGTATAGAGTACAAAAAGAAAGAAAATTAAAAAAGTATTAAATTAATCAGGTCCATTAAAATGTATTAAAAAATTATTTTTTTAATATTTAGTTGTACCTCCACTACTACTTATAACTCCAGCTAATCGAAATGACATTGAGTTGATCAAAGTATGAATGAAAAGTAAACTGGGATATTTTTGTCCACTCCTTGGAAATTGCAATTTTAAGATATATAAGGGTCTCAAACACTTGACCATTTTTATAAATATTCCCTATAAGTTTTCCATCGGGCTTAAATCTGATCTTAGGCCAGTCCAAAATTTTAATAGATTTATTAACAAAAACTGTCTAGTCTTATTGGCAATGTGTAATTGTCTCCATAAGCTTCCTCAGCAATAGTAATGAGAATATTGTCGAATATATTAACGCGACATAGTTCTCCGCACTCATTTTATGTGAAACAAAACATATATGTAGGAGAACTTCCTTTATACCCAAAAACAGTCCATGTCATAAAGCAACCTGCTTTAAAATTTCTTGTTTACCTTTTTCCTTCCAATGCCCTTGAACGGCATCCGGACCATCAAGATCAAACTTATTTTCATCATTGAATATAACACTTTTCCAAACGCTAATCTCGCTCTTTAATGTTAATTTCGGTTACGGGATCATTTTAAGTTTTGCAATGCTAATACTTTCGTTTGAAATCTGCTTTATTCGTCTTACTGAACGTTTAAATTTGTTCTTGACTTTATTTGATAGCAACATAAATTCTCAGTGACTGCAAAATGTTTAATTTGCCTTTTATCTTGATCTGTTATAGCAGATATGATCCCCTTTCTTCTAATTGCCCTGTAGGATGTTTGATTTCGCAAGTATAGTGATTTTCGATCTATTTAGTTTAATGTGTGTGAAGTTTGATACCTTGGCTATAAAGCCCACCAGATCCGATTCCCCCACAATTGCATCTTAGGTCCAATATTTTCATATTTTTGTGGACGATTGTTTTAAATATAATTACCAGAAATAATAATATAAGAAATAAATTTCATTTGTTATTGTTACTGTATCTCTCTAATTATATATATATTTTTTTAATTTTTACTTTACCTTGTTTTGGTTATTTTCATATGTTTTATAATCCACGATTGTGGAAGTAATGTTAACATAACAGTCTCTATGAACTTAACAGAAAAATTTCATATTTGTATTTATCTTCACACATATTTTGTTAACTTACACAAGTTTTTGTTACGTTAAGAAAAACGTATTTAACTTCACTCACACATTTCGGTTTAAGCACAATTTTTCTAATTCTGTAACAGTAATGCACTAAATATGTATTTATATTAACTTATGAAATCAATTAGATTTTTATTATTAAGCATACAGCATACTTACAATCAAATTAATTTTAAAACGAAGTATTAATACCATTTTTTTGCCTGTAATTTGTAATATCCTAATTCTCCATAACCTGACCAGAGTAGCAGCAACATAAGACAAATGTAAGCTGTGTATGCCAAGGACATGAATTATGCCAAATCATAATTCAAAGTTCAATTAAAAGGAAAGAAACAAGTTAAAAAGAATATTTCACAAGACAATAGAAAAAAATAAAAAGCTAATAATTTTTATTTTTTTGTTTTTTGTATTTAAAACCTAATAGTGGAAAAAACATTTTTTTGTTTTTCAGCTAAATGCTGTTAAAAAATTGACGTGTGAGATGTGTATAAAAAAATTATACATTGTTTATGCCGATACAGAAATGCAAAACCATCAATCAAATTATTTTATTCTATTTAGAGTATATATTTAAACATAAACATATGTACCATATATACCATACATACATACTCGTGGTGTGCATAAAATTTCTTTACGAGCGAGAAATAAAAAGAAAATAATTTAATTTCCATTTTAACTTTTTCATTCTTTTTTTAATTTTATTATATATTACAATAATACAAATAATATCCCCATTTAGAATTAGGCCTATTTTAAAAATGCCTGGGTATACATACATAGAAAAAAGAACACATAAATTTTCTTTTATTTATGCCCAGACAACATTCTATGACAAATACGAACATGTTTTGTTTCTTAATAACTAAATATTAAAGAAGAAATATATTTTTTATTTGTGGTCCACTATTAATTAATACTTGGCCACTTTTTTTCAAAAATATACGCACTTAGGCATTGTCCATATATTGAAACTTACGACGCCTTTATAGTCCCTTTTACAATCATTCTTATTAATAAACAAACAAAAAAGTCGGCAATGGTCGAAAAGTAAATACCCTAAGCAAAGACAATTTTTTAACTAACAGAAAAAGTATCTACAGCATACCATATATTTGGGCGTGGTTTCAAAACAAGTGATACGATTTTGATTTAATACAACTGTTTGTTAGAATGGTACGAGGGCGATGCCAAAATTAGCAGGTCAAGCAACGGATGATGTTTAAATCAATGCACTTTTCCCAGCAATATTCAATAGCTTTATTACCCTGCTTATAGTAAAAGCGTTCTAGTTTCTTAATATAACAGCATAAGGCATCTCTTTACTGCTAGCAACTCTTTTATTATCGAGCCATTTTTTCTAGGTTTGGTGAAGTAATTGCAAGTTTAATTTATTAATTTTGGCCATCGCAATACTGAATGTGTAAACTAGTCCATTGTCGTGATAAAATAATATTTTCTTTTTCGACCAAAGTTTCTTTAATTTCATCACTTAAACGCTGCAATAAGTAAGCATAATACTTGTCGTTGATTAGTTTTCCCTTTTTAAAGGTAATCAATAAAAATTGTCTTACAAGCGTCAAAAAATATGGTATGGACGCCTCATAGTGGTATTGTCATATAAATTTTCGAGCAAAAAATATAAAAAGTGGTGGTAGATCGTTGAAAGTTGACACTGAGCATTCTATTAATTAAATTAAGAAAAATAAAAAAGATGGAATTCCATCAAAATTAGCCACACCCGTCGCCATCGCCCACCGCCCATACAATGAAAATTGATTTTTTGCATTATATTTTTCCTTTCAAAGCAAAATTCTTCAAATTTGATACATATGCTTTCTTTTCGGAATATTTATGTTTTTTTTAGCGATCGGTGAAAGTCGGTGAATTTTATGGACGATATTCTTCATTTTGTACCAGTAGATAGATGAAGGTAGCCGCAGCTAACTTCGCTCTTTTCATGGAAAACTGCAAACACTCAATATTAATAATCACTCATATCCAAATAACTACATATGCAAACTAAATAATTTTTTTTTAATTATCTTTCACACATAAGATGCTAAGTTTTTCGTTTAATAATATTTACGTGACTTCAATCAATTTTTTTAGACAAAATATTACTTTTTGCTAAAACAAATTATGGATTTCTTTTAAATCAAATAGAACAGCATCATTATATTTCTCAAAAATATTTGTACAAAAATGTAATGCCTGTAAACCGCACTTTTTTGCCTTCTATGGACATTTTTCTCCCAATCCAGTTCGCTGTTTTGACTGTCCCTTTGTCTCAGGTGTCAAGTGGTGGGCACATATCTTATTTGCGGCTGTATTGCGCTAAAACATCGCTAAACACTACTAAAACGTCTCCAATATACTGTTTATGTTCTATTGTGAGCCTAACATTGTATCGAACATATAGTAGACGTTGAATCTCTTCCTTATCCTCAACAGGGCGTTCTCTTTCTAGGACAATTTTTTGACCAAAACCACAACCAAACATTTGGCCTTATCAGATATTCTTAACTCAACCCCATTAGGATTTGACAGTACAAAATTCACCAAATTGTATTTCCTCGGTCTTCATAAGATTGGTGAAAAGACCGCTAGCAGACGTCCAGAAAAAGAGTTTACATACATCTCAAAAACCATCGAATTATAATGTTTAATGATAATGTTCTTAATGAAATGGACCTATTTGACGCCTCCTGGTTCTTTCGTGGAAAAATAATAGCTATTGATGAGTATAAAGAAATATTTTTTGAAAAAATTGGTCAATTTTTAAATGCGATTTATGTGAAAATTTTTGTATATATTTACGAAAATCCTAAACCATGCAGTGGAAATTCGTCTTTTGTCATATTATTTATATCATAAACATACATATGTATATGTATGTATGTATGTATATTTTACTTATTTCGGTTAATAATGTAAATAACAATGACATCATTTAGACTGACGTAAATGCTTTAAATTTACAACATATTGATTTATTTCAGGGCAACATTTTACTTTAAATAAAGCAAGGACAGATTTATATGTTTAAATTAAATTTAGCAATTTAGTTTTTAAAATTTTAAAAATTTACTTCGCCAAGTTTAAAGATATTGTTTGATGGTTATTGATGTGAAACTATTTAAAAGAATAAAAAAATTAAAATAATTATAATAAAGCAGTTAAATATCAGATTTGGTTCTAATCCTTGCTTAAACCATATCTCGAAACACTTTTCAGAGATATCAGCGTTTTATGAACAATCATATGTGGCTCATTTACTTTTTGCTGTAGACAGATGAGTTCCGTTTAGTTGCGTCAGATTTTTTAAGTTTATTCGGCAATGAATACGAGTAAAATTTTGTAGTGCCTTACAAAAAAAGAAAAGTACCCAAAACCATTTAAAAAAAGACTTAATTTTAATAAATGTATTTTGCATCTTAAAAGTATAAACTGAATTAATTTTTAAGTGATACCAATGCTTATTACAGATGATTTACATTGAAATAAATTAATTCCTTTGTATAGTTTTTTTTTCTTCCAATTGACTATTTTATTGTGATTAATGTTTGCCGGTAACAGCGATTGGTTCGAACACTAAACAAATAGACAAATTAAAACCAGGCTTGACCTAGTGTCTTTGTAAATGCAGTTTTTAGAATGGACTCAATATCATATTTAAGTATAACTACACCATTTCAAAATACTAAAATTGTTGTTTTTTGAAAGCAGCTTTTAGATCGTTTGTACTAATACAATGTATTATGTTACTATTGGTTGTAGGAGGGAGAAATAGGGAGTAGTATGGCATGAAACAGAAGAAGACAGTTGGGCTAAAGAACATATTTTATTCTTAAATGAGTTTAACTATTCATTGCACAATTAAACACAACGCAGGTGCCCTATGGGAAATACAAGTATGTACTATGATTATTTTATATTTATTTTATTTCATTATAACACATTACGTTGTATTGTAATATCGATAGTCTAATATATCAATAGAGTTGGATACCTTTACCGCCTTTAATGAGTGTTTACGATCCTGTCTGCTTTCGATCAAAACAATTTTAACCATTTTATCGGATTTTGATGGCACGCACTCGGAGATTGTCATCATTTCAGCTGTAGGTCACTTAAATGTCAATCATATTTCATAGGACGTGCCCATTAGATACATGAATTTATCCTGAACTCAACGAGCGAAACCCCTATTATTCTTTGAGACAGCTCGATATATATAGACGAAAGTGAATGCTGCCACTAAAAGCAATACATTTCAAAATGAGTGTCCCGTGCTTAAATCTATTAGACCGCCTTGGAAATAGCCAAAGTCTTCACCTTGATCTTACCAAACCGAACGAAGAGTAATGTAATGCTCACACGACAAGGTTTTTTTATAATTCGTTTTCTCATTCATAATTCAACCTTCGATTATGAGCCGAATTTCATAATATCCCATAATAAATGGCTGTTCCGCTGTGGTATGGTATGCAAGACAGCCGCATACCAATCAATCCCAGGCCAGGCAATCAGACAATTTTCAACAACGGTATCAGCGCATAACATTGCTATCTACTGGTTGGTTATGAGTGTTTACGCTATGAAAAACTTCTTTGACTAATGCAACTACCCTTCAGATCCGGCGTTAAACTGTAAGTCTCAATGAGTCTAAAAATAGAATCGGGTACAGCTTATTGATTGAGAGTTGTTGTTCTTTATTTTATTTGGGATGTCACGGAAATTATGTATGTATGTTAAAAATTCCTTTTTTTGCGAATCACCTAAATTGTAAGTAGTTCCATTTTAATTACTATTTGAATACTCGAAATCAACGTGATTTCTAGTTTTTATTGATTTTTTATCATCACCAGCTGTCAAACATAAATAATAAGCAAAGGAAAGTAGACAAACAAAACAATGCAATTAGAAAAATGCCATTTAAACAGAGCAATTCGTATAAGTAATTCAAACAGCTAACAAAATAATTAAAAGTCTCATGCGAGCATGGCTTAACTCCAACAAATCACCAGTAGACCAACTTATGCAAAAATCGACGTACTGAAGATATTTCGGCGAAGTATTGGACTCTAATTGATGATTAGTCATAGTCTTCACAAATTTCGCACTCCGCAAACATACAACAGCACAAATTCCACGCAACTGTTGAACATATCGAATTTGGAACGTGTTGAGAGATATTTCGATTTCCATATCGAGTTTAGCTGCCCATAAGATTTTCTCGCTCTATTTATTAATTGTTGCAATTAGCAAAATGGGTGTGGTATTTTGATGTTCATTTATAAGAAGTCAAGTGTAGGCAGTATTAAAAATGTGAGTGTCGCATCCCCAGACGATGTTCAGTTCTGCTTGTACTGCATATTCCTTCATGGATGTCATTTTTCTACAGATTATTAAAATCATTGAAAAAAAACTGAAAACAGTATATTCTACTCTGTAATTGCAATCAAAAGATCAATGTGTTGGTTCGTCAAACTCATGAACTTTCATAATTTCATGAAAATTTTAAACATTTGTTTTATGAAGTTACGACATATGTTATATGCCATTGGAAATGGTGTAGTTTTTAGTACATAGCAGTCGTACACAAATGGCATTTATGTAGTGACTGCTGTTGCTGAATTTTTATTGCGGTAGTACTGGTATATATTTATTTGTTTTTCCTTTGATGTTAGTTTAAGCTTGAATCTAAAATTGTGGTGGGCATGGGCATAAAGATGATCATTATTATCAATAATAATGACGAAGACAATAAAGATTATGACTCAACTTTAATAAAGTAAATGAAGACAGAAAAAAAAACAATAACAAAACGAAAACTTTATATATAAAAAAGAATTTTGTATGGTAATGACCGGAATGTAATAATGATGACAAAAAAAAAAACTATATGGAATGAATATGCAACAAAAATAAATAAAAATTTGTATACAGCAAGAGTGTGTACATAATTACATATGTACATAAATATGTATGTCTCACACTTAGTTTATGCCAATAAAACTTCATTTGTATGCAATATATTAAATTGGACAAAAACACGTCTTTACACACTCTATTCAATAGATATTTGGAATATTTTTTAAGTAATTTCTTTTTCGTTTTTAATTTTTTTTTCTTTTCTTATTTTGCAATATTCAGAATGTGTTTTAACTTGTTTGTCGTCTCGATACATGAATGACATGTGGTCGTGTAGGTTTGAATTTTTTTATCTTCTTTTTTTGATATAGAACATTTATTTTTTTTATTATTATTGACATTTTTATTTATATGTATGTATGTATGTACATTATCAAGTTTGTATGCCTGTGTGTCTTTTTGCTCAGCATTAAAAAATTAAAGAGGTTTGTTGCAATACAATAAACAAAGGTTTGTCTGATTAACTACCACGCTTTTGTATTCTCCATATCGAAAGAAGACAGGGTATTATAAAATTTTTTTTTTGTTTTAACTTTTTGTAAAATATTTGTTATCGTTTTACAGCATAATATTATAATATTAACATTTTTGTGTTTAATTAAATTATTACCAATATTTAAGCAGATTTTGTTTTCAAAATTCTATTCAAATATAATTATTTGTTGAATGATAATCTGGATTTACATTATTAATTTTTTCTCTCTTTAATTTCTTTTAAACTTTCTTTCGTGTCCATATATCAAATTTTTTTAATGAAATTCAAGATTTTGACATGTTTACTATAACATTATTATCATTGACGAACTGAAAAAAGAAAAGAAAATTTCAGAGCACATAAAAGCTAGTAGTCGTTCCATTCTTTTCTCCCCCATCGCATTCATAAATTCAAATTTGCTGCAAGTAAAATTTCATAATTTAATCTTACTAATACGAAAGGTCATTTGACTCCTATAGTTTTTTTTCCAGATTTCCAAATGAAAACTTAGTTCACATACGCTCACATATGCTTCTCAAGTTAATGTGTTTCTTTTATCTAAAGTTGATATGGCTGTTTCGTTAAGGTGCTAGCACTTGCACTGTCCGATCGATTTCATCTAACATAACCCATAAACCGACGAGTGTCTTATCAAAACTTCCGATGCAAAATTTTCGACTAGAAACGAAACGGAAATGCAGTCGACTTGACTGGAAGTCAAAGAGTAAAAATTACAGCCTGCAAACAATCAAATTCGACAAGGAACGATTTTTGTACCATTTAATCAAAATCAGAATTAGCATGAGTTGGTTACAGAGTATTACGAATTTCGTCAAGCTAAAAAAAAAAATTTACAGCAAGAAAAATTAACAGCCGTTCTGACAATTCTTTGCATAAACGTAAAAATGATAGCTTGTGTAAGACAAAAAAATGACTTTGTGGAAACGGTTCCAAGGAGAGCTCGACTAACTGTAAAAGAATGGAAATATGGGTGTAATTTTTATGTCATGTTCACACTACAACATATTTTCGTTATTCGTTCTCTCATTCATAATTTAACCAAACCCAAAATTTATTAGCCGAATTACATAATTCCTCATACAAAATTTTAAGAGCAAATCACTCAAATTGTAAGTAATTCAATTATCCTGTGTATGACTGAGAAATCAATCTAATATTGATAATCTTATAAACATTTTTCCCTTTCTACTTCTAAATTTTTAAACGGAAATAGTGGATTTCCCTTTTTAATCTATTTTGTGTGAATATTGTGCTCTGGTTACTTTTTCGTAAAAAATACTCGGTATTTTATCGTTATTTTTCTTTTAATATTTTTTTATCAACTATTTCCGCACCTGAACCTATTAACCATTTCTCACATGGTTTCAGTGGGTTCGGGATCAAAATTTTTATAAAGAGCGAACTTAAACCCGTTCAGGTACCGATTCGGATACAGTTTCAGTCTGGGTTATTTAATTACCTAGCCTTTTTTCCTATTTATAAAACACAATTTGCCGACAAATAGCTATGGTAAACAATAAATAAAAAACAGGGAAAAGAAAAATATTCCAAATGAATTACAAAGGTGCCATGCGAATAGAATAATTCGTATAAGTAATACAAACAATGAACAAAGTAATTCGAAGTCTCGTGTGAACATGATTGCCGTACCATTGCGTCAATCGTGTAATCCCCACTTTAGAAACAAAAAAATTTGTTGCAATTTATCGTTTTTTTTTTCTCGGGAGTCAACTAGTAGATATTATTTCATTCAGATATTTCTTAATAAAAAATCCAGATTTAATATTGTCTTATAACATCTCAAACAGTAACCGCCTTTAACCGTAGTAGCTAAAGTTTAAAGCAAATTTAATTTACTTCTGCTTGTTTGCCAGAATATGCGAACAACTTTATTTATTTCGTTGTTCAACTATTAAAACTTTGCATCATTAATATTCTAGGCACATAATAAATAAAAGAGAAGAATTAAATTTTAAATTAAATATTTTTTTATATTACGCTTGAAAAACAAATGGATTTTCTTTCTATTTGGCCATCACTACACAACAACGACAGCATGTTGTATACAAATTTAAAAAAATTCACATGAGCAGCAATGGCGACGATTATCATTTTCTGTTCTATTCGTTCATCGAGTTCATACTTGTTGCGCCATTTTCGAATACAATAATAAATTTAAATTTTGTCAGTTATTATAATAAATTTAATACATTTAGTAGTTTAATTATGGAAAACAAATTTCAAACTAACAAAGTAATTCCGCTATTTTATTACAGCAACGTGAAGGTGGATTTGATAATAAATCTATTATTACTATTTAATATTATTTAAAATGTCATATTAATATTTAATTGTAGCTAATAGTTTCTTTTACATATTTTCTACTATTAGGGCTTCTTTTATACACTTTTTTCTTTTCTATTTCACACAGGTCTAGGAGTCGCAAATTTTTTACTTTAAAAGTGTAAGAAAACTTTGTTTTTTTTGTTATTTTGTTTTTAGGAAACGCATGTGCTAAGTTTGATGAAATTTTGGTCTATAAATAACCCTAGCTGCCATAAAAATGTGTACCCATGAGTAGGAAAATCTCATTAAGTTCTTAATCCGCTTGATAGATTTTGACCAATTTTACTATATTTATCGTGCAAATTATAACCCAAAATTTAAAGTCATTGGCCCTTATTTTGGTTGGCATAATTGTTATGGTTTTACAACATTCTTTCCTAGATTAAAGAAAAAAGCAAAATGTTTCTTTAAATGAAAAATGACTACGACTCGACAACAATGATAAGGGTGATTATTTTTTAAATAGCTGCTTATCGGACTCTAAACTTTTTATCAAAAAAAAAAAAAAAAAAAAAAAAAAAAAAAAAAAAAAAAATGATCCATGATCAACCGCAGGTTGAAGGATGTGGTAAGTTGAAGAATATACAACCACCAGGAGAACCGATAAGACCAGTCTGGGTCCATTGTGATCATCCTGCAGGAGAAAGTTAGTGGAAAGAGTAGGAAGAAAGAACGAGAGAGAGAGAGATAGAGAGAAAGAGGCTTCACAGTCGAAGTGAAGGTAAAAGCTTAAAATCGAAGGCTCTCTGGTAGAACCTCTAAAGCAGTGACATGAAGGTGTTTGATCGTCTCTAATTCCTCCTCCTCTTCCTTACACAATCTACAAAAATTAGTGTCGCTATTCTCCCATTTACAAGCTATTGAACGAATGCCACAGTGCCCCGTAATGTCGAACATAACCAGCCTCAGTTCCGACTTGCTCATGGAGAGAAGGGAAGAGGTACTTCAATTAGAGATGAATGGTCAAATGGAGTTTGAATACTACATTTCGAAGAAATCTTACGAGTCTGCAGACTTCACTTATTAGAATTTTTTTTTTTTTTTTTTTGTAATACCACGGTAGCCCCTTATCCAAGAAAGTCTTATGACCTTATGCAATCTTCCCAACGCCATTCTGCAGTGTAGGACGTTCTTAGCCTTTATCGTGAATAATTTGAGTGTCATAACATATTTTGAAATTCTTCCACTGCCCTCTTGTTTGCAAATATATCAGTTTGGAAAACACTGCATTTGTCTTTTAACTTATGTGCGTAACTAAATACGAGTTGCCCACAGTAAATGCCACCTCGTCAGTCTTATAACCGTCCGTGCAGAAGGCCAGACCGCCAAAAGAAAGATTTTACCGTCGCCTCTGCTGGGTGCCAATACCTTGATGATCTCGAAACTCCGCGTAAAATCCACTCTTGCCCATAGTAAGCATCCAGTCGTAAGTTGAGTTTACTGAACGTTTGAAGAATCCTAATCGCCTAAGTGAACTTGAGATACAAAGGATATGTTATGAGAAGCGCTGCGGCCCGTTGCGCATTATCGACTGCCGCTGTTATATAAAATCGTCATAAAAAATTTGACATTTTTTATGTGGACTTGAAAGATATATAGTTTTTCTCTATCTGTAAATAAAGTATGTGAGATAAGTACCTTTCTTTACAAATTGGATTAAACTTATAGTTCTTTAAACTTTTTTAAGTATAAATATTTATAAATTAATTAGTATTTATAATTAATAATTATTAATTATTATTTATACTTAAATGTTTATAAATTAATTAATATTTATACTTAGTTTGATTTACAAATATTTATATGACTTTTTTAAGTGAAAATAAAATTTAATGCCATATGCTAATATAAAATAAGAAAGTTAACTCTGTTACAACTCTGTAGATTTAATAGCATGTATTGTTTGCTTGTGATTGAACAGGCAAACCTAATACTGTAACTTCTTTGTTATGATCACACTGTTCTTGCGCATTCCTTTACACAAGAACCACTCTTGGCAACAGCACTCACTGTTGCAGATATTTATGTGGCATGTGGACACGCAATACAATGACAATCATATAATTTCATGTAAACGTCAACCGGCACACATTTCTTTTTTTTTTTTTTTTTTGAATAATTTCATTTTTTTCTTTTTAACCAAATTAAAGTATAGACTGTTTTTGGTCAAGCAAAGACCACAAACGAACCAAAATAAGCCAACTAATCATGACGAATAGTAAAAAAGAAAAAAAAAAATAATATTAAAAAGCAAATGTACACTATATAATAATTTTGTAAATATTATGCAAAATTAAAATTGAAAGAAGAAAAAAATCTTTATAAACATAAAAGTAAAAGGCATGAAGAAATACAAAAAAAAAAAAAAAAAAAAAAACATCAAAACCAGTCAATATGTAAAAGAAAAGAAATAAAACGCTGGAAATATGAATGTTGCAAATTTGTTTGTTTGCTAACGCATATATAACTACATATCTTATAATTATGAAAAGAAAAAAATCAAGATTTTTTTCACTTTTTATTTCATTTAAGGGCCGGACCCAACATATTATGATGGTTGGTCTGTGGGATCGTCTGACCATTCGCTTTTTAAGTACAAAGAGTTTAAATTACATTATTTCAAAATGTGTATGAACGAAACATAGACTAAAAGGTATTTCAAAAAGTACTCACATTTTGTACGATTTTTTTTTTTTTTTTTTGCTTAAATAAATTCAAAAGTTAACATTAAAACGTAAAAGTGAAAAACAAATTCTACTTTTTAATAAAACCTGAAAATTAACAAATAAAACTTTTACTTTTATAGCAATTAAAAAAAATCAAATAAAAAAGTTGTATCAAAGAGTAGTTTATTATTAAAATTAGTACAAACTTCAGCTTCTAAAACTTTTTAAGCTTTTTAAATTACCCTTCATCCGCTACATACATATGTACGCAAGTATGTATGTATATGTATTACCAACCACTAAAAGATAACAACTGCTACATTAGAACATCTAAATGCAATTGTATGCTCAATAGTGGAATAATTTGTGTTTGAGAATTTAAACTTATTAAAAACATTTCTTTTATAGCCATTAGTCAAAATTAATTTAGTCAGCTTTAATTTAATATACATATTATTTTGTTTCAATTACAGTTCTAGTGCACTAATAGATATTTCATACAAGCATTCTATACATACATATAACATAGACAGATATGTACACAATACTTACAAATTTTTATTAAATAAGGAATGCAGAGAAAAAGGGTATGAACAAATTTAAATTTGAATAAATAATATATGTTATGCATACGATTAAGTAATGCTTATTTAGCGTTTATTTATATGGTACTATATGTACTTCATTAATGTGTGTAAAGATAAATTCGAATTTGAAAATCTAAGACATCAATCTTACTATTTTAACATGCTCTAATTTTGCGTTAACAGGTTACTGTTAGATTAACAGTGACTACATGCAAAATGTAAAATATCTTCAGAGGATAAGTGGACGTTTCGAGAAAATATGAAGCTGCTCCCATATACCACTGTTTACATATGGTTGTCCAAGGGGTCTACAAAAGAGTCCATATAGTGGTATGTCTGGAAAAATCACCAGATTTGAGAAAATGGAATTTTAAAAAATCGCCTTTTCGAAAAATATGAAAATTCTTGAGAGGATGAGTGAGCATTTCTCAAAAATATGGAAGTATACACATATACCACTATTTACACATGCTGGCTAAAAGGGTTCTGAACAGAGCCGATATAGTGGTATGTCTGAAAATGGAATGGAAAAAAATAGACTTTTAAAAAATCGCCTTTTTGAAACTGAAAATTCTTGGAATATGGAAGTGTATACATATATCACTATATACACATGCTGGCCAAGAGGCCACATATACATATATATATATATATACATATATATATATATATCTTGTATATATCTTCTTGGAATATGGAAGTGTATACATATATCACTATATACACATGCTGGCCAAGAGGCCACATATACACATATATATATATATATATATATATATATATATATATATATATATATATATATATATATATATACATGTGTATATAGTGATATATGTATACACTTCCATATTCCAAGAATTTTCAGTTTCAAAAAGGCGATTTTTTAATATATATTTAATATATATATATATTTTTTAATATATATATATATATATATATATATATATATATATATATATATATATATATATATATATATATGTACGTATGTATGTTGTTTTTATTTCATTATACTGCTTTTTGTTAAAGTAGGAATAAAGACGAGAAGTTTTGGTAATTTTTGAAACGGGTCAAAACATCAATAATATTAGTACCAAATAGTGGTATAAGGGAACATATCGATATTTTAGTGAAATGGTTAGACATCCTCCCAAGAAATTTCAAAGTATGGTTGGTGTCTTGGCTTTTCAAATTCGAAATTATCTTCACACACATACTTTTTATCTTCACACACATCTTGTAAAAGACCTACACAATGATACAGCGAAATATCGGCAAATCAGAAGAAGAAAAAAAGCCATCAGATATTACAAACAGAAGTTGTTATAGTTGTAACAGGTCAATGCAGTGGAGCTGTGTTCTTTCTTGTGGTAGATAAAAAAATACAGGTTAATTTACTGCATCTAAAATTGGAGAAACTGTGCAACTTGGAAAGTTCTTAGCCATAGGTTATGAGCCACAAGTCCGTAGGCACTTTGAATAAGTGTACAGTGTCGTGCGGAAACCGCAAGTAGTCTGACCATTGATCAAGAGCGACAGGAACCATTAGCACACGATCACAGTCGCAGATACTGTACCGTCCGGCCCTCAATCGTTCCTAAGTCGCCCCAGTCCACCCAAGCAATTGTCTTCCACTTCCAGCACTCCCCGAGTGGAATTTAAGGTTCCCACTGCTTTCGTAGCCATTCATCGCATCTAATATCGGCCGTCGATGCAGTAAGTATCGAGATTCTGCAATAGCATTCTAGTCCAGAGTCAGTCTGGTCATTGATCTGGAGCACCAGGTAGCAGTCAAGGATACTGCACCATCCAACCCTAAATCGTGCCGAAGTTGCCTCTGTCTGCCAAGCAATTGCCTTTCATCTTCAGCAATCGTCGAGAAGTGTTTGTTGAGGATGTTATTGCTTTCGTAGCCATTTATGGCATTTAATACTGTCCGGCGATGCAGTAAGCTCCGAGCGTTTACAATTGCATTCTGATTCACGAAAAGTGGGACAGTATCACTAATGCTATTGTAGCCTTTTGTAGTCTAAGGTCCTGCCGGATGTTTCGTGGAGGCAGGTTTTGAGTTACCGCTACGTAATTGGGTAGGTGACACGCCAGGAATTGCTTGGTCAGTAGTTCATCATCAGTCATCATAGAAGGCTATCTTTTAAGGTAAAAAAAAAAATTATCATGGTTACGATAGTGATTTTGATACAAGTGTGCCGTTGTGGTATGACAGATAAAATATCAACCTACCAAACAAGAGGTGTTCGGTTCAATCCCAGACCACAACAACTGACAATATTCAACAACGGTATCACCTCTTAACATTGCTAGCGACAGGTTGTAAGTATTTACAAAGACTAAAGACCTCTCTAATTAATACATCTGGCGTTCGAGCCGGTGTTAAACTATAGGTCCCTTTCAATGAGTCAAAAAATAGAATCGGGTTCAGCTTATTGATTCAAAGGTCACCCTCTTGTGATGTGAGGAATTATGTATATATGTATATATGTATGTATGTATATGTAATGAATGTCAACAAGGTTGGGAAGTCCTGCTCAATTGGTGCAAATAAGTGTTTTTTTTTTTGTAGTGTCGCTTTTGTCATCAGTAGCTCTATTGTTGATTTTTGAATTAAACGTTTGTGTCATCGACTCAAAAAGGGCCACTAAAGCTTGACTGTCTTCTGCCTGAACAAGCAGAGAAGGGCTAAGGTACATAGCTTCGGGAAGTACAAGTGATGTTGTTTAATGCTGTTTAGTACTCAAATGCAGGAAAAAGCTATTCTGCAGTTGATGTAGGTTTGAATACGATTTAACTTTTGAGTAAGGAAGGGGTATTACACGCATGCAGTGTTGCTCGAAATTACAACTTGAGTTTCTCTTGTTGAAGAGAACCAAGCACTAAGTGGACGATGTACATGCTAGCAACTGTTAATAGTCATAGATTATTTCAGCAAAAGTCCAACAAAACATGTCGCAACAAGTGTTGAACAGAATTAGATTGTACTCATTAACTACAATTCTGAAGTGTACTATATGATATAAAATCTGATGACACGCTGAGAATTTTAATTGAGATATTATGATAATATAGTCGTTGCTGAATCCAATTCTTAAAATCTACCTGAGACTGCGAATTAAGTAAAAAGTGCTTGATAAGCTCGTTCGAATCCCAGCAATAATATTAAAATTGGTTATGATAAAGCTATAAAATCTGTGGAAGTCACAGAACTCTCTATAAGTATCATCGGATGGGATAATGTCAAGAACATTATAGTCATAGCCATTAATCTATTTTACCGTAAACTTGGCTTGAGATAATTATTGTGGTGAAATACGATATACGGCGTCTGCAAATTGGAATTTTCTAGCAGTTACGGAGATATTAGTGTCTAAATCTTTTTCTAGAATTGCACAATTGTTGCAAAAATTATTATGTAAACTGTTCTAACGTAAAGGAGCATTAGAGATTCACCGTTAAAAAGTTGTTTTGGCATTCTCTAAAACCATTCTCTGCCATCCAATTCGATCTACCATGAGACAGGAAATCGTGTTGGCTAAAATCAGGAAGAACATTGTAGGTTAACGGATGTCCTACACTTATTATAAATTACAATAAATTAAAGATTTAATTAGTCTTGACTTAACGCACAACTCCATAACCATAAGCGCAATCAGTTGTCCGAAACGAACCTTATGGGCAACACTATATTTGATTAGTGGTAACACACCATAACTCCATAATCATAACCGTAGATATTAATTGAATTTTAATTAACTGCCATAACCATAAACAGCTGATAGCTACATAAAGTTATTTTTTGAATTTTTTCTTTTGGCAACAAATAAACCCATTAATAACAGCTGTTTGCGGTTACGGCATTACTAATCGATGAATACAAATTTCCTTATATTATGTTACAACTACGATTACGGCTATGGCGTCACATTTAGTCGCTTCTAATTCAACCTTAACGCTTGCGCAGCTCATCAAGGTCAAAATAAGTATTATTATTAAGTTATCATTAATAATTATGTAAAAACAATACATTAAAACTCTTTATCTGTTATCAACATTTAAATAAAACTTTTTTTTTTGCGTAAATGCACACAAAAACAACTGTTAATGCATCACTGGTTTGACAACACTGCTTGCCTGTGTGTGATCTGTCAACACAACAGGGAATAAAAACAAAAAGAAAAGGGAAAAAACATGAAGGAGAGAATAAGGGGAAGAAATAATATGGTATAAATGCTGTCTGTATATAAATACGAATTTTATTGATTTTTCAAATAAAAGATTGATGTGAATGCAAAGAAAAAAAGTCAAATTTTTGTTTTACTAAAATACTGAAATACTTTTTAAAAATAAACAAATTTTTATTTAAAATCAATAAAAATTTCCTTTCTATTATAAATTTGGTATAACACAAAGAATTTTCTTTTAACAGATTAGAATAAAAACCTCCTACTCCTCCTACAAAATAATGGCTTAGAATATAGGTATGTACGAATGTGTATGATTATTAATGTAAAAAGTTTATAAGTGGATGCATATGCTCTTCTTCCTTACCTTAAAAGTATTGGACTGCGTAGGTCTTTTTATTAAATATCTTCACCAATTAAGACTTTTTTAACCCAAAAAATAATCTTTTATATTTTATTGTTTGTTTAGTGAGACACTTGAAACAATATCTGGTTCAGTGTGTATAAAAAACTGATAAACATTTTTTTTACTTTTTCCGCACCCCTCCCTTGATCAAAGTAAACATTAACTGCTACTTAAATTTTCACACAAAAAAAAAGAATTTTTCATTATTTTGCTAAGCCATTTGTATAGCAGTTCTTAAAATGGACAAAAGATAATTTTTTTATCACTAAAAAATTATTATTCACACATAAATTATTATTTTGATAAATTGGTGAGCAATATTTCTAATTCGAGTGATTACACAGACGATTTTTTGCTAGTTCCATTAAAATTTTCTTTTATAAAACTTGGATTTTTCTCTGTTAAAAATCGAAGAAAAGAAATGCTTCTTTTTTAATTGCGGTGCTGTGTACACATATATCTTTTCTTCTGATTTATGTATGGCACTGTAATTCCAATAAGACACAATCCACAGAATTTCTCCGTTATGCAGGTATTTACCAAATGACAATTGACAGCAGACTGTTTATTTAACTGTTTTGTACTGTATTCCAATGAATAAAGTCGCTAGTACCAAACAAAAAATTGACGGCGTAACGACGAAGTTGCTTTTATGAACTTGGAAAAGTAGCTCTGCAATGTAAAAGAAATATAAATTGTTCACAATAGTCAGGCTTAGTGTTGCCACTAGTAGTAGAATTCCACCAAAATTGGTAGAAAATTTTTCGTTTGGTAGGATGGATGTAGACTAAATAGAAATTTGGTAGATTTTAGCAGAAGTTTAAAAATTGAAAAATGACTGTGATTAAAATTTATTATTTGCTCGACATCCTATTTGTTGTCTATGAAAGAAAAGCAGACAAACAGAAGAGTCAACACGATTAGTTACAAGCTATTGTTATAAAAAACATAACAGTAACAGCAAAACAACAAGAATAAATTTAGTGTGAATGTCAGAATAAAATATACACCACCATTTTCTATAATTTTGTTTTAGTTTTGCCATCGTGGTATGTTAGGTAAGATACCCGCCTACCACCCAAGAGGTCCACGGCTTAATCCGAGGCCACACCATCTGAAGAAGAAAAAAATTGTGTACTTCTCTATTGCAGTTGCCGTTCAGTGACAGCGTTAAACTGTAGGTCCCTTATAATAAATAACTCTAAAAATAGACTGCGAGCAGTCCCGTGTTACTTCATGGAATGTTATAGAAATTATTATTATCAAAATAAGATATATTTAAACATTTCATGTTTCTTTAAAGCTATCTTAGGCTTTACAAAATTTAAAAAATTACAAAACAATTCTTGCAATAACTACAGTTATGCGACAGAATGTACTCTATATTTTAGGTGTCAAAAAGTGTACTGAATTAATTTGATGTTTTCATATATTCAATAAAAACTTTTGTTGTATTTTATTGCTCCATTAGCTTTGTATTATTAATTAATTAATGTTTATTATTTATTGGCTTAAATTGTAGAATTTTAAGTAAAGCAAATACAAGGTTAAGCTAACTTAAATTATTATTCGTAAACTTCTAATCAAATTTGATGGTAAAACTCTCAGTAAGACTTTCAAAACTGTAGATGTTTAGCTACATCAGTTTCTAGTGTTAAAGCCAGTACCACATGCAAATAGTTTATATGCAACATTTCATATAAAGAAGTCTTCTATACCAAGAGTAATTTATAAGTGACTTAGTTATGTAAAAAATATAAATCTATAGACGTTTATTTTTGAAACAATTTCCTATTAAGCGATAAAATCAAATTTCATATGTTTGGTCAGAAAAAAGATCATACAAATATGGAGAACCACAACGAAGAACTTTCAGGACAATATTTTATATTCATTGTGAAGCCTGGTTAGGTTTTGGTAATAGCGTGGGAATGTTTGGTGGAGGTCTGATTTTCATACAAAGTACTATGAATGAAACAGATTGTTTAATCATATTCAAAAAACAATTTGAAGAAATTAGGTATGCAAAGATTTTGATTTCTTTAACAAGACAATAATTTTAATCACACTGCACGGAAGGTTCCTCTTTCGCACTTCTAACCAACGGTAGTATCCTTCCTAATATAGAAATATAACCCCAATCGAGTGGTTTCGGGAACAGTTTGATCATAAAATTCAAAAAAGGCGAATTTGTAACAACAAGACAATAATCCTTTATAACAGAGGAATGGCGGAAAATCTTATCTAAATTTACAAAAAAAGACCTGGTGGAATCTATTTCTCGATTTTTTAACGCTTTAAATACGGTGTACCTTTTATTTTTGTTGTAGTAAAACATTTTCTACCTCAGTGCAAGCAGTATTAACCCGTAGTCCTTTAAGAAAGTAATGAGGTGGCACGAGTGTCTTTCATTATTGGTCGCTCGCAAAACCATTACTGTTACCGAAAACTTCGCGTGCATTACTTGAGAAACCTCTTGAGTATCTGAATATTGCCATCATATGCATTTAACTTTTGATGAACGTTGTGAATGAAGGATCGGTTGACTTTCAAAAATTGTAAAATTTCTTAATTGTAGGCATAACAACATTCATAAGATTATTATAATATGTACGTTTGGTTTCACTTTGCTTGAAATACATATTATATTATATATCTATAATTCTAACAATCATACAACAAATTAGTACCTTGTATTTAGATTTAATAGTATCAAACTGTGACAATTGGTCGATTACAACTTTTTTATTTGTTTTTAAAATTATTAAATTATTGATAACTGGCTAAGAAAAATTCTTTTTACATGATTGCTCTTAATATAAGAGATACTTCAAGTAGGAGCATGTAATTCCTGTTTCACTGAGGCTTTTGATATTTAATCACGTTTTAATTAAGTGAAAAATTAATACAATTTGAATGTGCATGTAAACAGATCGAAATGCGGTCATTGACAATTTATGAAAAAAACATGCAAATTAAAACCAGTCTGCTATTAATAAAACTGATAAGATGTTTGTCTCAATCGGTCGATTTTAGCCAATATTATTTAAATGTAAGAAAATAAGTTAATAAGTGGAACTAACAAATAAAAATTTATTAAAAATTAGTTTTCATATATCCCTTACACAAAATTTGGTTTTAGTATTATTATTTTGTAGATTATTTTGATTAAAAACTAAATTTACTTGAAAAAGTTTTCTTCTTATTTTCAATAACTGTTATTTGTACCAAATTAAAAATTTTTTAATGTCGTGATGGCAACCCTCTCGAAAAGCAAAACAAAACAAAGTAAAGAGGATGATGATGATCAATTTTCTTTTGATTATTTATCACTTGACCGGTATCTCTCAATTAAGAAAGATGTTTATCAACGGCCGTGAAAATACGTTTTATTTATTTGCAATTATTTTAATTATTGCAGTTATTAAAACAGAACATTGCAATGGACAACCATTTAAGTATGAGACGAAAGAATTCGAAGTGCCGCTGGATCATTTTAATTTTGCAATAAGTAAAACATTCAAGTTGCGTTATTTGTACAACGATTCTTACATTGATAAGCAGAGTAGTAAGTCGCCCCTATTTTTCTATACGGGTAACGAAGGTGACATTGAATCATTTGCCCAGAACACGGGTTTTATGTGGGAATTGGCAAAACGTTTTAGAGCCTGTGTGGTATTTGCTGAACATCGTTACTATGGCAAGTCTTTGCCATTTGGAAATGAAACATTTAATGTGAGTCAAAACTATGGGTATTTGAGTGTGGAACAGGCTTTAGAAGACTATGCATTGTTAATAGCCGATTTGCAGGATAAGCATAATTACAAACCGGTCATAGCCTTTGGTGGTTCCTACGGTGG
The DNA here is from genome assembly GCA_023159175.1 of Wohlfahrtia magnifica. NCBI lineage: Eukaryota > Metazoa > Arthropoda > Insecta > Diptera > Sarcophagidae > Wohlfahrtia > Wohlfahrtia magnifica. The sequence continues at coordinate 3,733,999 of JAKWBJ010000054.1, forward strand.
CATGCTCTCGGCCTGGTTTCGCATGAAGTATCCGCATTTGGTTTATGGCGCATTGGCAGCATCCGCCCCTATACGTCAGTTCAATGGCATGACGCAGTGTGACATTTTTGCTAAAATAACTACATCGGTTTTTGCTACGGCTTTTCAAAATCATACTTGCAGTGAGAATATTAAGAAATCCTGGGATCTATTTAAACAGATGGTATCTACTGAGGATGGTAAGAAAAAGTTGAATACCGAAATGATGTTTTGTGAACCGTTGAAGACTGCAGACGACTTGGAAAAGTTCTTGGATTACTTGGAGGATGTTTATGGCAGTTTGGCTATGGTTAACTATCCCTACAGCAGTGATTTCCTAAGCCCTTTACCTGGTTATCCCGTCAGGCAATTCTGCTCTTATTTACAGAACTCAGAAACTGGAGATGCTCTATTTGAATCCATGAAAAAAGCCATAAATGTGTATTTTAATTTTACCGGCTCAGCCACTTGCCTCAACTACAATTCTGCCTTTGATCCCAACTCTGTAGGCGGTGATGCTTGGGATATACAGACCTGTAACCAAATGGTTATGCCCATGTGCAATACTAAGGATACCATGTTTCGCGCGAAGGAATGGAATTTTAAAAAGGAAGCTGAAAAATGCAAATCAAAATTTCACATTGAACCTAAACTGAATGATATTACATTACGTTATGGTGGCCAAAATCTCCAAGACACTTCTAATATAATCTTTAGTAATGGTTTATTGGATCCGTGGAGTGGTGGTGGCGTTTTACAAAGTGATAATGCTAAAATCTACATTATTATAATACCAGAGGGAGCACATCATTTGGATTTGAGATCGTCTAATCCCAAGGATCCCGCCTCAGTAATACAGGCACGTCATACTGAATCGGAAATAATTGGTAAATGGATTGAGGAGTTTCATTGGTGAACAAAATCAATTAAAAATTGTAATTTTTTATACTCTTTTTCTATATGTAAGTGTATATAATACACATAAAACTACAAACATATTTTATTATATAATTATTTAAATATATAATTAATTAACTTGAGAGTAATATACATATTTCGAATAAATTATTTGTATTTTTTGGGATATTTTGAAAAATATTTAAGGTGATTTATAATTTATGTATTTTATTAATTATTCGTACCAATTCCAAATTCGTAAATGTTTGGTCTTTTATAAATAGTTTTATGTGCTGATAACTATAGTCACTTGGAAGTGGCAAAAGGCAATTGATTTAATTTTAAATCCAAAACAGTACCAATATTCTAACGATAAAAGCAATTCTTGAAAGAGTATTCTAAGACCACCATTATAAAAGCAGTTTAATTTATTCAATAAAATCTACACAAAAATAACCTAATCATGTATAGATTCTAAGTACTGTTTTCAAAAAATATGTACATCTTAGTAAATAATGCTCGGGGTAAAATTGAGAAGAAATACAAAAGGCAATAAGTGTATATAGTGAAGCCATCATGACACATCATACGGGTATATGTACATATATATGCGTAGATATGCAGAAAATGTAAGATTGGCGAAAAGGTAATGCAAATGTACAATAGTCGCATCGACGGGCATTGTAGCACTTTTCTCTGGTCTTTTTGGAATTTAATGGTAACAGATCTTACCTTTTATGTTATTACTAACGTAAATGTTACATATAATTTACGATTTTCTTTATAAAGCTTCCGTTCATACCAAGTGGTCTTGTTTCGGCCACAAATACATTGTGGTTTCGGCAAATGAAGTGTCAGTTGTTCTTCACAAAGCCGACAATTGGTTAGATGCCAAAATTTTTATTTCATATTTTTCATTTGTTTTTTAGGTTTATACGATTTCTATTCTAACATTGGCAAGGCGACATACACAAGTTTTGTTTTTTACTGAAATCACTAAATCAAACTATTTATCACCCTGTTGTATTTAATCAATTGATGGCATGTTATCCTCACGCTAATACCATTTGTTTATATTTTTTTAATTCAATTGAATGTTTTGTGATTAAAAAAAGGTTTTGCTGTAATGCATAAAAAAAGGAAATATTTTGCAAGGAAATTTTGTATTATGGGATGTAGCAGAGACAATGGCCATTTATCCCACAAATTTCCCAGTGATCCTAAGAGGTAAGAAATACAACGTGTGCATGCCAAAATACCAGGTCATAAAAACATTTGTTCTTTGACTGCAAGCTCAAATAGGCCTTTAAAACACGAAGACTTTTTTCTGTATAGTACAATGACATAGACGTTTTTAAAATGATCATTGCGTTTCCAAGTACTACAGTGCTCGGACACTCTGACCACAAAATTTTGCGAGCAAGAGCTTCTCTTTTAGTACCCTTTTTAAAATTCTTTGCCATCTGATGCGCTATTTAAACATACAGTTTAAAAATATTTTTTTTTTCCATAGGAGAGCGGAATGGTTTCGAATTTTGGGAGTTACTTCAAAAGCAAAACAAATTTACCTCTGCGGTGCACATTTTCCACCAAATTCAACTTTCGGTAAACGAATACATCGATATGCACTACCAAAACCACGGGAAGAAGATCAAACATCTGCAACACAAATTCCTCAAAATAGCAATACAACCGAACTATCACCTGAGACTATCTATACCACAGAACAATCACTACAAAATCAAACTGAAACAACTACAACCGAACAACCACTACAAAATCAAACTGCTAAACCACAAGTTTATGTGTTACGTGATCCTACAAGTGGTAATAATATAGCTATAGGACGTTACTATCAAAACAATGAATTTTTAATATCCATCTATACGCAGACCAATAAATTAACTCACCAGCAACAGGTATTTCTCTTAAATCACAAATATGAAGGACAATTAAAAGTTTTAGATCGTTTAAGAAGAGAAAATAGACGTCTATCTAAAGCAATAAGACGTCATCAAGTTTTATTTTCACAATTGAGAAAAATTAAAGCCAAAAATAAAATACTTCGTAAAAATATTAAAAAGTTTAAAAAGAAATCAAAGATTTTACAGACGCTTTTGAAGAAGGAAAAATTATAATCTAAGTCATTTTTGTAAAGTATGTATAAAATAAATCGATCTGTTTTTGTGAGCATAATGTTTGATAGGAGCGTTGTTGTTTCTGGAATTTTTGTAATAGTTTAACCGTTTTAGTGTTAAGCAATTTTTGCTAAAATGTATGAAAAATGCTGTTTATATTTTAAAAGAAAAAATAATATCAAATAAAATGCTCTTAAGGCCTGTTTACTGTTACGTAAACGTATACGTTGCGGATCAGCTGTTCCGTTTTCCATACCTAGTTATGTGTAAATAGATACTCTTACGTAAACGTAACGTTGCGTTGCGGATAAATTTAAAAAATTAAATTTCTTTCCGTTTTTATGTATCAGTTGAAAAAAATTTTAATTTTGTTTTAAAAAAACCTTATATTCATAAAAAGCCTATTTTTTAAATATTTATATAAATTATAAAAAGGAAAAAAATACACTTTTCAAAACCATATGACACGTTTACGTATTTTTAGTAACTGTCAACGATCGAAATCGACCGTAACGTTTACGTATCAGCAACTTTTAATTTTTAATAATTCATTTTGTATTATAAAGAAAAAATGTTAATTCTGAATGTGAATAAGAAAAAATAAACATAAAATATTAATATTATGCCTCGTTCGAAAATTACAATTTATAAAGAAAATGAAAATGCAGCGCAATTTTTGGTACAAACGCTCCAACGAAACAAACATATCAACGATCAATATATAATCATCGTTATTAGTCATAAAAATTGCTTTGAGTCCTATGTATTATTGTGCAAATTAGGAAAAATCACATTATAATTTTAAAGGCATGCACATGAAAATCTATGTTTTTTTGATTCTGAATGGTTTTTAAAAAGGCTGGAATAGAGTATACACTGTAGTTATAAATTGAGTTTGCAATGATAGCGAGCTACATACATATATAACGAATAAATTTTTCCCTCTCTTCGAGGACATTATACGTAAATTTTTATATTTATTTGCTAAATATAAACTGAAAATAATTTAAACAAGCTTTTTATTAATTAGCTTGATTTCTTTTCTTTGACGATTTTTAAAAATAAAAAGGACGTTGTTTTTAAAATTATGAAACAAATGGCGATTACTTTTAAATTTCGTCTGACCACACAGTTAATTTTTTATTCTTGTCAGCTTTAGTAAAATTTTGTTGACTGGCATCATACAGTTTTTTGTTAGCTAAGGAGTGTTTATTTTACGCAGCGACAATGCGGTCATCTGTTTATAAATGTCAAGACAAATCAAAACAAAAGTATGTTCAAAGCCCATTTATATTTGGATCATGAGTATGTTTTGTTTACATTTTCATCCTTAAAAAAATTGAAAACATTGCAAATATTTAATATTAATAATGATCAAAACTAACTGAAATAAAAATGCGTCTACACGAAGATTGCGTCATGGGTTGTCCTAAAGATGAAAAGCTTACTACTCACTGTTTTCCAGCGAATCCCAAGAGGTCTGTTGAGAACTTATGTTCTGTGTTAAATTTTCCTCTTAAATTATTTTTATTGTTGTTTTCTTTGATAGACGAGCGGAATGGTGTCGTATTTTGGGTGTTTATCCAAAAGCGCGACGAGTTTGTATTTGTAGCTCACATTTTAACGACTATTATTTTTTCGGAACTAAATTGTCGAAGCATGCTGTTCCAAATCCACCGGATCCAGACCAGGTACAATTAAATAAGAAACGGTTAAGGAGACTTCGTAGACAGCAAGCAAAACAGAAAGCTTCTTTGAAAAAAAAGCAGCGAACAGATCAGCAAGGTATCATTCAAGATAAGATAACTGTAAAGATAGAAATCCCAGACCTAGAAATGATAACCAGTGGAAATGAAAGTATCGAACAGCTAAAAGATGATCAAAGTATGATACCATATACCAAAACTATTACATTAGAAATACCAAATTTACAAGTGATTAAGAAGGAAAATGAAAGTAGTCTACCTTTGAATGATTTGCAAACAACAGCGGAGATACCAAATTTACAAGTGATTAAGAAAGAAAGAGACAGTCCTCTACTTATGAATAATTTGCAAGCAATGGCAAATGATGTTCAAATGCAACAAGGTGATACCTCATCCAACACAACCAACAATTTAGTACCTCCATCTGTATTCAAAAAAAGTACAGACGTAACATTTTTAAAGCACAATGACAACATTCTGCCTTCAATTACTTTTAAAAGCGAAAATAATTTAGAAAGGCAAACATGTACCTCTTTTCAAGACAATAATGATGAGGAAACTGATACTGCTGATGAAGACGATTTTGATATAAAAACAGGCGATTTTGAAATAAGAAAACGTGACACAAAAGAGCTGATAGTCCAACTACGCAGCATCAAAACCGAGAATTCAAGAGTGCTTAGCTTTGTTCTGCCCCAAAAGTTTGCTTTACAGCAAATTATCAAGAGTCGTGATATTGAATGTAACCGACAATACAAAGAAATAAAAAAACTTAAGGCAGCAAATGAACGGCTATTGCGTCAATTAAAAATATTGCGTTGGGCTGTGTTTCAGTGCCGTTATGTGAAACCTATAAATCGATATCTTAGTTTTAGTCTTAAGAAGTACCGACAAAGAGTGATGAGGTTAAAGAAGAAACTCAAAAAAAAGAAACGAATAAGGAAAATGTGGAAAGAGTTCTGTGTAGGTACTAGTTTAGGTTGTTAAATTGAATCCTAGTTTATGTTATTTTAGTATTTAAAAGTGAATTAAATAAAAATTTGTATGACTGTTTAAAAAATCCTATTTTAATTATTTATTGAAATATTTGTACCCGTTCGTAGTCAATTCTAAACACACTCTTACACTTTTATTTCTTTTTGTCCTTAATTGTATACTTATCATATGACTTGGTAGGGTCATATGGTTCCCAGCGACTTGCTGGAAATATATGTTTATTACGCTCATACCAGGATCTTAGCAATACTTTGCCCGCATGTGATTCTTCCTTCTCCACCGAGGCATCACTTGTCAAACGTATATCATCGTGTACATCGAACTGAAACAAAGGTCCTGATTTACCTCTGGCTTTTGTTACTATGAAATCGTAGAATGTATAGTGATGTGGTAAAATTAAATCTTCTTTAACGTACATTAATTGATCGGCCATAACAGTTTTCAATTCATTGAATTCTTTACGCAGTAATTCTAAACATTTCTGTAAGAATTGATAGATAGAATTGCCCTTTTTCATAACCACACTGCGACGGTGACCTGAGCCATCCCAGTAACTGAAAGTAATAGGTATTTCTTGATCTTTTAAGGCGGCCTGTTGCATTACCCACTCCTGTCTGAGTTGCTCCCGTAAGCGGTTCTCTTCTTCTTCACGTTCTCGATCGGGTAAAAAACTAGTGTCTACATCGGGATTTTTAAAAATCTTCTTCTTGACCACCGGTATTGGTTCATCTGGATTTAGATCTGTCCACTTTTTCTTTTCGGCTTTTTCTTTATCCTTTGCGTTTTTTTCTTTTTTCCTTTGTTTTTCCATTTCCTTTTGTTCTTCATCCTCCTCTTCTTCGTCTGCGTCGACCTCCACCGCTTCCTCCTCGTCATCATTAAAACTAAACGATAAGGCCTGAATTTGTTTCTTTTGTTTATTCTTTTCCGCCTGTATGGCTTCCAGAGCCTTTTGTTTTTCACGTTCCTTTTCATCCTTCTTCTGGGCCAATTTCTTTTCTCGTTCTCTCACTATATCCTCCTGCTTGGCCTTCATCTCATCGAGGGTGACCAAACCAATAGTGGAGGTCTTAAGTTGCTGTTCCACAGCATCATAATGGGTAGCAAATTTATTCTCAATTTTGTCCAATTTCAGTTCCTCTTCGATTTTCTTTTTACGAAATTCAATTTCCTGTTGTTGAATTTCACGTTTCTTCATTAGCTGGGCAGCACGCCCAGCTTCACTGGCAGCTCCTTTATAGTGGGCCATTATATTTTCGTGTGTTGTTTATTTTGTACTTCTGCAACTTTTCTTAATCTTATTTCTGGAAATTTTCTCAATTTGGAGAAACTTGTGTGGCTTAAAAAATGTTTGTTTACCTTTTGTGTCATTCACAATAGAGATGAGTAACAGCTGTTTGAAATAGTGCTACCAGATAAATAACACTTCCAAATATGGTTAATTGTATTGATAAATACAGGATTCAATTTAAAGTAGTAGGCAATGACAAAGAAGATGTTCAGTTCACTATACGTCTCTTCTTCATTGCAGGTTCTGGAGAAATCATTATATGCATTCGCCAGTCTTTGAATCAAAAAGAAAAGAATTTAAAAATAAAATTCAGAACGCAAGCCGAATCGAAAATAATCAAAACGAGTTGAAAACGAGCAATTGTTTTTAGTAAATGTTGTTTGTGTAATATAAAACATGCATGTGTGTGATACTTATTGGTCCCCGCTTGACCTGAGATTTGCAATAAGCAATTCTTCGCTATTAGTGAAGAATTTTCGAAACAAAAATATTTGTTTATGCCGAACAAAATGCATAAAAGAGCATAGAACATTGCTATTCATTTCATAAGACTTTTGTTCCTTCTCAATTCACATATATTCTTATGCTCTTGCTTTAAGTCGTCACTGAGACAGCGACGAACGAACACTCGTATCAGGTATATGCTGATATTTTTCTATTTTTATTTTTGTTTCGTTTTTAGCATTGAGCGGTGAAAAACATAACGGGAAAAACAGAAGAGAGCAAAGCAAAGTTATTCGCTTTAGATAAAGGTTCGCTAAAGGCTTGCTGTTGATATTACAGGCAAGCGTTCGAGATCGAAGGATTTGCTGTTACAAACTGAGCGTTTAATTTTTTTCCACTTTTGTTAAGTTTAGAGCTTTTTTCGGACCATTTATGGATTTGAATTTCGTTGCCAGTTGCCGAAAATTGCATTACATAAGTAAACTGGAACCTAAAAATCTATTAGTTTCAGTTCCATATACGCTGCCGAAAACACAACTGAAGTTCGGCTGCCATCTATCTATCGACACATTAAAATGACCATGTGCACGAATTTCGTACATAAAAATACCAAAATAATAATTTCAATTATTCGTATTTAATATTTCGTATCAAAAATAGCCAACAAAATTGCCAATTAATTTACAAATCGCCAAGAAAGTCGCCATGTCGCCAAACCAAAAATTGGGACGCCAAATAACTTTTAAAATCATCACGTTTGGCGAGTAATCGCCAAATCTGACAACCCTGCTCACTAGTTAAAGAATAAAACAGGGGAGCACAAGTTTAAAATTTTTTAAATTTTAAATAATTTTGTGAGCAAAAGATATGATTCGTGCTCACGAATTAAAAAATAAAACTCACGAGCACGAGTCATACTATAAAACGAGCGAACCACAGAAAATTTTGCTTACGAGTCGAGTTTTTACGTACTATGCTCATAATACATTAGGGAGATCGATTGTTCGACTTTTTTCAAAAACCGGTTTGCGAATAATTCCAAAAATAACAATTTTAAAAACCGGTTTTCGATTAATAATTATTCACATAAACTGTTAACCGGTTCTTTTATTTAAATAAAATCGTTCTTAATTTTTGAAGCGCATAGTTGGACCATGTCGTTTTAAAAATAAGCAGAAGCTGACGGAGACACTAAAACTAAAGTGACAATCAATACTAACAATAATTGTAACAAATCTCATAAAAGCTATGTCAAAACGATACCCGGAAGCTATAAAAACAAAGTTTATTACACAAAATACAGAAAGTTGCTTAGGTTTCGAACAGCTACTCAAGAAGCTATTTTTTTTCTTTTTGTTATTGTATTACTTGGTAGAGAATGGAATTAAAGGTTTGTTATTATAGTTATTATTTTAGTGCCTAAGATAGAAAGAATTAAATGTTAATTAATTAAATGTTAATTAATTGTTGCCTCGACAAGAAAAGTTGCTTAGGTTTCGAACAGCTCTCTATGTAAATTCATGCACCAGTTTTTTAATAGTGTGTGAGTCACTGTGGTATGTTAGGTAAGACACCCACCTTTCTACCAACATATCGTCGGTTAAATCCCAGGCCACACCATCTGAAAATTTTCAACAGTGTATCACCTCACAACATTACTAGCGACTGGTTATGTTTATTTACGCTGTGAAAAACTTCACTAATTAATATATCTGCCGTTCGGAGCCGACGTTTGTGGGTCGCTTTCAATGAGTCTAGTTGATCATTCTCCATATATACTCGTAAAAATCAATATTTATATACAGAAGATGAGAACAAGCTTACAAGCTTACCATATACAATAGTTAAACGATGACCATATTTGCAATAAAAAAATATACAAACGTATAAAAACTAGACTTTTTTAAATGAACCGGTTATTCGTGTTAAATTAGTCTGTTTTTTTGAAAAAACCCTATTCGATAAAACCAAAAAACCGGTTAAAACCGGTCGAATAATAACCTCCGATTTACCTATAATACGACAATATAAACCATGGCAATCCTGTTCACTTTTTTTCCAATACATAATGTGGCCAGACTGTTGCATATTCGAATTGTTAAATAATTACCGTTAATTTGAAACTATTTAACATTTAACTGTTAGGAAAATAACAGTCAATGTATAACATCGTTTACAATCGTTATGCGGTAAAAGACAATTGGCGAAAGGACAACGAAAACGTTTAAATGCCACAAAAATAAACTTCAGTCACGACGCGATTCTTAATGGAAACACAATAAACGGATAAGAAAACGTAAATAAATAAACGGTTATTATTAAGTTAGACAAAAAACAAAAACAAAAAAAAAGAAAAATAATATTTAATTAAAATATTTGAAAATAAAAAATAACGGAAATAAGAAACGAAAATAAGTTAATAAAAAAGGTTTTAACATACGAAATCGATTTTAAAAGTTGCATATGAAAAGTGTTTAAAATTATAAAAATATTATTTATATATAAATTTATTAATACATATGTATGTATCTGTACATACATATTTAAAGATTAGAAAAAGTGAAATATAACTACAGTTTTAGATTAAATAGCTATAAATTTAAGCTTAAAATATTAAAATTAATTACAAGTAAAAAGTGGAAGTGAAGCACACTTGTAATTAATTAAAAGCAAAAAAAAGAGTAAAAGTGTAATATGATAAGAATAATAAATTCTATTGTAATAAAAAAATAAAAAAGAAAAGTCAAATACAAGTTATAATAGCCCACAGACAAGCCCATCAGCATCATCTTCTCTAGCAGCATCTCATAGCTACTGGCACTGTTACGGTTAGCAGTTGTTTACAGGCAAGGCGAACGCAGGCTGCCAGAAAACGCCAGCAGTTCAAAATTTTTGTAAGTGTTTACAAGGACAAGAGGACAAATCTAGAACAGAAAACTATTTTGTATTTCGCATTTCGCTTAGTTCTTTTCTATTTTTTGTTTGTTTGCACCATTGTTTATTCCATGGAATCATTCATACGCTCATTCATTCACCTTCTGCAAGACACTACACTGGCTTTGCACATCTTGTATTCCCGTGTACGTATACGAGTAAGTGCTTGGCAGCAGTAGCCATTGTGTTTGTGTGCTTCTTACACTTACATAGTAGCTGCTCGTATTTCTTTCACTCGCACACACAATGTAACAATTTTTCGCAGGAGTAAATTGTTTTCTTTTTTGTTTAAATTTAAAAGAAAAGATAAAAGCGATTTTTAAAGAGGAAATCCTCTGTCTAACAAACAGTCTATAACAATAAATTGTTCGTTCATTTAATTACATCAACACATTTTCAAAATGATTGTGGGGGAATGTAGGCAAACAAACGGAAACGGAAGTGACAAATTGAAATGTCATTTATATTTTTTTCATTTTATAATAGACATAGAGAGGGGAAGATAAGGAGTGAATAAGTGTGTGTGAGAAAATTTTCGTTTGTTTATGCTGCATTGTTAACAGTGTTGTCTTGTCTTTTAAAGGATAAACTTTAGATTTTTTTTTTTTATAAAAAATAAAGCAAAAGATATAAAATTATGTTTAAAGGATTACATCTCAAACATGTAAAATCTTTTAAGGATCATACTCGTAGATTACGTTTTGATTGGAATTTAATTGCCATAGAGGCGAATGAATAGGAGAAGAAAAGCTTATTAAAATAGGTTTACTATTGAATCCATCACAGCAGACAACATGACAAAAAAAAAATTGTAGTTTCGAGTGTTTAATATAGAGAGTTCAACCTTTTTCAAGAGAAATCCATCCAAAGAAGCCACCTAACTTTCCAGCTTACTTTTGAAGATCGTATTCCAGCAGAGGACATGACGAAAAAAAATTTAATTGCGGTTTTGAGTGTTTAATAAGGAGACTTCAACCTTCTTCAAGAGAAATCCAGCTAAAGAAGCCCTCTGACTTTCCAGCTTACTTCTGGCAATGATGACGAATGATCGGGAGAAAATGCCATCTATCACCACCACTTAGCAAGGATTTTGACCACTACATATGGAGGCGAGCCACAGTAGATTAATCTATCTACTTAGCTTGGTTACTGAAACAGTAACAAAGTAATGCATGATATGTGGAAAGTTAATATGCTTCCTAGAGGAGTGACGGAGAAAAAATATATTGAATCAAGAAATTTCTGGTTCGGAATAACGAAAAAAAAACTTCTGAGCCTGAAGTTCACTCATTGCATTCTCACAATTGTAACGGATGGACCATTTAAAAGTTTAAATTTAAAAATGCAATGAAATTTTGCGATATTAATGTTTTGTTGTGAAGTACAATTGTTGCGGTTAAGAATAAAATATTATTTCATTTATATGGCTGCCGCCGCTGGCCTCACAGTACACCATTCGATTGGACCAATTTTCGAGTACTTTATCGAGTCAGTGATTTAACGTGAGTACCTGCCCTAGGACGTTACCTCAAGTACTTTATCGAGTGTATGGGGTCGTTTCTAAGCAATGGCATTACGAATGTTGGACTTCAAATGGTCTCTGGTTTGTCGGCATAACACTTGTCCTTAACGCCGCCCCACAGAAAATAGTCCAACGGTGTAAAATCTCAGCTTCTTGGCGGCTAACTGACATCACCGGCTAATTAAACGGCCATCAAACGTTTGACACAATAAATCGATTGTGGCATCAAATCAACCCTTGAACTAATTGAACTTTTTAAAGCTGGGATCATACGGTTGTTGCAATGCATCAATTATTGGTACGGCAATCGTGTGACCGCCCAATAAGTAATAATGCGGTAACAAAAATATCAATAATGCGCCAATATTTATTGTGTTCTTGTGCGACAAATGAAGTTGACAATACGTACCAATAATTAAATTTTGAAATATATTTTCGCAGGATAAATTGGGATTATTTTGGTATTTTACGTCAATAAAGCAAAATAGAAATTTTGTTATATTGGTCCATTTTCGACAATCATGTGACCCTAGCTTAAGGTGTGATACCAAAATCTTTTCGCACACTCTCAGCTTTTGTCTTGGCGCATAAACAATAAAACCAGTTTCATGAACTTTAGCAATAAACTTGTGTATAACGGGCACTGTTGGATCAAATTTTGTACAAAATTTTCGTGCAATTTCCGACCAATTGTTTTGTTTTGGAAATGAATTTCCAATAAATTCCAACACTGCTCAAGCGTAAATCGATTCATTTCGTATAGTGGAGATAATACTGTGACAGAATAGAATGTCCTAAGTATTGTCAGATTCGAAATAACCGCTGGTTCAAATTTCAAACCGATACATAGCACACCCGATATAATTCCTTAATTAATTCACGAATAGTACGGTTTCCACATAAAATAATGTGCAAAAGCGCATCTAAACTTGAAAAATGTGTGAAGAATTGGATGAAAAACTGTTTGCTTGAGAAATATACTCGGATACTTCAACGGTACTTAACCCTTTTAGGCATTTGTTGTTTGTATACAACAACTCTTTTTAAACGCACACTTCTCATATTTAAAGGTATTTTATTTTTAAACAAAATTATAAAAAACAAAGTTCTATGCCCTTAGATTAGTTTTGCTCCGAGTTTCGCTGAGGGGTAATAAATACTTGTGTTCCAAATTCTAATTTTCGATCGGTCAACTCTGCTGATTTTTTCTGATAATAATTTATGAACAAATAAGTGCCTAACTTATCTAGTTACTTAATAAAGAAGTGAAATATAAAAAAAAAGTAAACATTTTAACCAGACATTTTTTCGGGACTTTACCCTATCTGTTGTATATACTCGTATACAACATGGCGCATGAACGTTACATTTCCTTTAATATTTTGTATTGAAATTTTTGTTCATTTTGTTTTTTGTTCCAGCACTTTATGTACACTTCTGAATATTTAGCCAACTACAATAGGAAGCGAGTAAAGTATTTATCAGCTAGAGAAATGGTGGTTTTTTCTCAGTAGAAACAGACTTCCATCAATAAAAGCGAGCTTAGGGTATTAAAGGGTCTATTTACCTGGCGCTGTATTTAGGGTAACGTTGAGAATGATCAGTGTAGGTTTTGCATGACCTGTGCTGAAACATCTAAACATGTACTTTATGAGTGTCCAGCTATTTCGGCTCGGGATGCTGCGCTGGCTCCGAAAGAGGTATTATTTCTCTCACCAAATATGAATACTGGGTTTATTCGCAGCCTCAATATGATTTGGAGAACTTAAGACGCTGCACAAGAAATCCTTTGTGTCGCTGAACATTTTAGCTCTAACCAACATTAACAAGAGAAATATAACAAATTCCTGAGTTTAATTGGCATGACTCTGATGCTGTGACAGACCCAGTAATACCATCGATAAAAATTCCTGCTAACGAAGCGAGCATTTATGATATTTGTGAATAGTGTGGGGGTGATTGAATAATTAGAAAAATTAGGGCTTAAAGCTGGAGGAAATAGATATTACAATTTCTGAGGATTCTAAAATTAAGGTGGAGTTTTAAAAACTGGACTATAAATACTTAATGCTATGGAATAATCCCATGAAATCCGATGTAGAAGTACAAACCCCTTGATATACTTCAAAATACATAAAATATTGTTACGAAAATAAAAATGCCCGAAAAGAAAACACACATCAGCGCCTTTAAAACTGTATTGTGGGATTTTGGTATATTTGGTAACTATGTGTCATGTTGTCAATTCCGTACATATTTGCGTTATCTGGCAGCACTACCAATTCGATTAACTTCGTGTGTTACATTTGAATTAGCGGATATAAAATAGAAAATATGAGAGCGTTAGAGACATTACCGGACCTTTCAAAATTGTAGGCATTAGGTATAAAAAGAGGCTGCTTTACCTATACGTCAGTTAGTTATCGTTTTGCTGTCATAAAATAAAAGTGTTGTATAAACTAATATTAAGCTGTTGTATTAAAAGTTATGAAAGTGTATAGTGTACATAGTAGATAAAAAGCTGTAAACAACAACAAAGTAGTGTTTATTTTATTTTAACGCAATTTAAACGAACTCAAACGTTTTAAAAAGGTTAAAATGTAAAAATATAATTGAAAAACATATAAATTTATTATTTTCGTCTAATAAAATCATTTACTTCACTTATGCGCCATGTAAAACATTTTCCAAAAGCTACTTTTCGAGTTTAAATTGACAATTTGTTAATTTTTTATCTTATTTGACACAATTGTAGTTGGAAACAAAGTTAACAAAAAATAGCCTCTAACAAGGTTTAGTGCATTAGAGGGTTAAACAACATATGTATGTTTATATATCATTTAGAAGGTCTATTTCTCTTCTTTATAAATCAGAAAAAATCTGGTAATATTCCCCTAAGTTATTAGCTTATAAGTGCATGAAGGTCCGAAAAAACGGTTACTTGCCCGTAACTGGAGATTTTGAAGGTGTTTCGAAAATTGCAAAAACGGATCCGTGTTCTACTCGAGAGCGCCTATCAGAAAAATAATATCACTTGCCAGGTATTTTTTTTTCGCACCGTGTTATTTTACTTGTACCACATGTAACACAATTTTTTAAAAGTTCATCCAAAGGGCGACACAGTTGCCGCGTTTTCGGCAAAAACTTTTTATAACAATTTACAGTGCCTTAAGGCTAGTTTACACGAGAATACTTTACGTACAGTTAGTGTCATTAATATTCGGTTTTATTAAAGAGAAATGTTTAACTGATTCGTCTTAAGCTAAATGTATATCTTTTTCAACATTTTTTTCTTTTCATTAATAGTTTATTTAGACACTTGAAAGTTCACATTTGTATTTAGAAAAAAAGAATAACAATATAACAAAAGAAAAAACTAAATGAATTCAGGTGGCATAAAATATTGCGCGTCAATAATATTCGGTTTTCTTTGAAAAGTAACAAATAATACATTAGAAAAATGGTTTTATATAAAATTCAGTATTTTGTTGGATAACCCTTTTGTTTTATAACTTTACTTAGACGGTTTGATATGTTTTTTGCTATTTTAGCTGTATAAGTCGCAGGAACACGATACCATTCTGCTTGAAGCCGCAATTTCAAGTCTTCAATGGATGTTATTTTGTAGTTGCGAATTCGCCGGTCCAGCTCATCCCATAAATTCTCAATCGGAGGTCTGGGGATTGTGAGGTGGATGGAGAACTTTAGGGCAGTTATAGAGCAACCATTCTTGAATTAAACGCGACTTGTGCTTTGGGTCGTTATCTTAGTAGAATTTAAAAGAATCTAAAACGCCCAGCTTATTTGCCCTTTCTTTAAAATTTTGACGGAGGATATTCAAATATGATTCCTTATTCATAATTCCACTGATAAAAACTAATTTTCCCGTCCCTTTAGCTCCCATACAACCCCACACCATAACATGTCCATTTCCATGTTTTACGGTTGGTTTTAAATTTTGTGGTTGTAGCTCCTCATTTGGCTTCCGCCACACCATTACACGCCCATCGGATCCAAATACGTTATACTTGCTCTCGTCCGCAAATATAACGTCATCCCACCAAGTTTCAGGCTTCTTAATGTACTCCCTGGCAAAACTCAAACGAGCTTTTCGGTTGCGTAAATTAACCAATGGCTTACGACGTGCTACTCGGCCATGAAAACCTTTTTTTCTTATGGTTCTTCGTATAGTAGATGCAGATATTTTCTTTTTAAACTCATTGAGCACCTCTGTGACTAATTTGGGAGCACTTAAGCGTGGGTTAGACTTTATTTTTCGCACAATTGAACGTTCTTCCCGCTCGGTCAATTTTTTTGGCTGACCTGTCTGCTTTATGAAGTGTATTCTTCCTTCATTTTTGTGCCTTCTGACAATGTCCACAACTGTATTTGGTTTCATATTCAGAATTTCAGCAATCTCTTTGTACTTTTTAGCTTTTTCATAATGGAAAATAACAAGTTTTCGCTGTTCTAAAGGAGTGTTTTTTCCTTTGCGCCCCATTTGTATAATTTGCAGTGAAGTAGAATTTTGGACAGACAAGAAAGGAGGTGTTATGCACTTTTATTAAAACGTATCTCTATATTGCTGGAAAAGTAGCTGAATAACATGTTTTTTTGCAAATAGCATATAAATAGGGGAAAAACCGTATAATAATGGCGCTTAGTAAACAGGGTTAACAAACTTTGATCGATTTATCACGGTTGCAGAGTTACCATAGAGCCATTTTTTCCATATATTTGAATACCCATACTGACAACATTTATTTAAGTTTTTGCTATTCTTCTGATTACCTATCCATTTCGCTAACGCCAGGGTGTTATTATCGATAAACTTAAAAACCGAATATTAATGACACTAACTGTACGTAAAATCAGAAAGAAAATATAAAATACCATCCGTATTTTAAAAATGAGAGTAAAAATATTTACACTATACGTTAAAAACCAAAACAAAGTAAAATGAAAGCAGCTGTTTTAAAAGAGACCAATAGAGTGAGCGAAAAAATATGCTTTTTTCTTTGTTTACATAAAAGTACACCCCTGATCTAATGAAGTGTGATGGTTTTTAAAAAATTTTAAAAGCCAAGGAGGGCCGTACGACTGCCAAATTTTCATCCGTATTTGCTCTCAATGTCGTAAGCTCTCATTACATATTGAGTTTACTATTCGCTCTCTTCTACACAAGAACTCAACATGTCGTACGACTTATATTATCGTGTAAATCCCCCTTTAGAAAGATCTAAGCTCTGAAACGTTAGCTGGTCTCGGTAAGTATTAAATTATTTTAATTTTGCGAGGATCTAAACGCATGCCTTCTGCGTCCAAAATACAATACCACGGTATTTGATGGAAAACTTAAATTTACTTGTAGCTGCAGTATTACATTCCATTGTATTACATTTTGAGTAATTACAACCTTTAGTGGGGAGTGGTATACTCCCCACCATCTGTGTAGAGTATAAAAAGTCAAAAAACCTTAAATAACAGTGCTGGCAGTAATAATAATAAGCCAATCAAAATTTCCTTTTTCCTCCATCCGTCTGTTTTTATAGGTCTTTCTATTACTTATGTAAACATATTTACACAAATGTCAGCAACAACTTTCTTAACAGCATTAAAACGGCTTTAAAAGAAAGGGGGAAAAAAGACGAATTGCTCAAAGAAGTAAACTTTTATTGTTAATTCACTGTCACTAGCATAAAAGAGCTGCACAGATACACATACTTGAGCATATACACAAAGAAATGTCTATTTTTTGTTTTGTTTAAAAGCATTTTCTGAGATTTAAGATTGCATATGTATGTATAGTATGCACAGATATATGTGTATACCATTTTTTGAAAATGAGTGAAATATTTGAAAAAAACGCTGCGTAATGATTTTTTACTTTAAAAACATTTAAGGTTCAAAAAGACGTGACTTAACATTAAGCCATAATCGTAAACATAGTCGAAACAATCAAAATTAAATTTAACGGTTACGAAGTTATGACAGTACATGTTCCCTGATGGCCTGAGATTTGCAATGAGCGAAGGTTCACTATTAGCGAAAAATTTTCGAAACCAAAATATTTGCTATACTTACTGTCGTACATTAAAAAACGAATAGGGAAAAATTAGCGAAGATCGATCAAGTCGTTTTCAAGTTATGAAACACATTGACATAACTATCATAATTTGGGCGAAAAATTTGCCACGCCCATAAACAAAATTTGAGCCCGATGGAAAAAAAACTAAAAACGGATTTGAGTTCAGCGCATCAAAATCATTATACTTCATATAGTTTTATTTAAAGGCTTTTTTTGTTGGAGACCAGTGTTTCAGCCTTTTGAAAATATGTCGTCGGAATAACATACTAACGCGCGGGTTAAAATAAAATATACATATGTATCTCAATTTCTAAGACGATCCGAATACATAACTTAAAATTTTTGGTGAATTAAAACAGATTTTTTTGAATTGGTATTAACTTTAATTTTTTGACTTCAATTAAAATGCGATGTGTAGTCTATTACATCTTTTACGCATTGAAAATGTCAATGTATACGGATGTAATGATGGCATATTTGAAGGACAACAACTGTTTGAGATCGTATTTTAAAATTTGATTTGAAGAAGATGTGCTTACTGCATCAAGTTCTTCGTTTTTTGTTATAATCTGTTTTAGCTTAGTTTTAATACTAAGTTTTGTATTACAATCTTTCATTTTGCTAATATTCTGAACTGTTTCAGTTAATATGGCATACTACTCAATTAATGTCAGACCATTCGTTTGAAGTTTTTTAAGTAACTTTTCAATGAAACCGAAATGAAAAATCAGTTCACTTGAACTTGGTTTTAAATTTGTTAGTTCGTCTACTGCCATTTTAATGTATTGAAACTCCGCACTATATGAAGCGTTAAGAACTTCTAAGATCTTTTCATAATTGTAAGCGTAGTAATTGATGGCCGCAAGTCAAGTTCCCCAATGAGTTGTAACTGGTTCGGGCTGCAATGAAAAGTCTGGATAAATTTCTTTTAAAATTTGAACTCTATTTGGAGATTTCGAGAACACTTTCTTTACATTTCCAATAATTTTCGTATTTGTCTTCAACACGTTCGCATAAGCGAAGTATTTCATAGGAATGCAAGTAACAGGTGTTAGTTTAGGGAAAGACATCTTAATGGCTTTGGCAGCTTTTATAATATATGGAACAGCGTCTGTCACAAAAAGCCAACTGTAGTTTTTGTTCAAATTTACGTTGAATATCTTTAATGATTCGTCATGAAGTTGTACAATTGTGAAGTGATTGGTTTTGTCCAAAACAACTGCATTAATTAAGAATTTTTGTCTTGATGCTTATTTTTCACAATGTAAAACATCCCAGTGCTATCAGTTATTTCTCTAATAAATTTTAATAGACAGAGATTTAAAAAAAAAGCCATTACTTGGTCAGAATTTAAAACAAAAATTTTGCTTTCGGTGTAAATTTATTTTAGAGCATAAAAAATCCAAATATGCGCTGAACGGTTTTAAAAATGCTCTTAAAATGTGAAAAATTGTCGAAAACATGCCCCTTAAACTGAGATATGCAAAAAAATGCTATTATGAGCAAAATATGTAAAAATATGCACTATCAAGTCCATGATAAAATTCATAAAAATTCATGAAACGAGTAAATATTTTATATCCGTCTTGATTGGTTGCATGTGGAAAAACATGCAATTGTGTATTTCTGGTTACCCTGTTAATAAATGTAATATTTTAGTGAAAAGAAATTTCTTAAAACATTTTGTATCTTTTCGCCATTATCTTTTTCATAAATTAAAAAGTAATTCATCCTCAACCGAATTATTCTTTATTGGTGAATTATCTAAAAGAAAAATCACACTTTTATTAGAATTTTTTTTTATATTTCATTTCTGCAGACACTATGGTGTGAAAATGTCATGTCAAGAAAATATTTATTTGCCTTTTTATTTTATTGGAATTTTTCTTTAAACGGTTAAATGGTAACAATTTCATGTTATAAATAATTGACGCATTGACGTAAATATATTGACAAACACTCAAATTTGCGAACAAACGTATGAGACTAACATAATCCTCTGGTTAAGGGGATAGAATTCATGGTATTTTTTTATTGAAAGGAATTTTGTAGCCAACTGGTTACAATCATTGAATAGCTACGCAGCTGATTCTTAATGTTGAAACACCTTTTTTCCGCCACTCCTCTAAAAAGCATGTTGGTTTTCGATAAAGCATACATTGCTTTGTTTTAGTTTCATTAATCAATTTGATTTTCAAGCTAAGTAGATGATTAATCAAACTACTGTAGCTCGTCTACATTGTATAGTGTAGTGGTGAAAATCCTTACTTAGCATTGTAATTTTTTCCCTTAAGTGGCGTTTAGCCCCGGATCATTCGTCTGATGTGTTTTCATTATCGACAGCGTAAGCTGGAAGGTCAGGGTGGCTATTTTTATATGGATTTGTCTGGCGGGAGGTTGAAGTCTCTTTATAAAACACTCGAAACTGCAATTAAATTTTTTTCGTCATGTCCTCTGCTGGGGATTCGAACCTGGGCCGCTTGTGTTGTATGCGTGCGCTCCAACCACTACACCACGTCACCCCCACCAAACACTTTACTATCTTTTAATGGACTACTTAAGTCACCTGTTACAGAGAGTTGGTTATGTAACTAGTTCTTGAGGAGTCAGTTAGAGCGGTTTTAAATATAATGCCGTTTTAATAACTTATGTTTTACTTTTTCGGGAAAAGTTTTATTGGTGTAGGCTATTACGTTTTAATCTTATTGATTGGTTGATCTTAGAATATCTTTTTTGCTTATGTAACAATTCAAACAAAACGAACGGGCTTTGTTGAATAGAACATTTTATGACATTAATATTTAAGTACGATATCGGCTATGTGGCCGTCATGGCTGGGGTGTACAAAGCTCAGCAGTATATGCGGCTGTATTTCACTAATAAGTTTTCGAATGTTGATTTCCAGGTATTCAATCGTCTCTGGTTTAGCGACGTAGCTCATAAACCCAAAGAAAAAATCCAGTGGGTTTAAATAACATGATCTTAGTGGTCAATTAAGTGAACCATTGAAATTACGCTTTCATTGAAAGTCTCTTTAAGTAAATCAATTGTAGGGCGTGCTGTGTGGCATGTGGCCCCGTTATATTGTTATCATATATTAGAAAGATTAATCCCAGCTAATTGAGCTACAAAAAATTTCTAATCATGCCTCTGACTATCATCGCTTTTGAAGAAGTATGGATCAATGACTTCGCCAGCCAATATAGCCCATATAGCGCAACAAACAGTAATTTTTAGTAGATGTAATTTTTTGTGTACCTATTTACGTACCCATTTAAACAAAAATGGGCTTCATCGGTGAACAAATTTTAGAATGGATATTCAATTAAAAAATTTCAACAATTCGCAAGCGTTACTCTGTTAGTGTTAATGAAATATTAAGCAAAAAGCAACTATCAGCTGTTAAATCGGTTGTCAAATATAGCAGTGTTGCCAATCCAAACTTATGAACCTTAAGCTTAAAATAAAAAACAGCAAAAATGGGATACTTTGTCATTCTCTATAAAAGTGATTTCCACCCTTTTTTCCTATGACAAAAGTCTAAGAAAAAAAAAACATTTAGTTTAACGGTAACTGTCAAATTTGGCAATACACATAAAAGTTTGCTGCACAGTGGTTGAGAACCACTGCTCTATAAGTTTGTTGGTTGTTTACAGTATAGCTTCGATTTAAACTGTCTATGTATAGTTATTAGTGGTACATTGAACCGTCAACAATTCGTAGTAAATGTTGCAAATGTTATCTGTAATGAGCACAAGTCTACGAGTTGTATGAGTATATTCGTTTACATTGTAAATAAAATTGCAACTTATTATTACAAAAGCAACAATAACAACAATATTTTTTTATTCACTTTTGTCTGCCCGAAAAAAAAAATGAAAATAAAATGTTTCAGACCTTTATTAGGTTTCTTTATACAGAAAAAGAAATTTCTATTGTTTCTTATTTTCTAAATAAATTTTGTGTTCTTTCACCCCGTCTCTTGTAGTCTGTAATTTGCGCATTTTTTATCTTACGGTGGTATATTGAGTTTGTGCTGATGTTTGTTACGCATAAAATTTAATAGTAAACCTATCGATAGTGCATCTATAACTATTCCTACCATAGCGAATCAAATGACCCAGTACGGTAGCTAGGACAGGTTACAAATATTTCTCGGTGAATAAGTTAACAAGAGAGGAGGAAGTAGTGAAGAAGTTCTACTAAAAAATTAAAAATGGTTATTTGACTCGGTCGTGTTAGGCTTTTGTTTGTCTGGAAACGAATATTCATCGAATTAAATGCCAACCATATTTGAAAAAATTGCAAAACCAAAAGGAAGTGTTAATAAAAGAAGATTTTTAGTTTCATGGTCTCTTTCTTGTCCGTCCGTTATAAAAGGATTCCAAGTGAAAAACAAATCATATAGAAAATTTATGTCGAAAAAGCTCGGTTACAAATTTGACAAAAAAAAAAAAGGCGGAAACCGTTTTCCTTTTTTGAGATAAAACCAATTCTATCAGAGTATAACTTCTATGATTTCTGAGTGAAAAACTGATACACCCAAAACTGATCCTTGTAAGCCTTTACAGAATTTAAATTTACGCCATTACGAGGGCAGTTTTTTAGCATAAAAATGAAAACCAAGAGTCCAAAGCTTAGTTTCTAGAGCGTTTGCCATTAAGGATTTTTGTTTTAGATTTGGGAGCAGGCAGAAGTCAGAGGGAGCTAAATCAGTATAATATGGTGGATGGTCAAGCAATTCGTACTTCAATTCGTTGAATTTCGTTACTGTTAAAATACTTTTGTGGTATGGTTCGTTATCTTGATGAATTGATCTCGAATTTTCAAATTCAATTGATCCAAAATATTCCGAATTTATTGTTTTTACCTTCTTTTTCATCCCAGAAAACCTTTGCTATAACTTTACCAGCCGATTGGACTCTTTTTGCCTTGTTTGGTGCACTTCCAACAGTTTCAGTGAATTGTTTGGATTGTTCTTTTGTCTTTGGTGTATAGTGATATCTATGAAACGACGTTTAAAATCCATTTTACTATATATCGATATATCGCTTAAATCGATCCAAACAAACTTGAGAAACTTTCATTCGAATGAGTTTTTGTTAACAAGTGCGGCACCCATCTTGCAGAAATAAAATGCACTCGATCATTTCAGATGCCTATGGCATTACCTATTTCACGCGTTATCATTCGTCGGTCGTCTAAGACTATCATGCACCTTAGCTATAATTGTACGATCACGTTTAAGTTCAGCAACCCAATTTTTTACTGTTGCATATGAAGGAGCACTTTCATCTAACACATTCGCCATTTCATTATGAATTTCTTGTCCCGATAAGCCTTTCTTATGTAATTATTTAATCACAACATGAACTTCTAATTTTTCCGTTATATCTATACGTATGAGTTGACAGATCTAGTTTCCATTATACAAAACTTTTTGCTATTTACAACGCCATTACCAAGGCGAAAGGTGGCTCTAATTTATTACATAAGCAACAGCTGATACATTCGCTTATGTAAAAAAAAACAAACATTCTGCATTTTGTTGACAACTTTTCCTTACTACAGTGTTGCATTATATTGACACACCGAAATTTTACAGTGTTGTATTCGTTTTCAATTTAAGACCACTTTATTAAATCCGCCTTGGCCATTACTATGTCTGGCTAAGAACATTTCGTACTGCCCTCGTAGAAGTTCTGCAGAGATCGAAACAAGTAATAATCTGAAGGTACAGGTTCTGAACTATATGGTGGATGTATCAAAATTTCTTAGCGAAGCTCTCTCAGTTTCTGACGGGTTATCAACGATGTATATCACATACATGGAGTTGCCATTATGGAAAATAATATCTTTTTTGTTGTTCAATTCTGGCCGTGTTAATTGAATTGCTTGCTTCAATCTCGTTAATTGTTGATAGAAAAGATCAGAATCAATCTGTTTGACCAGATGTACATAATGAACAATTTCCTTCCAATTCCACCAGACACACATCATTACTTTTCTTAATGTCAACTCTGGCTTTGCAACCGTCTGCGAAGTTTCTTCCTGCTTGGCCTATGATTTTTTTTGGCACATTGTTGTAGTATGTAAGGCAATATTTATTGCCCGTAAGCATTCGCTACAGAAATGATTCGAATTCGTTCGGCTTTAGCAGTGAAGCGCTAAATGGAAACGTAGAGCTTTTTTGAGTATCCAACTTTCTTCAAATCCCGCTTTACGACATTCGATAATAACAACACCTTCGAACGTTTGCAAACATTTCTCTGATAAAACATTCGAAAACGATTATTGGAAGCAAAACGAAAAAGAACTCATAGAATTCACCCGTCGCTCAGTCTGTGATAGCAAATCTTTCGATCCGAAGGGGTGCCTGAGATATCAACAACGAGATTTTAGCAATATCTTAGGCGTATAACTTTAACGACATCATTAAATATTCGCCAATAATATTTTTTAATTATTTAACTTTAATATCGCTAAACATTCGTTTCTAATAGTTCGAGAACGAAGGCTTTGCTCTCTTTTGTTTTTGCGGTTGCTTTTGCTGTTGCCATATTTTGCTTCTCCATGCCAAAGACATCTACTTGTTTCTATGCTCTGTTAAGCATTTTTGTTAGACAAAAACAAGAGTTTAGTATCATTGGCGAGAAGTTAGCGAAGAAATTTTGTTTTTATTGGGTCATTCAAAATTAGTTTCTAGACTTCTTCGCTAATAGTTCACTGTCGCAAACATTCGTTTTTTGTTTTTAATTTACGATTGTTTAGCAAATATTTTTGCTTCGAAAATTCTTCGCTAATAGCGAACCATCACTTATTGTAAGTCTAGGGTTAAGCGGAATGGTTAATAACTACTTGGTGATAATGCCTAGTTTCTTAACAAAGTATACGCTGCTTATGTGCCGGTCTTTCTCAACTATTTCCATGACTTATCCACTTTTTTTAGTGATTAGTCAACCAGAGTGAAATACATCTTTAATATCAGAATTATCTGATCGAAAACGAGCAACCAATTTCGCTGTTGGTTTTTTAGTTTTCTACCGCTTGAAAAAGCAGTTTCTTCAGACTATTTTCTTAATTTGATGCTATTTCTTAGATCAAAGGTAAAAGGTAGCGGAAACATGCATAATTTTTAAATATTCGATAAATTATGTGTGTAAATGTGACAATCAAAATTCATGATGAACTTTTTGATCTTTTTTGTTAACATTTTTCATTTCAGTAGATTACTTGAGTAGTATTTTGAATAAAAATTTTGATTTATGACGTTTCACCATTTGCCAACCACAATTATACCACGACGATGAATTTAGTGGAATTAATATGTAAATTTTTTTCTAGAAATATATTCCTTCATCAATGGACAAGTGAGCGGTTTCTTTTTAAATTGACTATCAGCGATATTACTTCTTTAACGCCTGCAGACAAAGTCGAAGCATTTGTTTGTAAAATATCAACACTATAAAGAGTGGATTACTGACTAATCCATTTCCTCAAGTTTTGTCTTTCATCGTCGCTTTATTTTTCTATAAACAGCCTTTGAATCTACTGTGTGTTTAGTAAAATTCTAACGTTTTGGGCAAGCCAATCAGAATCAATTGTCATTTAGCAGTTTGTTTTACTGATTTGTTGAAAAAGTACGGGCCTAATTTTCACTCTTATTTTCACTTCGCCAAAATAGCAAACACTTCAGAAAACTGTCAAAAATCAACAAGCTGAGAATGCCAGTTGAGAATGTCAAACTGTGTTGACATTTTTGTTCAGTAAGGTTTGGAAAGTCGTCATGAATCGTTTAACGCCAAACAAGGCTTCCAAATTGTGGAAATTTACTTAGAAAAACAAATAAATCTGTTCGAGAAGTTTATAGAGCACTTTGTCCATTTTACGGTCATCATAATCGATCTAGTGATTAAGCAATTCGTGCAGTTATTAAATGTTTTCTCACTAATTTGCTCTTCTCTATTCAAAACTATCAACAAGACAAAGAAATGTGCTTACCGAAGAGAATATTGCGGCTGAAGCACGAAGTCTTTCGTGATGAGCATAGAGCTACTGTTGCGGTAAAAAGTGAGCACTATCGAGCCATGCTGACTAGTTGATTCCATCAAGACGGCGCAATTTGCTATACAACTATTTTAATAATCAATTTTTTGCATAATCAATTTGGAAACAACTTTGCGGTCCTGTTTACTGGCCCCCTCATTTGTCAGATTTAACCCGGTAATGCCCATTAAGTTTTTGACTTATATTTTGTTGAAAAGATGTATACTTATATATTTTATTCTCCTGAGCATGACAGTACAGTCCATTTTTCAGTCAATTGTTATACTTTTGTTATGTACGCGAGAAACTTGCGATACCGTATGGTAACTATGTGTGAAAATATTTTTGGACACGTTTCCTTTTTTTTAAGATATAAGCATATCAAAATTAATTTCATAAGCTACCAATTAGTGTAATTATTAAAATTGGTTGAAAAATTAATTTTAAACGCGTACGGTTGACTTCGTCAACTCAATTTGACATGCGACAACTTCGCTAATTGTACTCAGAGTAGCAAAGGCTTTATATTTTGCATCAAATAACGTCTTTATTTTCTATTTTTGTTATGTTGTTTTGGATTTAATTGTGTAAATGTAACGACATATTTTGCGTTACTATATGGTAACTGCGGGTTGAATCGGGTTAATGTTTCTGGATTATTTTTTATGGGGATATGTTAAGTTATTTGTTTATGCCAATAAGCCAGCAACTCTCTACCATCTATGTCATACGGCCAGATTTATTGGAAAAAGTAGTACAAAATTGGACTGATCGAGCGGACCATGTAACTAATATTCAAAAAATAAATGCCATGAAATTATCGACCAGATTATAATAAAAATTTTATTCCAACAATATTTCTGTCTTGTATAGGATGGCAATTAAGCTTAAGTTTAGAAATGCAATAAAACAAAAACGGTTTGATATTTTGCCAAATTTATTTCGTTGTTGTGAATACAGTTGTTCCGGTTAGAAATGAAATAGTATACCATTCAATATGGCTGCTGCAGCTGGCCTCATAGTACTCCATTCGATCGGAGCAATTTTCGATAACTTTTTCGAGTGTAAGGAGTCGTATCTTGGCAATGGCATTACGAATGTTGGCCTTCTAATGCTCAATTGTCTCTGGCTTGTCGACATAACAATAGTCTTTAACGGCGCCCTACACAAAATAGTCCAACGGTGTCGGCTAATTAGACGGCCATCAAACGTTTGACGCAATAAGTCGATTGTGGCATGAGATGTGTGACAAGTTACACCATCTTGTTAAAAACAGACATCCTTCACATCAATACCATGAAGAGCGGGCACAAAAAAATCGGTTATCATTGTGCGATAGGTGTCTCCATTGATCGTAATGGTTGCGAAATATGAAATATGGGCCAATGATGCCTCCGCTCTACAAGCCGCACCTAACAGTCACTCGTAATGGGTGCATTGGCTTCTGTAAGACCACGTTTGGGTTTCCTAAGCCTCAAATACGGCAATTTTGCTTCTTAACATACCCACCATGATGAAAATGAACTTCATCCGAAAAGATGATTTCTTTGTTTTTGTTTTGGAAATAAATTTGCAATAAATCTTAAAGTTGCTTAAACATAAATCGATTTATTTCGTTCAGTGAAGACAATATACTGAATTATGTGACAGAATAAAATGACATAAGAGTATTGCCAGATTCGTAATATAAACTTTTAAATTGCCCATCCGATATTTACTATACAATATCATTTTAAGTTGTGAAGCTCTTAAAAAAATACCATATATAAGAGGGCAACGCCACCAAAATATGTAATCTGTTTGTAATGTAGAGAATCACAAGGATAGTTTTGATCGACTCTGTTGCACATACATATTTGCATTTTATTCTCGTGTCTATTGTCATAAACTGCTTTTAATAATTTCGCCAAAAAATGAAAGAAAGAAAAAGATTTACAAAAAAAAAAAAAAAAAAAAATTTCTCACACAAACCAAATTGAAAATCAATATTTAATTTCGCTTTAGGGAAATTCTAATTAAATTTCTTGTTTCTTTATTTCTTCGTCTTCGTTAAAGAAAATCATGTTGAATATTTAATATTGGAATTATGAAATGTGAGATTAATATTTGATTCTTTAAGTGATTCAAATGAAATTGCTTAAGGACATTATTAATAGATTTTTGGTATAAATATGTAATTAAATTTATAAAGAGGGATGATGCGTAAATAAAAATTGACTTTTAAATTCTTTTAAATATTTATTTGAAAGGAAAGTGTGTAAACTACGAGTAAGTTTATTTAAAATTGGATTAGTAAAGACAAAATTCAATTAAATTTACTTTTTATATAATATCTTCGTTTGGCATATTTTGCAATAACTAAGTAGTATACAGAGAGTTTGCTAATTATATGACTTTTTGTATTATCATTATGGTTTGCAGCAAATATATTCCAAAAGCTTTCACTTGGAAATAAGCTACAGTTGTTTTGGATACCTGGACACAGTGGGATAGATGGTAAAGCAATAGCTAATGCATTGACCAGAAAAGATTCCATGACACCTATATCGATTCAGAGCCTAATCAAGAATTGGGAAATTGCCAGATATTGAAATACTGTAAAGGGGGCTTCGCCACTCAAGGCGGCGATCAATCCGTAATTTGTGCATCGCCCTGAGGTTCTCAAGCCGGATTTTAAACTCCTAACTGAGTTTCTTATGTGCCACTGAAGACTAGGAATGCATCTGAGGAGAATGGCGGTCACAGATGTGGATGTTTGTAGACTGTGCCCACAGGCATCAGAGACAGCGGAACACATATCGAGCCATAACCGCCAAAAAGACGTAATATTTAAAAAAACCGTTCTACTCAAAAATTAGTTTTTTGTCGCTTACGCCTTTTTGGCGGTCATAGCTCGATATTGTGTGAATGTGGTGTTCTTGGTAGGTTTAGGTGGAAATGTTTAGGTAGACATAGGGTCTCACTGGGTGATATATCCACCATTATGGTTTCAGATCTGCTGGTGTTCATTAGGAAGGCAGTCGATCTGCTGCGAACTATAGACCAGAAGGACCACAATAGATCCCATGGGTCACAGTGCCCTGCAATACCTGGTCGGTAGGATGATAATGATATTCTAATTATTATGGGCGAAGTAACTAAGACCAAATGACTGAAGCAGTGTAATAGAACTAGAGCCTCTGATTGAAATTGAAGCAACTACACTTCTATTAGCAAACTGCCATATTACCCACTAGTCTGCTGGGGCATAGAGTGTGTTCATTACACACTATTTTTTTATTACTATGCAACCACGATATGGCGTAAAATCATTAAGTTATTATAATACAGTCTTAATAAACAATAAGAAGTCTCAGAACTGTTCATTTCTATAGCTAAAGTGTGTGTAAGGTGGACTACTCACACGATTGCTCACACTCTTCCATAAACGGAATAATGCGACCTTTTTAGAGGAATACCTTTATATCGTGTATTTTTTGAAAGGTTAGGTTGGCTATACTACTTTATTTGACAGCCGATTTAACAGCTGATAGTTGCTTTTTATTTAGTTTGGTTGACATTTTTAAACTGAATTTCCATTAAAAATTTTGTTCTTCAACGAAATCCATTCTTGGTTGAATGGTTTCGTAAATAAGCAGAAATGTCGCATTTGAAGTGAAGATAATTCACAATCTTTTGTCGAAACATCAACACATCCACAGAAAATAACTGTTTAATGCCGTTTGGGGGCTGGCGGAGTCATTGGTCCATATGTCTTAAGAAACGATGATGGTCAGAATATTACTGTCAATGGTAAACGATATACGAACATGATTAGAAATTTTTTCATATCTCAATTAGCTAGCAATTGGTTAGAGCGCACGCCGAACAACACAAGCAGCCCAGGTTCGAGCCACAGCAGAGGATATGACGAAAAAAAATTTTAATTGTGATTCTGAGTGTCAATAAACAGGCTTCAACTTCCCTCTAGAAAACTCCATCCAAGCACATCTTACGTTCCAGTTTATCTCTGGCGATAATAACAAATATCAGACGAACGATCAACGCCATCTACTAGGAAAAAAATTACAATGCAAAGTAAAAATCACCATCACCACTTAGCAATGGATCTTTACCACTACGCAATCAAGTTAGGGTGAGTTGCAGTGGTGTTATCATCTACTTATAGCTTGAAAAATAAACTTGATGAATGAAACTGAAACAAAGCAGTTTATGCTTTGTGGAAAGCCAAGGTGTTGCTTAGAGGAGTGATGGAGAAAACAAAAAAAAAAATGATTTACTCAAAGAAACTTTTGATGAAAGAGTAATTTCATGTAATGGTCCAGATAATTGACCATCAAGATCGTGGGATTTAACTCCTCTGGATTATTTTCCTTGATAAGCCCGAGACAATTGAACACCTGGAAATCAACATTCGAAGAGTTATTGGCGAAATGCTGTCGCATATGCTGCGAAAAGTTTGTGAAAATTGGTTTGCCAGATTGCACCTTATATGCGCCCGGCGTAGCGGCCACATGACCTAAATCGTATTTAAACATTAATAAAGGGTCCGCCAAATATTTTTTTTAAATGCTATAAAAAAAAACTACTGAATATTTTCTCAAATTTCTTTTTTTATTTGAAAGTACAATCCTTCCGGTTAATAATGGAAAATAATTTCATTTAAATGGCTGCCTAGGCTGGCGGTAGCCTACACGATCGGTGCAATTTTTAAGCACATTATCGATTGTGTGCAGCTGTATCTCACTAATGGCTTCACGAATGTTGTTCTTTAGAGCGTCAATTGTCTCTGGCTCGTTGGCGTAACACTTATCTTTGACGGCACCCCACAAATAATAGTCCAACGGTGTCAAATCGCAGCTCCGAGGTGGCCAAACGATATTAGCACTGCGGCTGATAATGCGATCTTCAAAAACAGGACGAAAACATCGAGTGTAGCTTCGGCTGTGTGGCACGTAGCGCCGTCCTGTTGAAACCAAATGTTGCTAATATCCTCCTCTTCAATTTTTGTGAACAAAAATTCGTTCAACATGGCCCGATAACGATCGCCATTGACTGTAACGGCCACTCCTTGCTCATTTTCGCAGAAAAATGGCCCAATTATGCCTCTGGACCAAAATCCGCACCAAATAGTGACTCGTCTTGGGTGTATCGGCTTTTCAATGTATGCGTGCGGCTTTTCTGTGCCCCAAATGCGACAATTTTGCTTGTTTACAGACCCGCCAAGATCAAAATGAGCTTTATCTGAAAAGATGATTTTTTTTGGCAAAATCGGCATCTTCTGTAAGTCGATCGCAGGCCCAGATTCCCAGCGTTGTTTAAGCGTATACACAACCATATTCGTTCAGCGGAAGGATAAAACTAATTATCTGTCAAATCAGACATGAGCTAAGTGTTACCATTCACGAAATAAGCACTAGTTGAAAAAAAAACGTTAGATGGCGGACCCTTTATCATACAACTTCATATCCCACAAAGCCCGTTTCATTGATATTAAAAATATATTTCTCTGTTTTATTATGAGTTAAACTTGTATAACTGTAACAAACATCCGAAATATTGAATTAAAAAAAAAATTTTAAAATAAATTATGCAAAAAGTAAAAAAAAAAATGCCTTAACGACTTTTTGTAAGTGCATGCCATTTTGTCACAGTCCAATGTCGATAAATATTTACTTTTATGGTTGACAGCGTGTCTGCATTAATTTATTTATATTTTTAATTAAATTTTTATACAAATTAATATTAAAAACAAATTATGATTAAGTATTGAATTAAAAAAAAATATATATTATTATCTATGGTTTCAATGGCGAAAATTCCGTCCTTACAAAGTAATAAGTAATTACTGGTGATTATTAATCTCTTAATTGATGATAAATTAATAAAATGTATAACGTTCTATAGGACATACAACAGGGCTATTTTTATCTGTGGTTATTAAAATTTATAAAAGCGAATAAAAAAGGCAATAAAGTTTAAATAAAACATATTTATCCAGGATAAAGCAGAAAATTAAATAAAAAAAAAATTGGAAAAAAATTGGTAAAAAGTGACCTTAAAATACCTTAAAATTCCATTTGATTTCTTAAATAATAAGTTTTTTGTGCATAAGCTATGAATTGACTTTCGATTTTCTACTACAATGTTTCTGTTCTATAGTAGTGTTGAGGGAGTAAAATTATATGCCGATTTCTATTACCTCCGGTGCTTACTTTGATAAAATTGCTGAAAATGTAGGAGAGCGTCATAAAACATAAATTTAAAAAAAAAAATTTATTGACAAACTGACATTTACTAAGACCAGTTGTAGTAGATATCTTATATCAAGGTGTTACAAACATCAGCTAAAATACAACATACCTCCACATCATCCATGATGTTGAAGGAAAAAAAACTGTGTCATTATAAATAAATATTAACAATATGTTGCAATATTTTCAGTGTGCATTGAATGCAGCAGTAGATCATCATTAGCATCACGTTGTACGTTACGGCGTTGAATGCATAATAATATTTATTAACACTCGGCTTAGGTTGGCCTGGGAGATGAGTGTTTGTTTACCAATCTGCTTGCCTGTTTGAAGGAGAAAATCAGTGATGCAAAACAATCTGTCGTGCAGCCTGTTATTTTTAAATTGACAGCAAAAATAACGATAAAATCAAAAACATTTAATAACAATTGACTTATATTCGTACACATATACATACTCGTATATACACTTTATTCACATTATGCTTTTCCTGTTTCAATAATTCGCCATGTGTATGTACATACGTCAAAGCCGATTAACTTTATTTAGCGACAATTACCCACCCATTAAGTAATACTCTTTTATGTATTTTATATTAAATAAATTTCATTTATATGGCAGATAACATGCAATAGTTTGTATTTGTACCGAAATGTTTGGTACTATGGCTTGGAATCATCTTTATGGTCCTTCGGAACATCATCAATATCAGAATAGCGTTAGAACAAAACGTATTTTTTCCCGTTACTTCTCTAGGCAGCATAAGACTTTACACAAAGCATCTGTTGCCTCATTTTAGCTGCATTTATCATTTGGTTTTAAGCTGAGAAGATGACTAGTTTACTGTGTGTTTTTTTCAAAAGATCCTTTGTTTCTCTTGCTGTGTCACAAGTGGCACCATCCTATTGAAACCACATATTCTCAACGTCTAAATCATCAATTTTCGCAACAAAATGCTTCAGATCATCTCCCTGTAGCGACTTCCATTGATTGTAATAGCATTTCGATTTCGTTTTAAAAAAATATGGGCCAATGATTCCTCCGGACCACAAATCACACCAAACCGTAATTTTTTGTTGATGTAATGGTTGCTCTAAGATAACTCTTTGATTTTATTCATCCCTAATGAGAAGGTCGGTGAAGATTATTTTGTTAAAATAATTTTCTAATTACATCTTGAAAGCTTTTGCCATTTTCAATATAATAATAAAATCTTTTATAATGTCTGCGATTCGAACCTGGGCCTCTTGTTTTGCGGGTACTCTAACCACTACACTATTTAATTTTTTCTTTTACCTTTTTCTTCCATCGATCAAAAAGATTGATGATCGTAAAAAATTCGATACAAAAAGTGAATTTTATTACTTGTAAACTTTAACTAACCTCAACTATCAGTACGGACTTATGATAGAAAAATCTACTAGAGATCAAATACCTTAAATCCTGAAGAAAACCTAAGAAAAACAGATCGACATGTACCATCTATTTGTCGATTACAACGCTGCCTTTAAAAGCCTATACGAATAAAATTGTATAAGGCTTTGTTTGAGTTTTGAATAAAAATACATCGTCATCAGTAAAGTTCCTCGCTTAACTTTGCCTTTGGGAATGTTTGAGACTAAAAGAAGACCAGATAGAGAAACAGCTTATCTTACTTTTTCTTTAGCATCGGCTTATCCATTTCAAAGCCAAAGTGTCATTTATTTGGAGAAAAGTTTGCCATTTACGAATATAGACTGACCTACTGATACAAGGCCGTAGATATGATTATTGGGTGGTCGAGCAACCAACAAGAAAAATTGTCATATATTGGTCTCGGGGAACCAAAAAGTGATTGTAGCAGTCATTGCATCCAGAAAAAGTAACTTTTTTATTCGCATATAGGTCTGGCCCAATAGGGCCGTAGTTTTTTCGAAAATCATGCTGGGAGAACCATTACCGTCAATGCAGAACGCTAAAACCGTTTGATAACCACCGTTGTCAAAAGTGCAGATTTATGTTTATTTTTTAGTTTTTTTAAGCATTGAGCAGTTTTGTCCCGTCCGGGAAAAAATTTTGCTCTAGTCCTTTTGGAGGTAGAAGGAAATTTATTCCTTTGGGAAGCAGAAGCGTAGTGCTACGGGGCGCGTCATAGATTGCGGATAATGATACGTCCCACAGGTGCGAATTAAATAAGCAGTCGCGGACAACTCAGCGATCAGAGTGGAAGGTTTCAGAGGAAGAGCGGGTGTAAATTGTACAGATTTTGCAGTTTTTAAAATTTTAGTTTTTTATTTACAATTTTTTATTTTAATTACAATTTCTGAAGTAAGAATTTCACACGATTTGCTTAATATTACTGTGGTGAGATTTACTCGTACCCTTTTTTAATGCGACTATGTAATTATCCCTTTTTTGGCCACTGATCACAAAGAAAAAGTGAATTCACACAGTATGGGATACTCATATTAGGTCTGTAAATAAGCAGAACTTTGGGATCACATTATAACTATACTACGTAAGTACAGTTTGGAAAAAAAGTTTTTTCAAAGTAAAAAAAAAAATTAAAATCTTACTTTCATTTCAAAATTATAACAAGGAATTCTTAAAATATTTTTTTTTTTTTTGTACACATTCCGTTACTATACCTCTTTAGGACTTCGAGACGTCATAACTTTTAAAATAGGTCCAGACATTACAACGCTAATAAATAAAAAAGATCTTTATCTGATTTCTTTGCCATAAAAAAAGTGTTTCCAAAAATAATAAATTATTGGAATTTCATAGAATTTAGGTCTTTTATGAAAAGGTTTAGGTTTTTTATGAATGTTATCGTATTTAAAAGAGGTCACATAGTGTTTAGCAATACATAATTGGACAAACGTGCAATAAGTGACTCTATATTTTAATGAAAACAGTCAGGGAATACGTGTCCCAAAATATTGGGGTATATCTATTGTTTTAAAGTCAAAGCAGCTAGAAAATTTCCTGATTTGTTTTCAGGGTCCTGTGCAAGATCATATCTCGCTCTGAAAAAGTATGAAGTCTTATTAGTATTAAGAGATACAGAACGGCATGTGTAAAAGAAAAAATAAACAGGTGAAGAATGTGTTGTTGGTATTCTGAAATGAATATAAGACTTTAACTTTTTTTCTGTTTTGAAAAGACTTTTCTTTTACAAACTGTACGTACGTATGAGAGATATACTTATGTATCTGATTCACTAATAAAATACTAAATATTGAAAAAGTTTTCGCCTTAAAGTTAATCTTATTGTGGAATTTTGTTTTTTTTATATTATTAATAAATTAAATCTTTTTTGGATTATGCGCATATATGTTGTGCAACCTCTTTCATTTTGAAATAAGAGTATATCTCAAAAACAAGAGCTAACCCATATAAGCGGTTAGCACTACTAGATTCAGCCTACTTGAAACTGGTTAAATCGCCGGGTGCCCAGCTTGTCGAAAAAAATAAATTGTAAAATTTAAGCACAGTGTCATTATATCGTCATATATGTACATCACATTTAAATTGTTGTGTCATAAAAAATGCTACACTATAATATAAATTATCCAGTACTCGTATGTTTTGTAAACCAAAATCAAGTGAAATTAAAATCGAATGAAAATTCAGTTTGCTAAAGGGTCCCCCAAATAATTTTTTTTTTTGAAAATGCTATAAAAAAAAACTACTGAATGTTTTCTCAAATTTCTTTTTTTATTTGTAAGTACAATCCTTCCGGTTAATAATCGAAAATAATTTAATTCAAATGGCTGCCTCAGCTGGCCATGCGGTAGCCTACACGATCGGTGCAATTTTTAAGCACATTATCGATTGAGTGCAGCTGTATTTCACCAATCGCTTCACGAATATTGTCCTTTAAAGCGTCAATTGTCTCTGGCTTGTTGGCATAACACTTATCTTTGACGGCACCCCACAAATAATAGTCCAACGGTGTCAAATCGCAGCTCCGAGGTGGCCAAACAACATTAGCTCTGCGGCTGATAATGTGATCTTCAAAAATAGGGCGCTAAGCATCGTGTGTAGCTCAGCTGTGTGGCACGTAGCGCCGTCCTGTTGCAACCAAATGTTGCTAATATCCTCCTCTGCAATTTTTGTGAACAAAAATTCGTTCACCATGGCCAGATAACGATCGCCATTGACTGTAACGGCCACTCCTTGCTCATTTTCGAGGGAAAATGGCCCAATTATGCTTCTGGACCAAAATCCGCACCAAACAGCGACTCGTCTTGGGTGTATCGGCTTTTCAATGTATGCGTGCGGGTTTTCTGTGCCCCAAATGCTACAATTTTGCTTATTTACATACCCGCCAAGATCAAAATGAGCTTCATCTGAAAAGATGATTTTTTTTGGCAAAATCGGCATCTTCTGTAAGTCGATCGATCAAAGTAATATCGTAACACAACCATATTCGTTCAGCGGAAGGATAAAACTAATTATCTGTCAAATCAGACATGAGCTAAGTGTTACCATTCACGAAATAAGCAATAGTTGAAAAAGAAAAACGTTAAATCAGACAAGATTTTGATATTTTTTCTTATTACATCACTTCATTGCATTTCAAATAACTTCTTTGATTATCAAATGGCGTATATGTATAATTTTTCATTTTTAAGTATGTGCAGTTTATTCACTTGAAATCGGTTTTTTCCTTCTAAATTTTTAGTTAAAAAAACAAAAAAATTGGCAACACTGATGATAACCGACTTTTTTGCTCTGCAAATGAATATTAAAAACTGAACGAATTTTAGATATCACTACTCTATAAGAAGTTGTATTATTTGTAGACCATATGGGAGTAGCTGTTTCCAGATTAAATTTTTTTCTTCAATTTGCTTTCACAAGTTTTATAGTTTAAAGATTTTAAGAGGATTATTATTATTTAACATTTTCTCATATTGAAAAACTCTTATTTTAACCACAAAAAACATTAAATGTTATCAGAAAATTGTAAAAAATCATGCATAAAAATGATAAGTTCGTTCTGCATTTAACCCTGACCTATAAAAGAAGATAGAAAAATGGTCTTTATCGATTCATATCCACCATATACAAATCAAACCAGAAAGAGAAAGAGGAAGAAACAGAAGAGAATCACTTGAATTCATTTTTTTTTGTTTCATTCTAACAAAATCAACGAAAATCAAATTGAAATCAAAGTCAATAGGAAATGCTAACCACAAACTCAGAATACTTATACGCTTACATATACATCCATACATACAAACATACATACAAATTTAAATAAAAACTCCACTCTCTTTTGGGACCTACAGCGAATGGACCCGCAGTAACAAATTTTCAAGCAGCCATAGGCACAAACACGCTTTCTCACTTGCAATCATTAGCATTTTATGCTCATCGTTTAATGAAAGTCGACAAGAGAGACGTGAGGAATGAGAAACTATTTTGAAATGAAATTAATTTCCAATGAAACTTTATTTGAAAGTGTTTTTTGTTGTTGTTGGTGATTAAAATGAAAAGTGATTAAATTATGGACTTGATTAACTCAGGCTGAAGGATGTTTTTAAGTCAAATTCCGACAGGGAGCTGCTCTTCTCGTTTATTTTTACACGTACTCGTACATAGTCACTCGCATAGGCAAATAATAAGCAAAAAATCAACAAAGAGAAGTAAAGAGAAAACAAGTGGAAACACAGTGCAAAGTGGCCTGAGTGAGACACTCTCAAATTACTACTACAATTGTAAAATACATTAATATTAGTGTGCCGAACGCTGTTTTAAGTTGATAGGAAGGTAAAAACGTGAATTTTTCTGCGAAAATATTTCAGAAGTAATTAATAAGAGGAAAATCTAATTTTCATTATAAAAATTGTGTAGTTAATAAACGACAGAGCTGCTTGTAATGGTTTATATTCCAAAAATATTCGCAGCCATATAACAACTAACTAACAACTGTAAAATAAGCGTTTGCGACATGCTTCCAAGAGGTTTGAAGGTAAGTAGCTAGGAGAGATTGGCAGCCTCGCTAAACAAGGCACACTTGAGCATTCATAGCGGACCGTTGTGATACCACATAATGCGTTGTCCTCGTTCTATGCACCAAAGTCCTGGTGATCAAACAAAGTCAACGCACAGAAGTACTCTCCTAGGTTATATTGGAAGCCAGGCCGACAGTCTAATGAATCTTGCTATTAACATGATGTCAATGATTGATAGCTCCGGTAAGCCATCGCGAAAGCGTAAGTCCAGCGAGTAATGTTTCCGACGTGCGACAGACGGACACTCCTCCTCAGCCAACGCACAGCTACGACAAAAGTCACTTGCAGGTAAGTACAGCCTCTGTGGGTGCCTATCCATGACATTATGGTCTGTGAGGATGGTTACAACATACGCTGGAGTTTGAACACTTAATTGGTATGCTTCATATCCAATCTGGGCCAGGTGAATCTGTCTATAAAGTAAGAATCACCTTCCGTCCAGGCTTTTTCAGCGTTTAACATATACTTCCGCTAAATCGCCAGTTTAACGGAGGTAAGAGGCACACACACATCCGAACGCCGCCTGGTTATCAGAACAGATATATATGTACCACCTTGATAAAAAAGTTCCCGGAATAACCCTCGTATGGCAGTGCCATCGATCCGATTTGCGATTTTGTTTTGTTTTTTTGTTAAGATAGTACATCTGTTGTCATAGCTTGACATGTGCAAAAGCTACGTAGCCAAGAGTGCATCTATCTCTATGTGTGCTGGCCATGTTTTACAATTTTAAAAATGGATTTAAATTTGCAACAACAAACTTGTATAAAATTTTGCGTAAAAACGGATTTAATGGCGTGAGAATGTTGGAAACGTTGGAAAAGTGTTTCGGCAACGATTTTCTAAAGATAACG
Organism: Wohlfahrtia magnifica; assembly: GCA_023159175.1. Lineage (NCBI taxonomy): Eukaryota > Metazoa > Arthropoda > Insecta > Diptera > Sarcophagidae > Wohlfahrtia > Wohlfahrtia magnifica. The sequence goes on from JAKWBJ010000054.1 coordinate 3,773,192, forward strand.
GTCGCTTAACAGTAACACGAACGGTTTAAAAGTGGTCATCGACATTGAAAAACGACAAAAACATTGATACAGTAAAAGAAATGTTAGTCAATAACCGCAAATTAACAATAAGAGAGATAGTGGAGGACTTGAACATTGACTATGGATCCGTCCAAGACATTTTGGTTAATGATTTGGGGTTTGTCGAGTAGCCGCAAAGTTGGTGCCAAAAGACCTCAATTTCTGTGTTGGGGTCGCAAAAGATATGATATGCGAGGCTGACTCTGATCCCACAATCATCAAAAGAATCATTACTGGAGACGAGACCTGAGTTTATGAGTACGACACGCAATCCAGACATCAAGCAAGTGAAACAAACACGTTGTTTCTAGCCAGAAAAGAAGGCAATGCTCACAATGGATTACAACAGTGTAGTGCATCATGATTTTTTGCCAGAAGGACAGACAGTAAACAAAGAGTATTATTTGGGAGTTATGAGACGTTTGCATGGAGAAATTCACCGAAAGAAAGAAGAATTGTGGGCAGAAAATTCGTGGATTCTGCACCATGATAACGCACCGTCACACAGTGCCATCATTATTCGACAAAATTTTTTGACGAAAAATGCAACAAATACCATCCAACAGCCACCGAATTCACCTAATTTGGCTCCATGTGACTTCTTTCTGTTCAAGCTTTTCAGCAGCCGAGAGGAAATAATGGAAAAATCGCAGGAAGCACTGATGGACATACCGAAAACCGAATATAAATAATGCTTCGAGGATTGGATCAAGCGCTGGCACAAGTGTGTTGCAGTCGATGGGGATTACTTTGAAGGGGACAATGTAGATTTTGATGAATACATTTATATTTTTAATTTCCTGAAAAATTTTTGGGAAGGTGGAGAGAAAAAATACCAATGTTGAGCTTCTCAGAAAAATTCCATTGCCCACCCTGCTCTCTAGTCTGGAAACGTCTGTATAGACATCCACTGGATGGCTGAAAAAAGGAAGTTTGAAAATATCAATAGCCATGCAGGAAATATTCAATCGTCACTTTGCATACCATTTAACCCACAGACAGCTCTCTCGTTGCCAAGGTGAACGTAAGTCAATCTGGAATAACTTTCGAACTCAGTCTCAAGCCCTTTGATTTCCTTCTCAGACGCCAAAGCGGGAGATCTACACCATCTTCGTTTGTATCCAGGTCCTGAAAATCGATGGATATTTGCCTGTAGTCTGTAGCAATAGTCCCACTGCCAGTCAACTTTCATCCATTGTTGTACTAAACCTGGTCTGCGATACTCCGCCAGAAAGAATGGTTCAATAATTGTGCATAACTAATGTGCCTTAGCTACAAGACAAGACATACTTCACTCCATATGACCTTAAGACTTACAGCCAAACATAAATAAGAGTTGTTTAGCTGTCAAAAATTCTCATGCCCATACAAGGTCGTCAACGCTTTGTAATTGGAAAAACCAATTTTAACAATGCGTTAGAAAAAATTGTTGTCAAATCTATTTTCACACCTAGCGATTTTCTAATTATTGAAAACTGATTGTTTGTTGAAAAGTTAAATTAACATTACCGTTAATGACAGAATTTTAACGCTTTTATTTAGGTATGTAACTTCAGCGTCAACGCTAGACGAATGCTAACGCAACGTTCCGCACTCTAATTTCGGTTTGTCAGTTAGAAAATCTTTATCGAAAATCAAATTCAGGTGTCAAATACAGATTTGTGGCATATGTGTGGCGCACGTTTTACTATTCTATCAATACTATAAAGCAAAATGGTTCCGTTCGTTTTCTTACCACAAATATAAACTATTGTTACGAAAATAAAACTGCCTAAAAAGATACACCAACATTTGTATATATAAAGCTGTACACTTTATTATGGAAGTTATTCCATTGGTGTGTGTAAAGGCTACGATCATCTTGTCAATGCTTTATTTATGTGAGCAGTGCTACAACTTAATTTTGGGTATTAGCCAGGGTTGGCAAAAACCCGGGTTTTATTAAAAAAAGTCAACCCACCGGGTTTTATTAGATTTTTTTGATGACTTTTTTGGATTTAATAAGACAAAATTTTCTACTTGTTTGTCAAATTATGTTGTTTTAGTATTTATAACGCAATATTGCACTCTTGGTCGGATTAAGGCGGCGTTGGGCTGCTAAATCAGACTGTAGTTATTTCGGAAATTGGCTCAAAGATGGGGGAAAAGATGTAATGTAATGAAAGATCCGTATCAATTTGTACTCCCAATACGTAAATTATACTAATTTTTGTTGTAAATAAACTACGAACTAATTTAAATAAAAAACCCACCTGGGCTGTTTGAAATATAATACTCAATAAAGCCCAGGTGGGTTTAACCATGGTATTGGCTGAATACAAGGTTGTAGTATATACTAGAACATTTGACATTAATGTCAATTTAGTATAAAAGGGCTCAACATTTTATTTAATGAGTCGGTCGTAATTTAACAGTCAAAGGGTAAAGTTGTGTTAAGTTTTGAGTAAATTTGTGTATAAAGTGCAAGTTAAATAAGTTCGATACTGTACAAAGTTCAATTGATATAAAGGTCAGTATAAAGTAAAACAATTCGCTGCATATATTTTATTCTACTTAATTTAAAAGAACCCAAACGTTTTAAAAAGGTTAAAACGTAACCCTATTTTTTCTTCTTGAAAATGAAATCATCGCTAAAAAATCATGCCATAGTGCATTATTTCTGCTGATTAATTTGTATATGTAAAGGAGAGTTTTATTTTCTGGTCATTAATTTTAATTTCAAATGTTATTAGGGTTTTATGTCTTAAATTTCATTATTAACAACAAGAACAAAAAGCAAACAAAAACTCTATTCAAAAACATAATATATATTAAGCATGACATACTTTTAGGCTATTGCCTCGGAAATATTCATGAAAAGAAATGCTTGTAAGTGCCTATAAATCGTTTCTTAATTTGGTTTTATTCTTTAATTGTGTTTCTTTCTTTCTTTTTCTGAAAGGTTTTGTTTTGGTTTGACTTTAAAGCCTTAATTATAAAGTATTAGCAGTGGCAGTTATGGGTCACTAAAGACATTTTCCACACAAATAAACTCATTTTTTAGCCCAAAAATATGCTCTTTTTTTGTTAAAGAAAATTTTTCATATTAAAAGCCACTTTAGGAGGGAATTTTTCTTCGCTTTTTTTTCACTCTTCTTTTCATTTTTTTTCTCTATTCAATAAAAGTTCTAAATTTATTGGACTTTTGCTTTTTTTGCATGATTATTTACTTTATTATGCTCTTCTAGCCAACTAATTTCATAAATTTTTGAAACCGCAAAAAGTTCTCCAACATTTTCCATATTTTCTTTGTTTTTTTTTTTTTGAAAATTAAAAAACAAAAAAGTTTTGAAAAACAACAGAAAAGAAAAACAAATAAATTGTAAGAAATCTGACGAGAAACTCTTGTAACAATCAAGTGAATTGCAAAAGCCAACATCAGTAGCAGCGGCACCGGCAGTAGCACCAGCCAGTCATCACATAGTAAACGAGCGTAAAAATGAGAGAATGATTTACTGACAACGTACGTACTGTACGTATGGTGGTTTCTTAGACATGATTAAGCCTGGAAGGCAAAAAAGTGTTGGCAGAAGAGTTAGACAGAACCATAATGTAAAACATTTTATGAGGCTATAAAATGGTTTATTTTTTGTAGGTACACCTCTAAAGTATGTTTTAATTTTTTCTTTTTTTTTGGTTTTGGTCCATTGATTTATGACATCTTTGACAGGGAAATAGCAAGAGATTGGATTTAGAGGGTGGTTTACAGTGTTTACCGAAGCAGTTTCTTTTTTCTTCTCAACTTTTTTATTATTCATAATATTTATTGTTTTATTAAGTAATTCCTTAATTTGCTAAAAATTTTTTATGAAGCCATTTAGGATATTAAACAAATGGTTACTTAAAGAATTATTTAAGAGATTAAGGTATTTAATTGGACTTATTCAAGTTTAAGAGTTTACAAGTTAGAAATAAAATCTCTAGTTTATTACCAGGCGGTGATATATAAATTGCCTTTGCTTATATCAATGCAAAAGTCGACAATGACGACTGTATGACAGTACATACTGGCATAGGGTCTTTAATAAGAGTAGATAGCTTAACCAGCACTACGAGCTATGACGAAGACATCGAAGAAAGACATAATCTTCCACATATCAGAGAAGCAAGGGTAAGAGAAAGATCATGTCCATCGTGGCTAACAGTAATATTCCGAAGAAAGTTAATAGAACGTTATAGGATAATTGGCGAAGAATAACGCTGTTGAATACTATTTTTAGAATCTTGGCCACAATTATAAACACAAGATTACAGTGCATTGAGAGCACTCTTCGTGACGAGCAAGAAAGATTCCGTCCGCAGAGTAATTGTACAACTCAAGTTAATACATTACCCATCATAATAGAACAGTATATTGAAATTAATTTTCCGATCTACTTACTCTTAGCAGACTTGTAAAAAGCCTTCGACTCGCTCGAACGTAATGTAATATTAAGATCATGTATAATTACAGCGAAATGCGAATATCTTATAATAGGATGACGAGTGAATCATTTATTATATTAATTATGCGAACAGTAAGCTTGCTTCCTTCGACAAATTTTGTGGTAAAGTAGAGCACTGTTTACATGATTGTCAGATCTAGCAATACTGTTAGTAAAATGTAAAGATAATTTCTTACAATCGTGTGAACTTACAATTGTTGTCGTTCAACATTGTCAGAGATAGCATTGTCAGATTGTCAGATGACGGAACTTTTATCATCTGACAACGGCATTAATGTCAGAAAAAGCATATGTATCGGGAGGACCATTTAAGTGTTGAAATTTGATTTTTTGTCAAATTTTTTATTTTTTGTTGTTGTGAAGTATAATTGTTCCGGCTAGAAGTGAAATATTATTTCATTCATATGGCTGCCGCGGCTAGCCTTACAGTACTCCATTTGATCGGACCAATTTTCGAGAACTTTTTCGAGTTTATGGGGTGATATCTCAGCAATGGTATCTCGGATGTTGGCCTTCAAATGCTAAATTGTCTCTGGTTTGTCGACATAAAACTTGGCGGGAACTGACATTACCATTTCGGCTAATTAAACGGCCATCAAAACGCTTGAAGGAATACCATGAAGAGCGAGTATCGGCTATCATGATGCGCTAGGTGTCTCCATTGACCGTAATTGTTGTGCCGTCGTCATTTGCAAAGAAATATGGGCCAATGATGCCTCCGCTCTACAAGACCACGTTTGGGTTTTCTGAGCCCCAAATACGGCAATTGTGCTTATTAACGTACCCCCGAAGATGAAAATATGGTTCATCCGAAAAGATGATTTTAAATGATGATAAATTTCCAACAAATACCAACAAATGCTCAAGCGTTAATCGATTCATTTCGTTTAGTGGAGATAATATACTGAATTTTATGACAGAGTAGAATGACATAAGTATTGATTATCGGAAAAATATCTTGCAATCGTGTAAACTGACAATATACATTGTGATATTAATTTCCTTATTGTCTGGTCGGTGCTAGCAAATTGCCAAGTCAGACAATATTGTTAAATCTGACAATTGTCTGTACAGAGCTTAAGGTCTTGCTTTTGCTAGACAAAGTGAAGGTAGGTAGGTAGGCGAAGCCTGCCTGATAAAGCATGCAAGTTTTCCAACTTCCGTTTTCGACAGTTCAACAAGCCTAGTCGCATGTTAAAAACCCAGGCGCCTTTTCTTCTTGATACACAACGGCAGGCATGTGCGACCCTGCAACTTTTGCAGAGGTCATTGACCAGGTGTCCCGGCCCCAGCCGCTTGGCATAAGTATCTAGTATATAACGCTCAGTAATGACTCCAACAATGGTGCTAAGTTTGCTTCTTCGGAGATTGAATAAAATTTTCGTGTGACTTTGATCCAGTTTTGCTGCGCTATTTTGTCTTTCTTTGAAGTTGCCCGTAGTTTATTGCGTCATTGTAAATCTTGAGCTTGCAAGTTTTCAATGGGATTCCTAATGTAGATAATTCGTTATAAAGTTTCCTGATTTAGCCATGCCTGGCGATTTTGACCCAATACCCGAATAATATGAATGTTGTACTATCCAGCCATCACATCAAGAGGTCATCTTGTGTGATTCTAGAGCCTTCACATTCGCTTGGATATTTGAAAGTATAAAATATCTCTCTTGGAGACGCTGCCCTTTCCAATAATCATCAATATAGCACTTATAGCCAGAACTTCCATTTAAAAGGCGATACAGTGGTCCGGCAGTCTTATCGAATGACTCCGAAGAGATATCCAGTCCTTATAAAGAATGACTAAACATTCACAAATCCGGTTGAAAAGGTAAGTCCTCTGGCTGAAACGTTTGCAAGTAATTAAACTTTGCCGGGGAGCGTTCAAACACGGCTCGAACATGAAAGATTATCAGTGACTATGCCTAGTATATTATTTGGAACCTGTGTAGACAAAATAGTTCTTGCAAATTTCAACGTGAATAACTCTTCTGGGACGGATGGAATTCCAGCGCTGGTCCTCAAGAAATGCTCTTTGACGCTTGCTCGTTCATTGGCTAACCTTTTCAGTGAGTCATACGGTATTTTTCCACGCCGCTGAAATGCTAATGTAACTCCGATCCCCAAAAGAGGTGACTTCTCTCAATCAGACTGAAGACTTCCGTCAAATAGCAGTTTGTTCCGCACTCTCCAAAGTTATGAAGAATATGATTAATCACCACCTTGTGAAATATTTAGAGCAGTGATGTGCAAAAGTAAAAATGTAGTTGTGTTAGTGAGAACATGGAAATTGCTCTCTCAGAGAGAGTAAAGTTGATGTTTATTTGTCGCTGTTTCAGTGATAACTAAAAACAAAAGCGTAAGAAAATTTTTTAAACTATTATTCTGTACCTAAAAAAAATTTGCGTACTTCCCCCGCACATGTGCATTGTTCGTTACCTCACTGACGACTTAAAGTAAGAGCGTAAGAATACGTGTGAGTTGGTCGGGGACAAAAATCCCATGAAAAACTTATGACTGATTTAGAGTCAAATCATTTGCTAAGTCATCGTCAGTATGTTTTTAGCAGGGGCCGTTTCATTGTTTCCTGAGAGGCGAAAATCTGGCAAAAATCTCCGAGTGTGGTCGTGCGAATAGATTCGATTTTAATGCATGCAAGACCCAATGTTGTTTTTGGAAAAACATGGTGGTGTGGTGCCATCTGTGATTATTGGTAATGTAGATATTAAGGAATCAGATGCTTTTGATGTTCTGAGCATGAGATCACACATTTCGATCAGATATGGCTTTTCTAGTGTTTAAAGAAGCATTCAAATGCCTTCGATTGTTAGGACGGTGCAAGAAATACTTCACCCAATTGATCTCCTTAATATTTACAAGATCTATATCCGACCAAAAATGGTATAAAACTCTCATGTATGGGCCAGAGTTCAAAGTCTATTTTGAAGTTTTTGGATCGAGTACAAGATAGAGCGAAGATGCTTATTAATGACGGTAGGGTAGCCAATTCTATCGATTCATTAGATTATCGTCGCAATGTGGTGTGTGTTTCCTTGTTTTATCGATACTATAACGGAATGTAATTTGACGAGATAAAATAATTAATTTCCACTGACCACATACTCTTACGTTACACACGTAATTCTCGTAGAAGGCATCTCTTTGCAGTCCCCTGAGTACTGGTAAAGAGTTCAAAAAAGCAGATACCTGAAGTGTATACGGCTTATCTATTGGCCGAACATACTAAAAACACAAAACCTTTTGGTCTTAAAAAGCAGTCGGCGCATGGAAATAGAGATTAAAAAGATCCAAGGAAATTCACAAAGCTAGCGAAGACTAGGTAGATAACATATGATAAGACAGTCTGTTCTATTGCCCAGCCTATTTCTAATATTTCTTAATAAACTACTCTTTCATTTCACTAATTTCATTTTATCAAATTTAGATCAAGCTTTTCAACCGCGCTTTTTCAGCCCACTGTGCAAGAAGAGCAATAAAAACAGGAGTAAAAACTATAATAAAAACTTAAATAATTCCGAAAAACAATATTGCCTTGGCAAAGGAATCATTAATCTTCTTCTTCTTCTTATTCTTTAACTAACTATTAACTTATTCTTAATTCTGGATAGAAAAGAAATATTCCTTTTCATTTTATTACACTCTGTTGTTGTCTAGAATGAATAGAGAAAAAAATAAAACAAAAAAAAAAAAAAATAAATAAATAAAAAACACAAGTTCATGTCCATAATTCCTTATCCACAGAAAAACAGCAATAATAGCAACTGCAAATATAAGAAGAAAAAAAGATAAATAAAGAAAATAATGTTTAAACAATAAATACATTATAGACAGGAATAAATAAATGAATGAATGAAGGAATGAATCTAGGAATTAATGAATCAGTTCAGTGTGAAATAATGAAAAAGTATGTGAATGAAGAATAGAGTTGATGAGAAACACAACTAAACTCAGTGTAAGAGACTAAAATCCTTTTTCTATTTTGGTTATAAATTTAATCACAAAACAAATGGCCACAAACATGAACAATATACTAACAACAACAACAAAGTGATAGAACAACACGCGTTTTTCTCATTTTATTTCTCTCTCTCTCTCTCTCTATTTCTGTCTTTTAACTAAAATCTTTGTCTTACAAACTTAAACTTCTTTCTTTTTGGGATTTTAGGGATTTTTTGCAAGGAATACTTTTTGATTTTATTGCAAATACAATAAAGAAGGCAATAAAATATAACCATTCGGAGAAGGGGTATGAAGAGGAATATAAATTATGGCAACACAAACAAAATCAAATATTTCTTAGTTTTAAATTATAAAAAAAATCGTAGATCACAAAGCGCTTATTGGCATTTTCATGGGAAAATTTTGCATATAAATCATGATGCAAAATCTAAATGAATCCTTAAAAGCAACTATTATTGGAGCAATAAAGTTGTGGTAAAAAAAATTGGCATTTGGCCAATATTTGTTAAATATTAAAATTGAATTTTTGATAACTAGGAAGCTCTGAGTGTATTACTTAATAATCAGAAAATCAATTTTATTTTAACTTATGACATAATTATTGGGTTGAGGTAATAAGTTCGTAAGTTTTTAAAGGGAAATTTCTGATATGTGGTTTTGCAGTGTGATAAGAAGATTCGTGACATGTAGCAATGAGAAAAATGCTCTGTAAAGCTTATCATTTCACCATGAATAGACTTAAGCTACGGTCTCATCTGGCAAATGTTTACCCCTATTTTGTTTTCCCTTATTTGAACAAAATTTGACTGAAACAACCAATATTTTGTTATGTGGTCATACTACGCACACTTATTTGAGCATTATTGTTTAGTCAAAAAGCTTCAAATTGAAATTGAATAAAAAAAACATGTTTGTCCTACGGTCACACTAAAAAAATATTTGTCTCCAAAAACTATTTGTTCAAAACAATATTCTCAAATATTATTAAAGAGCTAAATGAACCATATATGTATTTTTTTTAATTATATACCACTTTTTTTTAAAGCATTTGCTGATTTAACTCTGCTGGTAGACAACACAGCTGTTATTTTATTCTCTTTGATCTTGCAAAAAATATATAAGAACAAATAAATATTTGCCCAAAAAAGAGGAAAATATTTGACACTGTTTGTTCACATTTAAAGTATTTTTGTTTGGCGAAAACATTTTATATGCCAAAAATCAGCTGTTTCGTTGTTTTCTTTTAAAAATTATTTTCTGGGCACATTTCGTCAAATATTTGCCAGATGTGACAGTAGCTTAAGTAGCGAACAACGTTTGCAAATCAATGAATGTTCTTTTAAGGATTCCTGCTGTGTGAGAAATGCGTTTCGTAAATTACTTACATTCTTCATAATCGATCCACCAAACAGGCTGTTGTGACCAAATTTCGCATTAGTCTCTCTCTATTGCACACTAATCCACCAAACCGTATCGGAGAGTCGTACCGAGGAATAAAGATCGTGACAGGTCTTGTGTTACTCGATCATCTGGAAGATTTTACGTATGTATCTCGGTATAAAAGCCATACAAAATACAGCTGCTGCAAGACCTAAAGCAAGGTAACGTAACGCATTTTCATATAATTGGTGGACGGGCATTAAGAAGGTTGCATGAAGATCCCGTTTTCTATCGAAAAGTTATATTTAGCAAACAAAACTTATTTTTAGCTTAATGGCTACGTTGACAAACAGAATTGCCGAAATAAAGAACATCCAGAGGCCGCCTAAGAGCTGACAATGCACCCTGAGGGTTGCACGGTTTAGGGCGGTTTGAAGGGTAGCGACATAATAGCATCGTGCTTTTTTAAAAACGATGAAAATCGCAGCGATGACTGTCGCATTTGCCTAAAATGGAAGAATTGGACAAATTTTATCTGAGTTCTGAGTTCGAATCCCCGTTGTTCTGTATAATTTACAATTGATTTTTGATTAATTTCACCTTGAAATCAGACCATTTTTTATAAATTAATAAAAAATTGTGGCTGCAATAAGACGGTGCCACATGTCACATGGCACGCGTTACCATGAACCTATTTAGAGGCGATTATGGTAAATGATTAATCTCACGTTTTGGAGCAATCAACAGACACCCAAGATCATGCAATTTGAACCCATTAATTTAATTTTTGTGAGGATATGTGAAGTTTGTCGCTTACAAGTACAAATCAGCCACATTTCCTGCATTGGAAGACTACGTTACAGCTACCATTGGTGAGGGATAAAGTATGCCAAAATAGGAGCTTACGGATGGTCCATCTACGGCATAGCAGCGGGCAGCATTTACATTAAATAATTCTTAAAAAGTAGATGGCAGGCATTCATTTATCGCCTCAACTAAATATTTCATTTCACATGGCATAATTTCCGTTTTTTTTTTTTTTTTTTTTTGTTAAAAAAGCACTTTAAGGATGACGGTGAAAAAATGAACTCAATTCTGAATTATCTTTATTCACTTAGGATTTGGCGCAAAATTAGAAAACTGGTTGGTTTACGAGCTTAAAGAAAAAACCTTTCAAATTGCTTTTCTACGTCTCATCTGCTAATTAGCAGCAATAACGCACCCTTTTTGTACCATATTGCCATATCGTCATGAAAAGTGCCTATATCATAAGTATATATAGCGCGTAGCAAGAAGTGTGTGGTGTAAGACCATACGTAAGCCAGTTCCGAAATCCATCTGCGTTTAGTAAGACTGCGAAGGCATGGAGTACTATGGAAGGCTTGAAAGTAATGCCACTATCGTCAAGAAACCATATATGGCCCAACGGAATAGTTACAAATATTTTTTAGGATTCTTTTGTAAGTTATTTTAAACGTTTACACCATGACCACACAAGCCGTCGTTTTAAATATTGTTCAGGAACGGGGTCGTTAAACTTTATTTAAATTCTTATATCAAATACTTTGTTTTCTAAACTGTTTTGAACTTTAACATCCTATTCAAGTTAATATTTCCCTTTATAATAATGTCACAATAAAAAAAAGTAAAAAACAACCGCAAATGTGGCAACAGAATAGCCACCAATAGCGTCTTTAAGCCACCATACACAATGCTTTACCACATGACTTAATTTATTTATTAATTTTTAATTAAAAGCTTAACATGGCTTTAAAAAACATATACAACCAACCAGTCATTTGTTAACAATTTTTTTTTGCTCCACAAAATACACAGAAACAACCCTCTGGATGCTACAAAATCGTCGTCGCTGTCATTGTGGTGACAGAGTTGTCTACAGTAGTTGTACTAATAAATGCTGTGTGATGTTGATGAGGATGTCGATAGCACGTTAGAAAAAAGAAAAATAATAAAAAAATAGATAAAAATTAAAATGACCACCCACAGGTGGCATTAATGAAGACATTTTGTGGTCATAGATAACTGAGTTGCTTTCTCATTGTCCTTGCCAAAGACATTAACGATATATCGGGTCAGCCAAATATTTTTTTTTTTTTGAAAATTCTATAAAAAAAAACTACTGAATATTTTCTTAAATTTCTTTTTTTATTTGAAGGTACAATCCTTCCGGTTGGAAAATAATTTCATTCAAATGGCTGCTTCGGCTGGCCATGCACTAGCCTACACGATCGGTCAAATTTTTAAGCACATTATGGATTGTGTGCAGCTGTATTTCAACAATGGCTTCACGAATATTGTCCTTTAAAGCATCAATTGTAACACTTATCTTTGACTGCACCCCACAAATAATAGTCCAACGGTGTCAAGTCAAAGTCGAAAACGACATCAGCTCTGCGGCTGATAATGCGATCTTCAAAAACAGGGCGCAAAACATCGAGTGTAGCTTCGGCTGTGGGGCACGTAGCGTCGTCCTGTTAAAACCAAATGTTGCTAATATCCTCCTCTTCAATTTTTGTGAACAAAAATTCGTTCAACATGGCCCTATAACGATCGCCATTGGGTGTAACGGCCACTCCTTGCCCATTTTCGAAGAAAAATGACCCAATTATAATTCTGGACCAAAATCCGCACCAAACAGTGACTCGTCTTGGGTGTATCGGCTTTTCAATGTATGCGTGCGGGTTTTCTGTGCCCCAAATGCGGGAGGATAAAACTAATTATCTGTCAAATCAGACATGAGCTAAGTGTTACCATTCACGAAATAAGCACTAGTTGAAAAAAAAAACGTTAGATGGCGGACCCGATATAAAATGCCGCAAAAAAAATAAAACAATAAGAGTAGGAAACAATAGCCACTGAGGAAAAAAAATCGACAAATTCCCTTGAATTTATACAAGTGGAAGTTAATATTTTATTATTAACATTTAGCCGGCATAATTAAAATTCCTAAAATGACCCACCCACTTATTATTGGACAGAGAGCCAGGGAAAAAAAACCAACGAATAACATTTAATCAATAAATTAAATTCTTAAAAATGTATTTGAGTCCTAAGTAATCATTAAAAAAGTTTTTAAAAGTTATTTAAACAAAATGTTCAATTGTGTTTGAAAAAAATGGCGGTTAATTAAATAGAATTACGCCACTGCTATTAGAAGGCGGATATTAATGGAGAAAAATTTAAAATTAGAAGTTATAAACAGTGATTTTAATGTACGAGTATCTTTAATAAGATATTTTATTTTATAACGTTACGTCACACATGAGTAGCCCTAATAGTTACTGTAATCCAGCGAAAGGCAAACTAATACCAGTGCATTTTACAATTGATTGAGAGAAGTCACCTTGTCTCACTTGAGATGTCGCGGGAATTTTGTATGTATGATAGTAATTTGAGATTTTCTCTCTTAGGCCACACTGTAAGAAAAAATTTCATATTGTTTCTTACACAAATGGTTGTGTACACTGGAAAAAGTGATTTCAGATTTTTCAAGTTTGTATAGGTTTTTGAACAGAAATTTGTAAAGGATAAAAGCAATAACAATAAAAAATATATACGAAAAACAACAAAACCAAAAGAACAAAAAGAAAACAACAGCAAGAACAATTAAGAAAAATATTTAAATTTAGAAGAAACCTTAAATAAAACACGTTGAATAAAATGTTTAAATGTTACAATTAAAATTATTTCTCGTACTGTATTTTTCCACTTATTTCCTCTTTACTTCTTCTTATTTATTTTTTGCATATGCGTGTGAGAACAAAAAGGAAAATATACTCAGAGTAGTGTTTTGCCTCTCGATGCTGTAAATATACCATTACAGGCTCGTTCAATAAAAGAACTGGGTGGCAAATTGTGATCGCCTCTTCGAAAAAACACATGATCAGAAAAATATTCACGCAAAATAACGGTTTTATTGTTACTTGTGTGGCACATGACACCGTCTTGTTGAAAATAAACGTCTCATCAATATCTTACAATTACGGTCTGATAAAATCCTTATAAATCGTTCGATAGCGCTACTCATTTACCCCGCCAGATAAAAAATCAAACCAAATATCACGCGTTGATGATAGCAGGACTTTTCAACAATAATTCTTGGGTTTTTCGAGACCCAAATAAGACAATTCTGTTAAAGTAGCCTTTGAGATGAAAGTCAGCAAAGTCACGGCGTTACGGACAGTCAGTAGGCGTGAGTTCTTGCGTTAACAGGAAAAAAGATGCATGGGGCTTGCAAGGACACTTTGATGAATTGGAATATGCCTGCTGAGGCACGGGCACACTGATCCTTCAGGGAAATTAAACTATTAAGGGAGGAAGGTAGTTTGAGGATCCATCGCGCAAACTCCAAATCAATGATAGTAAATGTTACATGAGGGACCAGTGGTATACGGATGGATTGAGATCGCCGGGGTTTTGGGGTCCAATTCCAAAATCTTAGGACACATGTAAAAGTACTGGGCCACTTTTTTTAAGGAAGAGATCCAGTCCATTTCCTTCTGTGCGCGGTTAAAGCATAGGATCAGGGGCGGTTCCATTAATATATATTCCGATATTCAAATGGCACTTAGAGCCATTAATTCGGATTATATAGACTCACGACTGGTACCTGGACACACTGGAGTTATGGGGAACGAGATTGCCAACAAACTAGCAAAGCGGAGATCGACCACTGGTTTCGTGGGATCAGAGACGTATTGTGGTGTTAGGTTATCCATAGTCAGGGGCAAGATCGATGAATGGGAGCATGAACTCCACTCGTCACATTGGGTACAATGCCTGAAGCGTCTAATGAGATCTTTCACCTACAATGAGGAGTTGCGCCACATGGGCAGGATAACTACGAAAAGGCTTTTGGCTTCCTGACGGGCCATTACAATCTTAAATATCACTTCTTCAATCTCAATGTGGTACCTGATTCGGAGTGACGCTTGTGCATGGAGGAAGAGAAGACGACGGATCATAGTTTCATATGTTGTTTTGGCAAACATTCGGAGGCGAACTGTTATGGAGCTCTTTATTGGGCCTGAACAGGTTCGTCGACTAAACAAGCTAGAGGGTTCACTTCTGGAGATTGTTCCGACTAGTGCTTTCGGACCGATCGGAGAGTCATCCACCCAGGGGTATTGTCTCACTGGAATTTTTAGCCGCCGACTATTACGCTGGCAGGTCTGACCCGAAAATGTTTGGGACAATATTTGTGTTGAATTAGAAAAAAAGTTTTAAATCCTAAATTTTTTTTACGCATATTTTTAATTGTAACGATATACATACACACATATACACATACTATTTATTATAGAAAAAGTATTTTGAAGTTTTAAAAACTAATTTAGATTCCGAAATCATATTCAATAAATTTGCTTAAAAACTCACGTACGTTTTTAATTTACTGACTGTCTTCAATTTCGCTAATTTCAAGGCAATTAAAATTATTTTACTGACGATTTCCTTTGAACGATATCAAGAATTATTTATGACTTTTTTTTAGCAAATAATAAAAAGAAACAAAAAAGTATAAAACAACTTTTGCATTTTAACCACATCAGACTGACCGACCTCTTATGCTTATTGCTCTACTGAACGTATGAGCAATTTGTCAAGCGCTCATAGTAATATGACGGTAATCATACGTCCCGTTGAATCAATTCTTTTGCTTTTTTAAAGGAATTGCTTGTAGTTGTATTGCATAATACCCTACATTTCATTTTAAAAGAATTAATATTTTACATTGTTTTATATGAAATCTAAAAGTACTTGCTATTAAACGTTGCGTTAAACGATCCAAAAGTGAATATTAAGGCCTTAACAAATAGTGTGCGAAAACTGATCATGGACACAGCAAGCTGAAGCTTCGCAGGTATTGGCAAAACAAGGATTGAAAGGTGAGATTGGAAGAGAATTGTTCATTATGAGTTTAAAATCTGGTCGAACAATAGGTTCTGATTCTCACTGTCAACAATTAACGAAATTGAAGCCAGTAATTCAATTAAAACGACCAAAATTGATCAACAGAAAAGGTGTTGTGTTCTATCATGACAATACCAGACAACACACATCTCTGGTGTATCCTCTTATGCACCTATTCTAGCCTTGCACCTTCAGATTATCATTTGTTTCGATCTCTGCAGAAATCTCTTAATAGTGTAAATTTAAAATCCGTAGAGGCCTGCAAAAATCAATTGGATCAGTTTTTCGCTCAGAAGATCTACACTGATTGAATAAAGGCTTCACCTCAAAAAAAAAGAAAAAAAACCTATCGATGAAAACGACACATATTTGGTTTAATAAAGCTCGTTTGAAATACAAAACAAACAAAAATAACTTGTAAATTGTAAAATAACTTTTTCGAACCCCTATATAGCGGGGGGTGTCGTGTTGTAGTGGTTAGAGCGCAAGCATAACAACAAAAACGATCGAGGTTCGAGCCCCAGCAGAGGACATGACGAAGAAATATTTAATTGTGGTTTCGAATGTTTAATAAAGACAACTCCATCTAAAAAGTAAAGAAGAAGCCCCACACTGACCTTCCCCCATAACTCTGGCGATGATGACAAACATCAGACGAATGATCAGGAAAATACACCACCTACTGGGAAAAAAATTACAATGCTAAAGTAAAGACAACCACCAATTAGCAAGGATGTTCACCACTACACGAAATCATATGGAGGAAGCTACCGTGGATTGGTCATCTACTTAGCTTGAAAGATCAAATTGATTAAAGAAACTGAAATAAAGCAATGGATGCGTTGTGAAAAGTCAATATGCTCCCTAGAGGAGTGCTGGAGAAAAAAACGACTACCTCTCTTATGTCGCCATTTGGTATTGCATGGAGAGCCCAATCTTTCTCCATATCCTTAGCAAAACTTTTTTTTATTAGAAATTTTTAATGTTCTTTTTGCCACAACGAATGATTGGCTATCGTGTTCAGCTATAATATTTTCAGAAAGCTTAGTAGACAGCGATTAATAAATGCATGAAAGAAATTGACATCTTTAACTGCTGTGTTTTGACTCGAAATCGTACAGAAGTATAGACTTTGGACACGAGTTAAATATGTTAATTTAAGTGTTAGAAGAGATGTGTGATCACTATACTGGGTTTATTCTTTCAATTGCGTTTTAGATGTTAGCACTGCATTTGTAGGATGCTGTCGAAACTTTCTCTAAGTTTACATTCCAAATTTTAATATGCATCTGCGCTGCTTATACCTCTATCTGTACAGAATCCAGTTTCTTCTGTACGTTGCAGTTACTGTGAGTCAGGAGACAAATATCATTGGCGTAGTTTCCAGGTTATACCAAAATCGATGACAATGTTCAACAGCAGGAGAAAGAGGATACATGCCTGTTTAATACCAGCTCCGATAGAGATTTTTCGACTGAAGCTGTCAGTGGGAGTTTCGCGAAATATGTCTTGGGTGGTGTATCGGTGAACTTTAAGAGTGCGTTTGATTACCTCTTGTGGAATAATGTTCTCATGAGATTAGCTCAGGTTGGTTGCAGGAATTGGGCCTATGGAAGGTGAGCTTGGATTGTAAATGCTATCGAGACGCCTTGGAAGGACGTGGTTCGAGGTTGTCCGCATGGCTCCATCTGAGGCCCATTCATGATAGACACTTCGTTGCGTCAGTTTGCCACCACTTTCCAAGTATGTATATATGCGGATAACTTGCTCATTCTTGTTCTAGGCCAATCTCGTACTGAACTGAAACGCCACACGCATCGCATGTGAGTGTGGTCGAGATGTTGGAGTCGAAGTAAAGTTAAAGTAGATGAGATGGTTACAATGCTGCTTAAGAGCAGATTGTCAACCGATAGACCTCCACTAATTAGGACTGACGATATTAGCTTGCGATTTACAATGAAGGTTAAATACCTTGACCGAGAGAATGACTTTATCGGTACATATTCAGAAGGGGCTATCACTTCTTGATAGTGATTTGATTTTTGCTTCTGATCTGGCAAATGTGTATGATAGGAGTTTTTCGTCGATTCTTGACGAGATTTTCATCGAGACGTAGCAGGCACATTGGACGGGCAGCGACAAGAGTAGTGTGACGTATGGATTTGTGCCTGATGTTAGGTTCGTACTTGAAGTCTGAGATTTTTACTGACGGGCCATGGTTCGCTCGGTGCATTTTTGAATAAGGCGAACCTACTCTATGATGATATGGGGGATGTGGTTTTTAAGTGAGGCTTTGAAGCCGGATGAGGTTCTACTACGTAGAGTCAGCTGGTCTGCATTTAATGGGAGTGATGCTAGAATTAGGGAATAATGTGTTCGTTTGCTGTATCATCTGCGGTGAGTTTCGGGAGCGTATTCTGGTGGTTACTGACCTGTTGTGTGGTTGTTCACTTGTAAATTGTTTTGTATTGTTGTTGTTTTATTGGCCATCAGTTCGGAGTCATTTGAGAGTGACATTGGTAATAGCATTTATGATGCGAAGTCTGACTGGAGGTTTATTTCTGGTATCACGGGAGTCGCAGGCCATAGGGACCTAGGACTCTGTCCAACTATGAAGAGGCCTCCTAGTGGAAGCAACGAGGAGGCTTTGATTTATAGCCAAATCGCGGGAAGAGCGCTAGTTCAATGTGGAGTTACCAGGTGCCGTTTCCCATAGATCGGTAGGAGTTTAGATAGTCGGGTAGTCGAAGACTTTACCAAGGTGGAAGTCATGTCCAAATAACATGTCTTCGAATTTGTTACTTACATGTGGTTTTTATCATGTGTGTGGGGCGTTGGTGGACGCATTGCATTCACCCGTGCTTTGGGCTACGTGGGGTATGACAGCGTGGCGATACTCACTTTAGACTTGTGACTTACTACTTAGCAAGAATCTTCACCACTACCCAACCATATAAAGGTGAATTGCAGTAAATTAATCATCTACTTAGTTTGAAAAAAGTTTAGTTGCATTGATGAAACTGAAAATAAAGCTATGAATGCTTTGTGGAAAGCAAATATTCACCCTAGAAGAGTGACGGAGCAAACAAATAAAAAACTCTTTAAGAGGGTTTACTAAAAACTGTATTGCTTATAACGGATTTATAAGTAAGAGTTTGCAGGGGGTAGCCAGGTTCAAATATGAACGTTGAAAAGACAAACTTATCTGCTGTAAATTTTATTTTAAATTTTATTTATTATTCTTATCAGTTATGATAAATTCGCTAACATTTCGGCTTAAAGTTACTGAAAATTAATAAAAAAAAGTACTAAAAGTCATGGAATTATCAAAACTTAATACTGAAGATGATTTATGAACTGATTTATGAAATTGTTACAGGTTATTATTATTGTTGTAAAACCCAATAAACTCTTATTATCTACTTTATTGTAGGGTATCAAACAGGCCATTAAACAGCAAGTAAATTTCATGGGCCAGGAAATTATTTTATGATAAAAGTAAACAGAAAAAAAATATCAATTTTTATAGTTTATGACTATTTCATACAAAATAAAATTAGTATGGTGTTCTCTTAATTTTTACAACAAAAAAGCGATATTTTTTTATTTAATATTTAAGGAGCAAAAACGAACTGTTTTTCTTTTTTTCCGTATAATTAAATTAAAGCCCGTTAGTTGTTAACAAAATTATTAAAACCTTTGACTTTTAGCATTTTTGCCATTAAAACTTATGAAATAACTTACACAAGCAATAGTGGGCGTCCATTACAATTTAAATTTAATAAAATGCTTTATTATTTGTTATAAAATAAAATATAAACAAAATACAAAGAGTGCATATTTTAAGTGTTTTTTTTTTTTTTTGTAACTGAGTGTAGGTGTTTTAGCTCAGAAGTAAATTTTTTAAATTTTTACTAAAAGTGTTTCATTTGGAAACGTGGAATTTAGCTTCAAGGTTACTTTTTATTTTACAGAAAAATAATGATTTCTAAGGGGGTAATAAGTGGCCTCAATTAGCTCATAGAAGTGGTGTTTATTGTAGGCAACGTAAGTAAATATTCTTGATAATCTACCACTTACCTAATACCTTTTAAATTTAGCGTTTTACGACTCTTTTTTTGTTTCCAAACATATTTTTTGTTTCCAAACTATAAGAAATGGCCGAATGGTAAGAGATTCAAGATGTGCGAAGGGCCAATACGCGATTGATTGCGTGGTGATATGAGTTCCATAGCTCGTGTAAGAACATTGAATTTTAAATAAATGAAATATCGGAGGCGATGCCTTTTTGCTATAAAAAAGGAAATATGGTGCGAAAAATATATCGAGAAGATTTAAAGCAAATCGTTTCCATTAAGGAAACGCTGCTGAAACTCAATCAAATCGAAACATTTTTAAAGAGAATCATTGAGGGCGATGAAAAATGGTGGTCAAAATTTTTTTTTTAAACTTGGATTGATGGCAAAAATTATGTTGAGCTATACCCAACCAGCGTTACCTGTTACGCAAATAAGGTTGAGCATCACAGCGTTTATTACATCGCTAAAATAATAAACAAAAGCTGCAACAACAACTATACGTGCTGTTTACAAATAACTAAATCTACAACAACAACTATTAGCAGAGACAAAGTAAATAAAAATAACACGGCAACAACAATAATTAAGCAGCAAAGAAAACAAGTAACAGACAATAAACAAGCAACAACAAATACTAAGAACTGAAAGAGGTAGATGTTCACATACGCATGACTACAAAAGAACTAAAAAGAAATTAAAAGAATGAAATGGAATCTACCTGAAATATCGAGACGTTCGAGAGCTTTCGATGTGTTGTTTACTCAGCCATATAAAAAGCACACATCGATGCGAACAGCAATCAGTATATGTGTCGTAAACTCAGCGAGTGCAGTTTAAGTAAAGTAAACTCAGCTAACGTGTTAGTGGTTTGAACTCAGTGTAAGAGAGTTTAGTGTGATTAAACTTTGGTTGAAGAGGTTGTGATCGAATCTAAGTTATAACTGCGATAGGGTTGGAAGATCTTTAAGTAGAAAGATATGAAAGATATGTAATTGTTGCTGTTTACAAAGTTGTAAATAGACGGCTTGTGAAAAGGTTACAAGCAGTGGTGCACAAAACTGTGTTAATAAAAAAATTTAGTTAAAAACTAAGCACAAAATTTATTGTATTTTAACTACATTCTACGAACTCATAAATACACGTTTTTAAAAAGGTAAAAACGTAACAATACATAATTATGTAGTTTTTGACCAGTCTTGCAACATGTGGCCGACCTTTGTCATGATGGCGACGTGTGTGTGGGCGAATATTCTGGTCGTTTTTCGTTAAATGCTCTCTTTAAGCGAATCAATTGTGTTCGGTACAGGTGCCCTGTGATCGTCTGACCCGATCAGCTTACAATACAAAACACCCTTCCGATCCCACCAAATACAGAGCATTACCTTAGCGTCATGGTTGGCCGGGCTTTACATATGATTTTTTGCGCTTGGAGTTATCGTAATGTATCCATTTTTCATCACTTGTAACAATACGATTCAAAAACTACTTCTTTTTGTAGCGTTCAAGCATCATTTCCACCATGCAAAATCGCATATCAACGTCTCTCGGCTTTAATTAGTATGGGACCAAATTTCCTTGCTTTTGAATGAATACCAATGCTTTTAAATGTAGGGAAATGACATGTTGTGTGACTTCTTCTTGCATTTAACAACAATCTTCGTCTGTGTCGAAATCACCACTGTTGAATTGCGCAAACCACAGTACTTTTGGCGTAGAAAGATGGGAAAAAGTAGTGGAAAACGATGGAAAATCTTCGAGTAACGTATCAATTCATTTTGTTATTATAATAAATGCATTCGTCAAGCACAAAAATCAAAATTATTATTTTGTATACCCAATAGCATGCCTGAAAGGCGGCAGTTATACAGTTATTATTCTGCAATATGTTGTCAGCGTTTCTTTTCCATAGAAGAGATAAGAATGCGACGCAGGCTGCTGAACATTTTTTTTTTAAGTTTATAGAGCCGATGCTGTAACTAGAAAAATAAAAGCGAAATGCTTCGTTCGTTTTCGATGTGATCTGATAATTTTAATGCTAAAAAACTAAAACAGTCGATGAAATAATGGAAAAAATTGAGAGAGGCCGACAACTAAGCAGCGTGGACGTTGATAGGAGACTAAGCATTTACCACTAAACAGTTATAAGCCATTTCAAGAAAGTTGGATACAAAAAAAAGCTCGATACTTGGAAGCCATAAGAATTAACAGAGAACATTTTAAGGGACCCAATTTCTATTTCTGATTCACTAATAAGACGGAACAAAATCGAACTACTTCTGAAGCGAATGATTGCGAGCGATGAAAAGTAGATCAAGTACGAAAATAATGTGTGAGGCAAGGAAAAGTTTCGCAAAGTCAGTATTAACACCAAGAAAGGTAATGCTGTGTTTCTGGTGGAATTCAAAGGCAATTGTTCATTATGACTGAACTGGCTGCTGCGATACGTTTTCACTAACTAACATCTAATGTTTGACAATGTGCAAAGTCTCACGTTGTAAGTTGTTTTCACTAACTCAGCCTTTAAAAGCATTCAATAGTATCGATAGTATCGACAGTTTTTTTGCAAGCTATCGAAACTATCGAATGGGCCGACTATCGATAGTTTTACAGCTCAAGGCTATAGGTGAAATATACAAAATTTCCATTAAAAAGCGCAAAACGAAAATGTTCAAAAAAATTATAAAAATTTGATTGGTTTTATTTTTGTTTTTTTTTTCAAATAGAAATCAAATTAAAAATAAAAAATTCTAATCTCTTGTAAAGTTAATTGCATAATATTGGGATGGCATTTGAAACCAATAAACCTGAATAAATGTGTGTAAAATTTGATTGTTTTTTCTTTACAGAGAAAAAAAAAGAAAAATAAATTTTAACCATTAAAATGTATTTTTTATACAATTTCTACTTAACATATATATTTGTTTTTGCAATTTATAAAATCTAAAAGTAAAACAAAAACAAAAACAAAACAAAATATTTAAAGTTTGTTAAAAAGTTTATTAAACAAATTTGTTATAAATATTTTTTTGAAAAACAATTTGTTTTACATTTTTGTAACTGGCACTTAAATAACAATTTGTTGTGCAATTTTCTGAAAGTACAAAGTTTCACCTTTCAGCTTGTAAATTGAGTTATACAAGGGATGCAAATATATACAATAATATGAAAAGTAATTTTTTGACTTTTCTCTAAATCATAAAGCAGTGAAGTAATTGACGTTTACTCTACAAAGAGATTTCAAGGCTATAAAAGGAAATATAAAATGTAATCATTTTATTATTTTTTAAACAAATTTCTTTAATAATTTAAGGGAATTACATCTTTACATCTTGACGCAACATAATTGCACTGCAAATGGCTTCTTTTTAAGTTTATAAACTACTAGCTTTACTCATCCGGCATGGCCCGGAAATCTATATATAAAGGGTCCGCCAAAAAAAAATTTTTTTTTTGAAAGTGCTATAAAAAACAACTACTGAATATTTTCTCAAATTTCTATTTGTATTTGAAAGTACAATCCTTCCGGTTAATCATGGAAAATAATTTCATTCAAATGGCTGCCTCGGCTGGCCATGCAGTAGCCTACACGATCGGCACATTAAGCACATTATCGATTGTGTGCAGCTGCATTTCACCAATGGCTTCACGAATATTATCCTTTAAAGCGTCAATTGTCTCCGGCTTGTTGGCGTAACAATTATCTTTGACGGCACCCCACAAATAATAGCCCAACGGTGTCAAGTCGCAGCTCCGAGGTGGCCAAACGACATCAGCTCTGCGTCTGATAATGCAATCTTCAAAAACAGGGCGCAAAACATCGAGTGTAGCTTCGGCTGTGTGGCACGTAGCGTCGTCCTGTTGAAACCAAATGTTGCTAATATCCTCCTCTGCAATTTTTGTGAACAAAAATTCGTTCACCATGGCCCGATAACGATCGCCATTGACTGTAGCGGCCACTCTTTGCTAATTTTCGAAGAAAAACGGCCCAATTATGCCTCTTAACCAAAATTCGCACCAAACAGTAACTCGTCTTGGGTGTATCGGCCTTTCAATGTATGCGTGCGGGTTTTCTGTGCCCCAAATGCGACAATTTTGCTTGTGTACATACCCGCCAAGATCAAAATGAGCTTCATATGAAAAGATGATTTTTTTTGGCAAAATCAGCATCTTCTTCTGACCGCAGGCCCAGATTCCCAGCATTGTTCAAGCGGAAGGATACAACTAATTATCTGTCAAATCAGACATGAGCTAAGTGTTACCATTCATGAAATAAGCACTTGTTGAAAAAAATTGAAAATAAATTCCTTTTTTCCCGATCCTATTCGTTTTTTTTGCCATCTGTCCGTCTCTATAAAGAAAATGCTAAGACGACATTTGACGTCTCTCGCAGATCTACGGTGAGTTACAAAAGAAAATGTACAAGCATATTCTCTAGAATTAAGTCTTTATTTCAGCCTTTTGAAATACTCTGTGAATTTAAGCATTTTTATTTTTTTTACTAAATCTATAAACAACAACAACTTAAGTCATACAGCAAAAACGATAAGTACTATACTTTTTACGCGTCATAAACACTGTACAAGACAAAAAACTATGCCAAAAAAAACAAGAGAGAATGATGAAAAAAACACCTTTGAAGTGACACAATTTTTTAAACATGGCGTCGAGTACAACAAGTATCAAAATACCTCCAAAATCCTGAGATACGGTAAAAAACCGGGTTTTCCTATCTTCAAATACCTATCAGTTAATAACTTGGCTATGTATTAACCGATTTTAAGATGTTTAGATGATATGGAAAGAAGAAGAATAGATCTTTTAAAAACTTGTGGAATTTGTGTACATTACTTAAGCAAACGAAATTTTCATTCAATTTATTCAAAATGTTCAAGTTTAGATATGAATGGAACGGAATGAGAAAATTCTTCTTGTTATATATGTAGATCTCATAGGCAGGCAGATTAATGAATATCTAGGACAAATGAACCTTTTAGCAGTTAGGCAATCCGTACCTATACTACGGCACTTACGAATTTAATTAAGAGTCTAAGAATTGATCTTGACAAGAGTATGGTATATTTTTTAGTACTAAGGGATCATATCGGGTCCGCCATCTAACGTTTTTTTTTTCTTTCAACTAGTGCTTATTTCGTGAATGGTAACACTTAGCTCATGTCTGATTGGACAGATAATTAGTTTTATCCTTCCGCTGAACGAATATGGTTGTGTATACGCTTGAACAACGCTGGGAAATATTGCGATATTACTTTGAAAATCATGGTAATGTTGCAGATTATGTGCGAAAATTGCGTACGATTTTGGAAGAAGAGAAGCACCGTCAGCTCCGTATGTTCATTATCTTGTGAAAAAAGTGAAAGAAACTGACATCCTTATCGATAAACCAAAGCGTGAAAAGCCAAAAACAGTGCATACACCCGAGAATATTGCAGGTGTGGCAGAAAGTGTGCGTGAAGCGTCATCAACAAGTGAACATTTCGGAGACATCATTCAGACGAATTTTGCATAAAGACCTTGGTATGGCGCCATAAAAAGTTCAATTGGTTCAGGAGTTGAAGCCAACTGACCATCCAATGCGTTTTCGCTTCGCTAAGTGGGCCTGCGATCGACATACAGAAGATGCCGATTTTGCAAAAAAAAAAATCATCATCATCAGATGAAGCTTATTTTGATCTTGGCGGGTATGTAAACAAGCAAAATTTTCGCATTTGTGGCACAGAAAACCCGCACGCATACATTGAAAAGCCGATACACCCAAGACGAGTCACTGTTTGGGGCGGATTTTGGTCCAGAGCCATAATTGGGCCATTTTTCTTCGAAAATGATCAAGGGGAGTGGCCGTTACAGTCAATGGCGATCGTTATCGGGCCATGTTGAACGAATTTTTGTTCACAAAAATTGAAGAGGAAGATATTAGCAAGATTTGGTTTCAACAGGACGGCGCTACGTGCCACACAGCGGAAGCTACACTCGATGTTTTGCGCCCTGTTTTTGAAGATCGCATTATCAGCCGCAGAGATGATGTCGTTTGGCCACCTCGGCGCTGCGATTTGACACCGTTGGATTATTATTTGTGGGGTGCCGTCAAATATAACTGCTACGCCAACAAGCCAGAGACAATTGACGCTTTAAAGGACAATGTTCGTGAAGCCATTGGTGAAATACAGCTGCACACAATCGATAATGTGCTTAAAAATTGGACCGATGGTGTAGGCTACTGCATGGCCAGCCTAGGCAGCCATTTGAATGAAATTATTTTCCATTATTAACCGGAAGGATTGTACTTTCAAATACAAATAGAAATTTTAGAAAATATTCAGCAGTTTTTTTTATAGTCGACCATGCAATTTTGGTAAGGAAACTGGAGTAAGTTTTTTTTATTTTTCACCGTCAGACTGTCGTTAGCTAGATCTACAGTAGGAAGCAAAAACCAAGTGTATGTTTTGAAATTAAATAAAAAAAGTTCCTATAAAAATTGAAATATTCATTCAAGTAAAACAAAACTTCACACATTTATACAAAGTTGAGTCCTTTCAAGAAACAATAACAAAAAGTGTCATTTTCTGTTACAGGAATGAGTGGAAGCCCATCATATAAAAATTCCATAAGCACTTAGTTTTGCCCTTTTCGCCTAAATAGAGAGGAACTTTTATTTTTAACACTCTTCCTAGAGTTCCTTATTTTATGTGGCGTTTTCAAAGAATTTCGACATACTCTCTACAATATTACCCAAAAACGTAAGAGAAATCTGGTCGTATTATATTCGTTACCATAGCTCCAACATGTTCCTCAAAGCCCAATTATAGCTTTCCATGCGGTTCTTACTATCCGCTTTTTATTATCCAAAAATTCTCCATTAGATTGGAATTAGAGCTTTATGGTGACCACTAATTTAGCTATTTCAGCCTGTCATCGACATTTTTAGCCGTCTGGCTTAGTTCAACATCTCTCCGAAAGACGACTTATGTATTTGGGCATAGCCTGGATTTATCTGTGTTCCGGATTTCAACAAAATCGTTTCAGTCGTTTACACGTGATTGAATGACAAACAAACAAATAAACTTACAAAGAAATTTATAATATACACATACATACATACGTATATAAGTACTTTGGTTATCTGTGAATTGTAAAAATAGTGGACTGTCTAGATAAAGACCACTATTAATAACATTAAAGAAAATGTTTGCTTGCCATTGTTTCGGCTTTTATTTTTGTTTTTCTAAATACGAATTGTTGTTCCATGTATGGATGTATATGTAGTTGTTGTAAATGAAATGCATACCGCTATGGTTTTTTAAAAACAGCCAGAAATCTAAAAACAAAACATTTACTACGAGTCCAATACGAAACCATGACCTTTTGAGTACACTAACATTAAAAATAGCAACAACAAAAACAATATTAAAAAAAAGTGAATTTGTATTTATCCAATACTCTGGTGCTTCATAACATTCGATATCCATACGAGAGTAGCATTGTATTAAAGACTAAAGAATTGTTTTTATAGCTTTAACAGTTGGGTACTGCCTTTATCTGGTATTTTTGTAGAAGAGGGAGTTAACAGATAATATTTTGGTAAAAACAAAAAAAAAATATATATTAGAACTACAAACAATGTATTGAAAATAAACTTTAATACACATGCCGAGATTTAAAAACAAACTGCCACTAGCGTTAAAATAAAAAAGAACACTACTTACTAAAAACTGCCACTTAAAACTAGTCACTGTACTAGACACAAATTGTCTACTGGAGGACAATAGCTAGTTTTTGTCTTTTAGTGAAGTAATTGGTGACAATTGCCATAAAATCAATATTTGGTAAACATACAGTGTTGTTTAAAGACATACATAAATATTTCTCGCGAAACCCCAAGTTGGACAAGGTGGACTTCTGTAAATCAATGAGCTACAACCGATTCTTTTTCTAAATTCATTTGAAAGGACCTACAATTAAATGCCGGCTCCGAACGGCATATGCATTAGTTAGAAAAGTATTGCATAGCGTATATACTCATAACCAATCGCTAGTTGGTATGGCCTGGTATTGAAACGAGAAAGTCTTGGAGTCCCGCCTACGGGTTTCTTAGAGTTATATAGGAATATAAAAAAAAATTTAGTAGAAATACCTAAGAAGTTATATTACCTTCAAATCACGTAAGGTTCTGGACACCGCACAGGTGTTTCTATAAGTTCGGAACAATTACGGATCAAATAAAGTTTTGTGATACCTGATTTGTTATTTAATCAGTCTATTTTCAAGCTAAGTAGATGATCTACTGTAGTTCACGTTCAGGTGACTTACTTAGTATTGTCATTTTCCTCCAGTAGATGTCGTTTAATCATAATCATTCGTGTGATGTTTGTCATGAAATGTAAGGGTAGTTTCTTTTAAATGGATTTGTTTGAAAGGAAGAACGAAACCGTAATTAAATTTTTTCTTCATGTGCTTTACTGGGAATTCGAACCTGGGCCGCTTGTAATATGCACTGCACCACGCCAAGCCCGGTTAGAAAAGTTAAAGGCCCATAAATTGTTTAGCATTTTAATTCAAGATCCCATAAAAACGTGCGTGATCTGCCGCAGTGAAAATTAGGCATTAAAAGGCTGCATACAATGGGGAAGGCAAATGCCCGTTTCAAAACCCTCTGCCAACTAAATTTAACAACTGCTGATGATCCGGGAGAGAATGGAAGAATGGATCAAGAGTAAGAGAAAAGAGTTGGTAACACTAGAAAGTGAGGCAATGGAGCTATACAGAACAAAAGTCATGAGCCCCAAGTCTACACCTGCCATCTATTTGTTGATTATAAAGCTGCCTTCAAAGCTGTTTTGAGCAATGTATGAGTTCGGCTTACTTCATATGGGGAAATAAAAAATCACAAGCAAAAATTCGTTAGCGAGAATAGTTAAACCTCGCAGGCACACTTGTTACCGAACGAGGTCTCAGACAAGGTGTACCCTATTTAAGATCATTATTATGAAAAAAGCTGCTGAAAAGCTGGAAATACAACAGCTACAGTCTGTAACAAGAGTTGAAAGGTTATGATGGTTCTAAAATGCACAACAGAGCGGAATATAGTATTTTTTTCTCCAAATCTTAACTTTAGGCTTTCGCATAGACTGCCTCATTATTGCTGCGTCTCTTAAGCGTAGGTGGCGGACATTGGCTGGCAAGAAAGATAATCACGAAAAGAAGCGTAAGCATATTTATACCGATAGTGAGGTGGCTATTAAGTTCCTGGAGTCGATATTGCCTTATTCTCCCAGTGAAGGAATGCCACTCATTACTAATGATGATGGCGGAGTTTCTTGACATCAGGCACATACTCGTATGAACATCGGGGCACAGTGGTGTTCCGGGGATATTTGTGGCAAATTAATAAACTGCGTCACAGATTTTTCTGGCAAAAGAAAGTGTTAGTATGCCGATCTCCACTTGTCTTATATATCTTAAGTGCTGGGCTAGCGATATTATTTTCTAAAGATGGAGACAGACTTTCGGCAGATATGTCGTCCGTCAAGATTCTTTTCGCCGTTACTCATCTAGGAAGCATAATGGCTTTTCACAATGCATTCATTGCCTTGTTTTAGTTTCATTAATCAAGTTGATTTACAAACTAAGTAGATGTTTGGGTAGTGGTGAAGATCATTGCTAAGTGGTCATTTGAGTGTACGTGAGTCCTCGCCGTGAGGCATACACCACGGTGCCAAAAGGGCACGGGTGAATACTATGCGTCCACCAACGCCCCCACCCATGATAAATACAAGTGAATATCACAAGGGAGTACCATTTCAAAGGCGTGTTGCTAGGACACTCATAACCTTCACACTTTGGTAAGGAGTCGGTGACTATCTAAACTCCTGCCGTGATATGGGTCACACCACAACGCGATTTGCCCGCGCTTTATGTCTGAAACACAACCACCTCGAAGCTCCCACAAGGGGGCCTACCCAAAAATCTGGCAGAGATCGGAACCCCTATGGCTCCCGATTCCCGTGACACCAGAATACTTCTGGTTAGGCTTAGTGCCACGTGATTATAAATACAAACACGTGCCACAGCCAGTTTTAGCTCAACACTGGCACCGGACTGGTCGCCGGTACAAAAGAAGTATAGGTGGATCGGCCATACCTTAAGAAAAATTTCCCATAATATTACAAGCATAGCACTTGGGTGGAATCCTCAAGAATCAAGAAACGCGGTCGGCCCAGAAACACCTGGTGACGCTTAATTATGCAAGAACTAAGGCAAAACAATTTTATATATGAAGAGGCAAAGACAACGGCAACAAGCCGTGTAAGATGGAGATGCTTTGTGGAAGCTCTATGCTCCCAAGAGGAATAGGTAATTGAAAAAAATGTGTGAAATATCGAAATTTTGTATTAATTTGAAAGACCTATCAACACCACACCGAGCTCGCGCTCTGCCTGCGTTTTAGGTCTAAACCACAGCCACCATGAAGCTCCCATAAGGAGGCCTACCCAACAATCAGTCAGAGATCGGAGTCCCTGGGGCTTCCGATTTCCGTGGAACCAGAATAATTCTAATCAGGCTTAGTGACACGTGAATGTAAATACAAACACGTGCCGCCTCCAGTTTCGGCTCTACAACAGCCCTGGATTGATCACCGGTGACATTGCTAAGTGGTGGTGGTAATCTTTACTTGGCATTGTAATTTTTTCCCATTAGGTGGCGTTTTTCTTGTGATCATTCGTCCGATATTTGTCTGGAGGGAGGTTGAAGTCTCTTTATTTAATACTCAAACCTCAATTAAATTATTAAACTATTTCGTCATGCCATCTCGGTTATAGTAATTCAACGTTGTGCAGTTACTGCTGTGAAGAGAAGGTGGCAACTGCGAGACACTTGCTTCTAAAATGTCCGTCACTATCAAGGCTGAGGTTAAAGGTCCTGGGATCGTAATTTGTGTTATATTGATCGTTTCGTGTGTACGTACTACTGTTATAGGATTTTCTTTGCGGTAATAATAATCACTCCATTTGGCAGAATGAGCTGATCTTCAGAACAGTTACCTCTTTTAACCTAACTTTACTTTATTCTTTTATGGCTAGCAAATGTGATATTAAGGAATCAGTCCCTTGCTGTGAAAAAATAGAGTCAAGGATGAGATTATAAAAATTTTGCATACAAACTTATGCAAATACGTTTCCAAATTTTAAATTTAAGCACCAAAAATCAAAATAGGCAGCTCGGTTGATAAATGTTTTTCATGGCCTCCTCCTCATAACAACAACAGCCAATATGATGTTAAAAAAGAAGAAGAAAAAAACAGTTTCTTACTATGAAAATTATCCGCAAAAAATTCTTACTTATCTACTTTGCGTGTTAAACGTTTTCTTCTCTTATTTTTTTTTACTCCGAAATATCTATTTTAAAAAGAAAATGTGAAAAAAAAAATAATAAAATTGCTGTAAGTCCGCATATTTTATGTTACTCACTTGGATTTACCAAAAAAAAAAGAAAAATATCTGCACTACCGTGTAGAGTGGCATAAAAGGATTTTTTCAAGTTTTAAATTATTTTAACGCCGCATAACCAGGTACGAGCAGAAGACACTTATAAAAATTCTTTTTCTTATTTTTGTTGTTGTTATTGTTCTAGAGTCTTATATTTTATTATTTTTGTGTTTATTTTTAAGCTAAAATTGTAAAATTAAAAAAGTTTTTTTTCAGTTGCATAAGCAGGGAAATATGTCAGGGACTTTGTTTTCTTAAACAAAATTTTGAATTTTAAAGTGTAAACAATTATCAGAGGCTTAGAATGATTTTAAAAATACTCTACTACTTAAAATGATTAAGTTTTGTTAAGTTGCATGAGGGGGTATTAAATATGTCGACCCTTTTGAGCAAAATTGTCGTATGTTACAAAAACAGGAGAGCGTTACATCAATACCAAATTTCGAATGTGAAGCAATCAAACCGATATATTAAAATAAAAGTAATATACTACTGTATTCAGAAATAAAAGTATTTTTTTTTTTTTTTTTTGGTACATACGATAATTTTGCCCACAAAATTTTGTAAGTACATATGTTTGTAAATATATACAATAATCAAATAAGGCTTTTGAAATTTTTATTTAAGTTATAGACAGACTAAGGTACCACAGACTATTATTCAAGGAAGTCTTGAAGGAATACATTTAAGGGGAAGAAAATAAACTACAAGGCTTGTAACATACTGTTACGTTTTAACCTTTTTAAAACGTTTGAGTTCGTTTACTTATCGACAGCCAAACGATCATCATTAGTTTCGAATATTCTAGTACAGACACGAATCTTCGATTTAAATTGTCCAAAATAACTTTATAAACACAAAAAGAAATCGAACTGGCAACTCCGTCAGACATGCGGATGGTTGCACTCTTAATTAGTACAGGTAATTTTGGCAGTTATTAAGCCTTGACACAAGCCAATAAATTGTATAGCTAAAAGCTCATAATTAGTCCCTGATGTGGTGAATTTTGTCTTCAGCATTTTCATTTTCGTAACAATGCTGACGCGGACTGAAATTCGAAATGTAGGGAATCTTTAGAGCGATGCCAAAAGCAGAGTTTGCTGTGCAGAAATATTGAGACGGAAATAAATTCAACTCATCAACTCTCTTTAAAATAAAATAACAATGACTGCTGTACCACTCAAGATAGTATTTTAATTAATTTTTTTTTAGAAAAACTATGCTAAAAACGTATTGAAAAAATTGGTCATTAGGATAGCGCCATCTACTATAATTTCAATTCAATTAATATTTTAAGCAACTATATAACATTTTAATTCTTAAATACTATTTTAAACATTATTAAGGATAAGTAGAAAAGCGTGGACCGATTTTGTTTGAAACAACCTTGAAAATTCGATTGGAAATTGAATTTTAAAGTTTCTCAATATAATCCAAAGAAATGGTGGACCAAACGTGTTTGACTCATTCCATTAATTCGGTTTTTTCATTGTAGCGGTAGTATTGTTGTTTAGCGGTGATTTCTCAACAATGATGTTGGGCCACTATATCGTCTAAAGAAACTTCAAAAAGCAACATATTATGTTGGAATCCTCTGCACGCGTATGCTACCTTAGCCCGAAGAGAATAAGCCACTTTAATGGGAGTTACACTGCAAAGTGTTCTAAAAAAGTGGTCGAAGATAACAATATCTCTAGATTTAGATGTGATAGGTAATACGAGTATGTGGAATGTAGCAAAAGTAGCAACCAGAGGAATGTGTCCAACAAATTATTATGAGCTTTGGGAATTAATTTAGGCTGTGTGGTATGATATATCGGATGCAGTAGGGCAAAATTTTATTAACTCTATGCCCAGACGATATCTGGAAATTTTTTTTCACGGTGTAAATTTATATTTTAAGCTTAATTTAATTACAAGTTTGAAATATAAGTAATAATTTAATAGAAAATATGTGAATCTTGTTGCTGTAGCTTATTAACTAAAAATCACTACAATTATTTATCAGCATTTGTCTCATTTTTGGTACTTTCTTATCAAATCTCAGTGTGCAGGACACTAATATACCCTATTATTTTTCACATCACTGTGTATGACTGACAGTTCTGTTTTGTTGTTATTATTTTTTTTTATAAAAAATCTTTAAACCCTTAATTTAATGGCATAAAAAGTTACAGATTCAATACTTTTTATATCAAAATCTGCTTTTTTTTTGGATATGCAGACGACCGTATTACCTTGACAGTAAATTGAAAAATTAAGTTTCTTTATTCGAACGTATTTTATTTTATCAGAAAATGTTTTTAAACAATAAATACTACGTCATGTGCAAAATATAACGATAAAGGCCTTGTCAGTTAAAAGAAAAGAAAAAAAATTTAAAATTTAAAGAATGAACGGAATCAAAAGCGTTGATTTCCGTTGTTTTTACGGTACAAGAAACACAGACTGATTTTTATCTTAATGTAGAGGGTGAATCATTGGTAGATTTTCTTTAGACAAATTTTAACCAAATTAATAAATATAAAAGATTCAAACGATTAAATGATATGCATACCAAAGAAATGTGGTTTCGACAAGATGGCGTTTCATACAGTTCATGGCACAATGGACATTCTGCACAAGCTATGTGTTTTTGGTTATGGTATTGAAGCTGCGGCAGATATTTGCACTAAATTATATATCATAAAGGGTCCGCCAAATTGAAAGTACAATCCTTCCGGTTAATAATGGAGAATAATTTCATTCAAATGGCTGCCTCGGCTGGCCATGCAGTAGCCTACACGATCGGTCCAATTTTTAAGCACATTATCGATTGTGTACAGCTGTATTTCACGAATATTGTCCTCTAAAGCGTCAATTGTCTTTGGCTTGTTGGCGTAACACTTATCTTTGACAACACCCCACAAATAATAGTCCAACGCCGTCAAATCGCAGCTCAGAGGTGGCCAAACGACATCAGCTCTGCGGCTGATAATGCGATCATCAAAAACAGGGCGCAAAACATCGAGTGTAGCTTCGGCTGTGTGGCACGTACCGCCGTCCTGTTGAAACCAAATGTTGCAATGTCCTGCTCTTCAATTTTTGTGAACAAAAATTCGTTCAACATGGCCCGATAACGATCGCCATTGACTGTAACGGCCACTCCTTGCCTATTTTCGAAGAAAAATGGCCCAATTATGCCTCTGGACCAAAATCCGCACCAAACAGTGACTCGTCTTGGGTGTATCGGCTTTTCAATGTATGCGTGCGGGTTTTCTGTGCCCCAAATGCGACAATTTTGCTGGTTTACATACCCGCCAAGATCAAAATGAACTTCATCTGAAAAGATGAATTATTTGGCAAAATCGGCATCTTCTGTAAGTCGATAGCAGGCCCAGATTCCCAGCGTTGTTCAAACGTATACACAACCATATTCGTTCAGGAAGATATAACTAATTATCTGTCAAATCAGACATGAGCTAAGTGCTACCATTCACGAAACAAGCACTAGTTGAAAAAAAAACGTTAGATGGCGGACCCTGTATATTTTCTATATATTAAATGTAAAAATAGGTAGTATGTCATAATATTATTTTTTGTATTAGATGGATCGTGTATGTAGGAAAAAATGGGAGTGTCCTTCGGCTCTTTCGGCAAGTGGCTGAGAACTGCAAAAGATTCTAGTAGAGCACTTTGTATATGTTGCCATTGTGAAATAAATGCTAGGCATAGTGATTTATTGAGTCAAACAAGTCAAACAAAAAAGCATGGAAGCGTAATGAACCCATTCTATGGTGGAAGTTTGCAACCAGAAATAAGTTTTCAAACGATGTAGCCTCCTGATAATCAAAAAGCCCAAGGCATGTTATGCTTATATGTTGATCATTTATCTGAAATTTGATGCGCCAAATAAATTGAACTTATTTTCTGCAGAAAACCTTATATTTTTTTTTGTTCTGTTGTACTATAGTTTAATAATCTTGTAGTTTAAAGTTAATTGATTTTTTAGGCTCAGGTGAACGGTATGTATCGCGGAAGCGTATTGAGAAAAAAAGAAAATTTGAGAAAATATTCAGTAGTTCTTTTTTTTATAGCATTTTCAAAAAAAAAAAATTTATTTGGCGCACCCTTTACTATATAATGATTAGAATAACTTCTTTTTTTGCTTATTATTTTCGTTTCCACAATGAATTTGATAAAAATACAACACCTATAGGCAATAAAATATATTTAAATTTCTTTGCTCGAAAAGAGAAATTATTGAATTGCAAAAAACACAATTTCATTGTTGCAGAAAAAGCACCAGAAGCGTCAAAAAAATAAAAAAAATCGTCAAAAAATACCATTTTTTAAAAAAGCGTGTTATGTAGAAATAAAAGAGTAAAGCGACTAAAAACGGGTCAAAAAATAGCCGAAAAGCGTCAAAATGGCAACGCTGCTATAATCCAAGTCCTGGAGTTGTAGTGAAAGACTCCATATTACATCTCCTCACTGTGTACATGATCTCATCCAGTACGATGGTGAATAGAAGAGGTGAAAGTGGAGAAGATTTCACACATACATTGTTTTGTTGGAATATCAAGTTAAGAAGCGCTTAATAGAAGACTCTTTTCTTTTAGTTGTGGAGAAAATAAATATAAAAAATTGAAAATTTTTTTCAGGAGATTACCTATAAAAAAGTACTCGCATAAATAATTTTCCCTATAAAAGACTTACTTAAGGCAGTTTGAACTTCAAGTTCTTCTGTTTCTTATTTTTATTATCGCTCCTTTTATGAAGGCTTCTTCTGGGTTAATAAAGTAAACTTTTTTTTTCGCCGTCACTCATCTAGGCAGCATATTGGCTTTCCATAAAGCATCTATTGCTTTGTTTCAGTTTCTTTAATCAATTTGATATTTTAAGCTGCGTAGATGATTAATCCGCTGTAGCTTCCTCCGTATGTTTTTTTTTGTGTAGTGGTGAAGATCCTTGCTAATTGGTGGTGATCTTTACTTTAGCAATGTAATTTTTTCCCAGTAGGTGGCGTGTGTTTTTCCTGATCATTCGTCTGATATTTGTCATCATCGCTAGAGATATGCGAGAAGGTTCAGGGGGGCTTTTTTCTTTATTTCGTTTTTTTAGATGGAGTTGTCTGGAAGGAAAAAGTTGAAGCCTTCTTTTTGCTAAACATTCGAAACCACAATTAAATTTTTTTTCGTCATGTCCTCTTGCTGGGGCTCGAACCTAGATCGTCGGAGTTGTTATGCGTGCGCTCTAACCACTACACCTTGTCACCCCCAATAAAGTCAATAAATTATGAATTTTATTTAAGTATTTATTGCTGTTTTCTTTCTAATTTTTTTCCTTTTGAAAATGTTGTTATTGTAACAATAATACTCTTAATTTCTCGTTTTACTTTTCTTTCTGTTAAGGGAGAGTCGTAAGAGAAGTCTCAACAAAAAATTAAATAAAAAGTTATATTGAAGGAGTCAAGGTTTTATAACTTATTCTTAAATAATAAAATGTACGTGTATGTGTCTGACGATAATGTTATTTGGGGTTATTCAAGAAATATTTTAAATGTTTGTGGAAAATGTAATCAAATTGTTAATAACATTAAGCATGTGTGTGTATGCGAGAGTGTGTGTGACATCAATACGAGTACATACGATTACCATTTACATTGTCATTTATATTTGTCATTTAGTTTATTCATATACATTTTCATTTACGTTTACGTTGACATCTACGTCTACGTCTGCATTTACATATGAGTGTTTGTGTGTACGTGTGTCAAATAAAAGTTAAATGTCTGAATAAACTACACACGAGAAAACCAACTTAAGTGAAACGCCTCAAATTTATATACACGCACATACAGACCATTATATTCCTTATGTATGTATACTATTATATAAATGAGGGGGCGAACGAGTAAAATAGAAATTATGGAATAGATATTCTTATAAAATTCACTATGGGTTGGTAATGGCCAAAAATGTCGTTTTAAAAAAGTCGATTTAAGAGCCATGATTGTGGCATTATTTCAAAAGTCAGTGAAAGGCAAAATCGAGCGAGCCAGAAATTCATGTAATGAATCTTATAGAGAATTTAACTGACTATTGGCATATAATTAAATGTACACAAAAACAGGGGATCCCATATAGTAGGGAAGTTTACTAAATATACATTTTGCCATTCGTTGTCACTTGACAACTTAGAGCTTTCCTAGTTTGATAAAAGTTAGTTGCTCTACGTAAGTACCTACTCTAAGATTTTACCTCACGGTGCCAAAGCACGAGTGGATACAATGCTTCTAACAACGCCCCCAACCTATGAGTAATTGGACTTCCACCTTAGTGAAGTGTCGGAGACTATCTAAACTCCTACCATTCGATGGGTCACGGTACCCGGTTAAGAATGTAACTCCACATTGAGCAAATATAGCCTCTGCGCGATATGGATCTAAACCACAACCACCTCGTTTCTCCAAGGGGGCCTTACCGTAGTCGGACAGAGACCAAGGTCACTGGGGCTTCCGATATTCATGGTACCAGAATTAAGCCTCTGGTCTGGCTTCGTAGCATGAATGCTGCTACCAGTGTAAGTTCCTTACACTGGCCTTACCGTAGTCGGACAGAGACCAAGGTCACTGGGGCTTCCGATATTCATGGTACCAGAATTAAGCCTCTGGTCTGGCTTCGTACCATGAATGCTGCTACCAGTGTAAGTTCCAAATGACTCCGAAATGATGGCCAATAAAACAACAACAATACAAAACGACAGACAACGTAACCACCAGAGTACGCTTCAGAAAATCCACCGCTGATGATACCGCAAAAGAACCCATTATTGCCTAGCTCTAGAACCCCTCCCATTAAATACAATGCGAGCAAGCCCGCCGAATCTCCGTAGAGTCGCATCCAACCTCAAAGCCCCACTTAAGTTCAACATAAAACACTCAACAACACAACAATAAACAGAGCCACCCACACAGCAGACCCCAAAAAGACATCGTGCGCCATGAACACAATACACAAGTACAAAAGCACAACCCTTCGAGGATAGATCAGTACACAACACCACACCGTGGTCGGCAGCTGCGATCTTGAAGTAGCAAACAGCAAGCAGCAAACAGCGAGCAGCAAACACCAACTATTAGCACACTACCGTTACTCCTTTTAGGAGCTTAGGGCTTCCACAAAGCATTTAAATCTTATACGGTTTGCCGCTGTTGTTTTTGCCTCTTCCCATCTAAGATTTTTTTGCTTTAGTTGTTGGATAATTATGATTTGCCAGATGTTTCTTGGTCGACTGAGGTTGCCTGATCCTTGAGAATTCCACTGAATTGCATCCTTGTGGTACTATGGGGATTCTTCCTTCAGCTAAGGCCGCTTCATTATTTGCTTCAGTATGGGCTCTTGATTTGTCAAATATCTTGCATATGATTCTAAGGCATTTGTTGGTGAATACCTGTGGCTTTTGCGTGATGATGTTAGACAAAAGGCGAAGATGGAAATGGTCAGTAGGTTTCTGCTCTTGAGTCAGTTGAACCTTGTAAGCGTGCAAATTCAAATCTTTATTTAAAATTCGTATCAGTAATGTTCGTGAGGTGTTCAATTGTTGGGCACGACGACGAGTCGTGGTTGACTGCTTTTCTGCCACACTATCGCGAACAACAGCAATGTTTTCCACAGATCGAACTGGCCGAGTACGCACAGGTGTTTCCACATTTCCTACAGACCCGGTTTGCTGAAATTTGCACACAATTCTCCCGATTGTGGACATTTGGTCGATTATACTGATCAAAAAATCACGAATTGCACAAAATGCATTTTGATTTTTAAGCTTATTTTCGTTAAAGGCTTCAACAATTTTAACACGCTGCTCAATTGTGTACCTTCTCATGGTTGAAATTGTCAAATGTTGAAACAAAGAAATGTCAAATTAAGTTGGCAAAAAACTTGACGTTAAGATGTGACTTACAGTTAATATCGTGCATTATGGTTGAAACACCATTTTTTTAGGGATACAGGTTAAATGTCTTGCACATTCCGGGTTTGGGAGGCCTTTGTATAGCTATCTTATGTCTGACCTTAAGTGCTTCATGAGTTTTTGCGTAGTCTTTAACTACAGTATCCTTGTTTTTTACGAGTTCACAAAACTTTTGAACATGTTGTCCCATAGTGCATTTTAAATACGAATATTGTTTTAGTGGCTTTATTCATTGATGATACCAATAAAAATTGATTATTTTTTTGTTATAAACAGTTTCACATTCAATTTTGTCATCAATAATCTTGTTATAGTTGTAATATGACTTCTACTGATGAGTTTCTTCAAAGAATCTTTCGATAATAAATCTGGAAAAATTGTATGGCATGTATCTCTAAAAACTCTATGAAACTTATCTAAGAAGAATAACGTCTTTTATAAATCTTATATGTATAATGCATGGTTGTAGGTCTGCATGTATGTATGTACCAGTATGTATTGCAGTTGTTGTGTTAAGTTTGGTACAATTTACAAATTTAAACAAATTGTTTATTTTATATTGTTGGCTGTTGTTCTCTTTGGACCGTTTTCCGTCTTCCTTATTAATAATGATTTATCAGTTAGCTTGCTATGTTGTTACATATTGCTGATCTATCTCTCAAACCATCGTAATTAGCTGTCACTATGCCAGAGCCATAATGGATAAAATTATCTCTTAAAAATGGCGCCAACTTCAGATATTAAAACGTTAATTCCTAACATACATATTTACCTTATGCTTTAAGAATGAAACTGTCAATTAAAATTTTATAAAAAATATCATCATTAAATGACAGTAAATTGCAATGAAATTAAGCAAAAGGGATATTTTAATATCCTGTTTTCTTGCCACACTCTCCCTCACCCTTTTGTGAGTCAGAGTTAGTTATAATACTAGATGGGGGAAAGATATATAAAACTTAAATCGACATTCACGTCATGAATAATTTGAAAATGTTAATGATTAATTAGTTGTTTTTTGCACTTAATAAGAGTTAATTGTTATTTGACAGTAAGAGGATTATTATCAAAGTTTAGGAAACTAACTTTGACATTACACACAAGTTATACAGAACTTTTCATTTGAGGCAGATTTCGGCAAAAAGCTGCTCTTCTCTTCTGTTTTCACACGTACGTAGTGACACATATAGGCAGAAAATAAGCAAAAAATAAACGAAGAGATGAGAAAACAAGTGGAAAAACACAGTGCAAAGTGGCCAGAGTGAAAGAGTCTCAATTACTATCATAATTGTAAAATGCATTAATATTCGTTTGCCGAACGATGATATAAGGAATCGTATACACAATTTACCAAACATAATGAAAAGAAGAAGAAATGTCAAGACTTATTAGAAAGAAGCCCTGTGAACAGGGTAATTCATATAAGTATTTCAAACAGCGGTCAAATTAATTCGAAGGCTCGTGTGAACATGACAGTTGAGAGTGTACACTCCTTTTTTTAATAATAGAATGGGTATTCTTACAACACCTTTTGTTCCTCTTTTTTTCATAAGACCAGCACCCAGGGTATGGCCCCTAACCATGTAGTACATGGTGCTGGTACTAGGAAAAGAGGTTGTGGGAAGGAGGATAAAGGGAGGAGTGTTTATGGACCTTCGATTTAAGTTTACTTATGTCGTAAGTGGTAAGGAACAGTGCGACCAAAGAACGAATTCTCCCTATAATGCTTTATGCGGTTCACTGGACAATCCACTTCAAAGGAATGCGCTCTACGAGAAATACTAGTACTACGTAAAAATATATGATTTTGGGAATTAATTCTTTAAATTTATCAGAACACATTCCGTTATAGTACCGATAGAACAATGAAACACTCGCCACATTGCAACGGTGCTGTAATGAATCGATAGAGTTGGCTACCCTACCGTCATTAATGAGCATCTTCGCCCAATCCTGTAAATAGACTTTGAAGCACCGGCCCATATATGAGTTCTATTCCATTTTGGATCGGATATAGGTGTTGTAAATATTAAGTAGATCAGATGGAGTTAAGTAATGCACCGTCTTAAAAAACTAAGGCACTTGAATGCTTCTATCGACACTTGAAATATGTGATCATTCCAACGAACGTCACAGTGAATTCTCATGCCCAGAACATCAATAACATCTGATTCCCCAATATCCACATTACCCATGAACACAGGTGACACTACACCACCACGTCTGTGTGTTATAAAACAACATTGATTCTTGTGTGCATTAAAATCGACCCTGGTTGCACGAATCCACTTGGAGACTTTCATCAGATCATTTCAGAATATGCCGCTTGTCTTCACCCTTCTCGCCCCAATCTCCGAAAGGCCCGGTTTACGATCCATAGAATATGAGTGACAAATCTTGCTGTCATCCGCAAAAGAGTAGATAGGATTAAAAGTAAAAAGAAGAAAGTCGTTAAGAAATATTAGAAAAAGAGTAGGAGAAAGAACAGAGCCTTGCGGTATCCCTGAGTTTATCCTGAACTCGTCAGATGAGACCCGCATTAAGAAAAGCATTAAGTTTCGAAATGAGAGCCTCGTGCCAAACTCTATCAAACGCCTTTGAGATATCCAGAGCCACAACCTTACTCTCGCCAAAACCATGAATGGACTTGTTCCACTTCTCCGAGAGCAACGCCAGCAGGTCACCAGTAGAACGGCCCTTTCGGGAACCGTACTGACGATCGGTAAGCAAATCGTTGGACTCCAAATATCTCACAAGGTGGTGATTAACCATACTCTCCATAACCTTGGAGAGTGCGGAACACACTGTTATTGGACGGTAGTTTTCAGGGTTACTAGCCTCGCCCTTTTTGGATTAACGTTACTTTATCAACCTTTCAGCGAGATGGAAAAGCACCGGCGCGATATGGCGCTCTGAAAAGGTTAATTAATGGACGCGAAAGCGTCGAAGAGCACTGCTTAGGACCGATGATGGTATGCCATCTGAACCAGAAGACTTGTTAACGTTGAGATTTGCATGGATAG
Organism: Wohlfahrtia magnifica; assembly: GCA_023159175.1. Lineage (NCBI taxonomy): Eukaryota > Metazoa > Arthropoda > Insecta > Diptera > Sarcophagidae > Wohlfahrtia > Wohlfahrtia magnifica. Next base: position 3,815,581 of record JAKWBJ010000054.1, read on the forward strand.
GCATAGTTACTGATACTCTTTCAAGTTCGGGCAGTTGTTGAACACTCTCCAAGTGAGAATTACTTACAAACATTTCAGCCAAAAGGCTTGCTTTCGCCGTACTCTTTGTATTTCTCTGAATTACTGAGTTTCTTTTCTTAAAGCTTACCTTTAAGCCATTTAAAATAACTTTCCGTTTTACCTTTTTTATTCGTTTAAAAGCAATAAAATGAAAAAAATTTTATTTTATTTTTTAACTACATTTTGCCAAAAATAAAACAGCTTACAGGGGAAAAACCTCCTCCACCTATCTTCTCCTTCTGCTTATCTTAATAGCAGTTTTGTTAGAGACAAAACGGAAATGAAAGGTAGACATATACGTAAGTTAACCACATGACACAGGCACTCAAGCACCACACTCAAGTACGAGAGTGTGTGTGCGTGTGTATGTTTTATATTTTGCGGTAATGCAATCAACGTCAAGACCAACAAGAATACCAACAAACAACTTTAATGTAAAGGAGAAAAAAGCAAAAAAAAGAAGTTAAAAACATTTTTTTTGAAATGATAAATCCTTATAATTCCCGGTAATCAACGACAGCAAAAGATATACGAGCAGAAATACTTTTAAAGCAAGAATAACTTGAGTAGATTTGTTGTTTGTATGTTTATGTATGTATGTATTGTCTACGAGTACGTGTGTTTATACATATATGGGTATTTCAGTTCATTTTTTTCTTCGACTCATTTTACACAATTTAAATAAATATTAAAATCCTAGAAAAATCCTTAATATACGATATACTCTTACAGCATGTACGAGTATATGATACAAAAATAAAGGATTTTTTAATATGTTTTCTTTGTAAATCATAAAATACATTAAGAAAATAAGAACAGCAATAATAATAAAAATACGAGGGCGGATTGATATTGAAGCTACCTAAGTAGGAAAAAAACTTTTTTTTCTCAACATAGTCTCCTTTTAGCTCAATACACTTAGTAAGACGATTTTCCAACTTTTTTGTACCATCTGAATAATACGATTTTGGGAACTCCTGAAAATGTGCATTAGTTTCGGTAATCACTTCTTCGTTTGAGATGAATCTTTTTCCTGCGTACCATTTTTTCAAGTTTGGAAACATAATTATTAGCAATTATAAGGTGGATGATCAACCAATTCAAAGTGGATGATCAACCAATTCGTATTTTTAGCATCGTATCTAATGCTGTGGGAACCGGTGCGTTGTCTTGAAGAAAGAACACTTTTTTCTTGTTTAAATGTGGTCGTTTTTCCTTGATTGCATCAACCAATTTACCCAATAATGCACGATAATACTCTACTGTGATTGTGGATCCCTTTTCAAGATAATCGTTGAGCAATATTCCTTGTGCATCCCAAAATACAGTGGCCATAACCTTGCCAGCCGATTTCGCTGTCTTCGCCTTCTTGGGAGCACTTCCACCAGCTTCCACCCATTGCTTCGATTGATTTTTGGTTCCAGGTATGTAGTGGTGGATCCACGTTTCATCAACAATTATTAATCTACGCCAAAAATCAGCAGGATTATGCTTTATCATGTCCAAACACCGCTGTGAAGTGATCTGTCGAACTCGTTTTTATTCAACACTGAGCAAACGCGGCACCCATCTGGCCGATAGCTTTTTCATATGCAAATGTTCATGCAAAATGTTGAACACACGTTCATATGATATATTTACCATTTCAGCAATATCACGGATTTTGACCTGGCGATCATTCATAAGGATATCGAGGATTTTCTTGATATTTTCTTCAGTAACCTTCCTGTTGATGGTATTGTTGCAGTGCTTGTTCGACCCCGTTTAAATTCAGCAATCCAATATTTTACCATATAATCTGACGGAGCAGATTCGCCGTTTTGCCTTTCAAATGATAGTGTTTAATCACTACACGAAATTCCCTTTTTTCTATTTTCCAAGAAACACAAAAGTTGCTTACTTCAAACGACTACAACAAATAAACTAATCGATGAATACGGCTAAAATTTTAACAGCTGACGTTTGACAGATCGTAATTTCTAAGAATGAAAAAGTTTTTGTGTTTTTGCTGCCATCTAGCGCTAGGTAGCTTCAATGTTAATCTGCCCTCGTATAGAGAAAGTAAATGAAAAAAAACTTTTGATTTCCTTATAGATTAAAGAATAAGTATGGCAGGATATGTTATTCAAGCGTTTGTCATGTGATACTTCCTTTCATTAGAGGAAATTTTCAATTTGTCTTAGATATGCTGCTTATTTTCTTATTTATTTTAAATTTAAAAAATCATTCGACTATTAATACAAATTTAAGGTAGAATTAGCCGAACGTTTCTAGCATATGAAAACAATGCAAATGATTATCCAAAATAAATGTCACGTTGACGGAATGGAACAACCTGTATCAAATAGAATTGCTTAACGTTTTTATGTGACATTTGTAAAGCAGTGATGGTCTGTTTGTATATTAAATGAAATGGGAGAATTTTTACCCTTTTTTGGCACTTTTTAGACACAATTAAAAAGAGCAATTTAAAACGATTGATTAGGAATTTTTTTATAATTTAAATATATTTTAGAAATTTTTTAGCCGATTTATGTATGTATGTACTATTAGTATATAGTACTATTTTTTATTATATAAAAGCTCCTACGTATATTGCAATGTGGAAAAGTAATAAACTAAAAAGTTAGCTATAATATACTTTCTTAGGTGATAGATAAGCAATTATATAATTCTTAGATCAAATTAAAAACAAAAATTTTGTTAAATGGCCTATAGTGTACCAGGAAGAAAAAATTATAAGATTGCATTTATTTGATAAATAACTTTATATTCCATATAAGCTTTTTTTTGGTAATAATTTTGTATATGATTTGTAATAATTTATTTAGTACTTTTTTAATTTTGCATCAACTTAAAAACTCTCAACACTATTCTGAACAACTGACATTTTAAATTTATATAAAATAATAATTTTGAAATAAATGAAGAATTTCAAAAAAGTGTTTGTTTTGTTTTTATTTTTACATTATCTTTTGACATACGGCAGGTTTTCAACGTTTGTTTAACTACGCAAAGGTACGTACGTTAACGTACGTTCCGTTTTTAAGACATCAACGTTTGGCTAACCAGGCCTTTAATTTAATTTTTAATATTAGTGTTTTTATGTTATTTATTTATTTGGATTTATAAAAACTCTGAATTCGAACTTGTCGAACCCTTGTAAGAAGTGGTTAATGGGATCAGGTTCGGAAGTGTTTCATAGAAAAAAAAAAAATAAATAAATAAAATATGGAAAAAACAATAAAGTACCTGGTATTTTTAATGACAAAGTAAGTAACCAGAGCACAATCTTCACACAAAACAGAGTAAATTTGTAAATCTCCAAAAATTTGCAAGTGGAAACGAAAGAGAGTTTTATAAATTCTTTGAATGTGAATGTCGCCAGTCATTTGATCGGCCATGGTAGAAATAGATATTACCGGTCAAATAACCAGTTATGGTTTGCTTAGAGTTAATTTTAAAATTAAACCAAAATTACTTTGAAAAACAAATAAAATCCATAATAGTACCATTAGTACTTTTTAAAATTTTTAATCCAATCCAAACCCTTAACAGCACCCAAACTTCAAAGAACGAACTTTTATTTTGATTGTTCCGAAACCGAAACTGAACCCATTCTTTCCAGTGTTTGACTCCCTGAAAAATATTATAAAACTTTTATATTTATTTAAAAAAATATTAATTTTGAAGAAGAAGAAAATACCTTCGCATCATTTAGAAAGCGTAAGTTTGGTCATCAAATATTGAAGGCACAATACTTTTATGTTTGCCAGTAGATGAGGTTTAAACTTTATACCACCTTGATCAAAAAGTTTCCGGAATTTATTCAGAAAATTACAAATACAAGTTTCTTCATCTAAGTCTATATTGTCTCCACTTCAGGGTAATCACCATCGACTACAACGTTTGATTCAATCCTCGAAGCATTTTTTATATTCAGTTTTCGGTATGTCCATCAGTGCTTCCAGCGATTTTTCCATAATTTTCTCTCGTTTGCTGAAATCACCATTCACCAAATCAGGTGAATTCGGTGGCTGTTGGATGGTATTTCTTGCATTTTTCGTCAAAAAAATGATGGCATTGTACTACGGTGCGTTATTATGGTGCAAAATCCACAAATTTTCTGCTCACAATTCTGCTCTCTTTCGGCGAATTGCTTCACGCAAACGTCTCACAACGCCAGATAATACTCTTTGCTTACTGTCTGGTTTTCTGGCAAAAAATTCATGATGCACTACACTGTCGTAATCCATGAAAAAGTGAGCATTGCCTTCTTTTCTGACTGAAAACAACGTTGTTGTTTTGGTCTCGGCTCATTTGGTGAAGGCTATTCACTTGCCTGATGTCGGGATTGCGTGTCGTACTCATAAACCCATGTCTCGGCCCCAGTAATGATCCTTCTGATGAATGTGGAACGGATTTAGCTTCACAAATCATGTCTTTTGCGACCTCAACACGGTCTCTTTTTTGCATGAAATTGAGGTCTTCTAGCACCAACTTTGCTTTGCTTTGTTTGCTACACGAGGTTAACCCAAATTATTAACCAAAATGTCTTGGAAAGATCCATAAGCGATGTTAAAGTCTTCCGCTATCCTTCTGATGGTTAATTTGCGGTTACTGACCAACATTTTTTTTATTTTATTAATCTTTTCTTAGGTTTTCAATGTTGATGGTTTGTCACCGCGTTCATCATCTTCGATTGACTCACGACCACTTTTGAGCAGCTCGGGTCCCTGGTAAGCGACCGTTTTCTTTAGAGAATCGTTGCGGAAACACTTTTACAACATTTCCAACGTTTCCGCACCATTAAATCCGTTTTTTACGCAAAATTTAACATAAGTTCGTTGTTGCAAATTTAAATCCATTATTAAGATTGTAAAAAATCGCCAACACACATAGAAATAGATATAATCTTAGCTACGTAGCTCTTGTAAATGTCAAGCTATGACGCTAAGCGGGAATATCAACAACAGATGTATCAACTTTACAAAAAAAAAAAAAAATCTAAAAAAAAACTCAAATCGGAACGATGGGACCGCCACACGGGCGCTATTCCAGGAACTTTTTGATCAAGGTGGTATTGTGCATTGGAAGTACATAGTTCTTGTCAACTCTTTAATTTGAACAAATATTAACACCTTTTTAAGCTATTCTGAAGACGATGACAGGCATACTTTTCCCCAATATCTATATAATACTCATCTTTGCTCGGGGAGTGAATGAGTCAAACAGACTGAGTCATAATTATATTGGTTACTATATAATTTTACAAGGTATTGGCAGGGTAATTCTGGGGGTAACGACTCAATAACCGAAAAGGGAACGTGCTCTAGTTTTTTCTCTGATAAATTTGACATTCTAGTCTCTCTAAGACTGTCTGGGAAATGCATCGTTTTCTAGGCAGATATTTATAAGTGAGGCTATACCCACAGTCTTCGAGAGAAAGATTCTACATAAGATTTATAGATCAATCGGCATCAGCAGAGAATGTCGGCATCGCATATACCATGGGCTGTATGATTTATATGCCGACATTGAAATAGTAAAACTCATTATACAGAACAACCTAGTTGATTAGAAGGATACGTATTAGAAGAGTGCGTCCATAATTTCAAATGAAAAACAAGATTGAAGAGAAGTCGTCGACGTTTGATGTGGGAAATTAGAAACAATCGCATAAGCACCAGAGATCAGCAATGAATCGCTTTTTTGCCACTCATACTCACTCATGAAGTTTTGAGTGTAAGTGAGTATTTTTTTTTTAACATAAGACCAGCACCCAGGGAGTGGCCCCTATTCATTGCTAGTGATAGGAAAATAGGTTGTGGGAAGGACGACAGAGGGAGTAGTGTTTGTGGACGTTTGATTTAAATTTATTCATATAGTATGCGGCAAGGAATACTTTCGTTGGAAGATTGTTCCACAACCAAACAGGGCGACCATAGAATGAATTCTCCCTATAATGCGTTGTGCGATTTGCTGGACAATCAATTCCAAAGGGATGCGCTCTACGAGAAATACGAGTACTACGTAAAAAAATATGATTTTTAGGAATTAATTCCTTAATTTCGTCAGAACACATTCCGTTATAGTACCGATAGAACAATGAAACACGCTATATTGCGACGGTGCTTTAATAAATCGATAGAGTTGGATACCCTACCGTCATTAATAAGAAGCTTCGCCCTCTCCTGTACGCGGTCGAGGAGCTTCAAAATAGACTTTGAAGCACCGGCTCACACATGAAATTGTATTACAGTTTGGATCGGATATAGGTCTTGTAAATATTAAGGAGATCAGATGGAGTGAAGTATTTCTTGCACCGTCTAAAAAAACCAAGGCACAATCCACAAAGGGCTCGGTCTACGATGAAAAGAATATGAGTGAAAAATGTTGCTGTCATCCGCAAAAGAGTGGATAGGATTGAAAGTGAGAAGAAGAAAGTGGTTAAGAAATATTCGAAACAGAGTTAAATTCAACTACTCATACTCAATACCTATGATTCACAATCGTCGTAGTAAAAGCTCATAGCTACTAAGAGTATAGGTATTCATTTATTTTTCAGAAAATACCTATAATACTCATAAATGATTCGCACTCAAGAGTGTGAGTACTCATGAGTATTCCTGAATATAAGTATTGGAAATTCGAAAAAAAAGAAACCACACACAGAGTGGAAGAAAGAACAGAGCCTTGGGGTACATGAATTTAATTCAACTACTCATACTCAATACCTATGATTAATAATTGTCGTAGTCATAGCTTATAGCTACTTATACTCATAACATTCATTTATTTATCAGAAAATACCTATAATACTCATAAATGATTCGCACTCAAGAGTATGAGTACTCATGAGTATTCCTGAATATAAGTATTGGAAATTCGAAAAAAAAGAAACCACACACAGAGTGGAAGAAAGAACAGAGCCTTGGGGTACATGAATTAAATTCAACTACTCATACTCAATACCTATGATTAATAATTGTCGTAGTCATAGCTTATATTTACTTATACTCATAACATTCATTTATTTATCAGAAAATACCTATAATACTCATAAATGATTCGCACTCAAGAGTATGAGTACTCATGAGTATTTCTGAATATAAGTAACCATTGGAATGAGTATGAATGAGTATGATTATAAGAATTTATGAATCATGATTCGAGTATAGGGTGATATCTATACTTTTTTACAAAGCAAACTACACAATTTTTTTGTTTTCAGTATTCATTGATGATCTCTGATAAGCATATGAAACTTTATCTCATCTTGGCCTATGACTCAACGGGGTTGAGAAAAATGCTTGCCCAAATAAGTAAGTCAGTTTAGCGTCTATAAGTGCACTTTATCTTTACAACTTTTTTCCTTCACTTGGACAACACCATATCGAAATAATAGGGTTTTCAGGTCATGAGGCATTCGACAGAATGATATTGCTAATAACTTTGCGAGCTGTTGTTCTAGGACGTAACTTTTGCGTAGGAAGATAGTCACATTATTTTAGTTTTGATATTGAATTCAATTGATGATTGGAAGTGGAAAAGGAGATGCAATTCAGGTGGTTTAATATGAGGTCGGTAGCAAAATTAGAGTAAGAGACGTAGAAATAGCGGCGGTAGGTCTTAAAAAATTACTTTGATAAAAGATGACAAGCTCATAAAACATATACATGTATTTGGGCAACATTATCATTGTGTTATTTCCATCGGTGAATCAAGGTCACAGAAAATTTGTATGAAACAATTGTAAATAAAATATTTCATTGATGACTCCTGTTGACAATGACACAAACAGAGGAAGTTATATACGACAATTTAATTGTAATGTCTTCATACTAAAAGAAACTGAAATTTAGCGACATTGTCTATTCTGAGTATACTACATGCTGAACGATGTAGAATTTTGTCTGCTACGCCTCCCCGGTAACGAATAAAGATGCTCAATAATATAGAGCACACTAAACACGGACGCGTACAAAACAATATCAACTTTTGTTATCCATCAAAATTTGAATAATTACTTTAAAAAGTCATGTACATATGACACCACAGAAAATTCGTCGTCAATTGTCGAACATTTACAATTGTCAGCGTTTGTCACAATGATTCACTATGACGTTCGTCATGTTTTAAGTTTGTAGTCTGAACGTTGCTTAGGAATGGTTAAGAAAATTGGAGGACTAATGACAGGCATTTCAAGAAGAGCTATACAGATATTGACCTACAATTTTATCAGAAAGGCAAATTTAGTGAAAAAGGAAGACTTTTTTTAATCAAGATAATGAGCCAGCTTACACATGTCTTATTGTGATGACCTTAATCTATCGAGTAGGAAGTATATAGGGACTCGAAGCCATTTTCGAATATAAAACAATGCTCATGCCTACCCATGCATACTTTTCCCAGTGTTATACAGTAGCTTCGTTACCCTGCTTATAGTAAAAACTATCTACCTCTTTAATATTGCCTTCAACTATAGCTCCACCTCTTCATTGGTGGCAAATCTCCTACCATAGAGCCATTCTTCAATTATGGAAATAGAAAAATTATACATAAGTTACATGGTCAAGCAATTCAACTGGTGTTGATGCCTATTTTAAGGAGCTAGATAGTACCCGTATCGAACTAAATGGAGATAAGGTTGAGAAATAAAGATATTTTTTTAAAGACATTTTTTTTAAAACAAAAAAAAGTATTGTTTTGACAACCGAATGAAATGTTTTTTTAACCTCTGCAGGTTTAAAATTTAATATTTTTATTTTAATAAAAATACTCAATCAAATATACATTTCAATGTAAACGATTGTTTTCTTATGAAACGAAAAAGATCCTCTTTACTTTAGCAAAAATGAAATAAAACCCAAATCAACTTGAAAGGGAAAAGCTGTCAAAACTAAATAAATGAAAATAACCATAGAAACGTAAAAAAAAACTGAAACAAACAATTTTAGCGAGAAACTCTTGAAAGAAATCAACAACTCATACATAGTCTTTGATTTAAACAGAAAAAGTAAGACAGGCATATGGGCATATATTGAAATTTTTGAAAGAGAAAATAATTTAAATTTAATTAAAAGAAAAAATCATGACATACTCGTACATATGTATTTCTGGTACGTATGTACCACCATTTTTGATAGACTTTTGACAAGAAAAATAAAAAAGAACGCAGAAAAAATAGAACGGAGAAAACAAAAGAAAAGCAGCAATTGTAAACACAATTTAAATTAAAATTGAAAATTAAATAACGGGGCAGTTTGATACGCCTAAAAATATGTGCCAACATTTCAACTTTATTATGGAAGTTATTCTAGCGGTTTGTGTCAAGGCTACGTTCATCCTGCCCATTTACATTTTGGGCACAAAGATTTTATACCATATTTGACTTAACGTAGCTGAATAGATGGTTGTGGAATATACTAGAATATTCAAAATTAATATTCATTTACTATAAAAGGCCACCACATTCTGCTTAGTCAGTCAGTTATAATTTAGCAGTCATAGAGTAAAATCATACTAAGAGTTGTGAATTGAATAAATTGGTGTATTAAGCGGAAGCTTAATAAGTTGGACACTGTGCAAAGTAAAATTGTGGAAATAAAAAGACTGTACAAAGAACTCAAACGTTTTAAAAAGTTTAAAACGTAACAATACTTCTGTGAGTTTTTGTTATTCCAATAAAAAAACTTCTAATAAAACTCTGTTATGCATTACTGGTCTACTGCCGAAATTAGAGCAAGTTGCGTTTATTAGTTTGTTTTTCAAAATCATTAAAAGCAAACAGCCCTGTTAATTTTAACGAAAAGGTAAATTTCCAGTGCTGATTAAGCCATGTTCTCAAGAATTACTTGGTTTGTTGTTTGAATTACTTATATGAAAAACTCTGTTCAGATGAGACTTTTGCAATTCTTTTTGATGGTTATTATTTTTTGCCTTATTACTTTAATTCACTGTTTTATTATTTGCCGTTAAAATATGTTTTCAAAATGGAAAAATTTAGGAAATCAAATAAACAAATTTAAAATGAACTCCCGATAAATGTAATCCACAGGTAATTATAACTGAACTACCATTTTAGAGGACACGATTTCCAAATTTTGTATGGCGTATTATATACCTAAGGAAATAATTGACGATTGAATTGTGAGTAAGATAGCGAATTACGAAAGAACATAGTCGTAGGAATATGGCCCTAAACATTAATTTTTACTATAAAACACTATCAAAGAAAATAAGGAAAGGCTCGATGAATACAATTTATATTCTATATTATGAATTAAATTAAATTAAATGATCACGCCACGATATTGGATAATCAAAGTGTAAGTTTAACGCCTACAACATTTTAGTCGAGCAGATATAAAATATTTTGCATAAATATTTAGATATACGTCGAGCGATTGCTGACACTTGACTACAAGCGTTGCCGTGTGACCATTTGGATGGAATACTTGATGATGTTCGTTTTGAAACAGTAAAAACCAAAAACAATCAAAACTATGACTTTCTTCTAATGATTTTACACCAAAGAATGCTATGCTAGATCCGTCAGTCTGCAAGGTCATGATTAAAGTTTTTTGGAACTATTTTGAAAAGAGTAAAATGTTTCAGAAGACTAGGGCAGATTCAAATACAGGTACACACGTGTTTCGACACTATGAAGTAATGTCATGAGGAGTGTTATGCACTATTATAACACACGTGTTTCGACACTATGAAGTAATGTCATGAGGAGTGTTATAATAGTGCATAACACTCCTCATGACATTACTTCATAGTGTCGAAACACGTGTGTTTCTATAAATTCAGTCCCTTGCGGTTATTCTCTATTTTGAATTTGAAGTTATAATAATAATAATTCCCATAACATTCCATGAAGGGGTACACGGTGACTTCTATCAGTCGACGAACTGCACGCGATTCTATTTTTAGGCTCATTGAAATGGGCCTACAGTTTTACTCCGGCTGCGAACGGCAATTGCATTAGAGATGTTTTCATTAGTAGAAATACTCATAACCAGAGTATATTACGAGGTGATACTGCTGTTGAAAAAGCTTCTTATTTTTCAGATGTTCTGGCCTGGTATTGAACCGAGGACCTTCTGGTTGGTAGACGGGTGTCTTACCTACCATAGCGCAGCTGCACAACTTGAAGTTATGGCAGGGACTTAAATTAAATATTAAACGCGTATTTCTGGGGCATTTAAGGTACCAAAAAAAGCTTTGGACTAAATATGTCAAGCTTTTTTGCTCAAGAAATTTTTTTTTAACTAAAAACTAAGGCAATTATGAAACTTCCCTCGTCTGCAAGGCAAATATATATAAAAAAAAAACTTTAAATAACATTCTTGTATACCCGTGAACATTTAATGCTTATGCCTAAAAATATACAATCACACGATTAAAAATAGGAAAAGGAAATAAAAGTCAGTCAGTTGTTAAAGACTAAAGCAGAGAATGTGAAAAAATTTCAAGCATTGAAAGACAGCGTCTGTCGCACAGACACACATTCAGATACGCAGCAACCATTTGTTTCCTTTGTTGCCAAGATTATCGTCATGATCATCGTAGAACATTAAATTGCAAACATTTTCTACACTTCAAGCAGAGAAAAACGATACGAATGATTGCAATTTTATATCCAGCACACAGGAATAAATTCTCAGTAAAATGAGAATGTATTTGTAGGTACTGTTGTTCTGTGTGCTGGAGGTGAACATCTTACATAGGGCTTCATTCCTCATTAGCTATGCCGAATTTTCGCGGACAAAAACACGTATTTTTTTATCACAATTTTCTTTATGGCTGTCTGTTTAAGCATCTATTACGTCTCTATACTGTCATTGCCGGGACCCATATAATTCATTACCCTTCAAATACTTGGTTATTAAAACACGGGCATCCTTTCTCCCTTCAAATTGGGCATATATGTACATATGTAGGTGTGTCATCATGACCAAATCTGTGAAAATACTTTCTGAGGCATTCGTGGTTGGACAAGAATTGCATGTTGTAGTAACATGTAACATTGCATGTTGTGCTACCATAGCGTTTCATCAGGCATTTCCGAATACTTGAAAAGAGACCGAATCCCTTTATCTGACATATCCCATTGTCTTTATTACAATGCTATTGATATTGTTCGATCTTTTATATATGTGGACTTTCCGTCATACCTCCTCTTCATTTTATCGGCTTATATATTAAAGAGGAAGAGACCCACAGTTGGTCCGGCTGATTCTGCCGATATTGTCCGGAAACCATTGATTATACGTAGTGACCGAAGTCTGTATTTGGACAGGAATAGTTTTCTCACGTATTATGCCTTATTATTGCTGCGTAAAGTATTGCTGAATATACAACCATCGTTAGGTTAGAGTTGGGTTCTTTACTTAACAGCATCTTGAAAATAGAAGTTTGAGCCCTTTACGCCTTGACGTATGATCATACGATATTCAAGAATTACTTTGCTCGCTCTTTGAATTGCAGGTACGAATACCCAGTTCATATGTATTACGTTTTAAAAATGGAAAAAAGGGTTTAGGAAACTAAATAGACAAATACAAAATAGTGATAACCAGGGAAACCAAAAATTTTTAATTCCATGTTTTTTCTCTTGCGACCAACCAAGTCGGATGTAAGATATTTATGTGTTTCATCAATTTTTATGAATTTTGTCATCGATTTATTAGTGCATATTTTTGCATATTTTGCTTATAACAGATCTTTTTTTAATATTTCAATTTAAGATCATGTTTTCGACATTTTTTCGTATTTAAAGAAAATTTTACACTTTTTTAGGGCATATTTGGATTTTTTTGTGTTCTAAAATATTTTTACACCCAAAACAAAATGTTCGTTTTAAATAATGATCAAGGCTTTTTTAAAATTATTTGTGAATTAAAATTTATTGCGCCAAGAAATTTTTAAGCTATTTTTTATTTTTTTGAACCTTCAAAAGAATTGTTACGTTTTTACCTTTTTAAAAAAGTGTTTTTATGAGTTCGTAGATTGTAGTTAAAATAAAATAAATTTTATGTTTGGTTTTAATAAAAATCCTTTAATCAACACAGTTATGTGCACCACTGCTTGTAATCTTTTTACAGGCAATAACAATTTTTATTCTTAATTACTCTGTCTGTTTACAACTTTGTAAACAACAAAAATTACTCGACAGATCTTTCTTCCTAAAGATCTTCCAACCCTATCGTAGTTATAACTTAGGTTTGATCACAACCTTTTCAACCAGAAGTTTTCCACACTTAACTCTCTTTACTGAGTTAGCTCCAACTAAACTGTTTCTTTTTTTTACTTCACTACTAGCTTCACGAGTTTACTCCTTATAAACTCTCTTCACACTAATAACACATTCGCTGAGTTAACTTTACTTAAAACTGCACTGAGTAAAACAACACATCGAAAGATCTCGAACCTCTCGATATATCAGGTAGATTCTATTTCTTTCTTTTAATTTCTTTTTAGTTTTTTTGTAGCCATGCGTATGTAAACATCTACCTCTTTCAGATCTTAGTACTTGTTGTTGCTTGTTTATTGTCTGTTATGTACAGTAGTTGACAACTCTTTAGGAAAAACAAGTTTGTATACTTTCTCAGACTGACTATTTATTGATTTAAAGCCTCAATAAAAAACAATGATTTCTTATTATATAAAGGGTCCGCCAAATGAATTTTTTTTATTGAAAATGGTATGAAGAAAACTACTGAATATTTTCTCAATTTTTTTTTTATTTGAAGGTACAATTCTTCCGGTTAATAATGGAAAATAATTTCATTCAAATGGCTGCCTCGGCTGGCCATGCAGTAGCCTACACGATCGGTCCAATTTTTAAGCACATTATCGATTGTGTGCAGCTGTATTTCACCAATGGCTTCACGAATATTGTCCTTTAAAGCGTCAATTGTCTCTGGCTTGTTGGCGTAACACTTATCTTTGACGGCACCCCACAAATAATAGTCCAACGGTGTCAAATTGCAGCTCCGAGGTGGCCAAACGACATCAGATCTGCGTCTGATAATGCGATTTTCAAAAACAGGGCGGAAAATATCGAGTGTAGCTTTGGCTGTATGGCACGTAGCGCCGTCCTGTTGAAACCAAATGTTGCTAATATCCTCCTTTTCAATTTTTGCCTCTGGACCAAAATCCGCACCAAACAGTTACTCGTCTTGTGTGTATCGGCTTTTTAATGTATGCCTGCGGATTTTCTGCGCCTCAAATGCGACAATTTTGCTTGTTTACATACCCGCCAAGATCAAAATGAGTTTCATCTGAACACATCGCACACATTCTGCAACATTACCATGATTTTCAAAGTAATGTCGCAATATTTCGCTGCATTGTTCAAGCGTATACGCAACCATATTCGTTCAGCGGAAGGATAAAACTAATTATCTGTCAAATCAGACATGAGCTAAGTGTTACCATTGGCGAAATAAGTACTAGTTGAAAAAAAACGTTAGATGGCGGACCCGATATTACCACAATCTTTCGAAGAATGTGTTCGCGGAATGATTTCATTTAAATATGGAGTCATTTTTTGCACGTTTGACCAAATTTTTACTGCTGAATGTCTTATGACGTCTTTTGCGTACCATAACACTTACAAAAAAATCAAAGGTTTTTCATAAAATAATTTGTTTTTGAAAACAAAAAATTTGGTAAAGACAATTTTTTGTTGTGGGTGTTGTAATGTGTAGGTCCATTTTAATAGTTATGACGCTTGATAGTTCTTAACAGCTACAGTTATGGTATATGTGCAAAAAATCAGACATGTTAAGAGTATGTTGTTGCATTTCCCAAATGAAAATAAGATTTTATTTTGTTCTTCTTTGAAAACATTTTTTTGACAAACTGTACGTATGTATATTGATTGCAATCTAATCTGTAATATTTACATTCGAAGACTTTCTTCCCTTTTTGAAAAGAAACATATAGTATTGTTAGGAAAACGAAAATGCTGAAGACAAAATTCACCACATCAGGGACTTATTATGAGATTTTGTTATAAAATTTATTGGCTTAAGAGTGCTACCATCCGCATGTCCAACGGTGTTGCCAGTTCGATTCCTTCTTGTGTTTATAATTTTACAGCATTTGAATTAACGTAAATAAATTGAAGATTCGTGTCTGTACTGGAACATTTGCAACTAATAATGGAATACTATAAAAAGATGGGGCATTGCGGTTGGTGAGTTAGTTATCATTTGGCTATCATAAGCGAAAATAAAAAGTGTTGTATAAGCGAATATCAATTTACTGTATTAATACAAAGTGTTTAAAAGTTAGAGTGGAATAAATAAAAACCGTTCAACAATAACAAACGTGGTTTTTTTATTTTTATTTTAACGCAATTTAAACGAACTCAAACTTTTTAAAAAGCTTAAAAAGTAACAGTATTATTTCTCTTTTTACTATATTTGGTGTTTAGATTATGCTGTGGTCACTCTTCTTTAAAATTCCTCAGTATTTTATTGTTTTTTTTATATTTTATTTATTAACTATTTCCGAACCTGAACCCATTAACTACTTCTTACATGTTTACCACTTTGTGTTCGGATTTGTTGTATATTTTAATAATATTTGTTTCGTTTATAATAATATTGAACTCTAGAGCAAAATATTAAAAAGCTGCATTGATTGCTATCCGACATTCAATTTTAAAATTTGATTTTGGAATAGAATTTAATATTTGACAAAATATATGAGAAAATGTCATCGAACCAATAAAAGTCACAACATCACTTTTAGTTTGAATGTTTGATTTTAATAAACTATTTTTTTTTGTAGTGATATTTCAAAATATGTTCCATAATTTGGTAAACAAACTCTCTCCTCTTTAATACATAATGAACTTATAATTGCCAATATTTTTCACTTTGACCCTTTTTGCGTTGGGCTAACAAAAGTCCATTTCGATAAATATCTAAAGAATTTCATTAAATTATGGGATAGACAATATATAAGAGACAGAGAATTGTTAAAATGTGTCAATTTTCGTTACAAATACGTTTTTATCACACGCACAGTGGTAAAAATCAAAAATTTAAGTCACAATTTTGTTACCCAAGGTGTCATTGATATTTCTTATACGAGCAAACTTTTTAAAAGTTACTTTTATTTTTATTTTATATATTGAGTTGTCCTCAAGGGGAGCTTCAATTGTGAAACATTTCATTAGTTGGCGTTTGCAATGTGAGCAGGTTGATGGTAAAGCAACTTAAAAAAAAAAATAATCAAAATGAATATTAAAAATAAAGTGATTTAAATAGAGATCTTTTTTTCGCCATTCCTCTTGGGAATGACATGTGGCTGTCCCCAAAGCATCCATTGCATTGTTTCAGTTTCCATAATCAGTTGATTTTCAAGCTTATTAGATGACTATTTTACTACATAGCACGCCTCCAATGTGATTGTATAGAAGGGATTGTGAATTGTGTGGTGAAGATCTTTGCTAAGCGGTGTTGGTGATACTTACTTAGCCTTGCCATTTTTCCCGAGAAGGTGGCGATTTCTCCTGATTATTTGTGTGATGTTTGTTATCATCGACAGAGGTAAACTGAATAAAGATTAAGACTTAATAAAATAAGCATTATAAGCTGCTCAAACACCAAAACAACGCCGAATAACAAAACTATGAACAAATTTTAAAATGAGTACGCAGCTGATAATTTGGGTTTTATTGATCTAGAAAGTAATCCATCGACTTTGTACGCATATGTAAAAGAAGTTATATCGCTTAATCGTTTGAGGATGGTGAAGTGGATCTATGACTCTATAAACATATCTCTCCTTACTTAGAGCTGTACCGCATGGTGGAGAGCTCTGTTGTAAACCAAAAATACATCCAGTTGTATATCCACATGACACTCTGACCACGGTTTCATATAATTGTGGGAATTATTTATCGATAAAATGAATGTGGTCAATACTTTCATACCCACCAGTCAGAGGAGACTTCTGCACAAGGTGCATAGGTGAGTCACTTTGGGCATATCGGGCGCCTTTAAAAGTACTCTCTAGGTATAGCTGGACATTATTCTGGCCGTGACTTCTTTGGAGGTGGCGGTGAGGAGGATAGCTGCTAGGAGTTTTTTGAGGACATTAGAAGGAAGCCTTGCTAGGGCTCTGAACTATGAGCATTCTGACATCTTGTGGGGGGCTAGAGTGGAATGCGCTTGTGGTGACTCGTCTGGGTTTCACGAACCATAGGGTCCTGATAGAGAGTCTTGGCAAGATGTTGATAGATTGCTGAATGGTCATGCGATCTTCACGAATGGCTCTAAGACCGAGTAAGGTAAGGGTGTGAGGGTCTACCTCGTGGACTATGACATTAGACCGAGGTCTTTGCAGCCGAGCTCTGACTGGGCGCTGCGCCAGCTCTAAGCTGGTTTCACTGCTCAAGTCACTTCTGGGTGCTGTACAGCGTGAAGCTATGGTGGGTTCCTGGACACAGTGGCGTGCTGGGAAATGAGACTGTCGAGGAGCTGGCGAGAGTGAGCGCGACCAAGTATATTGAATCGGCAGATGCGTCTGTTAGATCATTGCTTGGGTTCTTTGTGATAATTGGAGCCGTCGTAGAATGAAAGATTTATGGAGAGGCAGAGGAGACTGTTGGGTCTTCAGGTTGCTTAGCCCCAGGACGAAATTGATCCTAAATCTGAAAAGGGAGACCTTTAGGAATCTGATAAGTTTTTTGATTAGCATTAAGTTGGGCTATGGAAAGCGGACACCCCTAATTTTTTCCGAGCTTGTGGCGATGTGGGGGAGCCAGAGGCTGACGAAAATATTTCCTCTTCAGAAGCGCAGGCTAAGGGTGCTAGACCAGGGCTTCTTTAGTGGTCTAGCTGAGGTTACGTCAGTCAGGATCTGTGACATGGAAGGCTGGATTACTTGGCGACACTCGGTTTTTCTTTTAGGGTATCCTTTTTCCTCCCTCTTTTCCTTTCTTTTCATTCTCACATATACCTTTTCCTCTGCTTTTCCTTTTTTCTCTCTGTTTTCTAAAGACTTTCCCCAATGTAACTCTCTGGCCTCTGTGTGTAGTGCCGCTGCACTGCCTTTCAAACCAAGCCTAGTTTATATCGCTTAAGATCAATTTGAAAAAAATTTTCTGTCTGATCACGTGTCCATTGATGAAAGAATACATTTCAAGAAAAAAATTTAAAAATTATTTTCAAATTTATAATTTGTGTGAAACTCAATGAAACGAAAATTAATTAATAATTCCCTTAATATTCAATGAAGGAACTTTGGAACTTCTCTCAGTAAATTAGCTGCACTCGATTCCATTTTTAGACTTATTGAAAGTGACCTACAGCTTAACGCCGGCTCCGAACGGCAAATGTATTAGAGAAGTTTTCAATAGTAAATAATACTCATAACCAGTTGCTAGCTAATGTTACGAGGGATACCGCTGTTGAAAAAACTTTTTCTTTTTCAGTAGATTTGGTCTGGTATTAAACCAAGAACCTTCTGATTGGTAGCCGAATGTCTTACCTACCATACCACAGCGGCACACAAATTAAAAACTTTAACAAACAAGATTATCATGAGTGAAGCAATAGGCTAGTGTGATAGTCTATCAGAGCGGTGGTCACACCAATCCATATGACCCAAAAGCTGGAAGTTTTACGAAATATAAAAAACTGACTAAGCAGTTCGATACACAACAAAATTCTGTACCATAATGGGTAACTTTTTTACTATTTGGGTTTCGGTGTAAATTTTTTCAGTGTAAGAAAATATTCGTGACACCATATGCCAGAAACACTCAATAAGTTTTACAGTTAACCATTGAATAGACTAACAAACGAACTAAGCTAGCAAATCTTTGAATTTTATTCTCAAAATTCGTGCTGAGCGAGTAATGTGTTTCTATCGAAAAATTATCGCCAACGACAAAGATCAATTTTGGCACAATCTGTACATCAACAAACAAAACTGTTGAGTTTGGTGTGAAAAGCGGCCATAGGCAGTTCAAAAACTTCCAATGATTCCTTAAATATGCACTGTTTAGAGCGGTTTATGATCCAGCGGCATCATTGGACTGCACTTCTTCAAGTACGATGTAAAACGCAAGGTTGCATTTAACGGAACAAAATGCAGATTGATTATTACCGACTTTTTATGCTTAAAATAGAACAATAGGACTTGGTTAATATGCGGTTACAACAAAACGGTGTCACATGCTACATGCATGCGATACCATGAAGCTATTGAGAGCGTGCTAGGTGAACAATCAATCTCTCATTTTGAAGCTGTCCATTGGCCGCCAAGACCATGCGATTCGATCAAATCCATTTTCATTTAAATTTGATTTTGATTTAAACAATTAGTTGAGTAATATGTTTTAGTTTTCTGTTAACATAGGGTGGAAGTGGGTAGTAAAGGGTGGGTATAAAAGTATTGACCACATTCATTTTATTGATAAATAATTCCCACAACTATATATAGAAAAACGTGCTCAAAGTTTCATTTTGGTATCCTATTTGGATGTATTTTTGGTATACAACTTCACACAAATCCACACACTGTGGCACGTGCTCATTCATTGAGGTTTTGATAGAACAAAATACAAAATAAAGAAAAACGTTATTTGTATTTTTTTAATTACATTGCCTATTACTTAATTAGTTTATATGGTACATAAAAATAAACAAGAGGTGTCTCCAGCCTGAAGAAAATTAAAATAAAAAAACGTTTGAGTTCTCGTTGTTTTTATAGTCTTTATTTCCTAATTAACTTTATACACAATGTCCAACTTGTTTAACTTCCACTTGGTACACAAATTTATTCAACACTTAATACTCAGCAGTTAATACAGAACTATATGCTTTGACTGTTAAATTATAACTGACTGACCGAGGAGAATGTTGCAGTTTGCGGTATATACTTCACTGTCATTGGTTTCGAATATTCTAGTATTCGTTGTTTTTATAGTCTTTATTTCCTAATTAACTTTATACACAATTTCCAACTTATTTAACTCAGCAGTTAATACACAACTATATGCTTTGACTGTTAAATTATAACTGACTGACTGAGGATGTGCAGTTTGCGGTATATACTTCACTGTCATTGGTTTTGAATATTCTAGTACTTTCTACAACCTATTATTCAGTTGCCGTTAATTCAAATGTTGAGACTTAATACATATGTGATGTATAGTTGAATTGGTAGCAATTTAGGTGGCAGGGTGTTCGTAGCATTGACACCAACCAATATAGAATAATTCCATAATTAAGTTTATAGCTTTAAATGTTCGAATATCCTTTTAGTTGTGTTTATTTCCGAAACATTATGTTATGGCATACTTTTGCTTTTACTTTGCAGTACTACAAATAGCAAACAAATGTCAGAAAATTGATTTCAGTTGTAGTTTTTCTATTTCATGCTCCCATCAACAAACGCACAATGGAGAACTTTGTTTTGCTTAAATTTTAATGTGATATGTTGTTGTGTCTTTATAAAGCGCTTCATATCGATTTAGATATTCATATGACTGTACGACAGTCCACCTCACTCATACAATGAATTGTGTTTTTTTACACTGAAAGAAATTATTTTTCTATTTATGTACTCGCATGTTTTACAAAATTCAAATACACATTCAGAAGCGTACACAGACACACAGAGCGTTTTCCGCTTGTGTGTGTTTTTACAGAAGCATTTACTGTAAGAAAAAAAATGTTGAAAAGAATGATGGGAAACATCAGCAACATTTCAATGAAATCAGAAAAATTTTATCATTTTTTCTCTTATTTGTCTAGATAAGTTTGATTTTAATGTTTTAATTTTGAAGAAACCTAAGCTTAAAAGGTTTTTTAGAACAAATATTCAGTAATTTTTAAACTAATTAACTAGCCAAGTCAAAGGATTTGAAGATATAAGCCAAAGTATGTTCTGGCATTAGGTTACATTTCGGTGGATATGTTTATATATAAAGTTATCAACACATTTTTACTAAGAATCGAAAATTATCGAATCTGTTCTTTTCTAGCCCAATAAAATATCAAATACAAAGCTCCGTGGTACAATAAACCGAGTTCCAGTTCATGAAGAAATTTTTTTTCTCGTTACTCCTCTTGGGAGCATATGGCTTCCACAAAGCATCTCCATCTAACACGGTTTACAGCTGTTGACTTTGCCTCTTCCCATGTTAGGTTGTTCTGTCTCAGTTCTTGGATAATTGTGCATCTCCAGGTGTTTTTTGGTCGAGAACGATTTCTTGAGCCCTGAGGATTTCACTCGAGTGACATTCTGGTGATACTTTCTGGACTTTTTCGGATGGTGTGTCCGATCCATCCCCACTTTCGTTTCCTTATCTGTTTCAGTATGAGTTCCTCATTAGTCATGCTCCACAGTTCTGTGTAACTTAGGATGTTAGGCCAGAATATTCTGCATATGATTCTGAGGCACTTGTTAATGAATACCTGGAGTTTCTGTGTGATGTTATTCGATACAAGCCAGGTTTCACTGCCATACAGCAGTACCGATTTAACACATGAGTTGAATATTCTGAGCTTAGTTCGTCTGGATATATGTGAGCTTCCCCATACTGACTGCAGTTGTCCAAATGCCGCCCTCGCTTTGTCGAGCCTCTTATCTACGTCTGTTTCTGCGCCACCATTTGTAGTCATTGTACTTTCTAGATAGCAGAAGTTATCTACGTACGCGACTGGCTGAGCCTGTAGTATGATGTTTTTCTGATGTTCATCCCAAATCCAACACGACGAGCCAATCTTTCTATGTCCTCCAGTTTAGACTGCATATTGGAAATCTTATGCGAGAGTAGACAAATGTCATCCGCATAGTCAAGTCTTTGAGTTGGTGTGAGAGACTTCATGTGATTCTTCTTCTTTTCGAACAAACTTTGCTCATTATGTCATCCAGCACGATCGTGAATAGCTGAGGTGATAGTGGGCATCCTTGTTTAACTCCAACATTGGTGTGGAATGGTAAGCTGATGTTTCCGTTGTGAAGAACTGAAAGTTCTGCATCTTCATACATCGCTCTAATTATTCGGTACTCGGACATTCTTTTGGTTCTTAGTGCTTTTCATATAGCCGTTCGCCTGATGGTATCAAACGCTTTCTTGAAATCGACGAATAGTAGATACAGGGGGTACGCCATTCTATGGACTGTTCAATGATTATTCGTATAGTGTTGGCCTGATCTACGCAGCTTATTTGTCTCGCAGTATGCTGTCCATTCTGCTCTGAAGCCTCCCCTGTTTTATGACTGCATGTATCTTATATATGGTGTTAAGTAGTAGTAGTAGTAGTTTTAAGTCGCCAATTTTTGGTAACTTTACAATGATGCTCTTCTTCCACGTAGGAGCCAGCCTCTCCTCCTCCCATGCTGATATGATGTGAGGCAGCAGAAGTTCAGTTTCAGTTTCAAGTTTGGATGTCAATCCGTAGAATTTCTGCTGGTAGTCCATCTTCGCTTGCCGCCTTAATATTTTTCAATTTACCAATCGCCTCTTTTATCCCATTCAGATTGGGAGGGTTTCATGGTATTCTTAACTTTTCCCCTATCTATGTTCTCAACTGTTTCGCTGTTCTCAGTAGTGTTCGTGACGTTACTAATTTCATTGAAATGTTCTATCCATCTCTGTGTTTGTGCATCAGTATTCGTTATTAATGTACCACTTTTATCAGCAACAGCTTGGTTCCTATTACACTTTCGATTAGTGAGATATTTAATCGTCTGGTGTAGTTTTCTCATATTATTCTTGCCAGCTGCTTCTTCTGCTGCCGTTGCCAGTTGTTCCAGGAAATTTCTTCTGTCTCTTCTTGCAGCTTTCTCTACTTGTTTTGCCAGACGTTGGTATTGCTGCTTCAAGGTATTGTTGCCATTCAGCTGCAGTTTCAGTTTCCTTCTTTGAGAAACTAGGTTCCAAGTGTAATCTGATATCTAAACTCTTCTTATTCTTGACTCCACTACCGTGTTGGCCCATAGTGGACCAGATGTTGGTATTGTCGCTACCTATATTCGCGTTAAAGTCACCCATGAGTATGATGATGTTGAAGATATTAAGAAAAGAAGATATGGTTGGATAGGTTACACATTAAGGTCGTAAAACACAGTGTCTAAGGCAGCACTGCCAAGCAACCCACAAAGCAATCTATGCAAAGTTCGGCTGAAAAATACATGGTCTCCTACATTAATTAAGGAGTTAAAAGAAGTCGGTTATATCTGGAACAAGGCAATGAGAATTGCTCCCAATAGGGTTCGCTGGAAATTTTTAATTGAGACTGTGTGCTACCCAGTAGGAGAATAGCGCAACATCATTATCGAACTTTTTTTTATCACAAATATGAAGTTATCGAAATCTTTTTATCATAAATATCAAGGGTTTAAAATTTTATCGACTTTTCATTATAAATGGAAAGTAATCGAAATATTTTCTTTTATCAAAAATCGAAAGTAATTGTTTTTTTTAACATAACTAGAATGCTATCGAAATCTGTTTATCATATAAAGAAAGCTATAGAATTCCGTATATCGCTGATGAGAAGTAATCGCTTTTTTTTCCTCATAAATAGAAAGTGAGTGAATTTTTGTTATTAAAAATAGGGAGTTATCAAATTTTTCAATAGAAAGTTATCGCATTTTATTGTCATAAATAAAAAGTCGGGGAATTTCTTTTACTATAAATAGAAAGTTATCGATAATTTTTTATCATACGTTAATAAAAAGTCATAGAAAATTTTACTTTTTTGAAAAAAAAAAATGGTTCGCCCACGACTAGAAAGTACACTATCAGGCTCTATGGCCCATTGTGACACCCTCAAGAAAGAACGCGGAAACTCATCAAGGATACAAAGTCAGAGACTAGAGAGATCGACTCCATACACTTTAATGTGCAAGTCACAAGTCCCGGAACCCATATGAGAGTTACCATCGAATGAGCCAAGATATCCATTAGAAACCTGCGGTATTCATGGACTAGGATAGACGTCGAGGTGCCGCTAAGGAGAGACCATAATCGTTAGAAATCCGCCTATCCGAAAAGATCAGAAGATGCTCAAGAAAAATTTCGCCATTAAACAAGCATTGCACGGTCTCCGCCTGAAATAGACTGCAGTAGTCAGGACACCTATAAGACAGAGTCTAGTGTCAGAATTCTTTATAAACATACCACAACTCACTCTGTCCTGCATCTTATAGATGTCAAGGACATTTTGAGGAAACTCCTGTATGTTAGACCAGAATTCTCTGGTGGTATATTATCAAAGCAAAAACTCTTATCGAGGAAGTTATGAGAAACCATGTAATCGATCCGAAGATGTCTGTGGTCCCCAATAATCACAGTGTGTCCATAGTCCAGTTTAGGCCAGGAGTTAAACGCATTTAGCTTTGCTGCCACCAGCTTAGCCCTCTGCTTCAGAAGAAAATCGGTGGGGAGCCAGTTAAGTTAGCAAATAAGGCTTCGGTTGGAGTGGAGCACTGCTGATCAGGACAGCTGCTTGGCTGTGCACCCTGTCTATCAGTTTACAATGACACTGATACTTATACACTGTCTGCCAAATATAAGCACCGTAAAGTAGAGTGGGTTCAACTACAGACTGATAGAGCCCGTAGGTGACGGCAGGCTTGAGCGCCATAACGAAATTCAAACCAAACTAAACAAAAAGCAACTATGAGCTGTTAAATCGGTTATCAAATAAAGCAGTGTTGTCAACTTAAAGTTATGAGTCACTAAAAATCATTTTTACCGCAGTATTCCAAGTGAAGCAAGTGGGACTTCTCTCAATCAATGTGCTGTTCTCGATTCTATTTTTAGCCTCATTGAAAAGGCATCTACAGTTTAACGCCGGCTTCAATTGGCAAATGCATTAGTTAAAGAAGTTTTTCATGGCGTAATACTCATAACCAGTCACCAGCAATATAATGAGGTAATACCACTGTTGAAAATTATCAGACGGTATGGCCTGCTATTGAACCAAGACCTTCCCGGTGGCGAAAGTCATAGTGAGTCATAGTAAACCATCGATGACTGACGATGAATTTACTTTGGTGTCTTACATGACTTTTTAAAGTAATTGTACAAATTGTCATAGACGTCCGTTTATTGATGAATCCTAACAGACAATATCTCTGGCAATCATTAGTGCCTTAATCATTAACGGAGAGGTGTAACAGACAAAATCTTACATCATTCAGCATGAAGTCGACTCATAATAGACAATGTCGCTAAATTTCAGAATGTACTCTACACATAACAGACAATGTCGCTTAATTTCAGCTTTCTTTAGTATGGTGACACACAATGACATCATATATAACTCCCTTTGATATGTCATTGTCGCGAGGACTCATCAATGAAATATTTCATTCATGAAAATTTTATACAAATTTCGACTTCAAATTGATATTGTGACAATGATACATCAATGAAAAAAATTATAGTAACAATGTCGTTCAAATACGCCACCGGGTTGGTTGGTATAACATCATTGAATGTCACCCTACTAAAGAAAATTTAGGCTTGGCATCATTGTCTGTTATAAGTCTACTACATGCTGAACAATGCAAGATTTTGTCTGCTATACCACTTCATTAACCGAATAGAGCACTAATGATTCTCGATGATATTGTCTATTAGGACTCACTAACACACGGGCGCCTGCAAGACAAAATTTAATTCTGTTATCTATGAAAAATTCAGAAAATTCTTAGTCAGTCATTGTTGATTTATCAGCGTCTGTCACGATAATTTACTATGACGTATTCGTTTCAAATTATTTGATTAAATTTTCTAACAATTTTACTTTTTGAGAAAACCCTCTTTGTAAATACATACATACGTATATGTATGTATGTATGTATATATTTTTTCATATCAATCGATTTTTATCAAATAATAACTGTACCAATTCACTTGTACTGTATCCATTTTCCTACACATGTTGCCATTGTTAAATATCTCTATTGTTATTCATATTTGTTTCCCTCTCTTCACAATTTCTTACCACGAACGCGTACATTGTGTTCAGATGAACCGGAAGTAAAAAAGAGTGAGAATAAAAGAAAGCCTTGACAAATTATTGAAAATATTTGTTTTCTATTTAAGCTTTGAAAAAATTCGATTTATTTTGTGTGATTCACACACTGAACCCCACATAACACTGTTCTATTTCTATTTATATACTCAATCTACTACTGAAACTCTCTCCTCTCTATTATTAGGAGTATTGATACATCGTAGTCGTAGTTTTATATTTAAATGTGACATACAAATGTCACAAGATACGTATGCACAAATAATATATAGAAACACATACTTATACATAATTAAGCGTATGTTCATGTTTAACATACACATACAGAATCAGTCCATTAAAATACAAAGTTATAATGTTGTATTTGTGTGCTAATGTAGTATATGTTCCTAACGTATTGTGTGTGCTTGTGTGTAACTGTCACTGTGTTTGTGTAATAAAAATGTTAATGCGTTGCTGTCTGTATATATCGTTTATGTCTCTACATATTTAACAAAAGCATTAAGGAAATGTACCAAACGAACAAAATACAAAATAAACAACAACAACGTTATGCCAGTGAACGCACAAAGAAAATCCTAAAAGTAGACAATACATTTTATTGTTGTCGATAGTGTTGGGTAATGGTATTTACAGTTAAAGCACATTTTGCTTGGCGCTATAAGAGACAAATGGTTAAACATCAGCAGTAAAATACTAAATAAAGTATGTACTGCTTGCTTACCGAAAAAAAGGTAAGTTGAGTGCCAGCAGTATTAAAGCATTTAAATATTTAAATTGGGTACTTTGCACTAATATTATGCATTAAATGCTGTTGTTGCTGTTGTTGTTGTTGTTTTGATATTGTTAAACAGCGTATCAAGTTACTAAAATATGTAGTAAAGAAGAACGTACACACGTTAAAACTGGTTTCCGAATTGGCATGAATTTTGATGGTAAACATAAGGAGTATATAGGGTGTCTGTATTAAAAAGTATAGAAACTGGATTTCAGATGTAATTTATGATATTAATGTCTACTAGTAAGAGAACAACGCTCATATTTGGTGGACGGTGTGTGTGAAGTATCAGTGTAGATATTTGTAGGCTGATACATAGGGCTCTCAGGTAGCAACACTCTATTCCACTCCAACCAAAGCCTTATTTGATATACTTAGTTGGCTCCCCATCGATTTTCTTTTGAAGCAGAGGGCTAAGCTGTTGACATTACACCTAATCTGGACTATGGATACGCTGCGATACTTGTGGACCACAGACATTATCTGGTCAATTACACGGTTTCCCTTTTCTCGATAGGAGATTTGACTTCGATAAACTCACGAGAGACTTCTGGTCTAACGAACAGAAGTTTCTTCAAACTGACTTTGAGATCTTAACGACGGATCCAAGTTGCTGGGCAGAGTAGGCTGTGGTATATACATAGTGGGTTCTGATATTAGACTGTATGGTGTCAGTCTATTCATAATGAAATATCAAATCAAATTGAACAAAAAGTAACTGTCAGTTGAGTAATGTCGGATAACGTCACTGAATGTCACCATACTAAAGAAAGGTGAAAACTAGTGGGCTGTGGTATATACATAGTGGGCTCTGACATTAGACTCTCTTACAGGTTGCCTAGCCGCTGCAGTGTATTTCAGGCGGAGTTCATGGCCATACTGAGAGCTGTGCAATACTCGGGATTTTCCCTGGAGATCTTCTGAATTACTTGGATAGTCTAGATGCGAACAAGTCCTTTGCGAGCCTAACATTGATGTTCCGATTGCCTCGATTAGGCAACGGGCGACCAGTCTGGGTTTGTTATGGAGCCGAAACTGGAGGCGGCGCGTGTTTATATTTGCATTCACGTGTCACTAAGCCTGACCAGAGGTATTCTGTTGCCACGGGAATCGGGAGCCCCAGGGATTCCGATCTCTGCCCGACTATTAGGTAAGCTTCCTTGTGGGAGCTTCGTGGTGGCTTTGGTTTATACCTAAAGCGCAGGCAGTGCGTGAGTCCGGTATGGTGTTGCATCTCCTCAACCGGGTGCTGTGACCCATAGCACAGCGGGAGTTTGAGATAAGGTCCAGCTCCCCACCAAGGTGTGAAGGTTAAAATGTCCTAACAACACACCTTTGAATTTGGTACTCGATTGTTGGTGGACACATTGTATTCACTCGTGCCATTGGGCACAGTGAGGTATGCTGCACGGCGAAGACTCACGTATACCCAAATGACATCTGCCTCGGTTAGGCTCACCGGCGACCAGTCCGTGGCTGTT
Organism: Wohlfahrtia magnifica; assembly: GCA_023159175.1. Classification (NCBI taxonomy): domain Eukaryota; kingdom Metazoa; phylum Arthropoda; class Insecta; order Diptera; family Sarcophagidae; genus Wohlfahrtia; species Wohlfahrtia magnifica. Next base: position 3,843,936 of record JAKWBJ010000054.1, read on the forward strand.
GTGGGAACTTAGTGGTGGCCGCGGTTTAAACCTAGAACGCAAGCAGAGCGTGAGGCCCGGTGATTGTTGCATCTCCTTCACCGGGTGCTGTGACCCATATCATGGCAGGAGCTTAGATGGTCTCCAACATTTCACCAAGGTGTGAATATTAGCTCTCTAACAACGCGCCTTTGAATTTGATACTCACTCGTGATTTTCACTTGTGTTTATCATTAGTGTCTTGGGCACCGTGGAGTATGCCAGCGCGGCGAGACTTACATACACCCATGATGTCACTTGCATCGGTTGGGCTGAATATAGTATTATCCCGGTCGATGGATGGACAGAATAATATTTCACCTTTCATGTAATGCCCATACACTAAAGCCACATGATTTTACCTTCACAGATGGATCCAAGATGGCTTCCAGTATAGGGGCTGGTATTTTTTCCAAGTCTGCTGACTTTGTATAATCTCTTAGACTACCGGAGGTCTCTAGCATCAGATAGAGGTTTTTGGCAACTATGCAGGCTTGTAGGATGCTGAGAGATCGGGGGTCTTTGGGTAGAATCAGTTTTTTTTTCTGACAGTCAGCCCGCCATTAGAACCCAAGTAGTGACTAGGATTTAGTTCTTCTTATGTAAAGAGAAGATGAAGCTATTCGGTGCTACATGTACTATTTCGTTGGTACTAAAAGGGCTGTCACCTTCTATTCTGACATCTGCTGCCCAATGACATCAGCCAAAGGGCAAATCTATAGTTTCTTTCATGAGAGGGCACAGAAAAGGTGGAGTTCCCTTTGCTCTTGAAGACGCTGTTGCCTCGGTATGACAATGACAAGACACTAAAGCTCCATTTCCAAACTCTTTGCGGTATGCACGGGATGATCGGAGAATATGTATTTGCCCATCAAGCTCTACTCCAGAATCTGCAGAAATGTCTCTGAGAGGAAGACAATCGTTCACTTTTTGTGTGAATGTTCGGATCTGGCGGGTAAACGATTGCGATACTTTGGCGTACCTTTCTTGGTGCAGTGCGCAGCTCTAGATCTACTTGATAATCTGCACTTCATAAGCAGCTCAACGTAGCTATAATCTCCATTTTTCTTTCATTAACATTTCAGGTGGTCCTTTACCTGTGGTTTGCTTGGTTTCAAAACGGCACTTTGTTGCTAATTGCAGTTGATCTCGGTTTGATTAACTAGCCAACTTACCTACAAACCCACCTACGATGTTTTAGGAATAGGATTGAATGCTTGTAGTTTATTGCGTTTTATATACAATTAAAGCAAAAATAATCCTTCAATTTAATCTTATTTTCCTTTAACCTTAATTAATATGAAACAGGGCTTAACCGCAACACGCTACATAACTTTTTTTGTTGGTTTTCCAGAGAATATTCAATACAATTTTTTTTGTGAGTAATTTACACAAATTGTATGGTTTAAGGCTTTTCATTTTCTTTACCTACCACTTGGCCTTGCCGCCTTAATTATACATTTACTTTTCATATTAAATTACCAGCTTTTTTTGTTTGCCTTCCTATTCCCTTAACTGTGGCAGCATTTAATTTGTGCCTGGGAGATTATAATGCTGTCCTTAAGCTTGAAGCGAATGAAGGAATAGAATAAAAATTTTATTTTTATAACTCATTTAAGATGAAAATTATCGTTGTTTTTTATTATTCACCCCCCCTCCCCCCTCACTCCCCCAGCAATTTAATGTATAGAATGATAATAAATCATATTGACATGCATGTTAGATGATGTTTCTAAATCATCAACCGGCACATATTGATTGAAATCGAAATAAATTTTGTTTTTATTTTCCCAATAATTGTTGGCCAATTATTTCTTGTTGGAAATGTTTGTCAAAAGCCATTAGTACTTTTAATATGAAAGCTTTTATTTTATTACCGCGTATATGAGTAGAAAAATTTTTGTGTAACCCCGGAGCGATTTAATAGCGAACAACGAAAGAAATGTTTTGTTACATCATAAACGTATGTAACATTTTCATTTTTTATCCTCCATTATTATCATTCATTCATTTATTCATTTATTTTCATGTAAAGGGTCCGCCAAATAAATTTTTTTTTAAAATGCTGTATTTGAAAGTACGATCCTTCCGGTTAGTAATGGAGAATAATTTCATTCAAATGGCTGGCCATGCAGTAGCCTACACGATCGGTCTAATTTTTAAGCACATTATCGATTGTGTGCAGTTGTATTTCACCAATGGCTTCACAAATATTGTCCTCTAAAGCGTCAATTGTCTCTGGCTTGTTGGCGTAACACTTATCATTGACGGCACCCCACAAATAATAGTCCAACGGTGTCAAATGCAGCTCCGAGGTGGCCAAACGACATCAGCTCTGCGGCTGATAATGCGATATTCAAAAACAGGGCGCAAAACATTGAGTGTAGCTTCGGCTGTGTGGCACGTAGCGCCGTCCTGTTGAAACAAAATGTTACTAATATCCTCCTCTTCAATTTTTGTGAAAAAAAAAAATCGTTCAACATGGCCTGATAACGATCACCATTGACTGTAAAGGCCACTCCTTGCTCATTTTCGAAGAAAAATGGCCCAATTATGCCTCTGAACAAAAATTCGCACCAAACAGTGACTCGTCTTGGGTGTATCGGTTTTTCAATGTATGCGTGCGGGTTTTCTGCGCCCCAAATGCGACAATTTTGCTTGTTTACATACCCGCCAAGATCAAAATGTGCTTCATCTGAAAAGATTATTTTTTTTTTTTTGGAAAAATCGGCATCTTCTGTAAGTCGATCGCAGGCCCAGATTCCCAGCGTTGTTCAAGCGTATACACAACCATATTCGTTCAGCGGAAGGATAAAACTAATTATCTGTCAAATCAGGCATGAGCTAAGTGTTACCATTCACGAAATAAGCACTAGTTGAAAAAAACGTTAGATGGCGGACCCGTTATTTTTTTTATTATTCCGTGTTTATAATAGTGATTACAATGTTTGTGAATTCTTTAAGGAATTTTTACGAAAACAATTAACAATTAGAAATGTTATCCCATTGTCTTGTGGTTCCTCTTTTTGAAAGGACACCAGAATTTTTGCGATAAAAATTAACAAGTAGAAATGTTATACCATTGTCTGGTGGTTCCTCTTTTTGAAAGGACACCATCATTGTCATAAGCATTAAATAAAAAAAAATGATATTTATGTTTCACAAATTTAATTTAATTATCAGAAGCGTTTATTACATTATTGCTCATCACTGACATATAAGATACCAAGAAGCAAACTATCAATAATTATTAAGATGAAATTAAAATTATCAGAAATGTATTTAATATTCATATGTTTTTTTGTTTCATTAAATTTGATTATTTATGAAAAAAGTCAAGAGAAAAACAAGTACATGAGGCATCATTATAAGCATAATCTGTTGCAATTAACTCTACAAACATTAAAAACATACCACGTGAGCACATAACCAGGGTACCCGGGTATTCACTATAATTGTTGTTTATTTACAGTTACAACAGAGTTAATTAAATGTTCAAAGAAATTTAATAATACGGCGGCATAAAAGATGAGTGCGACCTGCCATAAGTTGTTGACTTGCCTTTGGCACAGACGGTGAGCTGGCACCTTATGTGTTCAAAACATATGTGGATCAGAATACATGCATAAATGATGTAAAAATGTTTAAGTTTCTTAAGTTCAAAGTTTGATTTCTAGTGGATACATGTGTACCAGCTTATACCTTCTATGGTTAAGTTTATGTCACTGTAATATTTATGTAAAAGTGATTTTGTATACCTCTGCAGAAAAGCGAGTTCATTATCAGACTTTTTGCAATAGTAGATGTTAATTTCATTAAAATAATTAATTAAAATAATTTAAACAACAATAATAATAAATTAAATTTTTTTTGATTTGAAAGAAACTATTCTAGAAAATTTATTTATTTTATAAGTCTTTTAAAAAAATATCGTTTCAATCATATTTTTGTTAAAGAATATCGAAACTCAAGTCAATACTCGTACATTTTGAAGTTTGTACGAATACGGATTTTTTTTTTGCTTTTAATTTTCAGTGGTACCGTAGTTATATTTTTCATTGTACAGTTTCCAAATTTAAGCGCTTTTTGGTATATTAGCGATTTATTTGTGAAAATAGTATATGGCAATCCAGTTATTGGAGGCCCAATTAGTCTAGAAATAACATAGACGTGACTTATCAGCTGATACGATAACTAAATGGTGAATACATACAAATAGTTAGTTGTTCAGTAACGAACGTAACGTAGACTTTTCTATGTTTTTTCTTCACACACAACATCAGCTGACATAAAATTGTAAACAAAGAATTTGCATTGTCACAAGAGTGTAAGCAAAGAATTCGCGCTTAAATGAAATAAGCAAAGAAAAATGTTAAAGTGTGTGTTGTAAATGATAATTTTTAAAATATAATAAACTTAAACAAAATTGATGATGACAAATTAATATTGTTGATGCAATAGCATGAATTACTTTAGAATTTATTATTTCGTCTCTTTTTTCTTTTGTTGTTTACACACACACACAGACACATACACACAGTTGAAAACAGCTGACACTTTTCTACTTCAACAACTAAACACACTTAACGTTTTGATCGCGTAACTTTTAAATCTCGTCTACCGTCACTTCTAGCCTAATTTGGCTCTTATTTGGATTACGTTTGACACGCAAACCGCGTGGTGGCACGCGGGAGGTTCGAGAGCTTTCGATGTGTTGTTTTACTCAGCCATATAAAAAGCACATGGATGCGAACATCAATCAGTTTATGTGTCGTAAACTCAGCGTGGGCAGTTTAAGTAAAGTTAACTCAGTGAATGTGTTATTGGTGTGATTCTAAGGAGTGGTTTCTAAGGAGTAAACTCGTGAAGTTACTAGTGAACTAAAAACCGGTTTAGTTGGAGCTAACTCACTAAAGAGAGTTAAGTGTGGATAACATCTGGTTGAAAAGGTTGCGACCGAACCTCAATTATAACTACGATCAGATTGGAAGATCTTTAGGAAGAAAGATCTGTCGGGTAATTGTTGTTGTTTACAAGATTGTAAACAGACAGAATAATTACAAATACAAATTGTTATTGCCTATAAAAAGATTACAAGGAGTGCTGCACATAACCGTGTTGAATAAAGGATTTTTAATTAAAATCAAACACAAAATTTATTTTATTTTAACTACAATCTACGAACTCATAAAAACACGTTTTTAAAAAGGTAAAAACGTAACAATAGATTTAAATCGAATGTCTATCAACACTGCTTCCTCAATCTACTTTTGCATATCCAACACATTGCACTGCAAAAGTGGCGATCATTAACTGAGTATTGATTGCACTCAGAGTTTGATTAGATTGCAAATTTCTGTAGTAAATCTCCAGTTCTTAGTTAAATTATAAGTCTTATGAGCCTTAATTCCAGCGTTGATTCGATGAATCGATTAGAAACAGATTTAAGTTATTAGCAGAAACCCTACAACAGAGGATCTTCAAAATAAAATTTTAAACATATAATTATTACCGATAGTTAATTGATGGTCCATTATGTTACCAAATATAGGGTCCGCCAAATAAATGTATTTTTTTGAAAACAGGGCGCAAAACATTGAGTGTAGCTTCGGCTGTGTGGCACGTAGCGCCGTCCTGTTGAAACCAAATGTTGCTAATATTCTCCTCTTCCATTTTTGTGAACAAAAATTCGTTCAACATGGCCCGATAACGATCGCCATTGACTGTAACGGCCACTCCTTGCTCATTTTCGAAGAAAAATGGCTCAATTATGCCTCTGAACCAAAATCCGCATCAAACAGTGAATCCTCTTGGGTGTATCGGCTTTTCAATGTATGCGTGCGGGTTTTCTGTGCCCCAAATGCGACAATTTTGCTTGTTTACATACCCGCCAAGATCAAAATGAGCTTCATCTGAAAAGATGATTTTTTTGGCAAAATCGGCATCTTCTGTAAGTCGAAAAAAGCGTTACCATTCACGAAATAAGCACTAGTTGAAAAGAAAACGATAGAAGACGGACCCGTTATTGCATAGCGAAAGTAAGAGTACAAAGACAAGAAATACATTTGTATGGATTACCTTACTTATTACATAAATAAACAGATAAGAGGTGGAAAAATCGGTTAAGTCCTATGATTTTTAGACATAAATTACCAGTACATAGTGCAATAATGCACCATGTTGTGTAAGCACTTTTGTTGAACAGTACGAGTTCAGCATTAATTAATCGATTAATCAAAGATCTAAAATTTTGTTTATTATAACAAAATACATAAATGCTTTTTTTTTAATGAAGTGTTGACGTAGTATCTGACATTTATTAAATTAAAAAAAAAAAACTACATCGGAACGAAACCTATGCCCTAAATTTGCACTGATTTTCTGTTTTTTCATTGCCCTTAAAGGTCATTAGCAAAGGTCGTGGTTGTTAGTATTTAACCTTTGGCGATTTCATATTTACACAAAAAACACATGTATGTGTACTTATGTATGGATGTATGTGTGAACTTGTAACATATTTTTAGGATAAACATAAATAATTAATCTCTTTCATGTTTAAGATTTTGTTCACATGATGGATGGATGATGAATTACATGTAATCTGTGCTTAATTAGAAAAGAAGCTTTTAATACTATTTCATCGCAGTTACATGACGAAAAATTTTTTATTGGAGATTCGAGTGTTTTGTCTCTCCAGACAAATCTATCTAAAAGAGGCCCCCCTGACTTTTCAGCTTATGACAAACATGATCAAGAGAAAACGCCAATTATTTAGAAAAAAATAATAATGTTAAGTAAGGACTACTACACACAATTATATGGACGAGAGCTACTAATCATCTATTTAGTGCGCTTGAACTGAAAACGATGGATGCTTTGTGGGAAGCCAATATACTGTACAGAGGAGTGACGGAAAAAAAATATTTGTTAAAGAAAATGAAAAATATTAGAGATTTTTCTTCTTATTGCATAGTGTAAGCAACAAATGGAAACAAATTTTCGGATGCGGTATGGTCACCTAACTTCAAAAATCATCAGCATTTCAGATTCTATGGATAAGTTTTTTTTTAGAGTTTTTTTCTAAAATGTGAGATTTTTGAAGAGGCTGCTTCATACATCCTATGATAACTTTCAAATGAGTCATTCGATTTTGTTAAGCTTTATGTTAAAAAACTCCAAACTAAACCAGCTTAAAGTCGATGTAATTTAATTTTTTTAATATAACCCGAGTTTTTGGTGTTATTGAGAAAAATTCATATTTTTTTTTTGTTTTTGAAAAATAATGATATTTTTGATTTCTAAAAATTCACCAAAAATAGAAAGCAGCTAATAAAGGGTGCGCCATCTAACGTTTTTTTTTCAACTAGTGCTTATTTCGTGGATGGTAACACTTAGCTCATGTCTGATTTGACAGATAATTAGTTTTATCCTTCCGCTGAACGAATATGGTTGTGTATACGCTTGAACAACGCCGGGAGTCTGGGCCTGCAATCGACTTACAGAAGATGCCGATTTTTCCAAAAAAATCATCTTTTCAGATGAAGCTCACTTTGATCTTGGCGGGTATGTAAACAAGCAAAATTGTAGCATTTGTGGCACAGAAAAGCCGCACGCATACATTGAAAAGCCGATACACCCAAGACGAGTCACTGTTTGGTGCGAATTTTGGTCCAGAAACATAATTGGGCCATTTTTCTTCGAAAATGAGCAAGAAGTGGCCGTTACAGTCAATGGTAATCGTCATCAGAGCATTTTGAACGAATTTTTGCTACGTGCCACACAGCCGAAGCTACACTCGATGTTTTGCGCCCTGTTTTTGAAGATCGCATTATCAGCCGCAGAGCTGATGTCATTCGGCCACTCCGGAGCTGCGTTTTGACACCGTTGGACTATTATTCGTGGGGTGCCATCAAAGATAATTGTAACGCCAACAAGCTAGAGACAAATTGACGCTTTAAAGGACAATATTCGTGAAGCCGTTGGTGAAATACAGGTGCACACAATCGATACAAATTGGACCGATGGTGTAGGACCATTTGAATGAAATTATTTTCCATTATTAACCGGAAAGATTGTACTTTCAAATAAAAAAGAAATTTGAGAAAATATTCAGTAGTTTTTTATAGCATTTTAAAAAAAAAAAATATTTGGCGGACCTTTTATTTACCAGTTTCACTATTTATTCACAAAGCTGCATATAATAGAAATAAAATAAACCATAATTCAAGAAATATATATTTTATTTCCAATAATTGCAATGCAATTACAGCTATTCCTCCATGAGAACCTCAAGAGCCACAGATTCATTCAACATTAGTTCCGCCGTCTATATCCGTGAGCGTCATTCTCCGTAAATGTATTCGCAAGCTAATGTCAAATATAAGAAAATCCGTTAGAAGTTTTTTAGTTGCGGCCTGCTATACATGAAAACCTGAAGGGCACCCAAATTATGGACCGATCACACCCTTAGCGTGGCTCAGATCCACTTGAGCGTTTCAGTGTTCCAAGCATTTGAAGTTCTTAAAAAAATTGAAAATAATAGTATGCGGTGGTGCACAATTGGGTTACGGTGTCAAGCAAATTCATCTACAAGCGGTTATATTGGTCCACCTGTGCCCATCTGTCTGTCAAGCTCGATAGCACAACCCCCTGCGTTAGAGCCAGTGAGGACCATCATAAGCAAACTAATTCCCTCGTATGTCCGACAAAACTAAACTTGATAATTTGGTAGCCTTTTTGAAGAGTCAATTAATTCATTTAGCAGAGTATGCTGACTATACCTATAACAGACAGTTGCGCCTCTAATAGACAATTGCGTCTATAATAGACAGTTGCGCCACATGGGCAAGGCCACTATGAGGATACTTATCGGCTTCTTGGCGTACCAATACCATATTTAAATATTACCTCTTCAATCTCAATGTGGTACCTGATACGGAGTGCCGCCTTTGCAGGAGAGAGAAGGAGACGATGGAGATATTATTTGTGAATTAGACGAAACTTAATGCAGCCTTTAAGATTCGCTTTTTTTGATGTTGATATTTGGATCTGTACGAACAGTCAGGCTGTGATCAGGGCACTCCCCGGTGTCTAAAAGACATCGCGACTGGTATATGAATGTCGGGCGTCTCTAAACGTGATACCTGAATACCTGAAGTAATTGTGTGGCTGACGAACTAGCGAGGGAAGGATCCCCCTTAGCAACTAGGAGGTTGAGTATCTAGTTGGGGTGCTATTTTTCTCTTGCAAAGTACTGTGATGCATGTTGGGCGGGGAAAATATACGGTGGCAGGATGAACTGTTTATCATGGTGATGCCGCGACATAGACTGCGAATCCTGGAGGTACTGAGCAGCTAGTGCGCATGATAGGTGACTGAGTCTACCGTTCAATGATTACTATAGAGGTTGTCGTAATGAGGAAGAGAAGGAGACTGTCAATGTCCGAATCTTTCGGATATTAGGACTGATTTTCTAGCCCGTTTCTGCATGCCATCTCATACCTAGCTGATATAAATGTCAGCAGTGTTTCTTCCTTTGTGCATGTGTCTGGTTGGTTCTTTTCTGGCCGGGGCACTGTTATGTAGGTGCTTTTGGGCGCTAGCTTCTATGGGCATCACAGTGGGATCAGTATTAGATCCAAGAGAGTAGGACCAGTGTCTGGGAACCCGTTTCAACTAACCAATGCATCCTTTAATTGTGTCTGAAAAGGTTCGTCGGCTACCAATTGAGGATATTGTGGTCTTCATCACCCTTTCGTAAGTTCTATCGGGCTTAAAAATCATCTCCTTTTGTTTTTGTTTTTAAATTTATTATAAAGTGTGTGCAAATTTGATGTTAGGAATTAAATTGGCTTAAAAATACATTTGTTTGGCAAATTCAGTTTCATTCAATATAAAATGTCGGGCGAATGTCCACCTCTAGTACGTCTGCAGACGTCCGCTCTTTTCACAACATTTTGAACCACATTCGCAATAAAGCTTTGCTTATCTCGTCAATGCAGCGCCGAATTTCAGTGTCAGTTGTTTGTGGTTTGGTCAAATTGCAGCAGTGAAACAACTTCAGCGGCGTTAAATCACAGGAACGAGGCGGCCAATTGACATCGGTAAATCGAGAATTTACGCGACCGGGAAATTTCTCATGCAATAACTGAATTGTTTGTCTGGCTGTGTGGCTTAAGGCGCCGTCCTGCTGAAGCCAAAGGTCACTGATGTCAACATTAGCCAATTGTGGTAACAAAAAATTAGTTATCATGGTTTGGTAGCGCAAAGAATTAACGGTGACGACAATTTCTTGCTCATTTTCGATAAAATAGGAGCCGATGATGCTGCCTAACCACAAGCTGCAACATACGATCACCTTCTTTGGATATAATGGTATTTCGAGGACTGTTTGTGGATCTTGTGAGCCTCATATGCGACAATTTTCTTTGTTTACATAGCCGCCAAATTGAAAATGGGTTTCATCACTTAAGATGATTTTGTTCAAAAATGCGTTGTTTTCGTACAGTTTTTCAAACAGCCAATTCAGTAAATATTTACAATTAAAATTTTTTGTTTAAGAGGTTAGCGTTCCATAGTTAAAATTTCCTATTTTTTTGTACTAAATAAGTTAAAGGTTGATAGCTGAATTCTTGACATTTCATCATTTGACAGCCAATTTACTTCCTAACCTCAAATTTTACTTCCTAACCTAACTAATACAGTCATTTATTGTGTCTGAACAGGTTCGTCGGTTACCCATTGAGGGCATTTGGGTCTTCGTACGTAAAGTTGAGGATATTCTTCGTGTAACTGTTTCGATTGGTGTTTCTGGACCGAACGGACAGTTCTCTGCATATGGACTCGGTGGAGGATTGAATGGGATCTTTTCTGAGTGATTACCACCCTTTAGTGCTAGTGCGATGGTGGGTCTGACCCAAAAGTATTTGGCCAGTTGGAGATCTCCAATTTAGTTAAATAATAATAATACTGACCACATAAGTCAAAAAGTGTTCGTTTGACTCGTAACCCTTTCCTAAGTTCTATCGGGCTTAAAAACTCTCCTTTGTGTTTGTTTTCAAATTTATTATTTTTTATACATACTTAGCTGCTCAATTTTTGCTCAGCAATGTATTACTTTCTTCAATACACATATCAGCTGTGATTAAAGTACTACATCATCAGCCATCATGACGTATACGTAATAAATAATTATATTTCATAATTAATTATAAATCATACGTATAAGTAGCTGCCTTTGTTATCTTGCTATCTCTTCGTAAGTAAGGAACGTAAAACATACATATAGGGTCAGCCATCTAACGTTTTTTTTTTAAACTAGTACTTATTTCGTGAATGGTAACACTTAGCCCATGTCTGATTTGACAGATACGCTTGAACAATGCTGAGAATATGGGCCTGCGATCGACTTACAGAAGATGCCGAAGATGCCGAAGATGCCAAAAAAATCATCTTTTCAGATGAAGCTCATTTTGATCTCGGCGGGTATGTAAATAAGCAAAATTGATGCATTTGCGGCACAGAAAACCCACTCGCATACATTGAAAAGCCGATACACCCAAGGCGAGTCACTGTTTGGTGCGGATTTTGGTCCAGAGGTGCCGTTACCGGGCCATGTTGAACGAATTTTTGTTCATAAAAATTGAAGAGGAGGATATTAGCAACATTTGTTTTCAATAGGACGGCGCTACGTGCCACACAGCCGAAGCTACACTCGATGTTTTGCGCCCTGTTTTTGAAGATCGCATTATCATCCTCAGAGCTGATGTCGTTTGGCCACCTCGGAACTGCGATTTGACACCGTTGGACTATTATTTGTGGGGTGCCCTCAAAGATAAGTGTTACGCCAACAAGCCAGAAACAAATTACGCTTTAAAGGACAATATTCGTGAAGCCATTGGTGAAATACAGCTGCACACAATCGATAATGTGCTTAAAAATTGGCCGATCGTGTAGGCTACTACATGGCCAGCCGAGGCAGCCATTTGAATGAAATTATTTTCCATTATTAACCGGAAGGATTGTACTTTCAAATAAAAAAGAAATTTGAGAAAATATTCAGTAGTTTTTTTATAGCATTTAAAAAAAAACTTTATTTGGCAGGCCCTTTATATACATATAATAGACACACACATATACAGATTGAAGATTATCATTTAATGAGAAGTTAAAGAAAAAACTTAAAGGCAGTTAAACTCAGTCTGTGGGATTCTGATTAAATTTCCTTCTACTGCCATTAAATTGTGTATTACGGTGTTTTAATATGGCCCGCCTGATATCCTTATTTTTGTAAACAAAAATTAAAATTTGAATATAAAAATATAAATATATTTTTTGAAAACATTTTGTAATTTATTAACCATATGAACGCATGATTGATTTTATTTTACTTGTAAAGTAAAAATGTTGGCAACAAACCAAGTTTTCCAGGTGAAAAAAGGAAATTCAAAGAATTTTAAAATTTATTTTATTTTTGTTGAAAAAAAAGAGAAAAAAAAATGATTTTATTGGTTTTTTTCTTTTCTGCTTGGAAGAAAAATCCAATTTAATTTAAATGGAAATGATAAATAAATTTGAAAATTATATTCAATTTTGTTTGTTTTGTTATGTAAAAAGTTTAAGAAAATGCACAATAATTTCTATAAATTTATGAGAATCTTTGCATTTGTCTTTGAAAGTTTATTTTTCAAAAAAAAAAGTTTCTTTCCTGCAAAGCAAATAATAATTTTAAAGGGAAATTGATTAAAATTATAGAGCGAAGTTTCTTGCTAATAAATTAATTCTTATTTCTTCTAAAAAGAAATAATTTTTTTTGTTCCAGATTTTGCTTTGTAGCGCAGGTTATTAAATACACAGATTTTAGTCATTATTGCTATTGTTTTTGTTTGAATATTATCTACCATTAAATGATATTCTAACAAAAGTCTATATAATATATTCTATTTTACCATAACGACATATTCGTAGTCATAAAGGAAATTGTCATTTAGATGGATTATAATAATACAGTATACAGGTTGTAGCTGTAGTAACACAAAAAACAACAACAACAAATGCATTGTTATATGATATAATAAATGTGATTAAAACTTGTTTCTTTTATGAAACACATTATTATCATTAAGACATCATTGTTTCATAATTTTTTGAATAAATATTGTGGCAAAAAAAAAAAAACAAAAAAAAAAAACAATAAATGGTAATAAACATGCTTTGCACAGTTTTTTTTTTATGCTTACACGGTAGCCTATTTGAGCGACATTGTCACATGATATCTTCATCGATGAATAATCGTCTCATAATCAGTATAAAGTCGACATTTGTTAGAAATTATCGTAAATAAATAATTCATTGATTAACCCTAGTGACAATGACAATTTCATTAAACTAAAGAAAATTAAAATTTAGCGACATTGTCTGTTATAAGTCACCATTAACGAACTAAACACTCATGATAATATTGTAGGTTAGGACTCAATAATACTAAACTTCTGTCATCTATGAAAATTTGGACATTTATTTTAAAAATTCATTTATGTCACCAAAGTAGATACATTGTCAGTCATCGATAATCTATACCATTGTCAGCGTATGTTACGATGATTCTCTATAACTGCAGAGAGTATTTTTTTAAGCCCAACAGAGCTTACAAAATGGTTAACTGCCAATTTGTCACATTGTGCTGGTGTTAGGAGTTATAAGTCATTTCTTTAGGAGATTCTCATTGAGAAGTGGCGGATACGTTGGACGGAGAGTGACAAGGGAAGGGTTCATTTTTTATAAGAGTGGCCTCAGTGCGACTGCTGATTTTAGGTGTGGGATGGAGTCGGCGGATTAGCGGCATGTTCTGGTGGATTGTTCGCTCTACGATGACATAAGGGATTTGGGGGCAATGGCAGTTATCGTAACTATGGTTATTGCGGTCGTCACTGCAGTGCTCGGTGAGTTTGTTCGCGGTGTCTTTAATACAAGGTTTCTTAACGGCATCATCTGATGTGTTTTGTGAGCGAACCCTGCTGGTTATTGAACTACGTTGTAGCTGTATAAGTGTGTGATTGTTTGCTTGTTTGTTCTTTTTAAGTATTGTTGGTTATATTTTTGTTGCTTTTATCGACCACCAGTCCGGAATCATTTAAGGCGTACACTGGTAGTAGCATTTATGCTACGAAGCCTGGTTCTAAGGGAGTTAGAAGCCCCAGGGTACTAGTTCCCTGCCTGAGTATGGTGCAGCCCCCTTGTAGGAGCAAAGCTGTAGCTGTGGTTTATATCCAAAAGCGAGAAGAGCATTAGCTTAGTGTGGTTTTACATTCTTAACCGGGTGCTGTGACCCATAGATCGGTATCTGTTTAGATAGTCCTCGACACTTTATCAAGGTAGAAGTCATGTTCAAATAACATGTCTTTGCATTGAGTACTCACATGTGATTTTAATCATATATGGTGCCTTGGTATTCGTGGGGTATGTCAGATAGTCGATAGTAACGTAAAACTTGTGACTTACTGTCACAATGCACTCGGCTTTTGACAAATCGTCATGAATAGATGGTTGCGCAACGCTACCAAATTATCAGGACTTACTCTGAAAATCATTCATCAATTCGAGCAACGTATTCTATATCAAAATTGTATTCAGCAATGGGGCTCATTTTTGGCTTAAGGGATTTGTGAATAAATAAAATTGCCACACATATGAAGTGAAATCAATTCATACTTTATTACATGCAGAAAACTGCACAGTTTGGCGCGGTTTACACGCATCATTATATCTTATTTCTTTAAAAATAACGCCAGAGTATGCGTTTCATTCAATGGAGTTCATTATCGTTATGTGATAGCAACAGGATGGCGCTACATGATATTGAAATCAAAATTTGGCGATAAATTGATTTCAAGAAATGAATCTGCGAACTAATCACCAAGATCATGTCATTGGACACCAACCGATTTCCTGTGGGCCAGGTTAAGTCATTTGTTTATGCTGATAAACCAGTACGGAAGTCCGCAGTGTTCGCGTTATTCGCGCCATATGAATGTAATGCTCGAAAATGAGGCATAAATTGAATGTCCAGAATGAACTTTGTCAAGAACAGCCATGGTGGTCATATGCCAGATATTATCTTCAAGAATTAATGAACTTTCGAGTAAAAAATATTTACAATTTAAGCTTCTCTCGGGGCTTAAAATACAACATAAATATAATTTATTTGGTTTGGATACGATTTTGGCCAGAACCTAGAACCTCATTTATATTTAGTTAAGCAATTGATTCATTAATCGACATGATTGATCAAATTTTTAGGAAAATTTAAAAATAATTTTTTTTCGTCTTTTAATTTTTCTCAGCTTAATCTTACTTTCTCTTCTTTTTTCTTCTTTGAGCATTAAATTTGGAAAATTTCTGCGCTATAGCACTTTCATCCAAGTGTATTGCACGCATATTAATCTTGCCGTACAGCTTATGCACTGTATGCGTTCGTTTCATGGCGATACTTTTCGAAGACCATATAGACCAGTGAGAGGCAAATTTAAGCCATTGCAGTTTACAATTGTGGAAGTAATTTAAGAGTCTATTTCTCAGACCACACTGCATTTTTTTTACACAAATGGTTGGGTACACTGGGAAGAGTATTTCATACTTTTTAAGTTAATACATGTTAACAGAAATTTTTAAGATAAAAAATTAAAAAACAACGATAAAAGCGATAAAAAAAATTAAAGACAACAACAACAACAACAAAATAACGAAGAAAAAAATCAAGAAAAAACAAATAAAAAAAATCGAAAAACAACAAAAAGAAATTACAAAAATAATAAGGAAAAACAAAAACAGAAAACATCAAATTAAGCAGAAATTTAAAATAAATATAAAATGTTACAAAAATCAGGTTTGGCACCCCTGCATTTATTACATTGCTAAAACTAAATAAACAAAAAGAAGTAGCTTTTTGCATTCGCATGGTTTCGTAAGAACTAAAAAAGAAAATAAAAGAAGAAATGGAATCTACCTGATATATCGAGAGGTTCGAGAGCTTTCGAATAGTTTATTTGATGTAAACTCAGCGAACGTATTATTGGTTTGAACTCAGTGGAAAATGAGTTTAGTGTGGTTAAATTCTGGTTGAAAAGATTGTGATCGAACATAAGTTGTAACAGCGAAATATCTGTCGAGTCATTGTCGTTGTTTACAAAGTTGTAAGCTAAGAGAGTAAAACAAAGAACAGAAATGGTTATTGTTTGTAAAAAGGTTACAAACAGTGGAATATAAAACTGTGTTAGTAAAGGAATATTAAGTAAAAACCAAACAAAAATTTTTTTTATTTTAACTGTAATCTACGAATTCATGAATACACGTTTTTAAAAAGGTAAAAACGTGACAGTATGTTTAATAAAATCATCAATTAAAATTTTTTCGAAATATATTTTTCCGTTTATTTTCTTTTTATTCCTCTCTGTTTATTTTTTGCCTACGCATGTGAATATGTACGTGTGAAAGCAAAAAGAAAAAAATTTTGCTCAGAGACATAGTTTGCCGGACTATGGTGTAGACGCATAAATCTTATGAAGCTTTGTTACTTGAAACGCCTTAAAAATAGCCTCATTTTGTGAACAAGCATTCTATTAAATGTATTTTTTGTTTGTGAAAGGAAGGGGTTAGGCTCTAAACTACTTGCTTGCAGAAGAAGTAGCACCTGCTCACAAGAATGGCTCTTTGTTTTGTTAGTTTTAATTCAGTAGAAGTTGAAATCATCGATGTACTCAAATGCTATTAAGAATCATATAAGGAATCATAGTTGCTCAAGGCTTCAACGTATTTAAATGCTTATAAGATACGAGCTAATAAAAGTTAAGTTCCAAGCATATTGTACTGCACCACTGTCCAACAATTCAAGATATGACGCCTTTTTAATAATTAACTTTTTTAAATTAAAATTTTTGGTTCATTGTTTATTTTTAAAGCTTTTTTTGAAACAAAAAAAAAAAAAAAAAAGCCAAGAAATGAGAAATGAGAAATGAAAAACAAGTTTAAAAAGTTTTAGTTGTAAACTATTAGCATGTCATTACTAAACTTATTATAAATTTTATAAAATATTTCAACACATTTGCGCACGGTGTATAAAATAAAAACAAACTTAACTAAAGCAGATAAAAAGTATTAAAAAAGTCCTTTTGTCTACAAAATATAATTTTGTTTTTAAATAAATATTTTAATCACTAAACAAGCACTACAATTAAGCACTTTTCCAAATAATAAATATGTAGTGTGCTCTTAGGCGCTATGGAAATCATGATTAACACTTGCCTGTGTAAGAGTATGTGTAAGTTTTTGCACAAATAAAATTCTGAATGAAGCGTAAATATTTACCCAATAAATCTCAACAACAGACTGACTATGGCAAAGATTATGAGCAGGCCTGCCATATTTGCCGATTTTTTGACTCAACGCATAATCGGACACAGTAATGTATGAATACATCAAATATAATAATCGGCCAATTACTAACAATTTTCATATCCTTTGTTATCTAGAACCGACAGAAAGCTTCTTAGAATTTATTTTGAAGAATTATATTAAAAAAAAAACAAAATCCTAATGGGATTTTAAGTTTTTTTGTATAATCAGTAAAACAAATTTTATTTAAACCGTATATTTACAAAAAATAAATATAATTTACGTGTTGGGTGTACAAACTACTTAAATTTTTAGCCCCAAAAATGATTTTTTTTTTTTAAGATAATGAAATAACAAGTAATTCAAAATGTTGTCCATCAGTGCTAACATCTTTTCCCCGCCTCTCAAGTAATTTTCGAATCTCGTCTAGAAAAAATATCTCGCCTTTTGAGGCAATTCAATTTTGAAGCCAAATTTCGATTTTTCCGAAAGAGGTGAAGCGGTGAACTGCCAAATCATGTTGTATACTCATACGTCGAAACAGCAAGTAGTACGAATAAGCAATGTGCAGAGAATAGGGCGGATACTGTAAGATATCGCATTTGATAGTTTCTAAAAGTATTTCGCAACTTTTGTGACGTGAAGGCGAGCGTTGTCACACAAGATAATAACTTTATCATGTTTGTCCTTATATTCCGACCATTTTTCTCATCAATCAAGGTACAAACAAAGTTATTGCAGTGTGCACCGTGATTTTAGCAGCTCGTTATCCTACCAAGAGTGCAAAATAATAAAACATAAAAAATAATAAGACATAGTAATTGTACTTACAAATAAAAATATATTGAAGAATTGCACGAAATTTAAAAGCAGTAATAAAACCCAATGAAAACATTGGCTGTAAACTCTTTTTGATGGACTCCCATAGCCAATTCATTCAAAAAATATTCAATTACATAAATTTCTGGGTTCAACGCGGTATTTCTTAAAGTTTGGCATAGTT
This sequence comes from Wohlfahrtia magnifica, assembly GCA_023159175.1. Classification (NCBI taxonomy): domain Eukaryota; kingdom Metazoa; phylum Arthropoda; class Insecta; order Diptera; family Sarcophagidae; genus Wohlfahrtia; species Wohlfahrtia magnifica. The sequence continues at coordinate 3,862,345 of JAKWBJ010000054.1, forward strand.
ACAGATCAACGAAAGCTTTATCACACCTGACCTGTGTTTGAGTTCGTTATCTTGATAGAATTCGTCGTTAGTGGCTATACCGAATTTTGCTGAACTTTGCTTTACATTTTTTTCTCGAATATTGAGACAAGCAAATGTGACCATTGGACTAACAATAAAATGCAATTTGTTTGTATAACTTTTATTTTATTTTGTTATTCTTATATTATTTTATATATTATAAGCATTGCTGAATTGTACTGTTTTGTTAGTTTTAAAAATATCATTATCGTATTTAAAATGGGAAATTTTAATTTGCCGATTTTTTTCCGACTATTTTAAATCGAAATGCCGATAATACCGAAATTATTTTTTAAATATGCCGATTTTTAATCGAAACTATCTGGCACCGCTGATTATGAGAGAGAGGTAGAGAGTATTTCAGCCCAACCACAATTCAATTAACGGTAAAACAACATCAATGAAAACACAAAACAAATTTGAATCAGGGTTGAAAAAGTTGATATAATTGTACTTTTTTTGGTACAGTATTAGACTCAAGAGCACAATGGTACACCAATTACTCAATTGGTACAATTTACGAACTTTCTCAATTTATTTTTTCTAATGTATTTTCTCTAGTTTATCATTTAAGTGATTTACCAAAACCAAAGAACGAAATAGGCTTCATGTGCCTACAGTTTCCATCTTATTCAGACAAGAGATTTGTTAAGGTCATAAAATTTTTGCTGCTTTAGTTTTAAAATACCAAATAATTTGTTGTTAAAAACAATTTGATTTCATGAATATGTACATAAAGGGTCCCCAAATATATTTATTTTTTTGAAAATGCTATAAAAAAAAACTACTGAATAATTTCTCAAATTTCTTTTTTTATTTGAAAGTACAATCCTTCCGGTTAATACTGGAAAATAATTTCATTCAAATGGCTGCCTCAGTTGGCCATGCAGTAGCCTACGCGATCGGTCCAATTTTTGAGCACATTATCGATTGTGTGCAGCTGTATTTCACCAATGGCTTCACGAATATTGTCCTTTAAAGCTTGTTGGCGTAACACTTATCTTTGACGGCACCCCACAAATAATAGTCCAACGGTGTCAAATCGCAGCTCCGAGGTGGCCAAACGACATCAGCTCTGCAGCTAATAATACGATCTTCAAAAACAGGGCGCAAAACATCGAGTGTAGCTTCGGCTGTGTGGCACGTGGCGCCGTCCTGTTGAAACCAAATGTTGCTAATATCCTCCTCTTCAATTTTTGTGAACAAAAATTCGTTCAGCATAGCCCGATAACGATCACCATTGACTGTAACGGCCACTCCTTGCTCATTTTAGAAGAAAAATGGCCCAATTATGCCTCTGGACCCAAATCCGCACCAGACAGTGACTAGTCTTGGCTGTATGGGCTTTTCCATGTATGCGTGCGGGTTTTCTGTGCCCCAAATTCGACAGTTTTGTTTGTTTACATGCCCGTCAAGATCAAAATGAGCTTCATCTGAAAAGATGATTTTTGATTCTGCAACATTACCATGATTTTCAAAGTAATGTCGCAATATTTCCCAGCGTTGTTCAAGCGTATATACAACCATATTCGTTCAGCGGAAGGATAAAACTAATTATCTGTCAAATCAGACATGAGCTAAGTGTTACCATTCACGAAATAAGCACTGGTTAAAAAAAAAAAACGTTAGATTGTGGACCCTTCTGTGTATATCGATAGACTGGTACAATATTTTACGTTTAAACATATACTTTTACCTTAGTGTAGTTTTTTAATCCTCTGCAACTGTCGTGAACGAATTGTAACAATTGTATTGACGTGGAGTCTAATAGACACCAATTTTAAAATATATATTTTTGTTGACGTTTGCCTTATTTATTCATAACAGTAAATAGTTTTCAATCTAACCTGAGGTTTAAATTTGAAATAGAAGACATTATTGTTAAAAATATGATTCATTTTGTTAATTCCAATTACACGAAGTTACGCAATTTGCGGTGTCTGTCAGACTACACGTCAGTTACAAAGGGTTAATGATATACCATACTTTTACAGTATAAATGTTGAACATTTAAGTTTAAATAAATGTTAATTTTATTATTATAAATATGAATTTTTATGAAAAAATATTAAAAGTAATTAAAAAAACAAATATTTTTGGTACAATTGGGGTAGAAAACTTACAATTTCCTGAGCTTCTGAGTACAATTTTAATGCTATAATTTTGCAACCCTGATTTGAATACATGCTGGAAGAAAAGTAAACAAAAAACAAAAGGCGAAATTTGCATTAATTTCTCTTATTGTTACTGCTGCTCTCCCTCCACACTCTTTTTTACTTGTTTTGTTTTCAATTGTTTAACTTTTTTTTTTAGTAAAAATAAAACTTAAAAATGAAAGTAAAATTTAAGTTTTTGTTACAGAGTGCAAAATGAAGTAAATTTTCTACAGTATTTTTTATTTCTTTCCTTTTATTTCTGGCGGGGGATCTTAAAAAAGTTTCTCTCATAAAAGGTTATATACTAAGAATAAAACAGCAAAAAGTCCACTCGCTTATTCATAAGCAAAACAAAGCAAGCCATTCTTTACAATTAATGCGTAAATGGAGATGAAAAAAAATGTGGAAAGATTTTTTAGTGTAAAGGAATGAAAATGAATTCATAAATATTTTCTTTATTAATACACAGAGAGTGAGAAATACACAAAAAAGGGTACTTTAGATACGTGCGTATGGAAAATTTAAGAGAATAACAACAACAAAATATATATATAAAAAAAATTAAAAAGAAAAATTATAAAGCAAGTGTGCGTGTGTGTGTGTGTGCTTGTGTGTGAACAGAAACTGCAGACAAGTTTTGAAAGTAATAATTAAAGAATTAGTGAAAAAGATATTTTCCTTTTGCTATGGTAGAGGAGAAATAAATAAAACGTAAGTAGTGCGTGTTGGAAATGCACATTGGGTTGAAATTTCAGTTTTTTGAAAAAAAAAAAAATTTATTATGTAATTATTTTTTTTATCACCCTGGAATATCGTAAATACAAATATTTAAATTCTTACCAAGTTGAAATATGTGGGAAGCGATACTATTTTTTTATAAGTTGCAATGCTAAACGTAGTAGATTGTGGTGGCTTGCAAAGAATGACAACACCGGTTAAGTTTAGTGAAATACAATTATTTCTTTATTGTCAACTTGTGACGCAACCAGGTATTCAAATTCCTTATATTATAAGTCAAATGACATTTCAATAAAGTTAAGTTTAACAAAATACATAATTTTTGATTTTAAAGCACCAACAATATTTTCTAGGCTTAAGCACGTTGCGTTCAACTAGCACTTTGTGCGCAACTACCAATGTTATATTCAACTAAGCTTTTACAGAATTAAGCACGTTGTGCGCAACTTGCCTAACCTTAAACTTATCAACATAAAATATGGTTAAATGTAATAGATTAGGCAATAAATAAAGATAATAGATAAAGATCAAATGACGACCAGAGCTGCATTTTTTGGTAGGTAGATAGTGGCGGTTACAACACCATTAGTTTTTATAGTATTTCTAAGCCTTAAGTCTTATTTTATCAATAGCTAAACATAGTTTTATAATTTATTTGTAAATAATACGGTTCCTATACAATAAAGTGTGCGAAAATATTTCTAAACTTGAAAAATGTTTTTGAAAATTTATTAACAAAAATTTTTTGCTTTGAGAAATTTACACAGATTCCTCAAGAAATCTGCGAACCTAATCGCATTGGAGAAACCCAGGTGTTTGTTCCTCCTGCCACAGAACGTTGGGCAAGTACTCAGTAGTTAAAAAACCGATTTGCGATGGAAATTCTCCCTCCAAAGCACCGACAATTTAGCGAGCGAACGAACCTAGTCGCATGACAGAAACCTAGATGCTTCTTTCGTCTGCCACATAACGTCGAGAAGTAAATATTAATATAAAATTATTTTTATATGTAAATCCAAAATGTATAATCTTCAATGATTCTAGCACGCAAATAAGACTGAATTTATATTATGGAAAGGGTTTTGTTGACCTTGAGGGTAACTGTGGTGTCTGGATTATTCGCATAGACCTGTGACTTAAGAAAACTTTAGAAGAAAAACCCTAACGGGGTTAAACTACACGATCTCGGTGGCCAGTTTACATCACTTGCAATTGAAATGAAAATACTTTAATATCACTCATGCAGTATGAGGCATGAACTGAGTTGAAATTACATGTGGTTGGTGTCCAACAGATACTGTTGCTAATAAATGATCTATAGCGCAAACCGTTGATGGTAATGCCTGGGCAACGTCGTACAATTACGTCCTTAGCTCAGAATCTACTCCAAACAGTGTCTTTTGCAGGATGCATTAGTAGTCGCACTTGAATATCCAGCGGATTGGTATCGTTTTTTTTTTGGCCATAGTAAACCGGTTTTCGAATATCGGCCTGCCTCAGTACTTTCTCTTTCCTCTTCAGGCGTATCTGCTTTACCAATTCGCCAATTTAGTCACACCAATCCATAATAGAGCTTCTTCGACCTCTACGTCGACATCCATTAACTTCCGCATCAGATACTCGTCTCGTTGGAGTATTGAAGTCCAGATTGTTGATGAGCCCTAATACTCCCTAGACAGCTACATATGCACTGGACAGCGCCGTAAAGAAACACAAAGAGGACGATCTATAGAATGTTAGTTTCGTCGCGCGAGAGATGCCTCTATTACTCAACTATCCCCTAAAACAATAGTAGCACCTCTAATTCAAAACTTGATCTCCAGCATAATATCATTTCTGCTGGTAATGGCGAAGCTAAGGCATACAACTCCCTAATCGGAAGTGTTGGCTTGCTGGTATTATATCGCCAGATACGCCCATTGATGTCCATATTTGCATACGCAAGGAGCTGGACACTCTTTTATAAATATAGTGCCACTGCGATGAATACCAACCCTCCGCAGGTTACTCTCTATGAAGAAGTTAAAAAAGTCGTAAGATAAGCCATCACCTTGCCTGAAGCGTCGCAAGGTATAAAAGAGTTTGGAGATCTCTTTTCCCACCTTGACGGAACAGCAAGTGTTGCTCAATTTCATCCTGTACAGCCCTATAAGCTCCACAGGAATATCGCGCTCAGACATTGCGAACTACATGCTATCCCTTACTGGGCTGCCGAAGGCTGACTTATAGTCGACGAAAAGATCGTGCGTATCGACTTGACAATTTGTGAAAATCTGATCATTGGTAGACTTAGCAGGCCTTTAGCCTCACTGATAAAGTCAATGGGTGCAATGGGGAGTGGCTTTAGTCGTTCATGCAGTACGCTCGCGGGAACCATACGAGTATATGATGCAATAGGGAGAAATCTTATACTCCTGTGGTTGGCATATACCGCAGTTCTCCATTTTTCAGAATAAGACGAAGGACATTGAGATTCCTCCAGCCAGATTCTGCAAAAGTGCTGGTTCATGCACCTTACAAGCTAATCTCCTTCTGTCTTCAACAGTTCAGCAGGTAGACCGTTTTTAACGTTCTTAAGCTGCCTCATCATGACTATGCGGCGAAATCACGTTTTCGTTATCATTGGTTGTGGTTATTGCAACATCTTCTACAATGTTTGAACTTGTGCAGTCATCGGCAGGTTACCCTTCTCATTCCTTCAAGAGGATGCTTCTGGCTTAAAAATTCCGCCGAATTCTTAATCCTTCAAATTGGGTAATTTTGTTTGTTGCCATACACATTCACCCAGAAGTGCGCCTCACCGCTAAATAATGATTTTTTTGATGAAAATTTTCGGTCAGTTTCCAACCGGTCTAAGGCCCATTTAGCGAACCCACGTCGTTGTCTGAGGTCGTTTAACTTCAGCTTCGTCGTCATATGGGCGTTGGTTTATTGTTTACTGCACCAGTAGAATCATATTTATTTATCGTACTGCGGATAGTCTTCTCGATGGGATGATTATGGTACAGTAAAAACATTTGTGATATAATGGCAACCCTTCTGAGAAATTGTATTGTTGCCATGGTGACTTGGCAAAATAAACTGATTTAATGATAGCGAATAACAGGGCCATAACAAATTCCAGCCATGAATCTTTAAAGATAATGTTTTTAATTGGGTTCAAGTTGTCCTATGTAAACTACTTTATTCACCAGTCTTTTGCAAGTATGGGCTTGTCTTCCACTTTTTCGATTTCGCTGTGATTTCCATTCTACGTTTGTTATGTTGTTATCTGGTTTTTACAAGCCTCAAACTCCGGCTATGCAATGAATGCAAATGCACATCTGCATCGAGTTCACACAGTTCTGTCGAAGTTTTTATTATTTTAACATACTACGGTAAAAGTTGTGGTTTTTATGGTTCTTAGCTTTTTATGCCCAGTGTGCAACTTTAGTTCTGCATTTTGGTTTTTTTTTTTTAATTCGTTTAAGAATTAAGTTTTTTAAGCTGATGCTACAAAACTTGAGTAGTAAATAAACAACCTTGAAAAGAATTTAAAGCTTTCGAGTTTTCTAGTTTTTTATTTTTATTTTTTATTGTAGACAAGAAGTTTGTTTAGTGTTTTTTACTTTTTATTTTTGAATTTTTGTTTTGAAATTAAATAAATTATTGCAGTCCCGAGAGATATGGTGAATAAAGTTGAGTAAAATAAGTTTTACTTAGTAAAACTATGGAAAATAGAAAACAAAAGTTTATTACGTTTCAAGAAAAATCAAAAGCAGAAGTCAAAATAAAGAGAAACACTTTCTGTTGAATAGCTAAAACTCTGAAGGTATAAATACATACATACATACATACTCTTACGCGTGCAGAGAATGCAATTTTAATGGAAAAAGTGGGTGTAAGTTGAGGTTAAAAGAAAAAACACTATTTTTTAAAAAATAATTCCAGTCACCGCTATGAAAAAGTTTTATAATCTTTCTTGATATTTCATCAAAGTAAAACTAGAAATATTTTAATTTTTATGCAAAAAATTTGAAAAAATTTAAAAAAGTAATTGGAAAGCATTCTCTTGGAGAGCAGGTTTAGGCATAGCAACAAGGCTCAAATAATGAATATGTTGGTTTATCCATTGCAAACATTGTTATTATATTGGGTGTAAATATAATATTAAAAAATGATAACTTTAGAAATCAGAGGGCTAGGTTACATCGCTTAGCTCTAAAAAATAAACAAACCTGTTTGCAAGTAATCGCATACAACAACAACACAAGAAGAAATTAAATAAAAATTGCTCACAAGCGAAGTGCTGTAACAAAAACAAATCAGAAAAATATTTAAAACAATAGCTCTTAAGGTTCAATTAGACGCAACTTAACATAGCGCCATAGTTGCAATGCAACTAACCAACTTTATGGGCAACAATGGCAACAATACCATAACGCCAAAACCGATCAATTCGATATCTTGGGTCGACATTATGGTTACGGTTATGACGTTATGTTAAGTCACGTCTAATTGTCACGACTTATTTTAATTTTTTTACTCTGCTTATACATTTTTTTTCCAGTTTTAGTGTAAAAAATTACTATTTTCGTTTGAAAACAAAACAAAAAGGTTTATGCTTACGTCACACACACTCTCATTGAGCGAGAGAAAAACAAATAGACCACCAGAATGCCTAAATTGTGTTATTTGATTCATGAATACATACACACATATTGTGTTTAATTCTTGATTGTGTATGTAGTCCGCGTGATTAGCTTCATGTGTATTTTGTGTGTAATTTTACTTTTTGTTCTACCGTTTTTATTAATCGCTGTATGTATATAACGAATGTGACATGTGACAATGCCATAAACATTCCGTAAGGCTCGCTATTTCACCATGGTTACACTAACATATGAACAACGCTTATATTGAATTTTATTATCAAAATTTGTGCTGTGTTTGAAATGTGTTTCGCTAAAAAATTATCTTCATCGACAAAGCATGTTTTTTGGGCTCAATGGCTACGCTAACAAACAGAATTGCCGAATTTTTTGTGAAGAGCAGCCAAATGCAGTTCAAGAGCTGTCAATGTAGTCTGTAAGATGCAGTGTTTGGTGAGGTATGGGGCCGACGATATAATTGGGCCCTACTTCTTCGAAGGCGGTGAACAACACACCGTTACAGTCAATTGGGTAAAGTACCGTGCAATGACTACCGATTTCTTTTACCCAAAATGTAAGAATTAAATTTGGTTGACATATGGTTTCAACAAGACGGTGGCACACGCAACACGGCATGCGATAATATAAACTTATTGAGAGACTTGTTTGGTAAGCAACGAATCTCACTTTTTGAATCAGTCCATTGGCCACCAAACTGTTAATATTCGATTCCACTAGACTACTTTGTGTAAGTATACGTGAAGTTTTCCATGTACAGGCACAAGCAGCCACAATTACAGCTATATTTTGGTTAACAGTTTTTTCGTACGCAGGTACTGCTAGCTCAAGACCACTTCAAGGTGTTTTTGAATATGCTGTCTGTACTAACAAGTAATGGCGAACGTGTCTTTTCTATAATGAATGCAACAAAAACCGAAATTTGCAATAGAATGCAATAGGGATTATTTGAAGTTATTGTTGGAATAAGTATATATTTTAAAAGCAATTCCATCTGCTGTGATAAATTTAGTCGAGCTTCTGAAATGGTAAAACTTTTTAATGTAATTAATATGCACAACAAAGCTGTATTGACTAACGAATCAGAGGACTCTAAAGTATTTGAAATATTGATTTGTATTTCTTTTATGGTTAACTGTTTCAGGTTTCTTCTTACATAAAGGGTCCGCCAAATAAAATTTTTTTTTTTGAAAACAGGGCGCAAAACATGGAGTGTAGCTTCGGCTGTGTGGCACGTAGCGCTGTCCTGTTGATACCAAATGTTGTTAATATTCTCCTCTTCAATTTTTGTGAACAAAAATTCCTTCAACATGGCTCGATAACGATCTCCATTGACAGTAACGGCCACTCCTTCCTTATTTTCGAAGAAAAATGGCCCAATTATGCCTCTGGACCAAAATCCGCACCAAACAGTAGCTCGTCTTGGGTGTATCGGCTTTTCAGTATATGCGTGCGGGTTTTCTGTGCCACAAATGCGAAAATTTTGCTTGTTTACATACCCGCTAAGAGCTTCATCTGAAAAAATGATTTTTTTTGGAAAAATCGGCATCTTCTGTTCAGAAGCTATGCCGCTAAGCCCCGCGAAGTATGCAGCCCTCTATATGCTGAGCCTATTTCTGCACAGATAATAGCAATCATACAGTAAATTAAATACCTATTCCTCCTATCCTCCTCAAATTTGCTTCTAAATTGATTGCTAATGGGTGTTCCGAGATGGTTACCATGTCTCCTCAATGGACAGTGCCAAGGCTGGCTGTCGCAATTAGGCAAATACATAACTTCTCTTGACTCTTTCATTAGAGTCTCAGCCTTATCTTTCTCGAAATGGAACAAGAAAACGTTCTCTCCCATCTACATTTCATTTCCCTCACAAACGAGAGTTATAAATATCGCCTGATCTCGTTGAGTAAGTACGCACAAGTCATATTAAGCATAGTTTTTGGCTTCTTTAGAAGAACAGATTTTTTTGACATTTTACCAAAATAGACTTCCTGTGTTTTTCTTCTTTCTTTCTTTCTTGCACTAAAAGTGAGACTAAGTGTCGATGCTTCGGAGTATCTAAACTTTTTTTTCATTAAATAAAGCAACAACAATGACAAAAAAAAATAAGAAGATGAGATAGATAACAAGACAAAAACAGATAAAATGTTGGATGTGTTGTTATGAATGTTGTTGTTGTTTGCTTAGTAATATTTTGCACTTAATAAAGTTCACAAAAATGAAATCTTTTGACAATGAAATCGTTTGTAACGACTATGATGAGAGTAGGAAACGAAAAGGAAAAACTTTGCAAATGATAACTGACGGAAATAAGATGATGAAGATGTTGTTCTTGATGCTGATGCAGCAGCTTATGTTATATATTCTCTGTCTCTCTCTCTCTCTTTTAGGATGTCAAAGAATGAGTATGATAATAATAATAATGTTAATAACGATGACAAAAACAAATTTTTGGTAAAAAAATTTAATAAAGAGAACTAAACTCTAGATAATATTGAAATATGAACATGATATGATGTTATGAACACTGCAAAATAATATCAAAAGAGTAATAGAAATATATGGGGAATAAACTAAGAATGTATATGTAATATATGTAAGAGTATGTAAGTAAATACTTTAGTGTTACAGCGTCTGTGAGTTTAGTTACTCGCTTATAAAATGCTTAAAGTAAATGTTTTAAAAGTATATAATATTTGTGTATTTTTAAGCCGTTTGAGAGCAAAACTTTACCAAACATTAGCGGATATTTTTTATATGACCTTTGCGTACTAATAACACTATGCAACAAATGGAAAAAAATTTTCTGACCTTGAATAGCCACTATATTTTTTGACGCGCTATGGTCGCCTAACTTTACAAATCATCAGCATTTCAGATTCTATACATAAGTTCTTTTTTAGGATTTTTTTTTTTCTAAAATATGAGATTTTTGAAAAAGGCTGCTTCATACATCTCATGATAACTTTGAAATGACTTATTCGATTTAATTACGCCATATGTTAAAAAAAATTCAAATTGTACCAGCTTTAAGCCACTATAATATCTTTTTTAATATAACTAATGTATTTGGAGATATTGAAAAATTCTAAAAAAAAAACTTAATCTATAGAATCTTAAATGCTGACGATTTTTTAAAGAAGGCGATCATAGCGCATCAAAAAAATATAGTGGTTATCCAAGGTATTTTTGCTTGTTGCACAGTGTAATTATTTCCGATGAAAAAAAGTTTAACTCAGATAATCAGGAGGCTGATCATGATGTGCAGGAGACGCTAAGACGCGGTGGACGACATGCTGGCTCGAGAATTGAGTCACGTTATCTTAAATATCGACGGACATCAGATGATGTTTACGGCTGTCGTTTCTAAGAAATGCGAAATACCTGTACCATTCCTAGGAAGACATGGCCATCCCGTGTTAGACGAAAAACAGATACTCTGATGAGACTTTCAAGAAGAGACATTTCCTAAATTGCGGCAGCCAGCACTGGGCACTGATTGCTGGCTATTGGAAAAAACAAGCCAGGTATTTCGGAATACCAGGCAATAATACATGTAGAATCTGTATGATGAGTAAGCAGGCTTAGCAAACTGTGCCCTTTAAACTTTGCATACTTCGGCAGCATAAAAAACCTTTTCCTGGTTAGAATTGTGTAGTTTTTCAATATCAATATCCTCTTTATCAGCTAACACTAGATTAATGCTTAATGTACCACTTTTTGAGTTTAATATTCGCCATTTGTGGGTTCAAACTTATGGTATCAAAACTGCAAATTGGTGCTAGTCGACACTCTATTCCTGGGGTACCACCCGAAACAATCGGACTACAACCATTACTGAAACATTTACCTAAAGAACCAGGCCATTTATCCAAATCATTGGCAAGCGTTCTATATCTCAGCCATCTTAGAGTTGGAGACTAGTAGTTTAATAAGGTGAATTCCAGCTGCAGTTATTGATACTTCTCAAATTTGTTTATAGTTTCCCAACAACCAGATTTGTCGACGTTTCTTTATTGGCCGGACAATCCATCTTAGCGTTCTTTGGTATCGTTTCAGGCTGAGAAACCCGCTGTTTTGCAACCACAATTTGTTCACAGTTACGAAGAGGAGTAAAACCTTGTCCATTCTGCGATTGGACAACGTGTTTGTGGTAGATTGTAAGCAAACACGACATTCAACTTGTGGCAAGCTTTCTCATACTCAAGTGATCATTTAAAAGTAAAATCATTGAGCTATGTGAGATTCTTGTAGCTTCCGCAGCCTCTCATACTTTCAAACTCCGATTCACCAACACTACATTGTGAATCTTATCAATTGTTTCTGGTGTAAAGACCTCAACTGTGAGTCCACAGTGTTCGAAAATTCAGTAAACTATTTACTTACCAATGAAATTAATGATGCTGAGGTTCCATAGTATTTATTAAGCTTAGCTTTGGCTTGTGTAATGGTTTATTCCATTAATTTTTAGTTTTATTATTAAGTCCTGAGGTTTCTATAAGGAACAAATGGCCGCAACGACCTCCTTCCATTAGATTTGTGTCGATGAAAGATGTTTTATCTCACTCCAGCTAATAACACTTTGATTCACAGGCATACAGTAGCACCTTTTTAAGGCGAAAATTGCCAAAGAGGGAGAAGGATCCCGAAAAGCTGGTTAGACCTCGAAATTCGATAAGCTACAACATTTCAGCAACCAAACGTATGCGTTAGAATACGCAATAGCAAAATGATTTCACCTCTTCCAGTTCGACATCCTGTATCTTAAAGTTGCCACTGTTCAGAGCATTGAAAGGCATCACCTTGCTTTTGCGTATATTTATACGTAGACCAGCAGCCTTGGTTTCGAGCGACTTAAGCTTAGGTGACATGTGGTGGTAATTATGCGATAAAAGGCAAATGTCTAATCCACTCCAAATTACTTGATAGTTCAGGATGTCGAAATATTTTTCAAAGTCTCTATAGACCAGATAGAGGGGAGACTGCCATTCTGTTGACTGCTTTATAAATATACGGAGAGTATTGATATGATCGGCTGCGTTTGAAATTCTCTTATAGATTTTATGCGACACTATCTTATTTACTGCATTAATGAACGTGATATCCTTTTTAAATCGTTTGAGTTCTCTTTAGTTGCGTTAAATAAAATAAATTACACGTATGTTTTTGTTGTGCCGCTGTGGTATTACTACTATTGAAAACTTCTCTAAATGCAATAGCCGTTCGGAGCCGGCATTAAACTGTAGGTCCCTTTCAATAAGTTTAAAAATAGAATCAGGTGCAGCTCATTGAGTGAAAGAAGTCCCCATGTTCCTTCATGGAATGCTACGGAATTGATATATGTTGTTGGTTTACTTTATGCAATTATTTATTTCCACACTTTTACGGTATACAATTATAACTATACAGTGTCCAATTTATTTATCTTGCACTTAATATTCGCTCAACACTTTTATTTACTACTGCATGAGGCACCGCCTGTTATAGCAAATCATTATCAATTTCGAATTCTTGTGGTTACTATAGTATATATTTCTATTTACGTTAAATTCAAATGTAACAACCAAAACCGGTATGATAGCACCGTTCAATACGCAAGTAGTAACTCTGGTAATAGCTAAGATAATGTGATGCGGCAAATACATTAACAGCCTTGACACAAACCAAGAAAGTTTATAACTAAGATAACTAACTACTGCACTAATTTAGTGTATCTTTTTTTAGGCTTTGCCTCCATATTTCCAGCTGCTAAAAAAATGCTTAATGAACACACGAAATTTACTTTTTTCATTTTCTCGTCAAATCACGCTGTAGTCTGCTATACCGTTGACAGTAGAAGTCATCCAACTTCGTAAAGAAGAGAGATATCGAAAAACTTATTGACTTATTGACCCACTCTCATAACGTTTTTTTTTTCAACTAGTGCTTATTTCGTGAATGGTAACACTTAGCTCATGTCTGATTTGACAGATAATTAGTTTTATCCTTCCGCTGAACGAATATGGTTGTGTACATGCTTTTTTCGCTTCGCTAAGTGGGCCAACGATCGACTTACAGAAGATGCCGATTTTGCCAAAAAAAAAATCATCTTTTCAGATGAAACTTATTTTGAACTTGGTGGGTATGTAAACAAACAAAATTCTCGCATTTGGGGCACAGAAAACCCGCCCGCATTGATACACGATACACCCAAGACGAGTCACTGTTTGGTGCGGATTTTGGTCCAGAGGCAAAATTGGGCCATTTTTCTTCGAAAATTAGCAAGGAGTGGCCGTTACAGTCAATGACGATCATTATCGGGCCGTGTTGAACGAATTCTTGTTCACAAAAATTGAAGAGTAGGATATTAGCAACATTTGGTTTCTACAGGACGGCGCTACAGCTGAAGCTACACTCGATGTTTTGCACCCTGTTTTTGAAGATCGCATTATCAGCGGCAGAGCTGATGTCTTTTGACCACCTCAGAGCTGTGATTTGACATCGTTGGACTATTATTTGTGGGGTGCCGTCAAAGATAAGTGTTACGCCAACAAGCCAGAGACAATTGACGCTTTAAAGGACAATATTCGTGAAGCCGTTGGTGAAATACAGCTGCACACAATCGATAATGTGCTTAAAAATTGGACCGATCGTTTAGGCTACTGCATGGCCAGACGAGGCAGCCATTTGAATGAAATTATTTTCCATTATTAACCGGAAGGATTGTACTTTCAAATAAAAAAAGGAATTTGAGAAAATATTCAGTAGTTTTTTTTATAGAATTTAAAAAAAAAAAATTTTATTTGGCGGATCCTTTATTAATACGAAAAAAAAAAAAATATTTTACCTTTTGTATTCGCTGATTAATTTGCGTAAATTAAATGAAAAAAAAAAATTCTAAAATTAAATGAATTTCCATCACCGTTTTTTCCACTTTCAAAAACCCTTGAATTTTATGTGTAAAAATAAAATCATAAAAATTAAACAAACCATAGAAACGTAGTGTTGCAAGCGAATAGTTCAAATGAATACAATTTATCTGTATAACACACATTCTCTCTTTCGCTATGTCGTACTCTTAAACATCCTTAAAACATTTTTTTGTTGCAATACAGATACAGTTATATTTGTCTGATTATGGGTTTCTGACAGATGTAAGAGAAAAGAAAACATGAAAGAAGCTTGCTGGTTTTAACAATGCTTAACATCAGCGTTGCCAGAAACATCGGAAAGGAAATCATCATTTGTCGAAAAATAAATTATATTTTGAACAAAAAATCATCATTTTTTTAAAGCAAACATTTTGTTACAGAAACATAAAAGTAATAATAATGAATTTATAGAAAAGCAGATGTTATATTGTAAAGGGTGATTTTGTTAACCGTTTGGGTTTTAAAAATTAAAAAACAAAACAAAAAATTTGCAAAAGTAAATTAAATATTTATTTGAAGCGATAAATAAATGCCTGACATTCGGTTTTTAAAGATTGTTTCATGTAAATGTAGCCCTCGGCAACGTGATCCATCTGTTAGCTCCAATTTTAGCATACATTTTTCTGCATTACGTCTGTTATCTGACCAATTGTAGTTGTAATGTTATCTTTCAGAGCTTGAAATTGTAGCTGGTTTGCCTGTACACGAGAGACTTTTCACATGATCTTGTCAGCCAGTGGACGGTTCTAAATCGTGAGATTAATTGCTCACCATGCCGTATGGTAAGTGGCACCGTCTTGTAGAAACGATGTGCTAGCCAAGTTCAATTCTTCCATTTTAAGCAAAAAAATTCGGTAATCATCGTATAATACCTAGTTCTGTTGACTGTAACGTTGAGATTTTCATAGCTCGTCCAGTCATGCCACCAGCTCACAAACAGCATCAAACAGTGCATCTTTCAGGGTACAATTGGTAGCTCTTAAACTGCTTCGGCCTGTTCTTCACACCAAATTCGGCAATTCTATTGTTATCGCTGTCCATAGATTGGCGTACGATTTCAAGAAAGCGTTTGATACCATCAGGCGAACGGCTATATGAAAAGCACTAAGAATCAAAGGGGTACCCCAGAAGAAAATTCGAATAATTAGAGCGATGTATGAGGATGTAGAACCTTCAGTTCTTCACAACGGAAATATCAGCCAACCAACTATCACCTCAGCTATTCACCATCGTGCTGGATGACATAATGAGCAAAGTTTGTTCGAAAAGAAGAGGGATCACATGGAGTCTTTCAAGCCAACTCGAAGACTTGCACTATGCGGATGACATTTTTCTACTCTCGCATAAGATATCCAATATGCAGTCAAAACTGGAGGACCTGGAAAGATTGGCTCGTAGTGTTGGGCTTGAGATAAACATCAAGAAAACCAAGGCCATGAGAATAAACAATACCAGCACGGAAAACATCATGCTACAGGGTCAGCCAGTCGAGTATGTAGATAGCTTCTGTTATCAACGAAGTACAATGACTACAAACGGTGGCGCAGAAACAGACGTAGATAACAGGCTCAACAAAGCGAGGGCAGCATTTGGACAACTGCAGTCAGTATGGAGAAGCTCACATATATCCAGACTGCCTAAGTTCAGAATATTCAACTCATGTGTTAAGTCGGTACTGCTATATGGCAGTGAATAATGGCTTGTATCGAATAATATCACACAGAAACTCCACGTATTCATTCGCAAATGCCTCAGAATCATACACAGAATATTCTGGCCTAACATCATAAGTAACACAGAACTGTGCAGCATGACTAACGAGGAACCCATACTGAAACAGATAAGGAAAAGAAAGTGGGGATGGATCAGTCACACCATACGAAAAAGTCCAGAAAGTATCACAAGAATGTCACTCGAGTGGAATCCTCAAGGCTCAAGAGATCGTGGTCGACCAAAAAACACCTGGAGACGCACAAATATCTGAGAACTGAGACAGAACAACCTAACATGGGAAGAGGCAAAGTCGACGGCTGTAAACCGTGTTAGATGGAGATGTTTTGTGGCAACCATATGCTTCCAAGAGGAATAACGGAAAAAAAATGTCTTAATGAACTGGAACTTGGTTTATTGTACCACGGAGCTTTGTATTTGATATTTTATTGGGCTAGAAAAGAACAGATTTCCATAATTTTCGGTTTATAGTAAAAATGAGTTGATAACTTTAAATATGAACAATTCCAGATCATATTTTGGCTAATATCTTCAAATCCTTTGACTTGGCTAGTTAATTAAATTAAAAATTACTGAATATTTGTTCTAAGAAACCTTTTAAACTTAGGTTTCTGCACAATTAAAACATTAACATCAAACTTATCTAGACAAATAAGAGAAAAAATGATAAAATTTTTCTGATTTCATTGAAATGTTGCTGATGTTTCCCATCATTCTTTTCAACATTTTTTTTCTTACAGTAAATGCTTCTGTAAAAACACACAGGCGGAAAACACTCATTACCAAACAAGTATGTGTGTATGTGTGTATATATATGTGTGTGTGTCTGTGTACGCTTATGAATGTGTTTTTCAATTTTGTAAGACATGCGAGTACATAAATAGAAAAATAATTTCCTTCAGTAAAAAAAAAACGCAATTCATTGTGTGCGTGAGATGGACTGTCGTACAGTCGTATGAATATACATATAAAACGATATGAAACGCTTTATAAAGATACAACAACATATCACATTGAAATGTAAGCAAAAAAAGCTCTTCATTGTGTGCTTGTTAATGGGGGCATGAAATAGAAAAACTACAACCGACATCAATTTTTTGACAATTGGTTGCTATTTCTGGTACTACAGAACTGTGGAGCATGACTAATGAGGAACCCATACTGAAACAGATAACGAAAAGAAAGTGGTGATATATCGGTCATACCATCCGAAAAAGTCCAGAAAGTATCACTGGAATGTCACTCGAGTGGAATCCTCAAGGCTCAAGAAATCGTGGTCGCATAATTATTTAAGAACTGAGACAGAACAACCTAACATGGGAAGAGGCAAAGTCAACAGCTGTAAACCGTATTAGATGGAGATGCTTTGTGGAAGCCATATGCTCCCTAGAGGAGTAACGGGGGGGGGGGAATAATTATCGCTAAAGATAGTTTTCGATACGAAACACTCTTCTCACTCTGCATGAATTTTGATGATAATATTCAAGAATTTCAAAGCGTTGTTCGTTTGTTAATCTACTTATGGTGAAATGGCAAACACCTTGAGTATTTATGGCATTTTCACATGTCACGAATCTTTTTTTAACACTACATAAAAATATCATCATCAGCATCAGTCGTTTTTAAGACTTTTGTTGAAAATTCTTCACAACTACGATTATTTAGAGCTGACAACACGAAGTTCTCTAAGCTCGCAATCTAAATCTTGACCATCTTTCTCATCTATTAAGTAAAAGAAGGTATATTTCTATTTATAACTTTTAAAGGGTCAAGACATAAAAGCTCATTTTAAACATCAAAGTTTCTTCATTTTCAGATTCAGGAAATTATTGAAAGTAAATCAATAGTACAAACATACAATAATATTATGGCAAACGTATAAGTATTACCTTTTCGTACTAAATATTAATGTATTTTTGTTTTTTACAGTATGAAACTTCATAAAAATCGATTTTTCTTTTTACAATTAAATTTCCTCAAAAATGCTTTTTAATACACTTTTTCATGTCCAGAAACAATGATGCATTTTTGTGTAGGTTAGACCACTTGGTATATACATAGTAAACAAAAGCAATAAACTACTACTTTTTATTTAGATTTTTTTTTGTAAAAAATTATATATTTTTTATAAAAAAAACATTATTTGAGTAAAAAAAATCATCGAATAATATTTTGTTAAAAAAGTCATCACAAATATGATGGAATCATCGTTCTGGCAACGCTGCTTAACATCATCAGACATTTTGTAGGAGTGTGTGTGTGGGAGGTAAAATAAATTCCATTGAGATCATCTTGTGCTCACATACAGACACACTCAATTATTCGGATTGAGTTGAAATAATGAACAACAACAAGCAGAGAATAAATTTGTAGCATTTTGCTTGTATAACTATTTACGAGTATTTTCCTTTTTTATTTCATTTCATTTTATTCTCTATTTTGCTTTAATCTTCTCTCTTGTTCTTCATATAGTTGAAATGTTACTTTTGTATTACACAATATAATGTAAACATGCAAAGAGATATATACATACACATGTAAGTGTGATGATTATATGGTTGAGTATCTGGATGTGAGTGTGTGTGTGTGTGTGTCATATATTATAAAATACAAAGAAATAGTAAATACATAGTAAAACAAAGTTGTATTTTAAGCATCCTACGAACGAGAGAAAGAGAGAGCGCATTACAGAGTATAACCATAAAAGCAGCGCAGTTAGCAGCTTAATCAGTGAAAGAACATGTTGGTAAAATAGCTTAAAGCGTTATATTAACACAATTGACGGTGTATTGTATGTGTGCTATTACTATTGATTGTGAGCAAGTATAAAAGTTTAGTGTATAACAGTGTTTATAATTTGTATATGTGTGAACGAGTATTTGTTCTTTATTAGTATAATAAATAATAAAAAGCGTGTGGTGGATTATCATCATCGTCACACACAGGTATAACACTAAACGTGAGTTGGTTTTCAACATCTTTACCTCTCATACACACGTTCATTCAAATGAATTGCTGGCTCTTAATCCGTTTGTAGAATTTTAATATTGAATGAGTGCAGGGTAAAAACAGGGAATTAAAACCACAATACGGTTATAAAGTGTTAATGATCTTAAAAAAAGGGGATATACGAGTACTTGATGCGATTTGAAAAAAAAGGTTAAAAAATAGTTTCAAATTAATTAAAATTGTGGGTGAAGGTGAAAAAAAAGAAATCGTAAACTTGTGGCTTTTTAACTGACGTTGTGGCTTAAATATTAAAAGAGTAGAAAAAAAAACACAACTATTCGTATAACTGCATAAAAGTATTTAAATTAATTTCCATAATTGATACTTGGAATTTAATTAAAAAAGAGAAAAAAATTTTTTTAAATAGAAAAGAACCGTAGGACGTACTGCTTATGTGTGTGAACACATATCGTTGATTTGATGTTAAAGCTTTATTTTAGTTAATTCTGAGGGTGTCTGCTGTGAAATATTGTTACAATATATATTTATTCAAAGTGAAATGACTAGCTTTTCTCATCCTACATTACTGCATTCATTTCATTCAATTACAGTGAATGCAGCTTAATACTGTGATGATATATACTGCACTACATACACCAAATATACGAATTCAATGAGAGAGAGAGAGAAACTTTATACAACAACATTTCATTCTCTTAAACATGAATGCTCACTCACACTGTTCACTAAACAGCATAGCAATAAACTCAAGACGGTGTGAAGTAAATCAAAACCATGCATTCATTAAAAAACATTGCACTCATTCTTGTTTTCTTTGTCATTTTAAGCATTAAAAACATAGATGATAGAGAGTGCCATAGTTGAACAGATAAGCTCGATAAGCTCAGCCTTATCTGGCTGAGAATTATGTACAACGTATATGTATACAATCGAACGAAAATGAGCAGGATATTAAATAATGCAACAAATATTATTTAGTTTTAGAATAGATGTCAATGAAAGCAGACGTATGTCGCCTTGCTTTTAAAAATTGTTTGTTTTTGTTGTTGTTTACCTTTTTAGTTTTTCTCTTCAACGCACGCAACATCACTAATAGTGGAGAGCACCATCTTAAAAAACCATGGAATAAAATTTTATTGCATATTTTTAAGGCACTTAAATTTTATTTCTATATGTTTTGTATCGCTTTTTTAAGTTTTTTTCTTTCTGTTTTGGTAAAAAAAATAATAAACCGTTACAACACAATGAATGCATACTGTATACTGTGAAGTGCTCACTGTTATTTTGATTCAGTATGCTCATGATTCACTCAAACGCAAATAGCTGAAAGAAAAAACAATGAAAAGCTGAAGCATTCATAATTTATCAAAGAGGTATACACACTTCTACACACATAAAAAGATGAATGAGATCACAACAATGATTCATTTTAAGTTGAATGTACAATTTTGACTTTTATTGACATTCATGTAGACCTCTAATATGCATATGCATTTTAGGTTAGAAGAACTGTTGATTCATTTTAAGTTGAATGCACAATTTTGACTTTTATTGACATTCATGCAGGCCTCTAATATGTATATGCATTTTAGGTTAGAAGAACTGCTCATTTTCCAAATTGTGGGTTCATTGTCTTGAACTAAAGCGAACAAAAACAGATCAAGGTCCGCTCTGTAAGATGGGTAAGACAAAACTTTTCAAATACAGTTTTTAACTGGTCTTGCAGTATGTGGTCGAACTGATCGCATATTCTTCAGACAAGTCATTTGTATTGTTACAAGTCAGGCCGACTTTCAGCATCTCATAGTAAATGGGACCTTTCTGGTCTCACCAAATACAAAGCATTGCTCTAGCGTGATAATTATACTATACAACTTTTGTGTTAATTCGGTTAGTTGGACGGTATCAGATATGATTTAATGGGCTTCGTTAGTAATTATTTGATGGAAAAATAATTGTTTATAACGTCTAAACAGTATTTCGGATATAAAAAAGTCTTTTAAGGTCTACTGCTTACAAATTTTTTGAAATTGCTGCTTAAGTGGATTGAAATGATTTTGTAAGTCATTCTTGAGCTTGACAATAATTTACAAATTCTAACAATTTTAGTTGACCTGAGCGGTCCTGCATATTAAAACTCAATTGAAGATATTCAGGATAAGCTTCGGTGAGAAATCTATGTGCTTCCGATGCTCTCTTTTCCAAATTCAAAAAGTTAAGTAATATTTTTATTAACAACGAAGTTATTTAAATTAAATTCAGAAATTTCTTGTTTACCGCTCCCACTATAAAAAAAAATCAATCATTACTTTGTATAGGAGGTACCATGTTCACCTGTACAATTCCGGCCATATTTTTACCGATGGCATGTATTGAGTATCAAATCATTTTGGCTATGGGAGCTATCATGCCCATATAATTGGCTTTATCTAAGTCCAGTATTATTAATGTTTTTTTTTTTTTTTTTTTTTTTTTTTTTTTTTTTTTTTTGAAAGGACTTAACAATAAATACATGTGTAAGTTTTTGTTTTATTTGGTTGTGTATTTAAATCTTTATAGGAACTTTTCAGTTCAAGTTTAAAATATGCACTTAGTTTTGCATCTCAGTCTAGATATAGCTTTTAAGAACTCATTTATATGTTAAAAAAATAAATAATAAAGGGTCCGCCAAATAAAATTTTTTTTTGAAAATGCTATAACAAAAACTACTGAATGTTTTCTCAAATATCTTTTTTTTTATTTCAAAGTACAATCCTTTCGGTTAATAATGGAGAATAATTTCATTCAAATGGCTGCCTCGGCTGGCCATGCAGTAGCCTACACGATCGGTCCAATTTATAAGCACATTATCGATTGTGTGCAGCTGTATTTCACCAATGGCTTCACGAATATTGTCCTTTAAAGCTTGTTGGCGTAACACTTATCTTTGACGGCACCCCACAAATAATAGTCCAACAGTGTCAAATCGTAGCTCCGAGGTGGCCAAACGACATCAGCTCTGCGGCTGATAGTGCGATCATCAAAAATAGGACGCAAAACATCGAGTGTAGCTTCGGCTGTGTGGCACGTAGCGCTGTCTTGTTGAAACCAAATGTTGCTAAAATCTTGCTAATATCATTTTCGAAGAAAAATGGCCCAATTATACCTCTGGACCAAAATCCGCACCAGACAGTGACTCGTCTTGGGTGTATCGGCTTTTCAATGTATGCGTGCGGGTTTTCTGTACCCCGAATTCGACAATTTTGCTTGTTTACATATCCGCCAAGATCAAAATGAGCTTCATCTGGAAAGACGATTTTTTTGTGGCAAAACCGGCATCTTCTTTAAGTCGATCGATCAAAGTAATGTCGCAATATTTCCCAGTGTTGTTCAAGCGTATACGCAACCGTATTCGTTCAGCGGAAGGATAAAACTAATTATCTGTCAAATCAGACATGAGCTAAGTTTTACCATTCACGAAATAAGCACTAGTTGAAAAAGAAAACGTTAGATGGCGGACCCGATAATAAAATGAACATGCCCTCTTGCCTTAAGAGAAAAATTAATTGAGAGTCATTCTGTATAATTAAAAATTACTATATTTTACAAGCTTCGTATACTCTAAATATATAAAAACTTATCCTTTTTATTCCACAATTTTTTTTTTAAAAACTTACCATACAATCACTGATTAGAAGGCAATTCCTTAAGGTAGCTTTTTAACAGAATCCTGCAAAAATACCAACAATCAACATATTAGAAAATGGAAAATCAACGAGAAATTAAATATAAAAGTTTCCACCACTAAAACCATAAAACTTTACTAGAAAAACATAAAATCATTAATGTTCTATTAAAGCTTTATTTAATATGAACAGATATTTTACAAAGTATTATTTACAAAAAACTTATTAAAGAGTTCAGACAAATAGAAACCATTTCTACTTAACTATGTACACTTAACAATAAAATTATTTAATTATAAAATAATAATATTAAAATTAAGAAAAAAGTGATAAGAAAAAAATATGTGTTAAGATAAAACATAGAACTACGAGTTTGGATTGACATTGGAGCTACCTAGCGCTAGATGGCAGCACAAACACAAAAACTTTTCTTTCTTAAAAATTACGATCTGTCAAACGTCAGCTGTTAAAATTCTAGCCAAATTCATCGATTAGTTTAATTGTTGTAGTCGTTTGAAGTAAGCAACTTTTGTGTTTCTTGGAAAATGGAAAAAAGTGAATTTCGTGTAGTGATTAAATACTATTATTTGAAAGGCAAAACGGCGAAAGAGACAAAAGAAAAGCTTGATAAACATTACGGCGAATCTGCTACGTCAGATTATATGGTAAAATATTGGATTGCTGAATTTAAGCGGGGCCGAACAAGCACTGCAACAATACCATCAACAGGAAGGTCAAAAGAGGTGGTTACTGAAGAAAATATCAAGAAAATCCTCGATATCGTTGTGAATGGTCGCAGGGTTAAAATCCGTGATATTGCTGAAATGGTAAACATATCATATGAACGTGTGTTCAACATTTTGCATGAACATATGAAAAAGCTATCGGCAATATGGTGCCGCATTTGCTCAGTGTTGAAGAAAAACGAGTTCGACAGATAACTTCACAGCGGTGAAGCATAATCCTGCTGATTTTTGGCGTAGATTAATAACTGTAGATAAAACGTGGGTCCACCACTACACACCTGAAACCAAAAATCAATCGAAGCAATGGGTGGAAGCTGGTGGAAGTGCTCCGAAGAAGGCGAAGACAGCGAAATCGGCTGGCAAGGTTATGGCCACTGTATTTTGGGATGCACACGGAATATTGCTCATCGATTCATCGATCTTGAAAAGGGATCCACAATCACAGGAGAGTATTATTGTGCATTATTGGATCAATTGGTTCATGCAATCAAGGAAAAACGACCACATTTAAACAAGAAAAAAGTGCTCCTTCTTCAAGATAACGCACCGGTTCACACAGCATTAGATACGATGCTAAAACTACGAGAAATCCACTTCGAATTGGTTGATCATCCACCTTATAGTCCATATTTAGCCCCTAGTGACTTTTCCCTGGTTCCAAACTTGAAAAAATGGCTGGCAGGAAAAAGATTCATCTCAAACGAAGAAGTGATTACCGAAACTAATGCGTATTTTGAGTAGTTCCCAAAATCGTATTATTTAGATGGTATAAAAAAGTTGGAAAATCGCCTCACTAAGTGTATTGAGCTAAAAGGAGACTATGTTGAGAAATGAATGGTTTTTGAAAAAAAATGATTTTTTCCTACTTAGGTAGCTTCAATATAAATCCGCCCTCGTATGTGTTAACATTTAATATATTAATATGATCGTTTTCAGACAATTCACATCTACTATTATAATTGTTCGTAAGTTTTAAAGTTCTCTCTTTAACTCTGTCAATATTATTGATGGAATGCAAACGCTGTGTAGAAAAACGCCAAGGCAAATTGTATATCATTTTTAATAATTTATTTTGACTAATTTGGAGCCTCTTTATGTAGCATTCTGCAATATCACTCCATACTGGGGCTGCTTAATATTGTTACGTTTTTACCTTTTTGAAAACGTGTTTTTACGAGTTCGTAGATTGTAGTTAAAATAAATAAAAATGTGTTTGGTTTTAATTAAAAAAATCCTTTATTCAACACAGTTATGTACACCACTGCTTGAAATATTTTTACAGGCAATAACAATTTTTATTCTTAATCACTCTGTCTGTTTACAACTTTGTAAACAACAACAATTACTCGACAGATCTTTCTTCCTAAAGATCTTCCAACCCGATCGTAGTTATAACTTAGTTCGATCACAACCTTTTCAACCAGAGGTTATTCACACGTAACTCTCTTTACTGAGTTAGCTCCAACTAAACTGGTTTTTACTTAACTACTAGCTTTACGAGTTTACTCCTTATAAACTCTCTTCACACTAATAACACATTCGCTGAGTGAACTTTACCTAAACTGCACTCGCTGCATCGATGTGCTTTTTATATGGCTGAGTAAAGGCGGATTCACCCATTCAATTTTGCAACATTTTTTGTTCGCACAAAATTTTTTTATTTTGTAGTTTGACGTTTCACTCAGAGAGCGAGCTAACAGATTTTTTTCGGGCTGCTCTCAATTTGAATTGGTTTAATTTTATATTTTTCCCGAACAATGTTAAAAAAGATTGCCACACCAAACGAAATTTGCCTAAGAGTCATGCCATATTGTGCGGTCGTACAACCATCCTCTTGTTTAACTTTGATTTTTTTTTTCATAAATATATTTTGCAAGAAATTTTACTTTATTCACTTCAATGGCGAACAGATCATTTTTATTCATTTTTTTTCAACACAAAACAAAATCTTTTTTTGCTAAATAAATCGGCACAATTATTATTAATTTCTTATTTACTATATGCACATATGTATTTGTCTTTTTTAATTCAATATGGTAGCATTGATTTTACGAACAAAATTTCTGAAATGGGTGAATCGTGCTTTAGAAAACTCTCAGTAATAAATAAATTTGTTCGCAGAAAAAATGTTTCAGAAATCAATGGGTGAATCCGTCTTAAGCAATACATCACAAGCTCTCGAACCTCTCGAACCTCTCGATATTTCAGGTAGATTCCATTTCTTTCTTTTATTTTCTTTTTAGTTCTTAGGTAGCCATGCGAATGTAAACATCTACTTCTTCCAGCTCTTAGTATTTGTTGTTGCTTGTTTATTGTCTGTTATTCGTTTTCTTTGCTGCTATTATTGTTGTTGCCGTGTTATTTTTATTTACTTTGTCTCTGCTAATGTTTGCTGTTGTAGATTTGTTTATTTGTAAACAGCACATAGAGTTCTTCTTGCAGCTTTTGTTTATTTATTTTAGCGATGTAATAAACGCAGGGATGCCCAACCTTATTTTTGTAACAATATGATATACTCATGCAAATTAATTTTAATATAATAATTTTATTATCTTGACTCAGCGATAAATGGTTTTTAATTTACTTATGATATATGAAACGTGTTCTTCAAGAATGATTCCTAGATATTTAGCTCTTGATTCCCACTTAAGATATGTGTTGTTTGAATATATATCTTTTTGCGGAGTAAAGATGAATATTCTTCTACGAGTGAAATATATAGCTTGAGTTTTTTGTGTGTTAACAGTATTCCATTTGTTGAAGTATTCTACTATATCTGCTAAATCATCTTGAAGACTATTAATTATATCTTCTGCCAGTATATCGTGACAAAGGCTAGCAGTGTCAATTGCGAATATAGAAGATCAACAATTAAGAAGCGATGGAAAATCCGAAGTGAAAATGTTGTATAAAATTTGTGATAAACAAGACATTTAAGGGCACCCTGCTGTGACTGATATCTGCGATAAACAAGTTTTTCCAATGTATACTTTATAATTTCTGTTGAGAAGGTAGCTTTGGATTAGTTTGGTAATCTCTCGAGGGAAATGCTATTGAACCATTTTAAAAATGAGGCCAGCGTGCTATACACAATCAAACGCTAATTTCATATCTTAAAGTAATGTTCTATAACATGAAATCATTTCATTTTATTTGATCAACGAAATGAAATAAAATAAAATGAAATTGAGATTTCAATGTCATTAAAAAAATATAAAATATAATATAATACAATAATAAAAAATAATAAAAAAATAGTCTTTGACATAACATGAGAAATAGTGAGGCTGAGAAAAGGAATTTCTTTAAATCTTATTCATACATTCTAACCAAACTTACTTTCGAAAACTCATGTTTAAAATTTAAATTTTAAGAAAATAGACACAAGTAAACACACGTTTATGCATACGCATAGATACATATGTACATATATAAAGAGAAAAGAAAACGAAAAATAAACAAAAACAATGGAAGAAAATAAAAAATTGAAATAATCAAGAAGAGCTTCTCCTAAAACGGCACATATAAATACACTACTCGACATAAGTAAATAGTACAGATAAATTTTTTAATGTGTGTGTTTTTTAAAAGGTTCATAACTTTGAGTAGGCAACACCGTTCTATTTGAAAACCGATTTAACAGCTGATAATTGCTTTAAATTGGTATGGTTTGACATTACAATACAAATTGTTGAAAGTCTCTTGCGTGCGTAAACTCGACGTCTAGCAATGAATGCCGCAAGTTTCTCATGGAAATCTTGGCTCATTCGAAGGTAACTTTCATATGGATCCCAGGACACAGGGAAATAGTCGGGAATTTCGTTGGCGATGAACTGGCTAAGGCGGCTAGGGCTAGTCTATCATTGGTGTTCCGATTACCTCGGATTGGATATTCTCTGATCGACGTATGACAAGACTCAATCTCGTGCGGTATCGAAGCTCTGCTTGAGCGACCTCGATGAAAAGAGGACTAAATTTTTCCTTTCACTAAGTCGTATGGCCATCTTTTGCACAATTGCGGTCCTCAGTGGATATCGTCTGATTGGAAGGAATGTTGATAGACTCGGCATCCCTTCACATTATTTTTGCAGGAGTTGTTGTTCTAAAGAGTAGGAGACTGTCTTTCACTTGAAATATCAGTGTCTAGCGCTTGCTATCAGACGACGAAAGTTTTTGGCCTCCTATTACTTGTCATCTTTGACTGAACTTTCCAGAATTAAAATCAGCGCAATTGTGAGATTTATTTTAGAATCAAAATGGTTTCCTATGGAGGCTGTTTGAAGATAACCTGGCTGTTTGAAGCTTGTGGTATCATAATAAGCCAATTCTTTAGCTTAAGGGGGACTTCCTTCCTCTAGGCGGTTCACCACCCTACCTAACCTAACCAAATCTTGTCGAAATACCATATAAAATTACTGTTTCGTACGCTTTATGAACTGTCGTAGTCACTGGTCCATGTGTCTTTAAAACCGATGACGGTCAGAGTTTTATCAGTAATTCAGTGTCAATTATATTGTGGATTATCAATAAAAAACCTGATCTCTTTTTTCGGGTGCTTGTCCACGACAAGAAATAAAACAATAACAAAAATAGGAAGGAAGAAGGTGCTATTTTATTGGATATGTAATGTTGATCACACAACAGTTGGATCTTCGCTCCGGAATGACTCGCCGCTATCTCGACAGATTGTCACTTCAGCAACTACCCTTTTAGACAGTTTATGTCACAGGCAAGAACCCTGGAATACATCGCAGCTATTACAATAACCACAATAATTGTCATGCAGATGGGGTAATTCGTATAAGCAATTCAAACGGTAAACAGAGTAATTCCAGGTCTCGTGCGGACATGACATTACGAAACCAAAAAAAAAAAAAAAATATCCTGGAAGTGATACTATTTTTCTTAGTCTGTCTTAAATGTTCTTTTAATTCTACTTAAGCAAAATAAAGCCATTATATTTCGAAAGCTTGACATTACAAAATGTGTTATGGTATACAATTGGGTTTAAGAGACTTTTACTTGTTCAGTTCTTCCACTTTATTATAATCTCTATGATAATCTTTAAAATACAA
Source organism: Wohlfahrtia magnifica (assembly GCA_023159175.1). Classification (NCBI taxonomy): domain Eukaryota; kingdom Metazoa; phylum Arthropoda; class Insecta; order Diptera; family Sarcophagidae; genus Wohlfahrtia; species Wohlfahrtia magnifica. Next base: position 3,891,046 of record JAKWBJ010000054.1, read on the forward strand.
AAAAAAAAATTGTTGTTTGTTTTATCCTTTACCAGGAGCTGGACCATGATTTCCTGTATTTACTCATTTTTGTTACCTACTAAGAGCGTCTCATATATTTCTGTTATAATTCGTTTGAGAAGTATATGTCGTAACAAGACAATGTAAGTAAGGTGACAAAGAGAAAGAGAGAGAGAGAGAGAGAGAGGGTGACAGTAAATCTTAAAATACTAGAAAATAGAAATTTCCTTAATACTGCTAACAGGTAAAACACCCACTTCGCCCCCTTAATTTAGTTTAATTTAATTTTTTTTTTCTTCAAAATGATAAGAATGACATTTACAGCAGTCTTTGGGTGTTTGTGTTTAATAGCGTGAATAAACGACTTTCAAAGTGTTAAAACTGTCATTGTGTATGTATGTATGTGAATGTGTGAGTAAGTCTGTAATGTAAGTATCCCCAAATGCTTTTTAGTTTTACAACCCCAATAAAAGAGGTTAAATGTTACTATTTTTCCAGGGGCTGTTGGTTGAAATTAAATGCTTTGTCAGAAGTATTTAGCGAAGAACTATTAGGAGTTTCAGTAGCGATTATTTTGTTCTGGATGGCGTGAGAAATATCACAGAGAATAATACACTTTTTGTTCACATTTCATAGAAATAAAATTCTAGTTTTTGTTTTTTTAACATTCTTGATAAGAAAACTCTTAAGCTTTAAAAGAAACGCTACGCTGTGACATTTCGCTTGAAAGGATTTCTATTTGGTTTTTTAGTTTAAAGTTACAATTTTTTCTATTTCATTTGTTATTCTATTTACTTTGTTTATACGAGTATATATTTATTTTTAACATAAATTAGCATTTATTGAAAAAAACTCTCTACTTTTCTTGTTTTTCGCCATTTTCTTTTTTTTTTTTTGGTGTCTCACTTCTAAATTTAACTTGAGATAATCCATGCCTTTCACCGAATAAACATGCGGAGTAAAAAAAAATTTAAGCTTTTTTTTAAATAAATTATTGTAGTAAGACATTGCGCTTATTTACTTGACACTAGAAAATGTACGAGGGCTGTATGTATCTTTTTGTAATTCCAATGCAATAACTCTTAACAAAACTCTGAGGTTGTTATTTATTATCTATTGGTCTTAATATTTGAGATATTATTGCTCTTTGGAGGTAATAAATGTTACAAAGCTACCAAGCCTGACCTCATATTTTGTCGAACTTTAAATAATGCCTTCACTTTCTTCGCTGTTTGAATTATCAATAATGCCTGTCTTTTTTGTAGAGCTTCATAACGTCGAGTTGGCAGCACTGCTTTATTTGACAACCGATTTAACAGCTGATAGCTGCTTTCTAATTAAAGGGTCCGCCATATAATTTTTTTTTTGAAAATGCTACCAAAAAAAAACTACTGAATATTTTCTCGAATTTCTTATTTTATTTGAAAGTACAATCCTTCCGGCTAATAATGGAAAATAATTTCATTCAAATGGCTGCCTCGGCTGGCCATGCAGTAGCCTACACGATCGGTCCAATTTTTGAGGCTTCACGAATATTGTCCTTTAAAGCGTCAATTGTCTCTGGCTTGTTGGCGTAACACTTATCTTTGACGGCACCCCACAAATAATAGTCCAACGGTGTCAAATCGCAACTCCGAGGTGGCCAAACGACATCAGCTCTGCGGCTGATGATGCGATCTTCAAAAAAAGGGCGCAAAGCATTGAGTGTAGCTTCGGCTGTGTGGCACGTAGAATCCAAATGTTGCTAATATCCTCCTCCTCAATTTTTTTTGTGAACAAGAATTCGTTCAACATGGCCCAATAACGATCGCCATTGACTGTAACGGCCACTCCTTGCTAATTTTTGAAGAAAAATGGCCCAATTATGCCTCTGGACAAAAATCCGCACCAGTGACTCGTATCGGCTTTTCAATGTATGCGAGCGGGTTTTCTGTGCCCTAAATGCGAAAATTTCAAAATGCGCTTCATCTGAAAAGATTTTTTTTTTTTTTTTTTTGGCAAAATCGGCTTCTTCTGTAAGTCGATCGCCGGCGCACTTAGCGTAGCGTATACACAACCATATTTGTTCAGCGAAAGGATAAAACTAATTATCTGTCAAATCAGACATGAGCTAAGTGTTACAATTCACGAAATAAGCACTTGTTGAAAAAAAAACGTTAGATGGCAGACTCTTTATATTTTTCGGTCATTTTTATTTTTATTTAAATTTGATATGTTTTTTTCCACAACTTTTAAGTTTGCCGAGGGTCAATTATTTCCTTCTACGCATTTGTTATTTCCGTTTTTATTGTTGTTGACGCCGCCGTTTACTTTGCCTTTGTTTTGCTTTTGAAATGTCAAGTTTATTGGTTTCGTTTACACAAAAACTTCCGTTTTTAAAACATTTTACTGGCATTTGATTTTTTGATTTAAGAAAATTTCGTTGCTTTTATACATTTTTGGGTCTTCCGGGGTAGACTTTGATGTTTCCTTTCTTTTTTTTCATTTGAATGGGATTTCTTTTCATTTGTTCTCTGTGTGTAAAGTATATATAATTCACTTCTTAAGGGTATTAAGTTTTATAGGATTTTTATTTCATTTTCATTTCATTTGTAGTCTTCTTTGGTTTTATTCAGGTCTCTTTACTTGAAGTTTTTTTTTCTTTGAAAAAATAAATTTTTTTTACGTTTAGCCTTTAAATCCTCTAATGGCTTATTGGAAAGAACAAAATTGGAGGTTTTTATGTGAAAGGGCAAATAAATTTAATTTTGATTGTTTTAATTCCTTCCTTCATTTCCAATAAAGAGAGCAAAAATAAAAAAACAAAAAAAAAAACAAAAAAACCAAAAACAAAAATTTGAATTTTAAATTGATATAGAAAAACTGCGTTGGGATTAAAACTAAATTTTGCTTTGAAAACAAAAATAGAAAAGAGAAAATATTTAAATGAAACAAAATGACTATAAAACGTTTATTGAGTTGAAGTTTGGGTTTATCAAAAATTTATTGATTTTCGTTTACTGTTTTGGCCTTAAAATTTATTGTTTGAAAACACGGAAGCTTTTTTCTTTACACACTCCTTGCCTTCTTTGCTTGGCTATAAGAATTGTTATTTTAGGATTTGCTTGTCATTTGCTTAATCATTTGTTTTTTTTTTTTAATTTGCAAAAAAAAATTAATTATTTTAATGACCTGTTTTTGTATACGGATGTACCAGTATGACATGAGCGTTTTTTTTTTTGTGAAAATAAAACACTGATTTTTAATGGGAAAGTAAAAAACATTTTATTTAAGTTATTGGCCATTGCTGACTACACAGTTTTCCCCATCTGTCAAGCAATTTGTGGATTCCACTCGAATAAAGCTCTTCGTCTTTTGAAGCAAGCCAATTAGTCACCAAATTTTCGACTTACTCGTATTAATCCAGCTCTTCGTGTCTCAGCTAATGCGTGTCCCTTCAATGAAATCAAATATAAGTAGTCGGTTGGAGCCAAGTCTGGTGATTATAGCGGGTGGGTTAGCAGTTCCCAGCCTAATGCTTTGATTGTATTCTGAAACGGCTTTGCATTGTATGCAGGTGCATTGTCATGTTGCAAAATTGGTATTACAGTGTCTTGTTGCCCATTCAGGTCGTTTTCGATCAATGCATGGTGCAAATTGATGATTTGTTGTCGGTAGCGATCTGTATTAAAGGTTTCACTAGGTTCTAAAAATCGATCTGGTTTTGCAAACGCAGTGGACGGTTGTTCCATAAGCCCATAATTTGTTCCGCTTAGGATTCTGAAAACAAATCAATTTTATATCGCCAATAACAATTCGTTGCAACACTGATTTTTTATTGTGTCCTTGAAGCAAAATTTCACAAGTAGTTTTACGGTTTTCCATCCGTCTGTCATTCAATTCATGTGGCACCCATTTTTCAGACTTTTGGATCTTTCCTATTGCTTTTAAACAGTCAGAAATTGTTTGTTGTGCAGCATTCAACGCTTCTGCCATTTGTTTCTGACTCAAAGTGCCATCTTGATCTCAAACTGTGAAGAAAAATGTAGGCGGAATCTGTCAAGTAGGCGTGGTACCTTCACCCAAACTAACTATTGATTTCCTTATGTCTTGAGAACGGTTAAGGCAAAAGCCTCTGAATTTGGTCTGAATGACTTCATAGTCAATACAAATTATCAGGCAAAAAATCGACGGAATTGGTATTATCACCCATTGAAAGTAAATATAAAATTTAGATATCTTGACAACCGCAATAGTTGAATGTCATCAGTCAGTAACTGGTCGAAATTGGATAAGTAGGCGTGGCACGGTCCATTCATATTGTATTTTGTATATGTGAAGTACGACAACTATTAAGGCTTAGTTATCTATCCTCATCAGCTATAAAGCGGGAATCGCACACTGAACAAAAGCTGTCTACATACATATACGTATACTATATGAAATTGAATGTGTGTTTTTTAACCCTAGGATGTCCAATAAAATTTCACAATTAAGTGCACCATTGTGGTCTCTTTGCAATGTTTTAAGCGAATGACAACAAAATTGAGTTTTGCGTTTCATTTTACTTTTAATTTTACATTTGACGCACAACAGTCGGTAATTTAATGACGATGAGGGCAAACTGTGACGACGGTCTGTTTGGTATATTCTTAACATATCTTCATAAATAATAAACGCAACCAATCATGATATGTCCAGTATATTGGAAAACACTTGCTTCAAACTTGCAGAAATAATACGATGTCATTGGATCCATTGTATCTAGTCCTGCTTCATTTCGGTTGTAGTCAATAATTTGATTAGAGATTTTGACAATGTTTGGTTAGTTGCTCTACCAGTTTCATCTTCTGCAGTTATATGCGCTACAATGGTAATTAAATAAATAAATAACAGTAATACAGATTTATATTTTTGCAATGTATTAGCACAAAGAGTACCTATTCTCATAATACCCAAACAAGACTTTTAATTTGGACGATAACTTGATTTTCTAAATGAAAATGGCACAAATACTTTGTTAGGAAGACTTGTAACAACAAGAACAGTGGCAACTTCCGTCAAATTTTTTGATAGAGTTAATCTAGTAAAAAAATTATCACGTTGTATACTACGTCGCGTATGAAAGTATTCTTTTTTAACTGCCGTATACCATCAGAGCTCTACATGTATAAGTTTTATGTCTTAATGCATAATTTATTCATGAGTCACATATCCATCGTACCTTCACAATGGATATTTGACTGGTTATTAACTGAGCGACAGCTACCAGCAATTTTGGACTTGTGGTATATGATGACTCTACACTAGTAGCCAACGTTAACCAAAGATCATCTATGGCAACAGCGGTGTTACCTCATAGAATTAACTAGTAACTGGTTATAAGTATTTAATAAAGGGTCCGCCAAATAATTTTTTTTTTTTTTTTGAAAATGGTATAAAAAAAAGCTACTGAATATTTACTCAAATTTCTTTTTTTATTTGAAAGTACAATCCTTCCGGTTAATAATGGAAAATAATTTCATTCAAATGGCCATTCAGTAGCCTACACGATTGGTCCAATTTTTAAGCACATTATCGATTGTGTGCAGCTGTATTTCACCAATGGCTTCACGAATATCGTCCTTTAAAGCGTCAATTGTCTCTGGCTTGTTGGCGTAACACTTCTCTTTGTCGGCACCCCACAAATAATAGTCCAACGGTGTCAAATCACAGCTCCGAGGTGGCCAAACGACAGCAGCTCTGTGGCTGATAATGCGATCTTCAAAAACAGGGCGCAAAACATCGAATGTAGCTTCGGCTGTGTGGCACGTAGCGCCGTCCTGTTGAAACCAAATGTTGCTAATATTCTCCTCTTCCGTTTTTGTGAACAAAAATTCATTCAACATGGCCCGATAACGATTGCCATTGACTGTAACGGCCACTCCTTGCTCATTTTCGAAGAAAAATGGCCCCATTATGCCTCTGGACCAAAATCCGCACCAAACAGTGACTCGTCTTGGGACTATCGGCCTTTCAATGTATGCGTGCGGGTTTTCTGTACCCCAAATGCGACAGTTATGCTTGTTTACATACCCGCCAAGATCAAAATGAGCTTTATCTGAAAAGATGATTTTTTTGACAAAATCGGCATCTTCTGTAAGTCGATCGCAGGCCCACTTAGCGAGGCGTATACGCAACCATATTCGTTTAGGGGAAGGATAAAACTAATTATATGTCAAATCAGACATGAGCTAAGTCTTACCATTCATGTAATAAGCACTAGTTGAACAAAAAAACGTTAGATGGCGGAGGCTATTGAAAATTTCTCTAATACATTTGCTGTTCGGAGCCGGCGTTAAAATGTAGGTCGCTTTCAATGAATTTAAGAAATAGAATCGAGTGCAGTGCTCACTGACTGAGAGAGAAGTCCCCATGTTCCTTAATGGAGTATTATGGGAATTAGAACGAACAAGTTAAGTTTAAAAAAAAAACTTTATTAGGTGGATTAGGTGATTTGGACATAAACGAACCGTAGCTCATCCTAAGCGGCTTTAGCATTTTAGGAACCTTAATAATAATAAAACTTGAGTTGACTTTCATAAATAATTTTTTACAAAATCCTTTGTTTTGTAGGGTATTTAATAGTTTGGCTATATTGGCTGTTTCAAAGAAGAATCAAATCATGATGTGGGAGTATTTAGACTATTAACCCCTTTCTGAACTAAACTGTTTTCTCTTAGCTATGCTATTAATAATTGTATTGAATAAAAGTTTGGCCTTAAGCTAAGATATCCATTTCATCAATTTCTTTTCAATTTATTTTCAACGTTTCTATTAACGTTATTTCTGTGTGGAGAATGGAGTTGGTTATCAACGTGCATCACACAACAATTTGAAGATTTTGTGATATAGATAACGATGATGATGATGATGATGCTGATGGTGTTAAATGTGTTAAACAACAACACATTTATGAATAGATTTCTTAGCATTACATTACAAGACAAGACAATAGACCCTCCCTTCAATGATAATATTGTAGAAAATATGGTTAAAACAACTAAAAGTTTTAATAGAATCATTTAAAGAAAAGAACCCTTTTATTATTTTAATATAAAAAAACAATATTTTACTTTTTTATATTATTTTAATAACAGGGTTTAAAGGGTTTAAATTGTAATAAAACGAAATTTTTCCATTTTTCTATTCTCTCTTCCACAGCAACCATAAATTGTTAGAGTGAGTGAAGGAAAAATGTATAAAAACAACTTGTCTTGTGATTAGGCAACAACAACAGCAACAACAACGTAAATAAAATCGTAGGATAAAAGACAAAAGAATTTAACAAAACGCAATAATAAAATAGAAAGAAACGTAATAAAAAAAATTAAACCAAAGAATACGAATAGATCGCCAGAAAACCTCTGAAAATCGAGACAGAAAAAAATGGAAGATGTTGTTACAGCTACACCGCATACACATTCAGCAACAACAACAAGTAACGCACAGCCAACAACAGCAGCAACGACTACAGCAACATATTCATCATGTGCCACATCAACAACCACACCGTCATTTCATGTACCACCGCCACAACCGCAGCCACCGCCAGCCAAGAAAACACTGTCTGTGGATAGGGCGGCATTCTTGTTGCTGCGTGTAAAAAAGGCTTTTAAAAGAAAACGTCAGCATCGTAAAGAAAAACAGTGAGTATTTTTCTAATGAAATCTAAATGAGATCAAAATAAATGTTCCATTGCTTACATTGAAATAAATTTTATCTTTTTTTAATAAATAATTGTTATATTCAAAGTTTTTATTTGATTTTATTTTATTTTTTATTTTTCTACAGAATGAAATCATATGTAACTCCAACAAAATTTTCTTTAGCAATTTATTTCACTCAGTTCCTCACGGCGTATAAGTAATTTGAAATTCGCTATAAAACGCCATAAATATTAATCATACGCCTTGTCTCACTTACATAAATACTACTGGAAAAGCAATTGTTGAAGTAGAGCCTTTACAAACGTTTGACGTTTAAATAACTGCTCTTTCAGTCTTCCAGTCACAATGATGATGATAAGAATTTATGGAGCCTTGAATCGTTTTGAAAACTTTTACAAGTTTTCCAATTAATCGAGTCGCGTTGAATAGCAAAATAATATTATGATTGCACTTGTTATCTTCCGTTGTACTTGTATTATAAATGAAATAGTAAATATGAAATACATTAGAGATGTTTTGTACATATTTACCAATTAACTAAAAAAACAATGGTTGGTGAGTTTGAGTTAGCGTTGCCAGATGTCCTTGATTTCGCTTGATTCACAAGAATTTTTGAAGATTATCAAGAATCAAGAAAAGATTTTTAAAGCAAATTTTTTAAAGTTTTCCTTACACAAAGTTTTGTAAAAAGCCTTTAAAAGTCTTAGTGAATGAATAATACAAAGCGTTTTGAACGAATTTGTTTCCAGTCTTAGTTTATCTAAATAGTTTATAATCAAATTTTTATAATAAATGTTAGAAAAGGTTCGTTTATATATTTAATCAAAAATATAACACCTTTTTCTTATCTTATATCTGTGCCGTTTTGATCGATAACTATTCTCCATTTTTTTGGTAGTCATTTTTCCATCAGTATAGAACTTTCCAATTGCGTTTTGTACGACTCTACGGAATTTAAATTTACACCATTTGGAGAATTCTGTAGCGATTGAATTAAATTATAAACTGAATGTGCCAGGTCTGGGTTATATGGTGGATGCATCGAAATTTCCGGTCAAGCTCTCTCAGTTTCTGCTGGGTCATCAAAAATGTGTATTGTCTGGAGTTGTCTTGATGGAACACAATAACTTTTCTGTTGATCAACTGAATTGCTTGCTTCAGCCTTGTCAATTGTTGAGATCAGATATCACAATCAATCGTTTGAGCGTAGAGGCTTAATTTATATTAAAACGAGCTCCCATCTTTCCATTATGGCTGCTTAACAAATAAAATAGGCTCCCATTTTTCTACTATGGCTGCTTAATTTATGCCAAAACAGGCTCCCACCTTTTACTATGGCTGCTGAATTTATACTATAACGGGCTTCCATCTTTATACTATGGCTGCTTCGTTTATATCAACATGGGCTCCAATATTTCTATTATGGCTGCTTAATTTACAATATTCAAAAACAGGCTCCCTTGTTTCTACTATGGCTTCTTTTCTACTATCGAATGGACTCCTGCCTTTCTGCTGTAGCTGCTAATTGTCTACAAAAATATTCTGCCTTTTGTCTACTATGGCTGCTTAATGTATATAGGGTGGGTCAGTTAAAAATTTAAATTAAAAAATGCAATAAAACAAAAACGGTTTAAAATTTGGCCAAATTTATTTTTTTGTTGTGCCACACAATTGCTCCGGATATAAATGAAATATTATTTCATTCATATGGCTGCCGCGGTTTGCCTCACAGTATCCTATTCTATCGGACCAATTTTAAAGAACTTCTCCGATTGTAAGGAGTCGTATCTCGGCAATAGCATTACGAATGTTGGCCTTCAAATGCTTAATAGCCTCTGGTTTGTCGGCATATCATTTGTCCTTAACAGCGTTCCATGGAACATTGTTCAACCATGTCAAATTACAGCTTCTTCGCGTCTAATTAAGCTGCCATAAAACGTTTGATGCAATAAATCGATTATGGCATGAGATGAGTGATAAGTTGCACCATTCTGTTGTAACCAAAGATCGTCCACATCGATACCCTGAAGAGCGGGCACATAAAATCGGTTCGCGTGGTGCGACAGGTGTCTCCATTGACCGTAATAGTTGCGCCGTCCTCAATTTCAAAGAAATATGGGCCAATGATGCCTCCGCTCCACCAGTGGCATCAAACAGTCACTAGTAATGGGTGCATTGGCTTGTTTAAGACCAGTTTGGGATTTCTGAGCCTTAAATACGGCAATTTTGCTTACTAACGTACCCACCAAGATGAAAATGAACTTCGTCCGAAAAGATGATTTTTGCAATTTTTTTTTTTGATTTTTTTGCAATTTCCAACCAATTGTCTTTGTTTTGGAAATAAATTTCCCACAAGTCACAATGCTGCTCAAGCTTAAATCGATTCATTTAGTTCAGTGGAGATAATATAGAGAATTTTGCGACAGAATAGAATGACATGAGTATTGGAAGATTTAAAATAGCCGATACATAGCCTAACTTATACTAAAAAGATTATGGCTGCTTACGGTTGCTTAATTTATATTAACATCCCTCCCATCTCATCTTTTTACCATGGCTGGAGCTCTCTTGTGTGCTTAAAACTCCCAATATATCAATCAAATCTGTAAATAAAAGAAAAGATATGTTTTGAACTCGCAGAAGTTTTTAACAAGAATTTGTATGGAAAACAAAGTTGCTCGAGTGCCCATAGCTCTTCGATCGATATGATCTTTTCATTTTTGATGTGTTACACTTAAGATTATTCAAAAATGTGATACCAATCTTTTTTTTGCAAGTTTATAAATTTTTTAAAATCAATTTTGCCAATTGCAGGCTAACAACCAATTAAAATACAATTCCTTTCTTACTATTTTCTGATCCTTTATTTACTTTGAAGAAAAATACCCGTAGAAATCCTTTAATCCTATACAATTGCCAATATGTTCAGCTACTGCTTTGTGCTGCTTTCAGACACACTCTCAAGGAAAAACGTATTCATTGTGGTTAATACTACACACAGGCACTTTTGGACCTATCAAACAAGCTTTAATGCTGAATGATGGAATTGATATTACCAGAGATATTAAATTTTAGAGCCATCTACTCACAATATGTAGCTAACGTTTATCCAAAACCCAATATTTTTGTCTGTCAAGACATTTTTCTACAGGGTCTCCGCTGAGAAGGTGTATTACTTTGTTTTGCCGCCATTTTGGTAAACATTCGTCTTGACAGTTCATATTTGGCAGTCGTGAAGTAGAGACGTGGCAAATTTATTATGGAAAAATATTCAGTAAACCGACGTGATGTAATTGTTAAAACATTTTATCAAAATCAATCATCGATTACGGTGACGATGAGAAAGTTACGTGAAATTTCATTTTAATTTGAATGGTTATGTGAATAAACAGAATAGTCGGTTCTGAGCGAATTATTCATCAGTCACCTTTGCATCCATTAAAAGTGACAGTCTGGTGAGCAATTTGGTCAGGAGGAATCATTGGAGCTTTTTTTTATATATAAGACCAGCACCCAGAGGATGGCCCCTAGGAAAATAGGTTATTGGAAGGAGGACAGAGGGAGTAGTGTTTATGGACGTTCGATTTAAATTTACTCATTTGGTTTATCCGGCTACATTATATCTCTTCACTATTCTTAAAACATAAAAATATTTCTTTATTTTTAAAGCAGTTCATTGCCAATTAGTTTACGTAAAAAGTTCATAAAGTACTTATGTGATAATTCAAGAAATAGAAACATGAAAAAAATCATTAAGTTTAATAACTTTTTTTCATAAATGTTTCCTCAAAAGAAAAAAGTTATTGTATGAAGTAGTTATTGTTGTGTGCTTCTGCTTAAATATTTCCTCAAAATTCTTCAATGATTATAAAAGGAAGACTTCAATTTAAATTGCATAACTTTGTTTAAGTGTAGGTGTAATTATGTATGTGCATGAGTGTGTATGTGCGTACCTAAAAAAAAATCTCTTTTTGGATTTAAATTTTCTAACTAAGCGTTGTTGGATGGATTCCGTATTACAGACAGTGAACATTATTTTAGCGATATTATTTAAAGTTTTTACTTCATTTAGTTTAAAACGAGGGTCGTTTAGCAATCCAATGACTTTCTGTAATTCTAGCTTAGCCATAGAACACTATAACTGTCTATTATAATATTTAATAGGACTGTTATCGAATTTTGGCTACGCCTTTGGTAAGTAATAAACTGCTAGCTTATGTCGCACTTTTTTCTAGATTTGTCCTCTAGTGGCTATTTCTCGTTTTAAAATTTCAAAAGGTTTTTGTTTGGAAAAAGATTTGGATGCAGCATAGGCGATATCATTATTGAAACAAACGCCTTGGGAACTTTTATTTGAAGATAATCATTCATTTTTGTAACTCCTTAAGGAGCATAGAGACTTTGAGAAGCATCTAAATCGTATGCGGTTCTGCTTCGTTCACTTCAATCATTCTAAGATTGTTTAGCCTGTTCGACTGCTTTCATCACTGTCCTATTAATTGATGACTTCGGCCTCTGCAAATCTCATATTTTGGTGTTCTGACGGTATCAGGTGGACCACTTAAGAATGTAAAACAAAAATGGTTTGAAATTTCGCCAAATTTATTTTTTCGTTGTGAAGTACAATTGCTCCGGTTAGAAATGAAATATTATTTTATTCATATGGCTGCTGCGGCTGGACTCACAGTACCCCTTTCGATCGGGCCAATTTTCAGGAACGTTTTTGGGTGTATGGGGTCAATGGCAACACGAATGTTGGCCTTCAATTGTTCAATTGTCTCTGGTTTGTCGACGGAACACGGCGACCAACAGAAAATAGTCTAACGGTATCAAATTGCAGCTTCTTGGCGGCCAACTGATATCATCACCTCGGTTAATTAAACGGTCATCTAACGTTTAAAGAAATAAATCGATTGTGGCATGAGATGGGTGGGAAGTTGCATCATGCTGTTGAAACCAAACATCGTTCACATCAATACAGTAAAGAGCGGGCACAAAAAATCGGTTATCATAGTGCGATAAATGTCTCCATTGACCGTAATCGTTGCGCTGTTCTCACTTTCAAGGAAATAATGGCCACTGATGCCCCCGCATCCACAAGCCGCACCAAACAGTCACTCGTAATGGGGGCATTGGCTTTTGTTAGAACACGTTTGGATTTTCTGAGTCCTAATTATGGCAATTTTTATAATTAACGCACCCACCAAAATAAAAATGAGCTTCATCCGAGAAGATGTTTTTTTTTTTTGGCAAAATCATCGTGCAGTTTCGCGGTTGGCACATCTAGCGAAGCGAAAACAAGCGGATGGTTATGCGGCTTGAATTCTTGAACCAGTTGAACCATGTAAGGCGTTATACCGAGATCTTTTCTTTCAAAATTCGACGTAAGCTAGTGCGTGAAATGTTTAATTCTTGGGAACGATGACGGGTTGATATTGATGTATTCTCACGCGCACTCTCTGCCACTGCTTAGATATTTTCCGCTGTAAGCACAGTACGAGCCCACTTACGTCTTGGGGCGTCAACAGTGAAACCAATTTCACGAACTTTAGCAATAAATTTACATATACCGGGAACTGTTGGTTCTTCTCTGTGACCAAATTTTATAAGACATCTTCGTATAATTTCCCAGCAACTGTCTTTGTTTTGGAAAAAAAATTTCCAATAAATCCCAAAGTTGCTGACGCGTAATTCGATTCATTTCGTTCAGTGGAAATACTGAATTTTGTGACTGCATAGAATGACATAAGTATTGCCAGATTCGAAATAAACGCTGGTTCAAATTTAAGCCGTTACATAGCACACCCGATATGACTTTGAACAAATTTTACACCAAAGGAACAAGTCGGTATTGCGGATAATATTTGGCCGGAAGATTTCTAAAATACGGCAAAGTCTACTGTTGGCAAACTTTTGAAGTTTCTGCAAAATAGCATCTGTAGCCAATCGTATCGCACAACCAAAAAGCAACATAGAGATCACTTTTGATCGAAATATTCTTATGTGTGGATAAATGGCAACTGAATTTGTGGGATTGCGGGGCCGATAGCAGACAAATATCGTCGGTATAATCCAGATCTTTAAGCTACTCAGTTAATGTTAAAGGTATGCCTTTATATATCTTTGAAGTACGAATTTAAAGTTTATCAAAACTGACAGTTGTTCTACGCTTTCTTTCATAGTCTCTGCAGTTTTTTTTCACTGGAACTTATTAACTACTTTGGTTTTGGAGCACTTCATGGTCTGAACAATTTTCGCTATATATTAGGATTACTCTTCCATCAAAATCTTCAATACATATAGTTTTATGACATACTGGACAAAAATAAAGTGTCCCTATTATTTGTTTCAACACTGTATATTTGTAATTATTCTTTCTCTTTCACTTAAATTCTAATGTTGCTGCCACAAATAGCACTCAAAAGAGTCCGATAGTATCGAAGCTATCCGGTGGGCCGACTATCGATAGTTTTACAGTTCTTCCCTGTTACCTCCATTCAAAGCTTTCCTGAGAATGTCATCTAAGATCATTATAAACAGTATTGGTGACAGGATGCAGCCCTGACGAACTTCACAGCTTATTTCCATTGTATCGAACAGACGACCATAGTGAAGAATTAGACAATTAAAGCCGTCGTAATAGGTTTTCATTAGAGTTATTAGCTTGTTCGATATCCTATTGAATCCTATTGATGTGAACATAAAAATAAAGCAAAAAACTAAAAATAACACCTTTTCTGATTAAAAAAAAGGATCTAAAAAGACACGTAATTGTCAAACTATTTTACATAAAAAATATATAAAAAATATTTTTAAAAATTTTTTCTACGGGGAGGACGTAATAGTGACGCCTCTCGTCGTTTTTTTTTTGTGCTTTTGTTTACTTTCACTTTAAAAATTCAACATTTCATTTCATAGTTTAGGCCCTTATGCCTCTTATTTTCTTTTTATCTCTCTACCTTACTCTTGAGTAAGTCTGCATAACCTATTTTTGTGTTTAATTTAGTCTGAGGAAAATAGAAAGTCTTATGCAAACCGAAAAGAAGAATATTAAGAACATTATTAGAATATTCATACGCAAGTTATTTTTGAAAACAAAAAATAAAATAAAAATATAATGGATATCAACATCAATGGCTAAATCTGTATTTACATTTAAAAATAAACATGTGTTTACATGTATGTATTCATGTTTGTTTGTCATATAGAAAGTTTAATGGCTACAACGATTTTCTTGAAACTTTTACAATATCTTTCTGTATGTCTGGAGAAATTATATATATTAAAATTTCCAATAGATTGGTGCTACGCCAGTATATATATTCCATATATTTTTCAAATAATAAAAGTTTTTAAATTTGATCAAAAACCAAATCATTAAACGTAAGGTGAGCGTGGCACTCCCCATATATGTAGTAGCTATATAGTGGAACTCACATATCATTATCTAATATTGCTGCTAATATACATCATCAACCTAAAATAGCCGGAATTGGTTAAGTGGGCGTGGCACTCATATATAACTTATACCGTAGAAGGCGGATTTTCTGCATTTGGTCTAAATTACTTTATTATTAACACACATCTTCAGTGATAAATAGGCGAATTTAAATAAGTTTATTTTAAAATTTCCAACAGATTGGTTGGAATACAAGTTTTAAATTTGATCAAATCCTAATCATTAAACGTAAAGTGGGCGTGGCACTCCCCATATATGTAGTACCTATATATTGGAACTCACATATTTTCATCTAACTTCGCTGCTAAAATACATCACCAACCAAAAATAGGCGGTTTCTTTTTCACACGTTTTAATTGCTTAAGTGGGCGTGGCACTCCCTATATATGTAGTATCTATATAGTGGAACTCACATATCATCATGTAATATTGCTGCTAATATACATCATCAACCTAAAATAGCCGGAATTGCTTAAGTGGGCGTGGCACTCATATATATCTTATACGGTAGAAGGCGGATTTTCTGCATTTGGTGTAAACTACTTTATTATTATATTAACACACATCTTCAGTGAAAAATAGACGAATTTAAATAAGTGGGCGTGGGGGAATTATATATTTTAAAATTTCCAACAGATTGGTGTTACGCCATTAAATATTTTCCATATATCTTTCAAACAAGACAAGTTTTTAAATTTGATCAAAAATCGAATCATTAAAAGTAAAGTGGGTGTGGCACTCCCCATATATGTAGTACCTATATAGTTGAACTCACATATCATCATCTAATTTCGCTGAACCAAAAATAGACGGAATTGCTTAAGTAGGCGTGGCACTCACATATACCTCATACGGTAGAAGGCGGATTGCCTGAATTTGGTCTAAATTATTTTATTATTATGTTAATACACATATTCAGTGAAAAATAGGCGAATTTGAATAAGTGGGCGTGGAATCTCCCATACAAAGTTAATCAGCCCTATTCGACGTTTAGATTTTAATAGAAATTTTCTCCATTTGACAACGTTGGTACTCTGAATTTCGATTTCATACAGCTTCCCTCGATTGCATGTATTATTCTGCCATAAGTTCGTAATAATGTTCTCCTAAGTTGTTCAAGCTGTGACGGAAGTTCTTTGGTTTTTTTAGTCCAAAATTTATCATGAAATGAAAGTGTACGAAATATAAAAAAAAAAATTCACAAAAATATTCATTTATTCATTGTTTACTTTCTTATTGAACCCCTTTGTGTATGCACCATATTTTGAATTTTCATTAAAATTTGCTTATTTTTCTGCATTATATTAGAAATACCAATTTTCGATCGATGTGTAACTGAAAGCGGACACGTAATCGCAACGCGAAATGGAAGTGATTATCAGTTTTAGTATTGGGTGCTCGACAAAGTTTCTTTACAAAATTTGACCAGAAACGAAACACCATTTTCTTATAAAGGGTGGTCCGACCATAATGCACGATGTTAATTGTGAGTCAAATTTTTTGTCCAACTTAATTTGACATTTCTTTGTTTCAACGTTGAAGAGATACACAATTAGGCAGTGCGTTAAGATTCTTGAAGTCTTTTACGAAATAGGCGTTCAAATCAAAATGCATTTCGCGCACTTTGTGCTTTTTTTTGCCAGCATTATTGACAAAATGTGTCCATAAGCGGATATTTCAACAAACCGGGTCTGCAGGAAATATGGAAACACCTGTGTGTGACTTCTTCGAAAAAGAGGTCGGCCAAGCAGTAACGGTGATTGGTGTTCGCTATCGCGACATGATAACTGTCTTCTTGTGGCCAGAGATTGTGGATATGAACCTGTTAATGAACCCTATTAATAGAAAAGCAAAATATGGCGGTAATGTTCCGAATTTTCACTGATTTTTAAACGTAGATAGCTTAACACAGAGTAATGCGATCTTAATATTGTCTTCGAACAAAGTGAAGCTTAAAATGTTACTTTTAAAAACAGCTCTAGTATAGCTTAATGCAATTAATATTAACAGAGATCTTACATTTTTATCTTGAAAAGGGTAATAGATTAACTGACTAAATTTGATTAAAATACCTTTCTGATCAACAAAGATCATCAGAAGATTATAAAAAGTGGCGGGAGTGAATATGTTGGCGTGGTATCTACCATACATACATACTAACCACATACTTGATCAAAAAATAATGAAATAAAATGAGTAAATGAATATACAGTATGTTTAGCATTGAACTTCAATTTGAACTTTTTATTTAATTAAGATAGGGCTAGCGAGCACGTCGGGTTTTAGTACTAGTACATTATAAGAAAATTAGAATAACGAACATCATGTCGTATGAACAATTTTTTTTAATATCAATAAAGAATATTCGACCTACGCCATGATGTACATTCGCAAGAATTTGTTAAGAAAAAAGCGTATTTTCCTTAAAAGCTAAAATGCTTTTAGATAAATGGCAAATTTTTTAAATATTTAAAAAACTAAATGATATTTAACCTTAAATTCACGTTTGTGTAGAAAAACACACATTTTTTGATATGTAAGTTTCTTCGAGGGTGAGACTAATGGCTAATGGTTAGGTAAAGAAAATTTTAGTTTTCATAGTCGTAAATATAACACCTTTAGTGGTGGTTGGTGGATGACTTTATGCAGCACTCTTTGCTGACACTTAAAATACCATAAGTCATGATACTTTTACAAGTTTGTGTAAAATAAAATGATTACACTTTGCAACAAATGGAAACAAAATTTCTGACCATTGATAACCACTAGAGAGTTCGGACGGTTTTTTTCGGTTTTATCGAATACAGTTTTGTCAAAATTTTCGTTTTTCGAATACCGAATAAACTGGTTGCTTTAACACGAATAACCGGTTAATGTAAAAAAGTATAATTTTTATGTGTGTCGCTGTGGTATGGTAGGTAAGACACCCGCCTATAAATCTTAAAAAAAGAAAAAAGTTTTTCGACAGCGGTATCACCTCATAACATTACCTAGTAACTGGTTATGAGTATCACTGCAATTGAAAACTTCTCTAAATGCATTTGCCGTTCGGAGCCGACGTTAAACTGTAGGTCCCTTTCAATGAGTTTAAAAATAGAATCGGGTGCAGCTCATTGGACTGAGAGAAGTCCCCATGTTCCTTCGTGGAGTGTTATAGGAATTAATATATATATATATATATATATATATATATATATATATATATACTGTATATACTATATATACTATATATACTATATATACTATATATACTAGAAGACCCTGGCAAACGTTGTTTTGCCTTCGAATTTTATTTTCACTGTAAGTTTGGTTTGCATGCAAAGTCATGGCTGATTGATATTTAGAAGAAGAATGAAAGGTGCACTAAATCCACATAGCAATTATTGTTCAAATGGAATTATATATTTTTGATAGCTGGGCCCGATCTGCGTTGCTGGCCCCAAATGTTTCTTTTATGTTGAACTGCCTCTCGAAGAAAATCAAATCAGCGTTTTTAGTTATTTAGTTAGTTTGCGCAAATAGAGTTTAAAAAAGAGTGATAGATATTTATTTACTTTTTTTTAAATATATTTTTTGCACAAAAAGATGTTAGGTTTCAGTCGGTATCAGGCTAATTAACGCCATTGCACGCAGATTAACTAACCAACGCCTTCAACGAAACACAGCATAGTGCAGTAGTTCTTGAGTTACGATGCAAAAACACAAAAAAAATAAATATTGCGCCATTTGTCGGACGAACTTCAAACTACACAGAAACACTCCTCACCTACCATAGAACATGTATGTAAAGTTTGGTCGAAATCGGTGCAGTAGTTCTTGAGTTACAGTGCAAAAACACAAAAAAGCACGAACTTCAAACTACACAGAAATACTCCTCACGTACCATAGAACATGTATATTAAGTTTGGTCAAAATCGGTCCAGTAGTTTTTGAGTTTAGCGATCACGAAGATGTATATATCTCTATATCTCTATATATATAATTTTTATTTTTTTATAATTTTTATATATAATTTTTATACGTTTGTATATATTTTTTTAATTGAAAATACGCTCATCGCTTTACTATTAACGTTTAACATTAACCTTGAATGTCTCACAAAAAACGTGAAAATATACGCACTCTGAAACAACAATAACGTTTTCTCATCTTCTGTAAATAAATATTGATTTTCATATATGGAGAATGATCAATTAGACTCATTGAAAGCCAATAAACTTGCAAACGCTGATTTCGAATGGCAGGTATAAGTTTTTCACAGCGTAAATATTAAATTAAAATTTTTTATTTTTTGCGCAAAATTTTATTTTTTATTTTTTTAAAGAAAATTTAAAAAAAGGCATGCTTTCAAAATTAGCGTGAATTGGCTGCTAATAGCTAAAACGTTTTTAGCTTTTAAAATTTTGTTAAAATTTGAAACGCAGATATTAAGGTATATAAAAATTGGTCCCAGAAGCGGTTAAAATCGGATGAGAACGGGCAAAATAAGTGACATTACTTCTAAAATGACGTGTTTTATTATTTTCAAAATAAAGTTTTTTGTTGATTAACAATCAAATTTTGATGAAATTTGGAAAACAAATAGGTTTGTCTACCCACGAAATGCTTCTCGTCTAACAAACAGGAGTTTCTACAAAATGCCATTGAGGTCTATACCGACGGCTTTAAGATACTGGGCTATATTATATACATAGTATGGAGACCGGACGATTATTATTCGACCGGTTTTGTCGAATACAGTTTTGGCAAAATCTTCGTTTTTCGAATACCGAATAAACCGGTTGCTTTAACACGAATAACCGATTAATTTAAAAAAGTATAATCTTTATAAGTTTGCATATGTTTTTATAGCAAATTTGTATAAATTTAGTTATTTTTTTTGTATATATGGCAACCTTGAACGTCTCACACAGAAGGTGGTAACCAAATTTGATCTAAAAATATATGTGTACACTTGGACAACAATAACTTTCTCTCATCTACTGTAAATAAATATTAATTTTTATATATGGAGAATAATCAACTAGACTCATTGAAAGCGACCCACGAACGCCGGCTCCGAGCTGCAGATATATTAGATTGTAAAGTTTTTCACAGTTTAAATAAACATAACCGGTCGCTAGTGTTAAGCGGTGTTATCGCTGTTGAAAAATTTTAGATAATGTGGTGTGGTCTGTATTTGAACCGACGACTTCTTGATTGGAAGGTGGGTGTCTTATCTAACATAACACAGTGACACACATACTCTTAAATACGTGGTGCATGAATCTACATACAGTGCTATTCGAAACCTAAGCAACTTTTCTTGTCGATGCAATTAAGGACTCATATAATAGTAATAGATTTGTTGAAAGTAAGGCACCTAAATAATAACTATAATAACAAACCTTTAACTCCATTCTCTACCAAGTAATACAACAAAAACGAAATTAGCTCCTTGAATAGCTGTTCGAAACTTAAACAGCTTTCAGTACTTTGTGTAAGAAACTTTTTTTATGGCCATCGCACACCGTGTTTTGCATAGTTTTTATGAGTTTTGTTAGAATTATTGCAAGTATTGATTGCCACTTCAATCTTAAGCTCTCCGTTAGCTTCTGCTTATGTTTAAAACCACGTGGTCGAGCTCTGCACTTTACGAATGAAGAACAAGTTTATTTGAAAAAAAAGAACCGGTTAACCGGTTATTTAAATAATTCTTATTCGAAAACCGGTTTTTTAAAAAGTCGAATAATCGATCTCCCCTATAACCACTGTATCTTTTTGATGAGCTATGGTCGCCTTACTTCAAAAATCATCAGCATTTCAGATTTTATGAATAAGTTTTGCTTTTAGAATTTTCTTCCTGAAATGTGACATTTTTGAAGATGCTGCATCGTGCATCTTATGATAACTTTTAAGTGACTCATTCGATTTCGTTAAGCCATATGTCAAAAAATTCCAAATTATACCAGCATTAAGGCACTCTTATATCAATTTTAAATATAATCCATATTTAAATTCAACAAAAAATGACAAAAAATTATGATATTTTTGATTTATAAAAATTCACAATAAATAAAAGGAAGCATCTATTTACCAGTTTCACTCTTTATTTCTAAAGTCGCATATATATAATAGAAATAAAATACCACCATATTTCGTGAAAATCGATGGGTAAATACATATTTTATTACCAATAAAGTGAAAGTGCAATTCGGCTCAATTTTTGACTGATAACTTGTATTGACCATAAAGTTATTTGGGCCAAATTTGAAGATTCGTAATATTATCGTTTTAAAGATATAGGCATATAAATAAGAATATTATATGGGCGCGGCGCCGCCCAGTTGAGCAATAGTGAAGCCACACACCAAATAAAAGCCTTCTACGTATGCTTCTTATTATGGCGGACCCGCCATATAACTTTTTTTTTAACTAATGCTTATTTCGAAAATGGTAACACTTAGCTCATGTCTGATTTGACAGATAATTAGTTTTATCCTTCCGCTGAACGAATATGGTTGTATATACGCTTGAACAACGTTGAGAATCTTTTCAGATGAAGCTCATTTTGATCTTGGCGGGTATGTAAACAAAAAAATTGTCGCATTTGGGGCACAGAAAACCCGCACGCTTACATTGAAAAGCCGATACACCCAACAGGAGTCACTGTTTGGTGCGGATTTTGGTCCAGAGGCATAATTTGGCCATTTTTCTTCGAAAGTAAGCAAGGAGTAGCCGCTACAGTCAATGGCGATCGTTATTGGGCCATGTTGAACGAATTTTTATTCGCGAAATTTAAAGAGGAGGATATTAGCAACATTTTTTTTCAACATAACGGCGCTACGTGCCACACAGCCCAAACTACACTCGATGTTTTGCACCCTGTTTTTGAAGATCGCATTATCAGCCGCAGAGCTGATGCCGTTTGGCCACCTCGGAGCTGCTATTTGACACCGTTGGACTATTATTTGTGGGTTAACAACAAAGATAAGTGTTACGCCAACAAGCTAGAGACAATTGACGCTCTAAAGAACAATATTCGTGAAGCCATTGGTGAAATACAGTGCACACAATCGATAATGTACTTAACGATTGGACCGATCGTGTATGCTACTGCTTGGCCCGCCGAGGCAGCCATTTGAATGAAATTATTTTCCATTACTAACCGGAAGGATTGTACTTTCAAATAAAAAAAGAAATTTGAGAAAATATTCAGTAGGTTTTTTTTTATAGAATTAAAAAAAAAAATTTATTTGGCGGACCCAATAGATATCAAACGTACTATTATTTGTTGCATAGTGTTATTTTACATACAACTTTTTTTAATACAAAATTTTTTTTTAACTTTTTGGCAAGAATGCTCCTTTAACTCTGGTTAAATAATTTTAATTTTATTAATTTTTTTTTTAAATTTGTGCAAAAAAGTTGTTTAATTTTAATTATTTCTTTCCAAAAGTCATAATAAGTTTTTAATGTGTTTTGCTTAACAATAAAATTTTATGATTCACTGACATTTTTTTCCTTCTACTGATTGAATGTCTTGGCTTGAAAAGAATTACAAGAAAAAAAAGGAATTGAAAATATGAAATTGATAAAAATTGAAAGAAAAGTCTCTTAACTTTTCTATTATATGTAATTCCATATTTCAAACTAATTTTTATTCTGGTACTTTGGCAAAGTTAACGTACAAAAAAATCTTAAAATATTCAATTCACATTTGAAAATCAATTTTTCTTTGTGACTGATAACGACAAGTGACATAAAAAGATATTTCCTTTCCCTTACTCTCTATTACTACGAGTATTTCTTATTTTTTGTTCTATTTTTCCTATAATTTTTTATTTTTTTATTTTTTATTTTTACTTATATTCAGCTGAATACGTTTAGATATTCAATTTCGATTTAATAATTCTTAAATTTGTTTTTTTTATTTTTTCTTCAAGTTCATTCGTGCGAATACACAAACTCATTGCCTGTGTATTTAATTGTCCTTTTTGGCAAAAGGCTGTAAACTTCTGCAAAAGTTGCCTTAAATATGCTTAATAAACGAGATGAAAACTTAATTACACATCAGCATTTAATTTTTATTATTTTCTTGGAAAGTTTTTCTTTCTTACTTATGACTTTATTTTTTCTCTTCTTAAGACATTTTATACTTTCGCTTAACAAAAGAAAAATTTTCATAATTTTTTTCTCATAATTTTCCTCCGCATAAATCAAAATCACAACAGGCTTAATTGCAGTTTTAACATTCCTTGTGGTTTGTTTGGCTTGACAATGTCTTTCTTATTTGCATGGCATCGGTAAGCCTGCACTTAAAAAAACACGCTTATTAATTAAAAAAAAAATAAATAAATAAACTGAAGGATTTATTAGCATTAGCAAGTTTAGCAGAAATATTAATTGAAATGCAAAGAAAGTGGTTGGAAAGTAAAATGGAATGGAAGAGCAAAAACAACAAAAAACAACCAAAATGAAAATTGAATTTTTTTTTTGTAAAAACACAAGAAAAAATTGTAAAACAAGCTAAAGCTTAACTGATTTAATGAGGAGTGTAATAGAGGAATGCAGTAGTGAAATGTCTTCAAATACTTTATTTTCAATTCGCACCAAACTTGTCGCTAAAGCAGATGTGTTACATCATAAGTTATCAGATGTTTATTTACTTGTGAAGAAGAAGAAGTTTTTCCCTTAATAATGGAACACAATATCAATCAAAAGAGAGCCAAAGTTACGCTACACAGGACTATATTATTTGCGGGAAATTTTCTATCACAAATTCACACATTGGTGGCTGTATGTCCTCTATAACTGCATGAATTCCATCTTTGAGGACTTTAGTCGTTTGTGAGTTTAAAGGTTTTAAGACTATAGAACTCCGCGGCCAATTGTGACTGCGTTTCTTCACAATTTCAAGTAACTTTTCACGCACAGAGCGTTTATTGTTATCTGTAAACGTCGTTTACATCTATATCTCCGCTTCGCTCACACAAAATCATTATTCAACGTTCAACAGCATAATTCGTTGACCGTAACAGTTGCTTATGTGCATGGTTGTGTGGGCTACGAAAGTCTTGATCAAAATTTTTTTTTTAAATAAAATTATTAAACGGCTACTACTCAGGATGGATTCTCGGTGAATCCCACAAAAATAGAAATACAAGCTACAGTTTGACTGTATTTCTTCTATGGGTACCGCCATCAACTTTTCTAAGGAGTCACTCTGGATAAAGGGGATTAGTGAGAACTCGCTCATTGGTGCCGTTCAGAATAAGTCGATAATCGCTTTCTGGACAGGTCGCTTCTCCTACGGTAAGACATTTGGTCTTTCGGCGAGAATGACGCTTTGTATATATACCGCTATTATTTGGCCCATTTTCACCTATGCGGCTATAGATTGGTGGAGAAAAGCTGGGGAAACTACCATCATGAATAAATTAGGCAGGCTACAGAGTCTTGCCTTCCCCGGCATAGCTGGAGCAATAAAAACGCGTCCAATGGAGGCTTTGGAGGCCTTGATTGGTTTGACACCGCTTCACATCTGTGAGATGAGCGACAAAGTTTTTCGCCAAAGGGTGCCGAAATATATCGAAAAGTCTGTTCATTCTACGCAGGGTGTTCGGAAAATCATCTTCGTTTCTGAGTGTTATGTCTTTGCATCTGAGCTTTGGTAGATGATTCTTTGAATTTCCTGACCGAGTTTGATCTAAACTGGTATACCGATGGCTCCAAAATCAATAACTGTGTCGGTGCTGGTGTTCATGGAGCCAACCGAGACCTCTCGATCTTGGGAAGATCGTTGAGTGCCTTCCAGGCTGAGATCACGATCATATGTGCGTATATCAATCTGAACATTGGATTCAATGGTAAGACCATTAATATATTCTCTGACAGCCAATCGGCCTCAAAGACACTTGGCTCGAATCGTATGACACCTAGACTGGTCAAATATTGCTAAGATACGTTGCAAAGCTTTTCGCTTAGAAGTTAGTTCCAGTTGCTTGGGGTACCTGAACAATGTGGGATATATGATAATGAATTAGCGGATGCATTGGTCATAAAAAGTTCCATGGCACCCTATATCGGTACTGAAATTAACGATTGGGAAATTGCTAGTTGCTTGGAACACTGGCATTCTCAAAGGTGATTTAGCCAGTCTAAGCGACTATCAGTTCGCAATTTGGGCGTCGTTTTGAGGCTAGCAAGTACGGCAGGCAGGACTTGAAATTCCATTGTTGATGTCTGTAGACTATTCGCACAGACATCAGAGTTAGTACATTTTGCATGAATGTGAGGTTCTTGATAGATTTATCATAGATGGAGGTGTCACTAGGTGACATATCTAAAATTATGTTCTCAGAAGTGCTGGTATTCATTAGGAAGGCAGCAAATTTGTTGAAGAAACTATAGACTGGAAGGGGTACCATTGATCCCATGGATCACAGTTTTCTGTAACAGTGCCTTGTGAGAATTATAATAATAGTAACGCTTACTTACTTATCTTGTCGGTCATGATTTGCCTAATGAATGATTTCTTTCAGTCTTGAACGTACTATCTACAGTTGTGAATACCAAGACTTTTTACATTTTTATTTACGTGCTCCTTCCACTGAGGCCGATAATTATTTTTCCGTATCTCATTTAATCAAACGCGCTAGAGCGACCGGACATAGACAAGGCAGCCGCCTCATTTTGATGCATTTCACTACTTTTATGCCGAATCTTTTACAGCAAATTTTTTGCTCGATCAGATATATGTCAGGATACAGGATGTAAGTGAATCACAATTACATACATATGTATATGATATTACATATACATAAATTGCAATATAACAGTTATATGTTATTGTGTATATTATGTGCAAACTGTTCTTTGTTTACCGCAAGTCGAATCAGTTCTCTACTTGATCGAATTCCAGTCCAAGTTTGTTTACTTCGAGTTCTACGCTTACGCTCTGGTTTTTCCTAAAGCATAGTAAAAATCATTTCATATTTTAATAAGACAACTTATACGGGAACGCCAGTAATTTCGAAGAATTTGGGAGCAAAGAAGAAATCCTTTGGATAAAACTAATTTCAATGGAGCTTCAAACCATCTAAAAAAGAGGATAGCCGGTGCCATGGTAGCATATTGCCTCCCAAACAATCACAGCCACCTATTATTCTATTTTGTTTTAATTTCCTGTAGGAGAGATCACACATAATGATTATCACAAGAAATTATAGTGCAATAGAAGATAGTGATAGATTGGGAAGCAATGTGCTAATATGGCACCTGCGATTTATAGTTTTTAACATAGCACATGATTGCAGAGAACTACCATAGCGTTTCGAAAACGACTTTTCTTCTTATTTGGCAATCTTGCAAAACTTATTTGGAAATCTGAAATGTTCCAGAGCCGAAAAGCCGACGCCTTTGAATGGCCACCTTTTTTGCCCGGCCTAAATGTAATCAAAATCGTATGGAGTTGTGTGACTAGGAAAGTGTACGAGCCCGGAAGACAATACAACACAAAAATGTAGTCATAAACACTTGGTCTACCATTTCGTTGAAGTATATTGAAATACTTTACAATTCAATTTACAGTCGAAATTTCGAGGATATTTCAAACAAATGCGGCCACACGCATTATTTTATCATTAGTTACTAAATCCGTTCATGAAACTCAAAGAAGTCTACAACATTTCCACATTTCGAAACTTTCAAGCTTCTTTATTTGATCCAAAGGTCTAAGACTTAAGGCAATATGACAGTATTGTTCATATGCAACATTTTACCATTCGGAGGCGAAGAAGAATGTCCATTTCTCGGCTTTATAATACGATTTCTTATATTTTTTAAAAGAAGCTCTGGCCATTTAAATTCTATATTTGATATCTCTGCCTCCTGTCGAAATTTCAGTAAGCCACGGAGTACCGCCTTGCTCATAACATGAGTGAATACAATGAGTCCACCAACGCTCGCACAAATCGTTACGAAAATAAAAATGACTGAAAAGAAAACACACACCAGCTCCTTTTTATTGTGGGATTTTGGTATATTTGGTAATTATGTGCCACCTTGTGAATCCCGTACTTATTTGCGTTATCTGGCAGCACTAATAATTCGACCATCTTTACATTACATTTGAATTAATGGATATAAAACAAAGAATATGAGATATTTCCGGAACCTTCCAAACTGTGGGCAATTAGGTATACAAAGATGCTGCTTTACCTACTCGTCAATAGTTATCGTTTGGCTGTCATAAAGTAAAGTCTGTTTAGGCGTAAATAAAATGGTATAACAAACTGTAAAACAACAACAAAGTGCAGCATGATTTTATTTTAACGCAGTTTAAACGAACTCACACGTTTTAAAAAAGTTAAAACGTAACAATATAATAAAAAACACATGTGAGTACTAAATTTGAAGCCATGTTATTTGGTACGTGGTCGGAGATTATCTAAAATGCTACCGAATTAGGGGTCTCGGCACCCGATTAAGAATATAACATCACACCGAGCGGACGCTCTCCCCGCGAATTGGGTATAAACCACAGCCACTACGTTGCTCTCACAAGAGGACCTCAACATAAACGAGCAGTGACATAGATCTTTGAGGCTCCCAACTCCTGTGGTACCAGAATTAAGCCTCCGGCCAGACTTCGTAAATGCTACTACTAGTCTAAGTCCCAAATGGCTCCGGATTAGTGGCCAATAGTAAGTTGTACATTTGCATATGGCATTTTATCACGGCCTACAATCATCATTTTGGTTTTTTCTATGTTGAAATTGAGATCATATATACTGCTGCATTCCTGATTTTTGTTAGTGAGCATCTAGAGCTCAGCAATGCAATTGAATATAACCTCTACGTACAAATTGATAAGTAAAGGTTACCGTCGAGAAGATAGACCTGCCCGATTCGGATGTACAAGCCCTTAAACACTGTGACTAAAATCCATGAATTAGATCACGGACTGTAACTAGTTTTTGTTTCCACATTTATATAATCGGCTGAAGGGGTATGATATTTAGGAAAACAATATGGAGACCATCTTAAGAAATAAAACGTTTTTTTTTGCCAAATTTCAAACTTCCTCTGCTGTACGGATTGGAATCCTACATCATAAGCTGTTACAGTCATTTAGATTATCAGCTTATACTTAAACGATTATTTCTGATATATGCCCGTTGGCTACTTTACATAAGAGCATATATGCATGTATACTTAGAGTACAGTTGCATACAGTATTAACGAATCCTATAGAACCTGTCGACGAAATTTGTTGCAATTTCAATGAAAGTTCATTAAAGGTTCAGTGGCAAAATGCGTTCGCTATAAACATGTTCTACTGCATATGCAGGCATATTTAAGTGTAAGCGTGTACATGCTTTTGTATTTGCTTGCATTGGCATACATGCTTGGTGTGTTTTCAATTCACCAAAAAATAAATTAATTAAACTTTAATGATAACAATTGCTGGAATTAAATCATAAACCATACGTTCATCGTGTTGTTTTCGCATTTAGTGTTGTAAGTTAAACTTTTATTGTATTAAAGTTGTTGTTGCCGTTTTTGTAATTTATTACTGCATTGATGTAAAATGTATTGTGTGAATATAAATCCAATTATAAAGTTAAAATCCATTAATTGTTCTAAGTAACTCGTATGAATAATTTAACCTAAAACACCTGAAATTAAATGCTAAAGCTCTTTAATGCACCTCATGTAGTATTTGATACATACATACTTCGTATACATATGTATGTATTTCTAAATATATATGAGATATTATTTGCTAGTAAGAGAATTAAAGTAGAAGATGCTGTTCTCCAATTGAGTGGCTTTGAATCTCTAAAAAAGCCATAAGGGATGAAAATAAAATAAAATAAAATAAAATAGTTTTCCCAACATGATACATATTAACACAAAAGTTAACATTAAATAGAAACAGATTTGCTACTTATTTCAGTTCAAACTATTAAGATATCAATCAGTAAACAGGCCTACATTTCCCGAAAAAAAAAAAATAAACTTAAAAAACTTGCCTAAAATGTACTCATGCCAAAACCAAATTCAAGCTTCGTCTGTGATTTGTAATAAGCGAAGAATTTTCGAAACAAAAATATTCGCTAAAATGTTTAACAGAGCAGAGAAACAAGAAAACAATTTCTCTCGTTTATAACATGGGGAGAGCCATTGCCAAACTATTAAGAACAAATGTTTAGCGATATTAAAATGGGAAAATTTAAAATAATAAAAAAAATTATTGAGAAATTTTTTTTTCGAAAATGCTATAAAAAAAACTACTGAATATTTTCTCAATTTTCTTTTTTTATTTGAAAGTACAATCCTCCCGGTTAATAATGGAAAATAATTTCATTCCAATGGCTGCCTTGGCTGGCCAAGGCTTTTCAATGTATGGGTGTGGGTTTTCTGTGCCCCAAATGCAACAATTTTGCTTGTTTACATAAACATACATCTGAAAAGATGATATTTTTTTGCAAAATCGGCATCTTCTGTAAGTCGATCGCAGGCCCACTTATCGAAGCGTATACACTACCATATTCGTTCAATGGAAGGATAAAACTAATTATCTGCCAAATCAGACATGAGCTAAGTGTTACCATTCACGAAATAAGCACTAGTTAAAACGTTAGATGGCGGACCCTTTACAAGTTAATTCGTCTAAATCTATATTGTCCCCTTCAAAGTAATCCCCAGCAACTGCAACACACTTATGCCAGCGCTTGATCCAATACTTGCTGCTATTTTTCCATTATTTCCTCTCGGCTGTTGAAACGCGTTCCCCGTAATGGTTTTTTAACTCAATTGAACAGGTAGCCAAATCAGGTGAATTCGATGGCTGTTGGATGGTATTTGTTGAATTTTTCGTCAAAATATATTGAATAACGATGGCACTGTGCGACTGTGCATTATCATAGTGCAATATCGACGAGTAGATAATTCTGGTCTCTTTCGGCAAATTGCATCACGCAAACGTCTCATAATGCCCAAATAATACTCCTT
Source organism: Wohlfahrtia magnifica (assembly GCA_023159175.1). Lineage (NCBI taxonomy): Eukaryota > Metazoa > Arthropoda > Insecta > Diptera > Sarcophagidae > Wohlfahrtia > Wohlfahrtia magnifica. The sequence continues at coordinate 3,921,193 of JAKWBJ010000054.1, forward strand.
GTTAACTGCCTGGCCTTCTGGCAAAACATCGTGATGCACTACACCGTTGTAATCTATACAAACCGTGAGCATTGCCTTCTTTTTTACCTGAAAACGACGTGGTTTGTTTGGTCTCGGCTCATTTGGTGAACGACATTCACTTGCCTGATGTCTGGATTATGACACGCTATCATAAACCCACGTCTAGTCTCCAGTAATAATTCTTTTGATGAATGTAGGATCGGACTTAGCCTCGCAAATCATATCTCTTGCGACCTCAACACGGAAATTGAGGTTTTTTGACACCAACTTTGCGGCTACACGATGTACCCCAAATCATTAACCAGAATGTCTTAAACGGATCCATAGGCAATGTTCAAGTCCACCGTTATCTCTCTGATAATTAATTTGCGGTTATTGACCAACATTTCGTTTACTTTATCAATGTTTTCATCGTTTTTCGATGTCAATGATCTGCCACTGCTAAACCGCTCATGTCTTTAGAGAATCGTTGCCAAAACACTTTTCCAACATTTCCAACATTCGCACACCATTAAATCCGTTTTTAAGCAAAATGTAATAAAAGTTCGTTGTTGCAAATCCATTTCTAAAATTGTACAAAATCGCCAACACACACAGCATTTGCAAATGTCAAGCTATGACGCCAAGATTTAGCCGGAATATTAACAACAGATGTACCAACTCAGCTACACGGGGGTTATTCTGGAAACTTTTCGATCAAGGTGGTATTAATAGCGAATATTATTAGTGATGTCGTTAAAGTTATTCGCTTTAGATATTGCTAAAGTTTTGCTGTTGATATCACAGGCTAACCTTCAGACAAATGTTTGCCTAACGTTTGAATGTCAAGCGGAAAGAAAGAGGAAGAAAATGTCATGGTCAAGCAGGTAATAACGAAAAAAAAAAAAAATAAATATTCATCCCAACAATATTTCTGTCTTCCTTTGTATTCCAGTTGTTTTCTTATAAGCACACTCTTAACTAAGTAATTTCAGTCTGCTTTAGCAGCCCATAGTATACAATGCCGCTTTGATCCGACCAAGAGTGCAAATTTGCAATATAAATACTTAAACAACGTAATTTTACTAACAAATAAAAATGTTATCCAATTGAACGAAATTAGAAAGCAGTTATAAAATACACTAAGACCAAATAAAACCCATTAGGTTGGGTTTTTGCCAACCTTGTTAGAAACACTCTCAAAACATGCACTGTTTTTGCATTGCACTATACTCGCTGTGTATGAGAGTGTTTTTTTGTTAGAAACACTTTTAAAACATACACTGTTAGAGCGTAATCCACAAAATTCATTTCGATGACTTTCGCTTTTCTCGTCCTTGGTAATATGCCTATATTTTGATTCAAAGTAAAAATTAAAATTCGATAAAATACTTCTTAAGAATTAATAGAGACCAAAAGGTATCGACAGCTGTGGCTACTTTAACTCCAACAGTAAACTTGAAGTGGAGTCCAAGTCGAGACACATGCTATCGTTAATTTTCATAATTTTTGCTCTGGCCTAGTTTAGTTGCAAACCCGTTTTGTATGTCTGTGCATGTACTTCTTTTACATGTCACACTGTCTATTAGCCAGAAGCAGGTGTCACTAACGTAGTCGAAGTCTTGCAGTGTTAAGTTAACTTAGCCATCATAAAAGTCTCTAGATTACGATATCTATTCTAAGCCTTTTAAAAATAGAGCCAGAAGATACTACTTTTGATAAACCCTAACGGAATTGCGACTAAAACAAAGTTCGAGATAATCAGAGCGGATCCAGTTCCTGCTAACTCGTCGCTGTTAGAGTGTAATCCACCATATTCATTTCAATGACTTTCGCTTTTCTCGTTCTTGGTAATATGCCTTTATTTGGATTCAAAGTAAAAATAAAAATTCGATAAAACACTTCTTAAGAATTAATAGATACCGAGAGGCATAAATCCTTTCTTTATTCTTGCATTGCAATTTTGTCTTGCACTGTACTTGCTGTATATGAAAATGTTTTTTTCAAATTCAAACTTCTTCGAAGTGCATTTCAATGTGACGAAAATTGTAAATACCAAAGTACCAGATTGATTATTAAGATGCATTTTAAACATGAATAAATTGCAATTCAATTGAATTTAAGGATTTATTTCTTATCTCTTTTGTTGCTGTTGCAATTGCAATTGCAATTGCTGTAGTTGTTGTAATTGTTGATGTGAATCTTGATTTAATTTACAAAATCACTCAATACCTTTTAGATAAAAATTTTATGTCCTTGTGGTAATTCTCCTGAAATAGTTTAATATTTTACATTACAACGGAGAGAGTATGCACATTGTGTTTGTGATTAGGTTTGCAATACCTTAAGGAAAAGAGACAATTTTTATTTATGAAAGAATTAGATTCACTTACAAAACCGAGTGAAATACAGTGCCGAGCATAAAAATTCAGCGCAAGTAGAACATAATTTGGTCCAATTTCCTTATATTAAATCTTATGCTATAAACACATTCAAGGCTACCGACCATCGACCACCCGACTACAATAGACCCTGGCTACAAGAGTAGTCAAGTAACCAGCTACTCAATTATCTTAGCGGCTACAGCCACAAAATTAACATTTGATGTGACACATTGGACATAACATGTATAAATGGACATATGATTATTCTTGTTCAGTGGTGTCACATAAATTTTTTTCGCGTTTTTAATGTATATACAGGATGAGCATATTTGAGGTTAGGAAGTAAAATGGCTGTCAAATGATGAAATGTCAAGAATTGTGCTGTCAATCTTTAACACTTATTTATACTACAATTCTAGAAATTTTTACTCGTAATCAGGCTCCTTCTAAGAGCGCTGTGCGTAATTTAATCGCTAAATTCGAGGCTTACAGTACTGTTGCTGACAATAGATAAAACCGCTGTATAGCAATGTATTGAGAATGAGCCTGGAACATCAACTCGTCGAAATTCGCAACAATTAGGCACCACTTTGGGCAACATTTTGAATAAGGATCTTCATCTTCACGCTTATAAAATTCAAAACTTTCAAGAATTAACGCCGGCCAAGCATTGTTTCCGTCGAACGTTTGTGAATTGGCTGTTTGAAAAACTGAACGAAAACAAAGCATTTTTCAAAGAAATCATCTTTAGTGATGATGCCCAATTAGGCGGTTATGTAAACAAGCAAAATTTCGCATATGTGGTTCACAAAATCTACAACAGTCCTCGAAAAACCATTACATCCAAAGAAAGCGACCGTATGGTGCGGTTTGTGGTTAGGCGGCATCATCCGCCCGTACTTTTTCGAAAGTTACCAAGAAAACGCTATTACCATGAATTCTCAGCGCTACAAAACAATGATAACCAATTTTTTGTGGCCACAATTGGCTAATGTTGATATCAGTGACCTTTGGTTTCAGCAGGACAGCGCTACAAGCCAGCCAAACCATACAGTTTGGTGTGGTGTGGTGTAGTGGTTACAGTTCATAGCACTCATAGCAACAAAAGCCATCCCTAGTAGAGAACATGATAAAAAAAATGTAGTTGTGGTTTCGAGCGTTTAATAAAGATACTTCTACTTACCTTCAGTCAACTCGCTCTAAAAAATACAAAAGAAGCCACCTTTACTTCCAGATTACCTCTGGCGATGATAACAAAGATCAGACGAATGATCAGGAAAAAAACTCCAACTACAATGCTCAAGTAAAGATTACCACTAATTAGCAAGTATATTCACCACTACGCAATTGTTGGAGTGTGCTACAGTGGATTATTCATCTACTTGGTTTGAAGTACCAACTTGAGTAATAAAACTGAAACAAGGCAATGTATGCTTTGTGAAAAGCCAATATGCTTCCTAGAGGAGTGACGGAAAAAATACCGTTCACCATTGGCAGTAACTTTCAGACCATCATTGTTTTTTAAGACATATGGAACAATGACTCCAACGCCAATAAAGAACACCAAACAATAATTTTCTGTGTGGTGTTTATAGACTATCCTCACTTCAAAGGCAACAACTCAATTTACGGACCTGTTCAATAATATAAGTTGGAAAAACAGAACCATTCTGATAACAAAATTTGAACAATTTGCAAGCGTTGTCAGACCAAAGTAAATAAAAAGCAATTATCAGCTGTTAATTCGGTTGTAAAATTAAGTTATGAACCTCTAAAAAACAACCGATAATTTGAGCAGCTCATAATTGATGAAACCCTTGTGGTTCCACTAAATACCGAGCCGGTTGGCCGGATTTTACATACGATTTTTTCTATTGACAGTATGACCTGTCTCCCCTATTTCCCTTTAACTTCAAGAGTAAACTTTGCAGGAGAGTCCAAGTCGAGACACATGCTATCGTTAATTTCTATAATGTTTTCTCTGGCATAGCTTATTTGCAAATCCGCTTTGTATGTTTGTGCATGTACTTCTTTTACATGTCACACTGTCTGTGAGCCAGAAGCAGGTGTCGAAGTCATGCAGTGTTAAGTTAACTTAGCCATCCTAAAAGTCTCTAGATTACGATATCTATTCTCAGCCTTTTGAAAACAGAGCCAGAAGATACTACTTTTGATAAACAATAGCGTAATTGCGACTAAAACCACGTTGGAGATAATCAAAGCGGATCCAGTTCCTGCTAACTCATCTGCCTAGTTTTATTATTTATTTATTTATTAAATTGTTTCGGAAAAGCCCAACTGGCCATGGTATTGAGACCTTGATAGACCTATTGTGTCAAACACGGCAGCGCCACAGCCGGCGGCAGTATAAATCTCATTAAGTCAATGAACCTAGGCGGATGACTGTCCGATCGGTCCGATAGCACCAGTCGGAAAAATCTCCAGAAGAATACCCTCTACTTTTTGTATGGAGGCGGCAATATCCCAATAGGTAGCCCACGAACATGTTTAGACCCAATAAATGGCTTCACAAAAGTTCGTCTTCGAATGTTTGCCAAGGCAACACATTCACGAAAAATATACCCCGTCGTTTTTTTCCTCCTACCTGCAAGGACAGCACTTCGTGTCAGGTAACATATTGAAATTGAAGAGGTGATATTTAAAATAGTAATGTCCATTCAGGAAGCTAATTAGTCTTCGCATAGTTATTTTGCCCATGTGATATAACTTCCTATTGTAGGTCAAGGGTCTCATTAGACGTTTCGCGAAGCTGAAGACCGAGTCATTGTACCCAAAACAATGAGCGGAGTTCATGCTCCCATTTTTCGATCTTCGCTCTGGACAATTCGTTACTGATCTCGTTCCACATAACACCAGTGTATCCAGGGTCCCAACAAAACGTTACCCTGTTCCACAATGATAGTGTGTAGACATTCGTGTAGCACTGGAGTACCAGTCTCGAGTCTATATACTCCGATGGAAGTGCCCTTAGAGCCATGCTCACATCCAAATTCATCATCAAAAATAATGATTCAAAGCAAATAAATTCTTTTTATGGCGTGGAATCGACAGGTTAGTCGTACATCACATATAAGTCCTTCAGAAGAGTTATGCATATATTTTTAACTGGAATGCAAAAGTTACTTCATTAAAATAGCATTTTGGATAAGGTCTTTCAACATTCTGAATACTTTTGCAAGTTTTTCTTGAGTTTAAGAACAAATTTCATGAAGTAATGCGTCTAATTTATTAACCGAAAGGTCTTCATCTTCCATGTAAAAAAAACACTTTTGCGCCTTTAAATCGATAAAACATATCCAGCTGCTTTACGTGTAAAAGATATATCAGCTGTTGTAAGTCCCGCATTTTTAAGTAATACACCCAATGTATAGTTTTTATAAATTATGGTCAAAACATCTATAATATCTTTAATAAAAAAATAATAAAAATAATTTTTTTTTAAATATTCTTTCAGTGCATCAAACAGCTGTCGAGATTGACTGACTACATATGTATACACATTCGTACATATGTAGAGTACAGTTGAAAAAGTGTACGTACATATGTACAAACATATGTATGTTTGTGTGTACATATGTGCATACATATGTGTATACATATGTACATATACTTTTTTTAAAGGGGCGATACATTGGGAAAGTAAGTTATCCATGTAAGCGGTTGGCTATTTGCGATGTTTGCAAACAAATGTTTGCCAATGTATTACCCCCTTTAGTTGTATTCTTTTGTCTATTTTATGTTAATTTTTTAGTTTTTTTTTCCATATTTTACTGTCAATTTTTTTTTCTTTCTAAAATACTTTTATTATTTTAAAATATTGTGTTTAAACATCATGTCAAATTTGTAACAACAATGACAATGACACCTACAACAACAATAACAATATTCAAAAGAATAACATGAAATAAAAAAAGAAAGAAAAGAACATTTAATACCATAATTTTATTTACAGATAAACTTTTTTTGCCTTTTCTTTCTATTCGACTTGGTCGTCTCTTTTGTTTTTGTTTTATTTTTTCATAATAGACTTGATTATAAAGGGTCCACCAAATATTTTTTTTTTTCTTGAAAATGCTATAAAAAAAACTACTGAATATTTTCTCAAATTTCTTTTTTTATTTGAAAGTACAATCCGGTTAATAATGGAAAATAATTTCATTCAAATGACTGCCTCGGCTGGCCATGTAGTAGCCTACACGATCGGTCCAATTTTTTAGCACATTGTCGATTGTGTGCAGCTGTATTTCACCAATGACTTCACGAGTATTGTTCTTTAAAGCGTCAATTGTCTCTGGCAATCTGACGGCACCCCACAAATAATAGTCCTACGGTGTCAAATCGCAGCTCAGAGCTGCTATAGTTTGGCCAGCTATGGCCAGCTATGGCCAAACTATAGCAGCTCTGCGGCTGATAATGCGATCTTCAAAAACAGGGCGTAAAACATCGCCCTATCCTCCTCGCTAATATCCTCCTCTTCAGTTTTGTGAACAACAATTCGTTAAACATGGCTCGATAACGATCTCCATTGACTGTAACGGCCACTCTTTGCTCATTTTCGAAGAAAAATGGCCCAATTATGCCTCTGGACCAAAATCCGCACCAAACAGTGACTCGTCTTGGGTGTATCGGCTTTTCAATGTATGCGTGCCGGTTTTCTGTGCCACAAATGCGACAACTTCAAAATGAGCTTCATCTGAAAAGATGATTTTTGATTCTGCAACATTACCATGAGTTTCAAAGTAATGTCGCAATATTTCCCAGCGTTGTTCAAGCGTAAACACAGCCATATTCGTTCAGCGGAAGTATAAAACTAATTATCTGTCAAATCAGACATGAGATAAGTGTTACCATTCACGAAATAAGCACTAGTTGAGGAAAAAAAACGTTAGATGGCGGACCCTTTAGTTGTTATTGTTTTTTTTATTAAGATTTAATAAAAAGTTTATTTTTTTATTTAATAAAAATGTATTTTATTAAATTTTTCACACACGATTTGTTTTGGTTTTTGGTTTTCTCCATGTAAATGAAAATCGTCAGTTTTATGACATAAATGTTTTGAAAAAAAAGGAAATATTTAAGCCATAGGGTTATTGTTTAAATTTCTTAAAAGCATATGATAAAAACTCTGAACATATTTAATATGTACCTACATATGCATATATGTATACGTATGTGTGTATGTTTTAATTTAATATATTGGTTGGATAGAGAAAAACTTTCACATTTATTATCAGAGAAACCAGAAATATGCAATTGCATGTTTTTGCGCACACACTCAATCAATTGAAATGTAAAGTATTTATCTGTTTTAGGAATTTTTATAGATTTTTTGTAGATTTTTTTATAGATTTCTTGGATTTGTGGAACTACCGTTAATAATACATATTTGATCGAATCCTGAATAATAGAGAGTATGGCATACGCTGAAGTATTTGCTGTTCCTTTATGATCTTTTAAGAAGGATAATTAATAATAATAATTAAAAGCCTCTGACAGCATCAAAAATAATAAATTTTTCAGTTACTAGCGTTCAAACATTATAATAAGTTGCCTATTGGGTAACACATTTATAGTGCGAGTACATGAAGAGAATATTTATGTTGGAAAGCAATCACACATGCACTTGTTTGTTTGTGTTTATTTCTGTTTTTGTTTTTTTTTTTTCTTTTACTCTCTTTTATTCTTTCAATAGTTGCTTTTTCTCTCACTGTCATTAATTCATATTATTCAGTAAATTAAAACACATACACCTACAAACAAACTGGTTTATAAGTAATAGAGTTGTATTGTTATATTTTCATCATCAACATACAGTTTAAAGCAAAGGTGGCCAAAGTGGCACTTGAGGGCCGAACTTTAATCGCCTCTCTAAATGTATATACCCAAACGAAAACAAAACCATTAACAGAGAATAAGAAATAAACAAACAATTTCATTCATTCAGTTGTGTGATAGCTTTTGATGAAAGCATATATATATTGCTTTGCTTGTTAAGATCGTGTATTTACCCGCTCGACCACGGCCCTCGTTAATAATATCACCTACGAACGTCTAGCAAACTGTGATGAAACATTTGAAAACAACTACTGGAAGCGAAACGAAAAAGAACTCATTGAGTTCAGCCGTCGCTCAGTTTGTGGCAGCAAATTTTGTGATTTCGAAGGTTTGCTGTGATATTAACAGCAAATCTTTAGCAATATCTAAAGCGAATAAATTTACTTTTGCTCTCTTCTGTTTTTCTAAATGAGAGAAACGAAATAACAAAAAAAAGAAAAATCAGCAATACACCCGCTAAACGTGTTCATGCGTCGTTGTTTCAGTGACGACTAAAAGCAAGAGCGTAAGAATACTTGTGATTTTAGAAGGAACAAGAGCCTTATGAAATGAACAACAATATTCTATGCTCCGTTAAGCATTTTCGTTCTACAAAAACAATTATTTTTGTTTCGAAAATTCTTCGCTAATAGCGAACGATCACTTATTGTGAATCTCAGGTCAAGGGGAACATTCCAAAAATTTCCTACTGCTACAAATGGAGTTTTTTCTTTCGCCACTCATGGTTTAAGTTGTTATTTACTGGAATATGATGCGTGATTCTGTGTATTTGGGAGTGTGTGTGTGCAAGTAATTGAATTAAATGAAAAATTCAAAAGGAAATAAAATGAAGAAAATATTGTTTATTTATAAATTAAACAATTGTTGTTGTTATTGTTTAAATGGACAGCACCAACACAATATAAATAAAAATTAATACCACCATTCTCACACATTCAAATTTTTTACATTCTTAACGCATGCACATGATCTCGGATGCATACATGTATGGTGACTGATTTAAAAAAAAAAACTGTGTGATTCAATACCATGAATCAAATAAAATAGGTAACGCATTCCGAAGGTCAATTAGTTTTCAATTTTTTTTTTTTAATTTTTTTCATTTTTTTTTCATTTTGAGTATAAAAAAATGCTATTTTTTTTACAAACAAAACAAAAAGTCATGCTCACACTTTTATTTAAAGAAACAGAATAACAAACTCGGGAATGCCTAAATTCTATTATTTGATTACAGATTCGATACATTAAAAACCAAAAGGAAAAATTATTTCACTAAAAGACACAGAAGGAGAGATAATATATATTTTACAGCTCTTTGAAACAACAACTGAATATTAAATATTGTGTGTGTTAATGAAAACTCACTGAAATTGTAGTTTATTTTTTAACGAAGAGGTTATAACAAAATGGTCATAAATAATATTTATTGAATTTACGTGTAAAAATCTTTATTGGTTTTAATTATTTAATTAAAAGAAGCCATAACCGAAGTCAAAGAAACATAATAAACAGTAAAGGTACACCCAACCATCAATATCAATGTTTAAAAAGTGATTTACTGAGTTTCCCTGTGGTTAAGCCATCGAATATGACACAAACGCGCTATAAGATCGGAATAGCTATGAACCGAGTAACAACTGGTGTATGCTTGAGATCATTGTTTTCTATAGAATTCGCGGTTGTTTCCCTTTAACTAGCTTTACATATTCTATTCGAAATTTTAAATAGCAAATGTGACCATTTAACTAGAAATGAAATGAAGTTTGACAACTTGCCTCACAACTAGCCCCAGTGCTCTTTATATTTTCTTATGAGTTAATTCGGCATTTGGTTTACGTTATACAAATAACTCTAGCAAGCAACCACAATTTCTCTCAAGATAACGATTCAAAGCACACATCAGATGTCATAAAGCTTTAGTTAATCAACAATTGTCCCGAACAAAGAAAATTTTCGGGTTATCCTTTTGTAGGTTTCTAAACTGCCAGCATGGCTGTTAGCTGTTAGATATCTAAAGTAACATTTATTAAGTGAAAAGGTTTCAATTTACGAATATGAATCGTTTAACATACGAAAAACGTCTAAAAATAGTTAAAATTTATTACAAAAGTTGTGATTTAAACGTTTCTTCGGCGATTAAGTTCATTTCGCACTAGGTGGTTATATCATCAAGCAAAAATGTTACATATGGAACTGTGAGGACCCAAAAGTAATTGCGGAAGATCCATTACATCCGGAAAAAGTGACTATTTGATTAACCACCTCTTCTTCATTAGTAACAATATCAACAGACTTATACGAAATTGATTCACCAGGTATTTTGGATTGTACAGCGGCATTCAAGTTACTAACAGCTTTATTCTTGGCTGCCAAAATTGCTCTTTCGCTCAATTAACCCTGTATGACTTCTACTAATTATTCTTCACCGGCGCGAATCCAGCTTCTTATAAATGGGAGTAGAACACCAATTTTTGGCGCAAATGTTGTTTATATTATACCAGATTTCATTATTATAGGTTGGGTATATTTCGAGTTATAGGTATCTATAGACTTGGGTAGTTCGCGAACAACCTAGAACAATTGAACTACTCACACAAGTGAGCTAAGAGAGTCAGTCTTTACAATGAGTCTTTTTAGCTTCGTAGTTGGTTCGGTCATTTGTTTTAAATGTTTCTTTTTCGTACATGATCCTTTTACGTTCATAATTATCTTTAATTCGTGTGTGTGTTCTCATGTTATATGAAAAGACCATGTGTACGTTGGTAGTGCCACCCTGAAAATAACATGTACAGTCAGTGTTGCCAGCTCCGTAGCTTATATTTTTTTCGTTTGTTTCTTCTTCGTTCATGTTTGTTTCATTAATATTTTTGGCATTTATTTTGAAAAATAAATATTTTGCAAATAATATAAACACATATGCACTTTATGTGTGCAATTTTTGAAAAATCAATGATCAGTCAAAGTAGGCTGTGGCAAATTCTGTCGAAACTTTTTCTTCCCCAAAATTATATCTTATTGCAAAAAACATGCTGCAGAAGGCGTTAAAAATACTATATGTATTTATGATTATATCGAAATATTCAATATTTATAATCGAAAAACGTCCAAAAAGCGAAATATTTGAAAATTAAACTTTTCAAAAAAATAATAATAATTTATGTAAAATCAACTGAGTACTGAACTACTGAACTACTGAACTAAGTGAACGACTTGAGCTGAACTAAAAAGAGCGATCACTGAAAAGAGCTAAAAAACCAAAGTCTAGATATCTCTTGAAGAGTGAGGGTTGCCACGACCATTTTTATTGGAATTGTCGACATCGACTCTACGAACTTACGCACCAAATTTCATTCGCCTGCGAAAAACTAAATTTTATCGATTTGCCACGCTCACTTTTCTACATCGAAAATTCTTTACAAACCATCTACACCTGATAAGCTTTCCAACAAAAAATAAAAAATATGGTTAAAATCAGTTAAGTAGTTTGCCAGTACACGTATTACAGAGAAAAATGTTAAGTTTTTTATATATTGTTACGCTTTAACCTTTTTAAAAACATGTTTTTATGAGTTCGTAGATTGTAGTTAAAATAAATTTTGTGTTTGGTTTTAATTAAAAATCTTTTATTCAACACAGTTTTGTGTACCACTGCTTGTAATCTTTTTACAGGCAATAACAATTTTTATTCTTAATTACTCTGTCTGTTTACAACTTTATAAACAACAACAATTACTCGACAGATCTTTCTGCCTAAAAATCTTTCAACCCGATCGTAGTTATAGCTTAGGTTCGATTACAACCTTTTCAACCAGAGGTTATCTACACTTAACTCTCTTTAAAGGCGTGATACATTAGCAATCGCATTCAAGGAAAAGTAAATATCCATGTATGTGATTGGCTATTTGCGATGTTTGCAAACAAATGTTTGCCAACGTATCACCCCCTTTACTGAGTTAGCTCCAACTAAACTGGTTTTTACTTCACTACTAGCTTCACGAGCTTACTCCTTATAAACTCTATTCACACCAATAACACATTCGCTGAGTTAACTTTACCTAAAAGTGATTGTTGTTCCCATCGATATGCTTTTTATATGGCTGAGTAAACAATACATCGATAGCTCTCGAACCTCTCGATATTTCTTTCTTTTAATTTCTTTTTAGTTCTTTTGTAGCCATGCGTATGTAAACATCTAACTCTTTCAGCTCTTAGTATTTGTTGTTGCTTGTTTATTGTCTGTTACTTGTTTTCTTTGTTGCTTAATTATTGTTGTTGCCGTGTTATTTTTATTTACTTTATCTCTGCTAATGTTTGTTGTTGTAAATTAGGTTATTTGTAAACAGCACGTATAGTTGTTCTTGCAGAGTCTGTTTATTTTTTTTAGAAAAGTAATAAACGCGGGGGCTTATTTTCGTAACAATATGTATAGAGATAACAAGCTGGCAAAACAAACAGTTTTGATCTCAATAACGACTAGAATTGGCCAACATATAAGAATAATACATACTCATCTTTGCATTCACCGTATAGCCTGTGTCTGGTAATGTTAGGTCATGGTTTGTTTTGGAGTCTGCAAAACTTCTATGCTAGTAAAAATTTGGCCAACTAACTTGACCAAGTTTTTCCCCTAAAAACCACAGAATTTCGACCTATCGAAGCTACCCCAATGGAAATGAAATAAGTCGTGGATAATAAGGCGAATACGAATTAAAATTGAATATTAAAATTATGTATTTTTATGACGAAAAAGCCGTGCTAATAAAGGGTCCACCATCTAACGTTTTTTTTCAACTAGTGCTTATTTCGTGAATGGTAACACTTAGCTCATGTTTGATTTGACAGATAATTAGTTTTATCCTTCCGCTGAACGAATATGGTTGTGTATACGATTGATGAACGCTGGGAAATATTGCGACATTACTTTGATAATCATGGTAATGTTGCAGAATGAAAAAAAAGAAAAAAATCATCTTTTCAGATGAAGCTCATTTTAATCTTGGCAGGTATGTAAACAAGCAAAATTGTCACATTTGGGGCACAGAAAACCCGCACGCATACATTGAAAAGCCGATAAACCCAAGACGAATCACTGTTTGGTGCGGATTTTGGTCCAGAGGCATAATTGGGCCATTTTTCTTCGAAAATGAGCAAGGAGTGGCCGTTACAGTCAATGGCGATCGTTGTCGGGCCATGTTGAACGAACTTTTGTTCACAAAAATTGAAGAGGAGGATATTAACAACATTTGGTTTCAACAGAAAGACGCTACGTGCCACACAGCCGAAGCCACACTCGATGTTTTGCGCCCTGTTTTTGAAGATCACATTTTCAGCCGCAGAGCTGATGTCGTTTCGCCAGCTCGGAGCTGCGATTTGACACCGTTGGACTACTATTTGTGGGGTGCCGTCAAAGATAAGTGTTACGCCAACAAGCCAGAGGCAATTGACACTTTAAAGGATAATATTCGTGAAGACATTGGTGAAATACAGTTGCACACAATCGATAATGTGCTTAAAAATTGGACCGATCGTGTAGGCTACTGCATGGCCAGCCGAGGCAGCCATTTGAATGAAATTATTCTCCATTATTAACCGGAAGGATTGTACTTTCAAATTAAAAAAGAAATTTGAGAAAATATTCAGTAGTTTTTGTTTATTGCATTTTCAAAAAAAAAAAAAAAAAAAATAAATAAATTCGCGGACCCTTTATAAGAACGATTATTTAATTATGAAAAAGCTATCCGCATGATGAATGCACTCCACTGTAAGCTCAACCTTGTGACCAGTTTAAAACAGCATACGGCTATTTTTTGACGTATTCCGATCTGGTTGCAAGGATATTAATGAATTTGGCATATTTTTAATTGAAACTAAAGCTTTAAAAGTCTTAATAACCTTTTCATGTTTAATTTTTATATTAAAAAAAAAAAACAAATAATTTTTATTCAAAAACTCTCGCAATAAATTAGCTGCTCTCATAAATCAGCATTAAATGAACATGATGTTGTAAATATTGATCAGGTTTATGATTTAACTTGAACTCACATTCGTGTCATTATTGACATGATGTCGAGAATGTGTGTATGTGTGTAAATAATATGTTCAAAACATACAGATTTACATATGATATGCATCATGGATATAATGACGTTGGTATTCCATTTGAGTATTTGTGTGCGTATGTGTTTAAGAGTGTATTTGTATTTGTAAATAAATGCACTTAAAATTGCATTTCATTTTTAATTATTTGTTATGACATATTTAAACACGTAATCGAAAAGAAACACGCACACAATTTCAGTGGTATTTGTAAGAGCAATGAAACCAAAAAAGAAAAAACAAGTAAAACGAACAGAAAATATTATTTATTTATTGTAGATTGCAATTGTTAACAAGAGTAGGCGAAATTAATATGAAATATTGATATTTTTATGAATGAGAAGGAGACTAAATATTAGGGAGATCGGACGGTTATTATTCGTTGATTTTTTAATACAATTTTTTTGAATATCGAATAAACCGTTCAATTTAACACGAATAACGGTTAATTTAAATAAGTATAGTTTTTATACGGTTGTAACTGTTTGTATAAATTTAATTATTTTTATGTATATGACAACCTTGAACGTCGCACAAAGAACGTGGAAACCAAGGCAGATCGAAACAAATATGCACTCTTGGACAAAAATAACCTTTTCTCATCTCCTGTAAATAAATATTGATTTTTATATATGGAGAATGATCAACTAGGCTCATTGAAAGGCCACAAACCCACAAACGTCGGTGCCGAGTGGCAGATGTATTAGTTAGTGAAGTTTTTCACAGCGTAAATACACATAAGCAGTCGCTAGTAATGTTGTGAGGTGATATCGCTGTTGAAAATTGTCAGATGGTGTGGTCTAACATACTACAGTGACACATACACTATTTAATACGTGGGTGCATAAATTTACATACAGTGCTGCTCGAAATCTAAGCAAATTTTCTTGTCGAGTTAATTGCCTCGTATAATTAGACTCGCATATTACTAACAGATTTATTCAAAGTAAGAAATGTAATTTTTGTTATCTTAGGTACCTAAATTATAACCATAATAACAAACCCATAATTCCATTCTCTATCAAGTATTACAACTACAAAACGAAATTAACTTCTTGAGTAGCTGCTCGAAACTTAAGCTTTTATCAGTACTTTGTGTAATAAACTTTGTGTTTTATTGCCTACGCACACCGTTTTGGCATAGTTTTAATGAGATTTGTTAGAATTATTGTTAGTATTGACAGCCACTTTAATTTTAAACTTTCCGTCAGCATCTGCTTATTTTTAAAACGACATGGTCCAGTTCTGTGTTTCAAGAATTAAAAACAATTTTATTTAAATAAAAGAACCGGTTAACCGGTTAGTTGAATTATTATAAACCGAAATTCGGTTTTTTTGAAAGTGCTACTTTACGAATTATTCGAAAACCGGTTTTTGAAAAAAGTCGAATAATCGATCCCCCTACTAAACATACCAGCGTACACACACTTTTGTTTACATTTGTTAGAAAGACAAATTTTCCCTCTCGCACACTTAAACAACTTTAATGATAAGCATCAATAACACTGTTATTATACTCTTATTGCCCTCACTGTGATTATTTCATCCGCATGCTCTCGTATTTAATTTATATTTTTATTCCTTCTTTTGTTAATAAAATATAGTTTTTCAAAATGAAAATATGTGTGTGCGTGTGTCTGTGTTAAGTTATATATACAAATTTCATATGAACATCTCTATACAGTGTGCGATAAATAAATGCACTTACTTAAGCTTAATCACTGAAGTCAAAACAGTTCATGGCAGATCTGTTTTACTAGAGCAATACATAAGCGAAACAAAAAATAAATAATTTTGAGCAGAAAAACTCAATTTTTACGATTTTCTGTTCGCGACATAACAAAAGCACAAAAATATAGTATTGGGAGCTTGGCTAACTTCGATTGCAAGTTGTCTGACTCTAAAATATAATATCTCTGGTAACATTAATGACATAAGACAACACTATAGCTAATTTGAAAGGTGATGTTTTAAGCTTCATTTTGCAAAAAGTTATCTAAGGGGTGTTTTTTATAGAGTTAAAGAGCTTTAGGTTGCAATAAAACAACGATGGATTATTCGACTGACATGAATTTTATTTATCCGAAAAATAATCTTGTGGCATTAGATTTTAAATATGATTTCTGGCATAAGACCGCCACGGCTGGCGCGGATGTAGTCTAATCTGGACGTCCATGACGTCGATGACTTTTTCCAACATTTGTGACCGTATATCGGCAATAACACGGCGAACGTTGTCTTCCAAATGGTCAAGCGGTTGTGGAAAGAATTAGTAATCATGGCTCTATACCGATCACCATTGAACGTAACGTTCTGGCCATCACCGTTTCTGAAAAAGTACGGACCAATGATTCCACCAGCCCATAAAGCGCACCAAACAGTCAGTTTTTCTGGATGTAACGGTGCTTCCACATACACTTTAGGATTACCTTCACTCCAAATGCGGCAGTTTTACTTATTGACGTAGCCATTCAACCAGAAGTGCGCTTCATCGCTAAACAAAATTCGCTTATGAAAATTGAAAAAACTGAAAATTGAAAAAAAAATTGACTGATGAAAAATGAAAATTGCACTATTTGCAAGCGTTGTTCAGGCGTGAGTCTATTCATGATGAATTGCCCAACCAAACTGAGAATAAATCACTTAACAGCTGTTAAATCAGTCGCCATCTTGAAAAGTAATGCCAGCTTAAAGTTCTATACCTCTATAAAAAACACGCTTTATAAAGAAAAAAAAATTCCTCTAATTTTGCAAGAAAACATTTTGCGCTATTTTGGTGAAAGTTAGGTGGTGCATTTAATTTTTAATAAAATCAGCAATAGTCAACCGATTTTCATGATTTATAGCTTGTTTTCTTTTCGACATTTTAAGCTTTAATTTAAGTGCTTAATATCTAAAATTTTCAAACTGAAATATTTTTTATGACTTTTTGAAAAAAAAAAACTGCGCCTGTGTTGCGCAAATTTTTTTTTTCGCAGCTAAGTTGTGAATAACTCCCAAACTGCTGAAATTACAAAAAATGTTGTTGAGGTGATTTATAGGAAATTTTGTTCCTAAACATTTGGTTGTACTTGTATTAAAATCAAGCAGGTCGATTTCACATTATAATGAAATATATTGACATAACTACCATATTTTGGGCGAAAAATTTGCCACGCCCATAAAAAAAATTTGTGCACGATAGAAAAAAATTGAAAACGGACTTAATTTCTGCGCACCAAAGTCATTATAATTCATATAGTTTTATTGAAAGGCGTTTTTTGTTGTAGACCAGTGTTATCATTTGTTTCGACCTCTGCAGAACTCTTTTAATGGTGTAAATTTATATTCCGTAGAGACCCTCAAAACGCAATTGGATCAGTTATTTGCTCAGAAAACCCAGAAGTTCTACATTAATGGAATATTGGCTTTACCTCAAAAATAGCAAAAGGTTATCGGTCAAAATGGCACATATTTGGTGTAATAAAGCTTATTTTATAAATAAGAAAAAAGAGTTTCATTTTTGGTCAAATTTGTAAAGAAACTTTTTCGAACACCCCATGTGATTTATCGCGCACTGTATATATATGTGTATGAGTATTTATTTTCTAGGTTAAGTGAAAATATATGAATGTTTGTTTTTTAATTTGAAATTTATTTAAGAGTATATAATTTAAGTATATGCTACTGACATTTCAACCTTTGACCTAATTTATTATATACCATATGTATTTAATATTTTAATACGGCTTTCATTAATTAATTTTACTATAAAAAATTTTATTTTATAACAGCCTTCGTTATGTACTTTTAAGAAATTTAATTTAAAAAAAAAACGCCCATGATTAGATCAGTAAATAGGAGGTACTTGTATATGTACGAACCTTTTATATCTAATGAATTTGGTGGTGATTGTAATTGATCTTACTTTGCAAGGAATTTTTATTGTTCGTCCACGTATCCCTTTCATATTGTTACGAAAATGTAATAAAATGATGCGCGGACCTAAACTTTATGGTATTGTTACGAAAATAAAAATACAATTTCATTTTGGCAGGACTGCCACATCGACCATCTTCACGTTACATTTGAATTAACGCATATGGAAATAGAAAATGGTCGTTATTTCCTAAACCTTCCAAACTGTAGGCTGCTTTACCTACACGTCAGTTAGTTATCGTTTGGCTGTCATAAGATAAAGACGTTTTAAAGCAGAAATAAAAGTGTTGTATAAACGAATATTAAGTGTTATATTAAGACAAACTGTATAAAAGTTATTTTGAAGTAAATAAAGAAACTGTAAAACAATAAAAATAACGGTGCTTATTTTATTTTTTAACGCAATTTAAGTGAACTCAAATGTTTTAAAATATTGAACCATAACAGTATGAATTACAGCTCTTAACTGTTACTGCATCATGGACATGAATTCTACATAGTCGGCTGAAGGTAGGTAGGCATGAGAAGAGTGCAGAAAAAAAGAGAATTATTATTAAAAATAATTGAATCTAATAAGTTTTTAGTATTAAAAATATAACAATTTCTAAAAGGTTTTTTGAATTACTAAAATTTGAAATATTGAAATTCAAAAAAAAATTATGTTTCTGAAGCATTTACTTCAGATTTGTAATTAAAAAATCTCTGAAATTAAAAGAAACCAACAACGAAAACTGTTTAAAATTTTAATTTTAAAGGGAGGCACGCATTTAAAAAATGATCAAAAAACTAAAGAAAAATGAATTAAAAGCACTTCAAGTTGGCCTTGTTGGGTGTACAACGTAGTAGTGTACAGTACTTGACAAGTCATTTTGTTTTTATAATATTTTTGTTGCACAAAATACCTCCCCATGGTACAGAACAATGGCTAAATGTACGCAAGTAAGGGAGTGTGAGTATAAGCGGAGCGGATGCATACCCTACACTACTAAAAATAAATGATAACGGTACGCTGTTTAGAAAACCTAAAGAAATCGTCTTTAAAATTACTCAACGAGATCAGGTTAATTCAGATCAACATTTAAATCTTGTGGATGGTGTATGTTTATTCATATAAATGTTTTAACAATTGGCAATTTTTGGTGGAAGCCTGAAATATGATTTCGGTTTGGGGTACAAACGTACGTCAGAAAACACAATGCATCAGCCATGTAACACAAATGCCCTTTCTACACAAAACTTTCCTTTTGTACTTGCAATTTTTGTTCAAAATCGGCACATTTTTGGCCTAAACTCAAACTTTTACCTAATAATGGGAAAAAGGCTCTATTTTCGTAAGTAAAATAAAATCAAACACTCTTCAGATAAGAATGTCATAAGGCATTTCCATTGCACGAATTCTGATACAGTAATAGGGTAATATTTTGAGGCAATTTGAGGATAATTTCTCTTTAACAGTATATGTGTAGTTCTAAATCGATTATACAAATAATTAGTTCTTTAACATAAACAGAATTGTAGCGTAGGGTATCATGCTTGACTGTCTGAAATTTCATATTTACTTGTATTTTTATTTTTACATAAATTCACAAATAAAAATTACATGAGTATGAGTTTTACATATCGAAATATATGCGCACAGATTTGCATATGTATTGCTCAAGCGATAATATTAGGGTGATAAAAATTTTACGATCTTGTTTATAAGAAAAGTTAAAAAAAATTGTATCATAAATTCTTTATTTGTGGCAAACTTGCTTCAATTATGGACCAATGAATTGCAGAAATCGTTTACTTCACTTAGGTAGTATTTTCTGCTGCTAGACCGTGGGAAGAGTAGAAAAAATGAATATTTTGGAACATTAACTCTCAACATATGCCAGCGAACACTTATAGTATGTACACATGAAACTTCCATTTACTTTGTTCGCTTTTTGAATAAGTGAACTAACTCGTTCACATGGCGCCTTTGTAATTCGTTTTGATGGTTTTTCTTCATATTCTTGTTACATTTGTTTATTGTTTTACTATTTGCAAGTAAATCGTATTTTAAAAATGGAGGAAAATTTGGGAAATTAAATAAACTAATTTTTGTGTGTACAAATATCCAATAAAAATTAGAGATCAAATTGTTTAGTAATCCATAGTGTAATTGAAACCGAATTACTTACATTCAGGGTGATTTGATCTTGAAATTTTGTACGGGGAATTGTGTAATTCGGCTCATTATTGGGGGTTGAATTATAAATGAGAGAGCGAATTACGAATAAACAGACATTATTGTTAATGCTTCAGCCTACCCTGCCCGAATTCAGGATTTAAAAATTATCTACACCTGTGCTATGGATTATAAGCTTGTAATATAACTGCACACCAGGTCTAACAGTCTTTTCTCCGCACTTAGGTTTAAATCACAACCACTACGTGTAATCTTCGATAAGTCACACTTAGCCACTGGCAAAAATTGGTACACCGCTTTCTTACCCAAGGGTAAGTAGTAGGTTTCTTCGGTTACTCAAACTCAAGGTATGACAAGACATTTCTGGTGAATAACCACAATTTTCAGAAAGTACGATATGAATCGAGAAAAATTACTACCAACAAGTTGTGATAGAAGTGCAACATGATACATTCGATCATATGCCTCTCAATTTAGAGCCAAAATCTTAATCTCATTGAATAAATGAATGAACGATTTTCAATCCTCAGTAAGTTATACCAAAAGATTACCAGCAGAGTGATTCCTAAGCAGTTTGTTTATCTATAGGTTTATCTCAGGATGAATTGACACCGCTTCACATATATGGGATGAGGGTGGCGGCATGTTCGGCTGCAAAGTTTGTAGCCAAGGGATCCCGAAATCCCTAGCGAATTCCGTAAACTTACGGAGGGTAGTGGAAGAAACACCGGTTCTAGATGAAATGCCTTTGTATCTGTGCTTCGGCGGGAGATTCGGGGTGGAATTCTCAGATCAAAATTGTTGGTCAAATGGGTCTTTAGCTTGGAGTGAGTTTGATCATGATACCTTATATTGGTCCGTAATCTGCTGTACAGCACCTCTTGCTTCTCGATCCAATCAATGTATGCTCAAAGGGGACTTCGCCACTCTAGGGCGGTGGTCAGTCTGCACACAGGAATCAGTGATAGCGGAACATTTTGTATGAATGTGTGGTTCTTGATAGGTTTACGTGGATGTGCTTAAGAAGACATATCCACCATTATGGTTACAGATCTGCTGGCGTTCATGAGTAAAGCAGCCGATCTGCTGAACAAACTATAGACCGGAAGGGGCACAATAGTTCCCTTGATCGAAATGTCCCGCAAAGTGTGCCTATTCAGAATAATGATAATAATTTCAAGATGGAAGTCGACCATATCACCCTTCACCTTGGAAAGTGAAAAGGTATTGTTGTAGGGCGATAATTTTCAGGGTTGTGGCCTCACGACTATTAGAAATTAGCATTACAAGTACATTAACAAGCATTCGGCAAAAAGTAAAGACACACGAAACTTAAGTCATAGAGTCTCTATTTAGTTTCGTATTTAATATCGTATGCAGCGGGTCTTATACTGAAAAAGTAAATGTGTGCCTCCCTAACATTTGTTCATATGCACACAGCGTGTAGACAGCAAACATTGAACATACACGGCAAACAACAACAACAACAACAAAACTCAATTGTTATTTGGCATGAGTGGCGTTGTATGCAACAAACTGACATTTCTGTCGAATAAATGCAATCTGGATAGAAGATGGTGATGTTGATGGCTGACTTTAGCGTTTAAAAAATTATATTTAAAACAAAGAAAAATTGTGTGAAAATGGAATACGTGAACCACTAAAGAAAAAAACATTTTAAGGTTTTTTGTACAAAAATTTTTAATTTCTATTTCATTCCAGTTACTTCTTCTAGTACATACACAATTCACTAAAAGAATGTTATCCTCGAGGTATCCTTTGCTCTAGTAAAGGGTATTTTTTATAGAGGTATAGAACTTTAAGTTGCAATAAAACAACGATGGATTATTCGATTGACTTGAATTTAATTTATCCAAAAGATAATCTTGTGGCATTACATTTTAAATATGATCTCTGGCATATGACCGCCACGGCTGGCGTGGATGTAGTCCACTCTAGACGTCCAATTTTCGATGACTTTTTCCAACATTTGTGGCCGTATATCGGCAATAACACGCCAAATGTTGTCTTCCAAATGGTCCAGCGTTTGTGGCTTTACCGCATAGACCAATGACTTTACATAGCCCCACAGAATGTAGTCTAAAATCAAAAGATCTTGGAGGCTAATTTACAGGTCCAAAACGTGAAATTAGGCGGTCACCAAACGTGTCTTTCAATAAATCTATTGTGGCACGAGCTGTGTGACATGTTGCGCCGTCTTGTTGAAACCACATCTCCTGGACATCATGGTTATTCAATTCAGGAATGAAAAAGTTAGTTATCATGGCTCTATACCGATCACCATTGACTGTAATCTTCTGGCCACCGTCGTTCTTGAAAAAGTACGCACCAATGTTTCCACCAGCCCATAAAGCGCATCAACGGGTAACGGTGTTTCCACATATACTCCAAATGCGGCAGTTTTGTTTGTTGACGTAGCCATTCAACCAGAAGTGCGCTTCATCGCTAAACAAAATTCGCTTACGAAAATTGAAAAAAACTGAAAATTGAAAAAAAGAAATTGACTTATGAAAAATGAAAATTGCACTTTTTGCACTTTTTCAGGCGTAAGTCTATTCATGATGAATTGCCAAACCAAACTGAGAATAAATCACTTAACAGCTGTTAATTCGGTCGCCATCTTGAAAATTAATGCCAACTTAAAGTTCTATACCTCTATAAAAAACACGCTTTACATATTCCCTATTTACCAGTATTCCCTGCCACTGTTTGTTGTCAGTCAGATGTCGTTTTTGTCAATATGCTTGCAAATGTCATGTTCGCTTAAACCAAACATCATGGAAATACTTGTTTAAATACAAAAACATTGTAAATAACACACACACATCACCCACAAACCTATTTACGGATATAAACTGAACTTTCATGTCATGTTCCGCTAAAAACGTAAAAATTAAAAAAATAAAAAATAAAATGAAATACAAAAAATAGGGGAAATATCTTGTTAATATCGACAGGGATGAACTATTTTGTGTATACCCTTTAAGCCACCAAATAGTTTATCGAACATTACAAATTCAAATATTTGGTGAGATTTAAAGGAAATATTTTGCAGGATAAATTGGTTTGTGCAATACGTATAACACACACCCTGAGTGGTTTATGAGGAATAAGGAAATATCGATCAATTAAGAATTTTCACAAATAAGAATGAGCGCCAAATTTATAAAATTTGTTAAACAGACCATCTGTCAAAATTACGTTCTGATTAGTGCTACACACACTCTGGAAATTTTACATTCACCTTGCTCTGAGGCATATAAATTTGCGATGCATCATTGCAGCCTTGGTTGCAATTTAACTTTACACCATGTCTAAAACAGCTTTTATCTGGAGCTCCCAAATTACGTGACATCAGAATTTAGTCTATGATCAGATCCCGTAGATTCTTCTTCACCTTGTAAGATACCAGACTACTCAGGAGTAGCTAAACCAAGTTTTCTTCTGCAGCATAAGCTCAAGTTATGACAGATCACCAAGAAACGTAACGGGCTATCGGGTGGAGGTCCACAAAGAATAAATTTAGAAAACCACGCCGCTATCGGCATATGTGACACCAACGAGGCAACGCTTGAATTCATTAATTATCTTATTGTGAGCATTAAAAAAGAAACGCCGTTGTATGATTAAATTCACATTCTTCGTTTATGGTTTTTAAGTCTAAGACAACTTCATCATAATCACGTTTACAAGCTAATCGCCTCTATAAACTTGCCAACAATCTTCAGTATGCTAATGACCTCGCGCTGACAGCACTCCACAAAGAAAGAAGCAGGCTTCGAGGATACAGGTTCATAACTAGGAGTGGTATGTCATCATTATCATTATTATCAACATACCGACCAGGCATTATTGCAAGACACTGCAGCCCAAGGGATCTATTGTGACGCTCCTCGTCTATGTTTGTTCGACAGATCTGAAACCATAATGGTTCACACAATATGTGTTCCGCTGTTTCTCATGCCTGTGAGCACAGTGTACAATTCTCTTTTCCTTAATTCGTTAGGAGTTTCAAGTCCGGCCTGCCATACTTGAGAATTTCAGAACAACGCTTAAATTGTAGACTGATCGACGCCCTCGACTGGCGAAGTCCACTTTGAGCATTCCAGTCTGTTAAGCATCTGACAATTTTCCAATTTTGATTTGATTGATGATGGTAGTAAGTGTTGCTGCACAGTGAAGTTCCGGACCAACATAGGGTGTCATGGAACATTCTCTAGCCACTGCATTCGCTGTTTCATTATCATTTATCCCGCAGTGTTCAGGTACACAAAACAACTGGATATCATTTCTAAGTGAAAGCCTTTGCAACGTATCTTAGTAGTCTAGATGTCATACTATTCGTGCCAAGTGTCATTAAACTAGCTTGGCTGTCAGAAAATATATTAATGACCTAACGCTTGACCCCATTGACTAGGTTGATCCCCGCACATACGGTAAAGGCCATAATTTCAGCCTGGAGGACACTCAGCGATCTATATAAAGGGATGGACAAGTCACGGTTGGGTTTATGAAGACCGATTATTTCGGAGCCATCGATGTAAAAGTTTAGATCAAATTCACTCCGAACTAAGGCTCCATTGCCAATAATCCCGTTCTGGGAATTCCCTTCTGAATCTTCTGTCAATACACAGATTCAAAGCTATGACATCCAGGACCGAAGACGGTTCTTCGTCCACCCTGCGTAGAATTGACAGACTTCCCATCGCATTTCGGGATTACTTGACGAAAAACTTTGGCGCCGAACAAGCGGTGTTAAACCAATCAAGGCCTGCAAGGCCGATATTGGACATATTTTCATTGCTCCAGTTATACCAAGGCAGGCAGGTCTCTGTACCCTGCCTAACTTATTCATGGTGGTAGCTTCCTCAGACTTTCTGCACCAAGCTATCACCGGATAAATGGCAATGGGACGAATAATAGCGGTATATATTCATAGCTTCATTCTTGGAGGAGCGACTTTGTTCTGGACGGCATCAATGTTCGAGTTCCAACTAATCTTAACCTATTCGAAATATCTTATAATAATTTGTGAAAAGAAGTTCACACAATTCATTACAGGCAGTTTTTATTTGAAGTCCTTGTGTGTAAACTAAACTATTTGTCTGCAGCGATCTTTACAGTGTTCCTTTCATTATGAATTATTTTAAATCCAAAGTAGTTCATGCAATATTGGGAATGCAAGTTAATAATATCGAATTGGACAACATATGGCATATTAACTATAACATATGGTTTGTGTCAATAATAACAAATATGGTATTTTGGAGGGTAAATATCTATCATTATAATTCAATACTAGATAGACGACAAAGTGTAAACACACCTTTTTTTCAATCGCTATAAGAAAGTCGAATTTTATGCCTAAAAACGATGTTTTGCGGGGAAGTTCAATAACCTTCATTCAATTGAAGAAAACGGCTGCTGAAAGTTATCGATTGTTGGTAGAAGCTTACGGTCAACATGCACCAACTCCAAAAACTTGTGAACAATGGTTTGCGCGATTCAAAAGTGGTATTATACGACGAAAATTGTTCTCAAACATAACGAGAACTTGCATTATTATTGGAAGCCACACAACAAGCCATTTCATGCCCATGTGAATTGAAGCCGAAAGACCTTGAAAGGCAATTTTGTATGTCGAAAATGATGCTTGAACGCTACAAGCATCGTGTTGTTACTGTTGATGAAAAATTGATACACTACGATAACCCAAAGCGTAAAGAGTCATATGTAAAGCCCGGCCAACCAGCAAGTCAAAGCCGTAGCCGAATATCTATAAAGTCAAGGTAATACTTTGTGTTTGGTGGGATCAGAATGGTGTTTTGTATTATGAGCTGTTAAAATTGGGTCAGATGATCACAGGGGACCTATACCGAACACAATTGATTCTTTTAAAAAGAAAAATCAACGAAAAACGACCAGAATATTCAACCAGACACGAGGTCATAATCTTCCATCATGACAACGCTCGGCCACATGTTGTAAGATCGGTTAAAAACTATTTGGAAAACAGTGAATGGAAAGTTATGGCTCACCCGCCTTATAGCCCAGACCTTGCCCCTCCTGACTACCATTTGTTTCGATCGCTGCAGAACACCCTTACTGAAACACGCTATACTTCAGAACATGGTATCAGAATTGATTGATTGATTCATTATTTACCTCAAAACCGAAGCAGTTCTTTTGGCGCGGAATCCATATACAACGAGAAAGATGGGAAAAAGTAGTGGCTAACGATGGAAAAATCGCTGAATAATGTATTAATTCATTTTGTTATTAAAATAAATGCATTTTTCAAGCAAAAATATCAACATTATTAACTTGTCCTGGTTTTTCTTCTTCTTCAACCTATTTTTTTACTTACATAAGGTCTACCAGAATCCAAAAGTCTTTTTTATGTCGAGATTCGTAATAATATCCCCATGTTGCATGGGCTTAATAGTCATAGTTAACATTTATCCCATAGGCAGCAGTTCTGTTTCGTATAAATAAACCCTGTGACTGTAGTCTCGTAACTCATTAAATGAATTAAATTCTTGAAAAACTGTCCCCAAACTGTAATCAACAGAAAGTTGAAAATTTTAATTTTAAGTTCATTATGAAAAATAAGTTTTTCTTAAAGTTTTATGAACCAAATTAAAATCTAAACAATTTAATGAATTTTTAAATTCATAGAAAATTATTTCAAATATGAACTTTTAATGAATTGAAAAAACAAAAACAAAAACTAAGTCCGAATTTCATTGGAGTAAACACCCAAACATTAAAAAGAACTTTTATTAGACTAGAAAACGACTTAAAGGATTAAGGAAGGGTCCTACAATAAATTTTTCCATATTAAAGAGAATTTCTATAAAAACATAGCCGTATGTGTGTGCGTATGTGAATATGTGTACTTAAATATTGAATGGAGATGGTGGTAGTGGTGGTAAGTATATAAATTGTACTTTTTAAAGTTGACATTTATACACTTACATTCACTCATTTACACACACACATGTGATTACATATCTGCCAATCGACAAGCAAAACATGTTTCTGTCATTGAATCTGAGAGAGGGAGAGAGTAGGATGGAATAAAAGAGAATCAAAGCGGATCAAATATTTAACATTTATGTACATTGACACGCACACACAAAGACAACGTTTACATGTTTCGTACACTTACACACATACATAAGTATGTTTACATATATGGAATTTTTGTAAAGAAGATTGAATGAAATTCAATGAAATATTTTTTTGTTTAAATTTCAAAAAAATCTGCTATAAAAACGCTTGTTTGTTTTTCTTCTTTCACAGAGGGATTTAAGTGTTAATGCGTTTCTAATCATGTCAATGTTAGTGTTACAAAACATTGTTATTTAATATAAGAGGGCATTATTTTTAAGAAACAAAAAATAATTTTAAAACTCTTAAGTGTCTTACAGAACTCCTAGACGTACTCCAAAAGTACTTAAATATATTACACGGTGCAACAAAAAAATAAAAAATAAAAATTGCCTGGTAAATGATACTATTTTTCTGAAATTTTCGAAATGCCTCAAAAACCACGCCTTAAGAGCAAAAAACCGGATTATCGGACCTACATGCACTTAGAAGCTAATAATTTAGCTGAATATTACCTAATTTTAGTTTCTTTGCGGATTTGAAAAGAAGAGCTACAATTGTAAGCAAACTGGTGTCTTTTTTATTACTTTGAAACGGTATTTTTCAAAAAAATTTTACAACTTTGTAGTAAAGGCATGATTTTTTCATGAGTTGCTTTACTAAAAATTTTAATAACTAAGTCAGTTTTCAACCGTCTCAATTTATTCATAACTTAATACTATTCCTTCATAAATTCGTAAATAGTACGGTTACTATAAAAACTAGTGGGCAAAAATGATTTTAAACTTGAAAAGTGTGGAAAAAATTGGATGAAAAAGTTGTTCGCTGGAGAATTACACTCAGATTCTTCAAGTTACTTTAACGACACATTGTTAAGAAAATAAAAATGCCTAAGTTTTGGTATATTTGGTAGTTATGTGTCACCCTGTCAATGCCATACTTGTTTGGTATTTGGTAGTTATGTGTCACCCGGTCAATGCCATACTTATTTGCGTATTTTTCAGCATTGCCAAATCGACCATCTTTACGTTACATTTGAATTAACGGTTATAAAAATAGAAGATGGTCGATATTTGCGAAACCTTCGAAACTGTTTTGCTGTCATAAGATAAAAACGTGGTTAAGCGAAAATAAATAAGTTGTTGTATTAAGATAAACTGTATAAACGTTATAGTGTAGTAAATAATTAAAACTGCAACAACAACAAAGCGGTGCTTTTTTATTTAATGCAATTTAAACGAACTCATACGTTTTAAAAAGGCTTAAACGTAACAATATATATCATTTAAAAGGCCTGTTTCTCTTCTTTCCAAATCTAAAAAGAACTCAAAATAGTGCAATATTCAGCTAAGTTATTAGCTTATAAGTAAATGAAGATCCGAAAAATGATATTCTTGTTCTACTCGATAGCGCCTATCAGAAAAGTAATATCAATCAGAAATATTTCAACTTCGTTCTTTTTTAACCGATAGATGAATGGCATAGAAAAAAAAAACTCAATGAAATGAAATCCGTATAGCTGACTTTTATGCAGAAACACACTATGTGTCCTGAAATACAACTTAACCAAGTTCAAAATAGATAATATAATAAAGCTTTGTATTTGAAAACCCATCCAGACAGAAAGCTTAAGTGGAAGGAACACATTCAAAATAAAAGAAAGGCACTCGATATTCAACTTAACTGTTTTGTTTACAGTTCAACAAGTTTAAATAAAAATAAAGCAAAGATATATATATTTTTTTAAATTAATGAAATGGGCTTTATTGGATACCACTTGGACCATTATATGAAGTTACTCTTTTAACAAAAATTTCTGTGAGTAAATCAATTATAGCACGCGCTGTGATTAATGACGCGCAAAATTAATGTCAGCTTATTGAGATACGAAAAATATATCTCTATAATGTTCGCCCTTGACAGTCACATTTTGATCATCATCGTTTTTGAAGATATATGGACCAATGACTACGCCAGCCCATACAGCGCACCAAACATTAATCTAATATCAATGCAATGGTGTTGCGGCAAAGGTAGTGGATTATCTTCTCAGTTCAAATGCGACAATATAAGTTTGACGAACACACCCTTTATTTTGGTACAAAATTTTAAAAATTCATAATGAAATGCCAAACAAACTACGCAAAAAGCAACAATCAGCTGTTAAATCGGTCGTCAAATAAAGCAGTGTGCCTACTCAAAATTACGAACCTCTAAAAAAACATCCATTATATTTCGCCCTTAAGGGGGTACACATATTAACGACAATTTTGTTTTTTAGGCAGTTTAATAGATCGTTTTATTACGTTTAAAATTTTCTATATTTTCTTTGAATTAAATCACAGCTTAAGGCTATTATTCTTATTCTTTTAAAATTTAGTTAAGCAATTGTTTCTTTTTCTCTACTTATAGAGAAATATTAGCGTAAAATGTATTTTTAATGATTTCTAAAGGGAATTTGTTACGACAATAAAATACAACGTTTTTGTGTGACAATGATGTTAAGTATAGTTGTCGTTGGTGTTACTTTTTTATTTATTTATTTTTTTATTTTATTAAAAAAAATTTTCCCCCAAAAATATTATGAACAAAAATGTGTACATATATACATACATATATAGAATTTAAAAGCATTTTATTTTTTACTTGCTAGAATGTATACGGGAACAGTTCTAAAAGGGCAGGAGTGGGTGGTAAAAAATGGATATGAAGTTACCGACCATATCTACTTTACAGAAAAATAATTTTTATATTTTTATAAAATATATTTTTGACCAACGATCAGTGTTGCCGTAACTAATTTTTTTACAAAAACTGAAAAACTAAAAGAAAAAAAGTGATTTTCAAATGAAAAAGCTGCACATACGTAAAAAAGTATGAAAAAAATATGCATATCGGGTACGTTCTGTAAACCGAAAATGAGTGAAATTGGTATCAAGTAAACTTTTTATATACAAATAAAAGAAGTTATTTGAAAAGTAATTAAGTGAATTAATAAGAAAAAATATCAAAATCTTGTCTGATTTGAAAACTATAGCAATTTGAAGTTTTATTCGATTTCACTTTCACTCGATTTCAGTTTACAGTACATTTCATAGTGTATTTTTATTCCCAACAAATTATGTATGATATAATAACTGTGTTCGAATTTGACACTTTCTTTCCGACAAGCGCAGCCCGTAGCGCATATACCGAATTTGAGTTCGCTGAAGCCAGTGGTTCTAACAGTTTTTGTATTTTAGCTCTTGTTTTCGAGATATAGGGTTATTTCGAAAATGGTGGAGGTTGCACAACATATATTCGCGTAACTCAAAATCGGTTCAGCTTAGTGAATAAACTAAAAACTTTGGAATTCCGCTATAAAATTACCTTTAAGTGGGGCTACAAATTTTTCTAATCTGCGTAGTCATTTTGGAAATATACGAGTATAGTTTTTTGGGCAAAAAACGAAGTGATCACATTATTACGTTATTTATTAGTTTTATTTACGAAATATGTAATGTGATCCTACTGTTCTTTTACCAAAAATAAAAAAATAACAAATCTTTTTTAGACATAAATGTGAGTATCACACAATGTATAAAGTCTCTCTTTCTTTATGATTAGTGATCAAAACAGGGATAATTACATCGTTGCTTTAAAAAAGGTACGAATAAACCTCACCACAGTAGTATAAAGCAAATGTGGTGAAATACTTACTTTAAAAACTTTCATTAAAACATCTAAATTGAATATAAAAAACTAAAATCTAAAAAACTGCAAAATCTGCACCATTAATAGAAAAACAGATTTTTTAAACAAAAAAAACTTCAAAACTGCTCATTTGGCAACGCTGCCAACGACCCTCCCATACGAGTCTGACTACTGTGCAATGTGTAGAAGAAAAGTAGCAAATATTTAAAAATCCATCAATGAACAGGTTTTGTTTTCTAAAAATATAATATAAAATTGTAAATTCTTAAAACAAACACCCTTTAAATGTTGAATTATGTATGCGTTTTTGTGTTTTTTTTTTGTTTTTTCAGCAATATTTTCATTTTCTAAATCAGCAAATTCCATCATCCATTCTTTCATTGATTCCACCAATGCCCAATGCTGCTGTTCAATGACATTCCAAAAGTAAATAAACAAAGAGCAGTTGATGTGTTCGCCGTTATTTGTATCGCCAAAACACGCAAAAAAAAACTTTTAATCTGTTATCTCAACAGATTAAACGCTTTGGAAAAAAGTGGTTTCGAGGTTTCTTTTTGCGCTTAAATTGTTGTTGCTTTTGTTGCAATTCTTTAAACTATTTAAGCGGAAAATTCTCAAATTAGATTTAGTTTTTATTTTCCTATTTTTCAAATTTTTCATTTACCATTCCTTTCGCCTGCTTAATGGATTTATTTTCGTGGCAAAAGTTTTATGAAAAAATTTCTAAATAATTTGTATTTCTTTTTTGCTTTTTTTCCCTTTTAATTGGAAACTTGAAAAACGATGTTCATCGAAGAGAAAATCTTTAACGATTAAAGTTAATCGAAATTAATCAATTAATCACAAAGAGTATTGTTGTTGGATATTGGGAAAATTAGAAATGATTTTATAATTAAAATAATTATTAGTGATTTATTTAATGTTCAAACAGAAATTTCATTTCAATTTCATTTTTTTTTCCGGAAGAAAAGTGGTGAAATATTGGGTATACAAGTTATTAATGTCGATTTGGGCGACATATGGCATAACTACTTTATATGTTTTGTTCTAATAATAACAAATATAATATTTTGGAGGGTAAACATATGTCATTATAATTCAGTATTCGATAGATGCCAAAGTGTATATACACATTTTTTCAATCGCTATAATAAAGTGGAATTGTGTGCCAATAAAGATATTTAACGCGGAAGTCTGATAACCATCTTTCATTTGAAGACAACAACTGCTGAAAGTTATCGATTGTTGGTAGAAGCTTACGGGCACCGACTCAAAATACCTGTTAACGATGGCGTGCACGATTCAAAAGTGGTGATTTCGACACAGAAGACAAGGAGAGGCTTAGTCAGCCGAAAAATATTGAAGATGAGGTTTGAGATTGTTCAACGTAAGAATAACATGTATTATCATTGTGAGTCACACAACAAGCCATTTCTCTACGTTTAAAAGCATTGGGATTCATCCCGTATGAGTTGAAGCCGAGAGACGGTGAAAGGCGAATTTGCATGTCGGAAATGATGCCTGAGCGCTACAAAAAGAAGTTATTTCAGTATCGTATTATTACTGGTGATGAAAAATGGATACATTACGATCAAACGTTTGATGGCCGTTTAATCAGCCAAAAAAGTGATGTCAGTTGGCCGCCCAGAAGCTGCGATTTGACACCGTTGGACTATTTTCTGAGGGGCGCCGTTAAAGACAAGTGTTATGCCTACAAACCAGAGAAAATTGAGCAAATGAAGGCCAATATTCGTGATGCCATTGCCGAAATACGACCCCATAACTCGAAAAAGTTCTCGAAAATTGGTCCAATCCAATTGGGTACGTAACAATTCTACTTCTACTGGCAAAATTTCAAATCGTTTTATTGCATTTTTAAGTTTAAACTTTTAAATCGCCCACCCGATATATAAAAATTAATACGTTTGCTTGAAGACTGTATACAGCTAAGCCGCAGCACCTATTATCTTAAAATTTTCACAGTGTACTTCTGGAAAGAAATTTAAGTACTAAGTACTGGGATTTGGACCGCGAGGAAATAAAATGGAGAATTAGGATAAAAATTTTAAATTTAATTCAAATTTTTTTAATAAAAATCAATTTTAAAAAACATTTATTTAATAAAATCAATTTAATGATCTCATACACACGTAATAAACTATTTTTATGTTGTTTCAGACAATATTTTTAAAGTTGACATTTATAAATTTTTAAAACTATTTTCTATTTTTAACTTCAATTTGATTTATATTCTTAAAATCATAAAAATGCTAATAAAGTTTTCAAGAGCTAATCAATATTATTGGCAAAAGCAATCAACTATATTATCCTGGTCTTTTGATGGATAAGTTTTCTGACATTAAATATTCATCGTTTGAGCAAACAAACAAAAAATAATAATAATATGACAGACACCCTACCATCTTCCAT
The DNA here is from genome assembly GCA_023159175.1 of Wohlfahrtia magnifica. Taxonomy (NCBI): domain Eukaryota; kingdom Metazoa; phylum Arthropoda; class Insecta; order Diptera; family Sarcophagidae; genus Wohlfahrtia; species Wohlfahrtia magnifica. Next base: position 3,954,880 of record JAKWBJ010000054.1, read on the forward strand.
CTAAAAGAGGGTAAAATGATAAATTTCGGTTTTATTAAATTCTTTTATTAGTTGAAGGTTTATTTAAAGTCATGCAACGTGGCTTTCTTAATAAAAAATATGTTTTTTTTTTTCCATTTTCATTGCATGTTCACCATTGTTTTCCTTCTATTGTTTTTACTCTGCCAGTCATTCATATTGTGTGACTCTTTTATTGATTCAAATTTTGCTTTCTCTTCTTCTTATTATCTTTTCCAGAGCTCAAGCATTAAATGCATCAATCAATAACCAAGCTGGTCGTACAAATCGTGGTAAAGTGCCACCACCTTTATTACGTTCACGAACGTTACCTGCAATAATAGTTCCTGGTATACCAGTTGTATCGCTGCATACCGATAAATCACCATTTCAATGGGGTAAGTTTTGTTTTATAAAATTATGTTTAGACCACAAAAAAATAAAGTATAAAAAAAGACATAAAAAGCAGTCTAACAAGATAGAAACTATGAAATGAAAGCAACTACAAAAAAAAAAAAACGAAAATCAAAAATAAAACTATTTTGCAAAAGGAGTTTCAGTTAAACTACGAGTAACTAACCGTTGCATTCATGAGTAATAAAAACTTTAAATAGCAGCTGGTTAAACACAGCTCTCTCTCTCTGTCTTGGATTAGCTTTTATCTTGCAAAAAAAAAAAAATTAATTAAATAGTTTTCACCATTTGAAACCTTCTAAAAGCGTAAATAATACCAACTTTAATGATTATACACACGAGTATGTATGTACAATGTACATACAATATACGATATAGATACAGTGTTACACTAAAGTGTCCCAAGGTTAGTATATTCCTAGCAAATATGAGTGCGCCTATATTGGTCCGAAACCTTACTGTGCAGCACGACTTATTACCCCCGTCACAGATGTGGATGTTTGCACACTGTGCTCACCGGCATCAGAGACAGTGGAACACATATTCTGAGAATGTGCGATTCTTTATAGGTTTAGATCAGTGATGTGCAAAAGTAAAAATGTAGGTGTATTAGTAAGAACATGGAAATTACTCTCTCAAAGAGAGTAAAGTTGATGTTTTAAAAAGTTAAAAAAATTAATATGCACATGTGCGGCGGATGTGCATTTGTCGCTGTTTCAGTGACAACTAAGTGATGAAACAGAATACGTCCGCAACTTCAAACAAAAACGCTGTCAAAAAAAGATGGTCCATAATAAAATCGACAGCCGCAATTTAAAAAACTTTCAATTGCCTTTTTTGTGTTTATGTTTGTTTTGCTTTTTGTTTTTATCTTATTTTTTAGTTCCAACCGAAAAACATATGTTTTTTGTTTACAAAATGCATAAAATTCATTGAAAGTACGGCAACATCATATGCAGATTGTGAGAGCACAATTGAGAGATTATGAAAAAACACTACCAAAATAAAATAGATTCTATCTCACGACTGCTTTTTTATGTAATTTTGTATGGAAAAAATCTCTCAGGCTCCAATTCCGTTTCATCTCTCTGCTTTTGCCGACGATTTTTTATGTCATTTTGTATGGAAAAAATGGTCAAGTTCCAATTCTGTTTCAGCTCTAAAAGCAAGATCGTAAGAAATTTTTTAAATTATTTTTCTGTACCTAAAAAAATTTGTGCACTTCCTCCACACATGTGCATTCGTCGCTGTCTCATTGACGACTAAAAGCAAGAGCTTAAGAATACGTGTAAATTGGACGTGAACAATGCCTAGCTTAGATGGAAATGTTTAGGCCGATAAAGTGTCTCCGTGGCTGATATATACACCATTATGGTTTCAGATCTGCTGGTTTTTCATTAGTAAGGCAACAGATCTGTTGAACAAACTATAGATTGGAAAGGGCACAATGGATCGCATGGGTCGCAGTTTACTGCAATAAGTAGTGCTTTTTCGGTATGGTAATAATGATGATAATAAATATGAGTGCGAGTACTACAACAAAACTATTGGCTACAAAAATAATCGCCCCGGGATAAACGGGCACTGTGCGACGGTGCGTTATCATGGTGTAAAATCCACGAGTAGATAATTCTGGTCTCTTTCGGCGAATTGCTTCATGCAAACGTTTCATAGCGCCCAAATAATACTCTTTGCTTACTGTCTGGCCTTCATGATGCACTACACCGTTGTAGTCCATGAAAACTGTGAGCACAGCCTTCTTTTTTGACTGAAAACGATGTGGTTTTTTTGGTCTAGGCTCATTCGGTGAATGCCATTCACTTGCCTGATGTCTGGATTGCGTGTCGTACCCGTAAACTCACGTCTTGTCTCCAGTAATGATCCTTTTGATCAATGTGGGATCGGATTCAGCCTTGCAAGTTAGTCTTTTGCGACCTCAACAGAGACCGTGTTGCATGAAATTGAGGTCTTCACGACGGATACCCAAATCATTAACCAAAATCTCTTGGATGGATCCATAGGCAATGTTCAAGTCCTCCGCTATCTCTCTGATGGTTAATTTGCGGTCATTGACCAACATTTCTTTTTCTTTATCAATGTGTTCGTCGGTTTTCGATGTCGATGGTCTGCCATTAATTCATCATCTTAGATTGACTCCCGACGACTTTTGAACCGCTCATGCCACTGGTTAACGACTGTTTTCTTTAGAGAATCGTTACCGAAACACTTTTCCAACATTTCCAACGTTCGACAAGCATTAAATTCGTTTTTTAAAATTGTAAAATTGTACGTAGTTTTTGCAAATGTAAAGCTATGACGCTAAGATTTAGCGGGAACGCCAACAACAGAAAAACTTAACAAAAAAAAAAAAACTTCAGTCGAAATAATGGGACCGCCACACGGGGGTTACTCTGGGCACTTTTTGATCAAGGTGGTATTATATGCGTTGTTTACTGCTTTATTCTTCTGAGATTTCGTTACAGTGGCGAATATGTGGCCAGAAATACACAATTTACTTTCTGCGACAAATAACAAAATGAATTTTCCTTTAAGTTGTGAACCGGTGATCGCTAGACACATATTTTTAGGCAAAGTGTGTATAAAATTGGTCGGCTAGAGGGTTAATATTATTCGAAAAAAATAACCTTTTTAGTTCAAATTATGGTGAAACGATTGAAAGTATAAAGTAACCTTTAACTTTTTCTTGTGATTCCCACCTTTAAATTTTTACCCGGAAAGTTACTATTTTTTCTTAGACTTATGAACTTTATTGCTGCCATGCTTAAAAAATCGAATACACCCAAGATCCTCTTTTAGTGACACACTAGTTTTTTTATAATTTAATTTTAAAAAGTTAAAAATAACAATTTTATTCCATGTCATTCACAATATTTAAATTCCTTTTGTATGTTAGTGGCTGCAACAGTAGCAGCAACAATAGGTGATAGTGTGACATGTTTATTTTTTATCGTCGCTGTGGTAACAAAGTGTCATTGTTGTTGTTACACATTTAAATGCAACCCCATCAGAACAATATTCTATACTTTAAGCATATTTGGTAACACAATTAGAAAAAAATTTTTTTTTTGTTGCAACATGCGCTTACTCTCTGATACACAAATGCAAGAACATGTTATTTAATAATTGCATCATTTTTGAAACATGTCATACGTACAAGAGTCATTTTAATTATACGAGTACGACAAGGATATGGAAATTTGAAATAAATACACACACACACAGTAATTAACACTTTCTAAGTGAATATTACGCGCGCGGCGCAAGTTAACACACAGACGAATATGTAATTAGACAGGAGCAAGCAAATGAAAACTGAAGTGAGTGTCGTTCTGGATTTTAATAACCACAAAATTTGCTTAAAGTAAAATCAACATATAAAAGTGACTTGGAAAAGCTAAATAAGCTGTTAAAATATGCAAAAATAAGTAATTTTGTTTGTCGTCTAATATGCACAATTTATTTTCTGATAAAAGTTTTTAAGAACATTTTTAAATATATTTTCAAAACGTTTGAGTTCTTTAAAATTGGGTAAAATAAAGTAAATACCACGTTGTTGTTGTTTTACAGTTTTTATTTCCTCACCTTTACAGTATACATATATAACTATTCAGTCTCCAACCCATTTATCTTGCACTTAATGTTCGTTTATACAACACATTTATTTACGCCTAAACACGACTTTACTTTATGAGTGCAAAACGATAACTATGTCAACGCAGGGGAAGCTGCATTCTTATATACCTAACTGCCTACAGTTTGGACGGTTCCATAAATGTTTCAAACGCTCTAAAATCCTTTATTTTGTGTCCGTTAATCTTAAACATGTAAGATTGTGTTACCCAAAGATGATCGAATTGGCAATGACCTTAAATATTCAAATCATCGCGGCATTACCATGGTGACATATTCACAATCTGGAAACAAGCCAATAGACCAAAATCACACAATACAGTCCCAGATGTGTTGTATTTTCTGTTTAGGAATTTTTATTTTCGTAACGGTTTGTATGTTTGTTTGAAGTCTTTAGACAGCTAAACGACTGGACCTATTTACTTAAGATTTTCACTGTATCATCCTGAATGCCTGAAAGGAGACACATTTTCATTTTTTTTTCGATAGGGTCAGGAGGAGAGATATCCCCCATACAAATCAAATATTAAAAACCGCGTATCTGAAGAACTATATCCTCCAGAGTCCGAAAACTTTGTTCCAAATACTTTCGTATTTAACTGATTTATTGAAAAAAATGTAGGGCAGACATAATCAGGAGTATACCACGTACAAAACAAATTTTAATTATCGTATATCTAAAAATCTATTATAGCGACAGTGTTCGAATTTTGTTTTAATCGTTTTTCTATTAAACTAATTTACTCGAATAAATATAGGGCAGATAATATCAGGCGAAGAGATACTTCCCATATAAAACAAATAATAATTTTCGAATATTATTATACTGACAGCGATAAAATTTTATCCCAATCCCTTCCTAAAAAAACCAATAGAAAAAATCGGTGCGGCATAGGGTTAGGGGAAAAGTTAAACCATAGAAAGCAAACATTAATTCTAGAATATCTTTAGAACTGTTATAGCGAGAGCTCTAAAGTTTTGTCCCAATCACTTTAATATGAAACTGATTTAATGAAAAAAATCTAGGGCGGATAGGGTCAGAGAAAGTGGTGCTCTCTGTAACAAGCAAATATTAATTATGGAATATCTGAAGAACTATTCCATGCGATTCATTTCCTGAATTTTTTGGCTTTAAAAGATGTAAAAATGATTACTAGGAAATAGATTAGATAATAATTAAGATAGGGTTAGCGAATCACGCCGGGTTTTATCTCGTAATATTTATAAATGAATGTGTTTTTGTATGTATGTTTGTTTGAAGTCTATGGACAGCTAAGCAGTAGAACTGATTTTCTTGAAATTTTTATTGTAGGTATGTCTGGAAGGAACGATAGGCTATTTAAGTTTCAAAAATTTCAACTGTGCGGTGCCATGTCTATACAAAGTAAATATTTATTTTTCTATATATTCAAAATAGTAACAGAAAAGGTCTAAAAATTTGGCTTAAACAGATTCATGGTCAATACAAATCAGCAGTCAAAAAATAGGCGGAATTGAAAAAGTGGGTGTGGTACCTCCCATACAAAATAAATATATATTTTAGTATATCTTGAAAACGGTTACAGCTAAAGTAACAGATTTTAGTCTGATTAAATTCATAGTCAATAAAATTCATGAGTCAAAAACTGGGAAGAATTGGATAAGTAGGCGTGGTACCCCCCATATAATGTAAATATTGATTTCATTATATCTTGAGAAGGTTAAAACCTAAGTTTCAGTTTTTGGTCTAAATGACTTCACGACCAATACAAATTATAAGTGAAAAAGTGGGCATGATACCATACAAAGCATGTATTGATTTTAATATATCTTGAGAACGGTTAAAGCTAAACTTTTAGAATTTGGTCTGATTGACTTAGCGGAAAATGCAAGTCATCAGTCAAAAACTGACCGGAGTTGGAACCTCTTGTCAACGTGGGATCTGCCATATAAAGGGTCAGCCAAATAAATTTTTTGTTTTTTAAATGCTATATAAAAAACTACTGAATATTTTCTCAAATTTCTTTTTTTATTTGAGAGTACACTCCTTCCGGTTAAAAATGGAAAATAATTTCATTCAAATGGCTGCCTCGGCTGGCCATGCATTAGCCTACGCAATCGGTCCAATTTTTAAGTACATTATCGATTGTGTGCAGCTGTATTTCACCAATGGCTTCCCGAATATTGTGCTTTAAAGCGTCAATTGTATCTGGCTTGTTGGCGTAACACATATCTTTGACGGCACCCCACAAATAATAGTCTAACGGTGTCAAATCGCAGCTCTGAGGTTGCCAAACGACATCAGCTCTGCGGCTATCAATACGACCTTCAAAAACAGGGCGCAAAACATCGAGTGTAGCTTCGGCTGTGTGGCACGTAGCGCCATCGTGTTGAAGCCAAATGTTGCTAATATCCTCCTCTTCAATTTTTGTGAACAAAAATTGGTTCAACATGGCCCGATAACGATCGCCATTGACTGTAACGTCCACTCCTTGGTCATTTTCGAAGAAAAATGGCCCAATTATGCCTCTGAACCAAAATCCGCACCAAACAGTGACTCGTCTTGGGTGTATCGGCTTTTCAATGTATACGTGCAGGTTTTTTGTGCCCCAAATCCGACAATTTTGCTTGTTTACATACCCGCCAAGATCAAAATGAGCTTCGTCTGAGAAGATGATTTTTTTTGCAAAATCAGCATCTTCTGTAAGTCGATCGCAGGCTCACTTTGCGAAGCTTTGTTCAAGCGTATACACAACCGTATTCGTTCAGCGAAAGGATAAAACTAATTATCTGTCAAATCAGACATGAGCCAAGTGTTCACGAAACAAGCACTAGTTGAAAAAAAACGTTAGATGGCGGACCCTTTACCACAAACCAAGTATTTATTTATTTACATATTGAGGACGGTTAAAGACAAAGGGTTAGTTTTTGGTACAAATAGCTTAATGGTCAATACAAATAATCAGTCAAAAAGTAGCTGAAATTAGACAAGTAGTCGTGGTAACTACAATATAACCTAAATATGGATTTCTTTATATTTTGAGAATGGTAAAAGCAAAAGGTTCTGATATTAGTCCAAATGACTTTAAAGTCAATACAAATCATCAGTAAAAAATTGCGCGGAATGCAAAAATGGCGTGGGAAAAACGGTTAAAGATAAAGTTTCAGTATTTGCTACAAATAGCTTCATGGACAATACAAATCATCATCAAAAAGTAGGCGGAATTAGACAAGTAGTCGTGGTACCTCTCATGCAAAATAAATATTGATTTTAGTATATCTTGAAAATGGTAAGTGTAGAAGTTTCTAAATTAAGTTCAAAGTCGTGAACAATACACATTATCAGCTAGTAACTGGGTGAAATAGATAATTAAATGACGTTTGAGTTCTCTTAAATTGCGTCAAATAAAATAAATGCAGCGAATTTAATGTTTTACAATTGTTTATTTATCTTCCACTTTATACAGTTATAACTATATCCTACTTATTTATCTTGCACTTAATACAACAATTTACTTAGTACACAACTATTTGTTAAATTTTACACTATGACTGCCAAATTACCTGACTGCCAAATGTTTCGAATGTTCTTGTATTTGTATTGTTCCGTTAATTTAAAAAAATTTTAAATCGTGTTGGTAACGCTGTGATATACATATATAAGTACGGCATTGCCAGGGTGACACTTTGACAGCCTTGACACATTGTATTGTAGACTATTACTAGTACTGATGTTGGAGTATCTTCTCTTTAGATATTTCTATTTTCGAAACAATATGAAATACGTATTTCAAGTTTATTATCTATTTTCTTTCTCTTAGGCTCAACGGCATCTACCAAATCATCTACTAGCAGTGGTAGCAGTAATCGCTGGTCCATTTTAAATCGTCACACAACAACGACAACTCCAACAAATCAACAGCCGAGTGCTTGGAATAATAATAACAACAACAGTTTCAACAATAACAACAATACTTTGAGCATAAAATCTCTAAATCTACCCAAAGATGATGGTACCTTGGTATATCGACGAAAATCATCGGGCAGTACACCGCATGGTTCGGCAGGCAATGCAGCAACTAAGACAGCAGCGAAATATGCAGATGGCGGCAGTGGTACACCAGATACTGCCATGCCAACGACGAATATCGGCAATAGTGGAACAGATGATTTTGAGTGTTATGCAGCCGATGGCTCAGTATTATTGAGGTGAGCAAAAGGGAAATGTTTCTTTCCAGTCTTCATGTTTTCAGTTTTTTGTTAAATTACCAGCAAATAAATAATTTGCTTTTACGTTTTATTACATTTCCGTTTTTCTTTTTATATTCTGACATTTAGAATACCCGCACCACATGTTGTGGCTGCACGTGCCTATCGATTGGCGTCAAAGAAACGCACATCATCAATATTTGGCAGTATAGGTGGTGGTGGAGGTGGAGGCGGTGCGGGTGGTGGTAGTAGTGGTGGCTCATCGACATCAACGTCAGATAATAATACACGTTGTTCTGGCGATAATACACCCACTTTAGATGGTGCTAGTGGCTGTCAAATACCAGGCTTTAGTGTATGTTCCACTGGTGCGGCGAGTGGTACAGATGCCAATAATGCTACCAGCCATACACCAACAACCGGTCTCTCAATAACCTCCTCTGCATCAGCGACAGCTGGTGGATCAGCAGCGACAGCAGCAGCTGTGGCGTCAATATCATCATCAGCAACATCCTCGAATACTTCAACGAATACTGCAGCTTTAACACGACGCTTAGCAAAATTATTACATCAATCAAGCGCAAATGTCTTATCAAAGTCACAACAGCATCATCATCATCATCATCATTATCCTCAATACCAACAACATCACCAGCACCAGCACCAACAACAACAACAATATGATATGAATACTTTAAATACAACGACTTTAACGACATCATCAGCATTAACAGCCCCCCAGCCATGTGGTGAAGATGCTCCACGACGGCTCTCTTGGGAAAGGTAAGTGTGAATGATACACGTACTATGTAGCAACAACAACAACAACCATACTAACAAAAACAGCAAAAAGCCATGGTGAAACCAAAACATGAAAAAGGACACGAAAACTTTAAAATGAAAACAAAGAAAACATTAGCAGTGTTTGCCAATATGGGTCGTTTTACAATGAAAAGAATATAAAAAAAAAAAAAAAATATTTTCCAAATGGGTTGGTGGAAAGGATGTAAATATGCTGATTTAAAAGCAGTTAGAGTAGATAGGTCTCTTTGGCTTCAAATCAATCTGCTCTTAAGCTTTGAATAGCATTCACTGGTTATCGTTTTACTCTTTTGCAGAGAAACAAAGTAAATGAAATCGTGTGTATTTAAAAAAAGTATAGACTTGTTAGACCACAGAAACATAATCGCTTAATGAACCCACTGTTACAATTGTTCTTTTGTCTCTGATTTGCATTGATGGTTCTATGCTTTGTTTACAATTACAAGCCTTAGCCGTACGGCGGAGTATAAGCGAACATAGCACTTGTAACGTTAATATACAAATTTTATTATATTATTGGGCCTTGTTCTGATTAAAGCATTCTAAGCTTGATCCCTCTAAGCTTCCACATTTTTAGAAAATACGTGCGTGTTGGGCATTCAACATGGTATTAACTTTCTATAGCGTTCATCTTTGGTTTTCTTTGTTTCTTTTTTCTGCCATTTTGCGAAACATGTGTGTCCAGTCCGACCCCAGTTCTTCATTGCTAATAGATTTTGGCCAGAAAATTTAGGAATGCGTCTAAAGCACCGGTTAACAGTTAACCATTTAACTAAGTTTGTTCCGAACCACTTCAATCACGCACCAAACTTTGCATTTACCTTGCTCTGTGATTCTGAGATAACATAAGAGGCTCGCCGGACATGCGTATATTTTCAATTCTTTTGTCTTCGATGCAATATCAATCCTTGGATTTTATTTACTACCCTGACTTCACAACCTCTTCTTACCGCATTTGATCTAACTCTACAACTTCTGTCTTGCATACTTCCTTCTAGTAGGGCTTGTATGACATTTTTGCAGTCTCTTCTGAGAATATGTGCTAGTCACCTATACTTTCTTCGTTGGGAGTAACGTTAAAATGTAATGTTAACTCAACTTTTAAACAACAAAAATCACTAAATTGATATTAAAAAGTCACGTAAATGCTAGATTTGAGGCGAAAATAGCTAAAAGGGTATTACTTTTTATGTTTTCTTTTATATTTTTCTTCGCAGCTAACTTCACTTTCTAACGCGTTACCACAATTGGATTTTCCAATTACAAAGCATTGGCACCGCGATATTATGATTTGCTTCATACAATTTGTAAGTTCATGAGCATTTTTGGCAGCTAGACAACGTTTAGCGCTCTAAGATGGGTTTCACTGTTGGGTACCTTTCATACTACTCTTATCGCACACATTTTGCGCTTCAGCTCTCAAAGCCACAAAATAGGCGTACTTATCTTTTTTGATATGCCTCTTGATGGAGTTCTATGGTTAACTCAAACAAACTGTACACTATGCATATTGTTGCCATTCAAAAGACTCACTTGGTTGAAGGTTTTATTGATACTGTTACAAAAATCGAGATTCGTTTGTTACACTGCTAAAAAATATAAATAAACAAAAGCCACAAAAATAACTACGTGCTTGTTTACAAATAAAAATAAACTACAACAACAAAGCAAGCAGACAACGAAACAAATAAGGAACAACAACAACACAATAAGCACTGAAACAAACAAAATGTTTACGATCAGATCGCTACATAAGAACTTTAAAAAATTGCCTACTCAGTCATATAAAAAGCACATGCGGATAGCAGTCAGTTTATTTGGTGTGAACTCAGCGAGTGATATTTATTGCATATAAGGTCATTGTTAAGAGATTTTATTGGTGTAAACTCAGAGGCACGGGTAATTGCAGTAAACTCAGTGTGAAGTGAGTTTAGTGTGAATAAACTCTGGCTGAAGAGTTCGTGATCGAACCTAAGTTGAGACAACGATCGAGTGTGAAAATTTTTAGATTTTTATTATTTTACACAAACAGGTTAAACAGAGAATAATTAAGAGTATTTGTTATTGCTTGTAAAAAGGTAATAAGCAGTGGAACACAAAACTGTGTTAATAAAGAATTATTGAACTAAAATCTAACACAAATTTATTTTCATTTTAACTGCAATCTACGAACTCATTAATTAGCGTTTTTAAAAAGGTAAAAACTTAACAATATTAAAAAAAAATATTGCATTACAGAATATTAAGTTGAATTTATCGTTTTTGTAATAAATTATATATTTTTACTAAGCACTTTTACTTACTGCATTAGCTATAAGATATGCAGTAAGCGCTGCTCCCTATATTCACGTATAAGTCCTCCAAAACCTAAATTAATATATTATTCACTCGCTCAGTCAAAAACAGCAAAACGAGTACACCTTTTTGAAGTGAATGATTCACTTGTCAATTTGAGTGTATTTAAGCAAATGTTTAGTTGGGCAATGACCCACAGACAGTTATTAAAGATACCAGTGGTGGTGGTTCTCAGTAGACAAATTTTCCAAAAAATTAATTTTCAATTTTCAGTTTTTCAAAACAATTTTCTTGGAATCCACTTTAAGGCATCACGACATCATGCAAATTAACACTTTAACGCTGCCGCGTCACAATTACTTTAGAAAATTTAATTTGAAATTTTAAATTCTATCACTTTTATAAAGTGCGTTGTCAGTAGAGATCTGGTGTTGAAACAAAAAAAAAAAAAAAAAAACAAATGAGAAGTTTAGAGTCTAAGTTTTACCCTTTAAGCAATTAGGGAAATTTATATTCCTTTCAAAACTCCGTAGGTGGATGTAAATAAATTGCCTTTGCCTGTTAAATTTTGTAGGCGTGTAGCTATTGAAATTGTTTTCGTTTTTCTTTCACTTCTTTCAGTGTTAATAGTTGTAGTTGTCATAGGTTGGCATGTTAAAAACACAATCATTATTAACAACTACAGCAACATCATCAATTCCAACTGTGTCCCACAACAGCACATCAAAGCTCTCTTTTTCAATGTTTACATTTGAATTGTTAATTTTGTTGACGTACTACCCACCCCCATACCACACACAAAAAAAAGGTCAACTTAACAAATGAGTCCATTTATTGTCATTTCATTTTTTGGCCATTTCTTTACTTCAAGGAACTTTTGTGTAGGATTTGTTGTTAACGGAGAGACTATTTTGAATTGAAATTGCCAATCAAATAAATTTAAGTGTCATTTCCTTTTATAGCAACGCTACACCTTGCCTGCAGCTTCTACTTTTTTTTCCTTAATATTACAAAGAACAATAGTTTTAACATCCAAAAGTTAATTTTTAATTTAAGCGAATGACTTAAAATTTCATTTTAATTTAAATAGAGCATAAGGGCCGACTTTAAAGAATAATATGTAGATCTTTTATGGCTACCTAGGTTCACCGATTTATTAAAATAAACTAACTGTAAAACTTTCGCTAGTCTCAATCACCAAAGAGCATTGACAATGACCTCTAATTTTCCGGCCAAAAGTTTGTGTCAACTTCACTTGTATAACGGAGTGTCTGAGGAGAAAATATGGTTTGAGTATATACCACCTCGATCAAATTCCCAGAATAATCCCCATCGTTTTGATTTCAGCTTTTTTTTTTTGTTTAGTTGATACATCTGTTGTTGATATTCCCGCTAAGTCTTAGCGTTATATAGGGTCCGCCAAATAAATTTTTTTTTTTTTTGAAAATGCTATAAAAAAAGCTACTGAATAATTTCTCAAATTTCTTTTTTTAATTGAAAGTACAATCCTTCCGGTTAATAATGAAGAATAATTTCATTCAAATGGCTGCCTCGGCTGGCCATGCAGTAGCCTACACGATCGGTCCAATTTTTAAGCACATTATCGATTGTATGCAACTGTATTTCACCAATGTCTTCACGAATATTATCCTTTAAAGCGTCAATTGTCTCTGGCTTGTTGGGATAACACTTATCTTTGACGGCACCCCACAAATAATAGTCCAACTGTGTCAAATCGCAGCTCCAAGGTGGCCAAACGACATCAGCTCTGCGGCTGATAATGCGATCTTCAAAAAGAGTTCGCAAATCATCGAGTGTAGCTTCGGCTTTGTGGCACATAGCGCCGTCCTGTTGAAACCAAATGTTGCTAATATCCTCCTCTTCAATTTTTGTGAACAAAAATTCGTTCAACATGGCCCGATAACGATCGCCATTGACTGTAACGGCCACTCCTTGCTCATATTCGAAAAAATGGCCCAATTATGCCTCTGAACCAAAATCTGCACCAAACAGTGACTCGTCTTGAGTGTATCGGCATACATTGCCTGCGGGTTTTCTGTGCCCCAAATACGATAATTTTGCTTGTTTACATACCCGCCAAGATCAAAATGAGCTTCATCTGAAATGATCTGCATATTCTGTAAGTCGATCGCAGGCCCACATTCCCAGCATTGCTCAAGCGTATACACAACCATATTCGTGCAGCGGAAGGATAAAACTAATTATCTGTCAAATCAGACATGAGCTACGTGTTGCCATTCCCGAAATAAGCACTAGTTGAAAAAAAAAAGTTAGATGGCGGACCCTATAGTTTGACAGTTGCAAGAGCTACCTAGCCAAGACTACATCTATCCCTATGTGTTTTGGCGATTTTTTACAATTTTGACCGTGGTGAGGTCGCAAAGGGCATGCTTGCAAATCATGCCCACATTCATAAAAATTATCATTACTGGAGACGAGACGTGGGTTTATAAGTACGACACGCAATCCAGACATCAGGCAAGTAAATGGCGTTCACCAAATGAGCCGAGACCAAAAAAACCACGTCGTTTTCAGTCAAAAAAGAAGGCAATGCTCACGGTGCGAGGATTGGATCAAGCGCTGGCATAAGTGTGTTGCAGTCGATGGGAATTACTTTGAAGAGGACAATATAGATTTAGATGACTAAACTTGTATTTTTAATTTTCAGAAAAAATTCAGGAAACTTTTTGCTCAAGGTGATATGTTATGTGGAGGGTGGCGTGATGTAGTCGTTAGAATATACGCAAACAACACAAGCGGTCCAGGTTAGAATCCCCAGCAAAGGACATGACTAACAAATTTATTTATCAGCTGAGTGATCAGGAGAAAACGATACCTATTGGGAAAAAACTACAATGCTAAGTAAGGATCACCACCACCATCACTTAGCAAGGATCTTAACCACTACACAATCATATGAAAGCGAACTACAATAAACAATCATCTACTTAGCTTGATATTAACTTGATTAATGGAAGAAGGCTGGATGCTTTGTGGAAAGCCAATATGCTCCCTAGAGAAGTGAAGTAGAGCAGAACAAATATATAAAAAAATATGAATATGTGATGAAAGCAACTTTAAGAGCTTTATCATTCAGCAAGGTAAGGTCAAAAGTATGACATCACTCAATAAACTAGATGTTTACAGCAGGAATCCCAGGCCATGAGGGTTTATTAGTCCTAAACCACTTTTTGGTACACAAGGGCTTTAGCAAATTGCCTTCAGACGGAGACATGTGAAGAAATTTGTCTCCCTTTCTTCCGGCAAATACAGAATGCTGTTACTGCTCAACAAGACCGAACTTAGAGTTCAAACCAGTCTAGTTACCAGTCACTATGGCCTTAGACAACATATTTTAGAAAATGTTGAAATTGATCAATGTGGGTTCTGCACAATATATGTCCAGACATCTGGACACGTACTTTGTGAGTGCCATACTATTTCGATCCAAAGGATGAGGTCCCTGGGTACGGTATAGTAGCTAAGAAAAATGCCATTTATTCTCTTGCCAAACATGTTATCTTTGTTTCGCAGTCGTATAGTGGCGTGGATTTCACATTTGCTTAAGGAATAGAAATTTCCGTACGTGCGGACAATATGGATGACTTCCAAATTGTTCTTAGACGACCAAATATTTGATGGATATTTTGCAGACGATATCAATATCTTCGCTCAAATATCCGTTTGTTCTTGTCAGTGCCAATTGCAAATAATTTCCAAGATGTCACATTAATGTGGAGAGATTCTATCTTTGCGACGTTTGTCCTTATACCAGCCGATTTCGCCGCCAGCATTACGCTGCATACATTTGTTGCAAGATCTGAGTAGCTGTGAGCCAAGAAACAAATATAATCCGCGTAATGAAGATCATTCAACCGGCTCTGGAATCTCCGTTGTCATATGCTCTCCTTAGGACAGTGTCCAGAATTATATTAAATAGTAATGGTGACAGGTGTGAAGATTCAAGAGGAAGAGGGCGAAAAACAACAACATGGAAAGACTTAATCGACATTATCTTCAAGAAAAACGACTTTGTTATTTGGCTAAAATAACAACCCAAGACAGATAAAAATGACGCAAAAGTTGCCAAAACCTCTACACTAAAAGGTAGATGATGTCTGTAAGTAATGGTTAAGGTACACAGCCTTGTCGTACTGCAACCTCAACTTCTATTGGCCAAACGAGTAAGTGTCGTTTTTGCCTGCATACCAATGCACTCTAAACTAATCCTCATGAATAGGTTTGTCGAAGGCCTTATCAAAGTATATGAATTACAGGCCCAATGGTGTACGCCATTCAACAGTTTGTTCCATAGTGACTCGAAGGCTATTAATATAATCGATTGTAGACTTATGTGGTCTACATCTAGCTTACTTCTGTCTCAATGGCGGTGTTTTTTTTTTTTTTTGGTAATTATGTGCGCAATAAGCTTATTAATCACACATAGCAGAGTAATACTGCTTTATAGGTAAGACCAGTTGTATACATTCTCTGGCAGTCAAGCTACCGTAAGGACTACTATACGTTGCAAAGGCTTTCACTTAGAACTAAGGTCCAGTCGTTTTGTTGCTAAATGAGACAGATCTGTTGGCGTTCATTCAGCCAATGTGCTGAACAAACTATAGTCCGGAAGGGGCACACTAGCTCCCATGGGACGTAGTGTCATGCAATAGTGCCTGATCAAAATGATAATAATGATAATACCTCCCAAAATGATAGAAATGATGGAGTTTTATTAACTGACGTCCCGGGCCTTGTTTAAGATAACATGAGTGGTCTTAGCAGAGGAATTCAGTGGAAATTCCTGAGGAAGGACAACAAGCAAGATGAGCGTTCTTATAATAGTATTATAAGGCGGAAATTTTGTTTGATAGGGCTTTCTTAAAGGGGATTCACAATGAAGCAAAATTTTGGTGATTACACTGTGAATTATTTTGTTCAAAATCTATGTAAATTTTGCTGTCACTAAGTGAATAATTTGTTCATTTGGCGTGCCTGTAAATGTATGTAGTTTGGCACCATGGCCTTCGCATTTTTCCGCAATTCAATGCGAGCTCCTTATGCCCACAAATTTTGATGGCGCGCTTCATATATATGGACTATCAACATCATATTAGGATGAATAAAACATATTAGGCCGCACAAAAGAAGTTTCGTGTCGCGGTGCGTTTGAACTCGATTATCATAACATAACATAACATAATATAGCATAACATAACATAACATAATATAATAAAACATAGAAAAATCATAATATAGCATAACATAACATAATATAATAGAACATATAACATAATACAACATAACATAACATAACAAACATAACATAACATAACTAACATAACATAAATTAAAATAACATACAATATGCAAGGTTAGCGTTCTAAGAATAGTATTATAACGGGGAAACTTTGTTAGATAGGGCATTCTTAAAGGAGATTCATAATGAACCTAAACATTGTAAATCTATGTAAATTTTGCTGTAGTCTTCTCAGAAGGTATGCGTGAATAATTTGTTCATTTGACGTGCCTGTAAATTTAGTTTGGCCCACGGCCTTCGCGTTTTCCCTCAATTCAATGGCAAGCTTTTTATGTCCCAGAATTTTGATGGCGGGACTCGACCTTGTTCCACACAATATTAGGCTGAACAAAACAAATAGGGCCGCACAAAAAATGCTGCGTGTAGCGTTGCGTTTGGTCTCGATCATCATAACATAGAATAACATTATATAATATAACATAACATAATATAGCATAGCATAATATAACAGAACACAACATAACATAATTAAACATAACATAACAACAATAACATTACATTACATAACTTAACATAATATAACATAACATAACATAACAAAATTAACAGAACAGAACATAACATAGCATAAGGTAATCTAAAATAACAACATACATAGGCCTGTTATCTTTGTGGGCACCATCATTCTTGTACAGAAAAGGTTTTCGGAAAACTAATCGATTAACACGATTTTAATCTACAAATGCTTAACATAATCTTTTAAATTACTTCATACATATGTATCTGATTGATTGAATTGCATATTTTTTAATATATTAATGCCACTACAATTCATTATACATAATTGATAAAATATTTTTTTTTTAATATTTGTTTTTTCTCTGAAATTGTTACAATCTTGACCGGATTCACTGGTAAAAATGATTGAAGGACTGTCATAAAAATTACATCGAATAGTTTTGTTTGGGAGTATAGTAAATCAATTAAATTATTAATTTTGCTATTCATTCATCATCATGCATTGATGATTTGCCTCTATATGATAGTAAATAACTACTAAATCATAACGATGATAATGCCGATGATGATGATGATGAGGGACATAAAAAAGTAATATCTTTTCCAATAAAAAATGGAATCAAATTAAAAGAACATGTGTGTGTGTGTGCTTCCATTGGATCATAAAATTATTATTGGCAACGAGATTGTATTAAATGATTGAGTGAGTGGGATGATATGAATGAGATTGCATATAAATATTCTTTTTTTATACGATACATTTTTTTTAATTTTATATTTTTAACATTTTATTGGTCAAACAATATTATGCATTGAATTCTATTAAAGCATAAAGATGTGCCTTTAATTGCTAAGACAGAGGGGGTAGTATGAGATAAAAAAGTTGAAATAAATCATGCGATATTAAATCATAATTTGTTATGCCATAAAATCAAATATAAATATTTATAAATGAAATGAATAAAACAAAAAAAAATAAATGAATCAAAAAAATATGTACTACTTCATCAACAAAGTTTTTGGATTAAAAAAAATACTTTTGAAAGCAAAGACCTAAATAGTATAAAATCAACTTTAGCTCGAGTTATTCAATAAATAAATTGAAATTCGTATCGAAGTATCTAAATCTAGTATAGTTTCCCTTTGTTTACGTGCATTGTCTTTATTGAACTTATCCCCATAATAGTTGAGAGTCATTAATTCATTGCATAGTGTACCCGTTTTATAGTAAAACAGACAGAATGCTGTACATGTTTTTCGCTTACAAGCCCCCATATGAAATTAAAAAATAATTACTGTAGTAACGCATTTACACTCAATCAAAAGCTATAACGTTTACGAGTGTTAACTGTACACTACATTCAATTTAACTGTGCAGTGTTTTTTCATGTCATATATGTAGAGAAACAACACAAATCCTACAAATGAACAATTATTCACGCATACTTACTAACAAGAGTGCAGCAAAACTTGCATAAATTTTGAAAACAAAATTAATTTTATAGAACTATTCTAATTTATCACCTAAATTTAGCTCTATTAAGAATACCCTTTAAGAAAGCCCTATCTAACAAAGTTTCCCCGTTTTAATACTATTCTTAAAATGGCCATCTTGCATAATGTCCTTTTCTCAGGCACTGAATTCCTCTGCCAGGCCCTGTTATCCAGAGCAAGACCCGTTACGTCACCAAATCTATCTAACCATCAAAAATGGCATAGACTGCCATCTTTCAACGAGATGACTAAGCAGTATAATATGCATATTATATGGATATTGGGTGACAGTGACACTTCGGGGAACTGTAGCACAAATGAACTGGCCAGGCATGGCACCACTATCGTACTTACCAGCGAATTTTCTACGTTTGGCATCCCAGTGAGAACTTGCAAGCTTATGATCACTTTAAGGTATTAGGCTGTGTCAACGGGGCATGGACAGTTTCGGAAAAGCAAGCAGCAAATCTGGCCAAAGCTGAATCTCAAGTGCACAAAAGATCTGTTCAAAATTTAAAGAACCAATATCAAGCGAGGTTTCGGTGTCATTACTGTGCTTTATATAATCGGCACTCATGTCAGGCGGTTTAAACTGGGTCACCTGGCCAATGATTTCTGCAAAAGCTGCAGAGATGAGGAAAAGGAAGAAACAATCATTTATCTACTGTGCCCGGCGTTATGTTTCAGAAGAAGGAAGCACCTGGGCTACTACCAAGCGACTGAGCTTACGAAGCTGTCATGTATGGACATTGGGAAGCTTAGCGGCTTTATTATAAGTTCCTCTGTAGTATCACAATGGGCTATTTTTGGCCTACGTGTGTCCTTCCTCTAACCACTTCTACCTACCTACACTGCGATTTTCAAAACGGTATCATCACTTGCGTTAGAGAATGTCTGACGAGAAAATCTAAGTATTTGAGTATTTATGTGATGTCAGATAGTCATGTAGCCTTAAGTGCTTTGTCATCCTGTAAGAATGGGCGTTCTTGATATCTCCAATGAAAAGGTTATCACAGCACATTTGGAAAAAGTTTTGATAAGAAGTTCAATTGGCCTCAATCTCCCCGATGTATATTACAAGACATACATACGTTGCTGTCCAAAACGATACACACTGAGGAGTTTCTAGATTTGCTACTCGGTCGTGTATAAAACTAAAAAAAAAACGTGAGGTCGAGTGTTATTAATGAACTTGCCGTTTATAACAGGGTTGCTCTATATTGGATCCTGGGAACGAACGAGCTGACTGCTTGCGAACAGGGGAGCTTGCGGGTTTTTATTGGTATTGGTGTCCCTATTGGATACGCAAAGGGGATGTTCGATCCTGGGCTGGGCGAGAATTCGCTGCAGAACAAGACAGGCGAGTATGTTTATTTCGCTTTCTCTCGGAAGATCCAGCAGACTATTGCTGCTCCCTAAGAGCGAGTTCAGGGCACTATTGGGCATTATGACAGTTACTATCAGTGTGTTTTAGAGAATGTTAAAGATGATCGGTGAAGGTTCTACATGAATTACTTACTTACTTACTTTATGAAAGCCCATCTCTTTCGGCCCAGAGGAATACTGTAGTAACTCCAAAAGGAATATTTCGTCTCTCACCAAATAGAGTTACCGGTCTTATTCGCAGCTTCAGTCTGATGTGATGAACCTTCAGGTCGCGGTGTTACATTTTACCACTTTTAAAAACATTTGAACTCTTTTTTAATTGTGTTAAATAAAATAAATAACACGTATGTTATTGTTTTACTTTATGCGCTTAGTTATTTAACTTGCACTTATACAATTATAACTATTCAGTATTCAACTTATTTATCTTGCACTTAATATTCGCTTGATACACAAATACTCAACACTTTTATTTACGCCTTAGCACGACTTTACTTTATGACTGCAAAATTATAACTGAACTAACTAATACATGAGGTGCCGCCTTTTATAGCAATTCGAATTCTTGTAGTTACTGTAGTATATATTTCTATTTACCTTAAATTTGAATGTAACAACCACAACCGGTACGGTAGCATTGTTCTAGATATACGCTAGTGGTAACAGCCTTGACACAAACCTATAAAGTTTATATCTAAAACAATTATGCACTAAATTAGTGTATCTTTTCTTGAGACATTGTTTATTTTCGTAACAATATTATCCCTATCACACGGCTGAGTGTTCTTCTATTTAACACTAAGAATAAACGAGTTTCCGATTCATCTAACTTAGGTCATAGGGCTGTGTTACCAAAAGGCAATGAGGTGCCTTTCTCTCACCAATCGTTGCACAGGCAAAGACTTGTCCTCCCAATCTAGTCTAGTCAACACAATATCATCAAGCCCCCTAAGGGTCGTTTACAGTCACTGAATAGCCTAGATCTCACCGCGTTCCCCATTAGAGTCCTCAGTGCTGCCTGGCCGATAACATAGATCGTCGTCAATTCACCCCATACTGCAATATTCCAAACTATAACTCAAGTTGGTGTTAGGCAAGAATGCTGTTCAAGATTGTCCACGGCAATGAAGGATGTCAAACCCATCCAGACATCTATCAACCGTGAGATTCATTCCATCTAAAAGGGAATGACGTGAGTGAAGTAGAATATAATCCACAGTGGAGTTTAAGAAATGAGATACTAGCTTATACCGGAAAAAACCAGGTAAAGATAGAAATTATTACATAAAGGACATTTAAACAAGCGCAGCTAAAAGCACGTTGTTATGGCCCTATGATCTACTATAGAAAGTAGTGAATAATAGTTAAATAGGTATTACAAACTTACTTAATGAGTGTGTCGTAACAAATCAGTTTGTGTAGGGTGTAATATTAACAATCCAAACGTTTAAGTTATGGCATACAACTCAATAAATTCAATATTAAACAAAAACCCTGAACAACATCTATGAAAACATTGTATCGTAAACAGGACAATCGTGACAATATTTACTGGCTATTTGAAGTTGTAAAAAACCATGAATACTCGGTTAGTTATTCGGTAGTAGAGAATGGTCCTAAAAAAATTAAACGAATATTTTTATGGGCCAATAACAGCAATTTATATGTAAAATTTATAAGGAACTACTTTACAGACCGGCAGTACATAAACTGGGAAAAAAATAATGGTTATGATTATGAAATGTCAAGGATATAAAAATTTTTATTGACTTACAAGCGTACTAAAAAAACGACAATAAAATAAGTGAGTCAAGAGAGAGTGTTGCGAGGGTGGAAATTGCTAAAAATAATCATTAAAAATATATGAAATCAAATGGTCAAGACCACACAAAAACCTGTCCAATACAATATATGTGGTTTAAAACAAATTAATATAAATTTCAAAAATATTTTAATAAAATATTATAATAAATTTTTAAAATAAATAAAGAAAAAATATAAAAATCAATTTTATCGAATAAACTTACAATATATGTTACACATATTTGTGGGTACGTTTTCAAGCATAAAATCCTTAAATAAATGAAAAGTAAATTGAATTTAAAATTTTATAAAAACAAATTATAAAAAAATTTTAAATTTGCTCTCAATTGGATACTAATTGAATTTTAAATCAATATAAAAAAATTAAAATTTCATTTTAGTGAGTTTGAATAAAATAAAGAAATTCCATTGAATTTCTAATAAACCAATAGAATTGGGAAATCTAGTCTCATTATTTGGTACAATAAAACGGCCAAAGGTTAGATCTGGCTACAGAGCCTTAAAAAATATTGTGTGATTTTTGATAAATTTTGGAGCTTAGTTTATAGTAAAAGTTGAATACCAAATCAATATAAAGGGTCCGCCAATTTTTTTTTTTTTTTTTTTTTTTTGAAAATCCTATAAAGTAAAACTACTGAATATTTCCCCAAATTTATCTATTTAGAGTACAATCCTTCCGGTTAATAATGGAAAATAATTTCATTCAAATGGCTGCCTCAGCTGGCCATGCAGTAGCCTACACGATCGGTCCACTATTTAAGCACATTATCGATTGTGTGCAGCTGTATTTCACCAATGGCTTCACGAATATTGTTCTTTAAAGCGTCAATTGTCTCTGGCTTGTTGGCGTAACACTTATCTTTGACGGCATCCCACAAATAATAGTCCAACGGTGTCAAATCGCAGCTCCGAGGTGGCCAAACGACATCAGCTCTGCGGCTGATAATACGATCTTCAAAAACAGGACGCAAAATATCGACTGTAGCTTCGGCTGTGTGGCACGTAACGCCGTCCTGTTGAAACCAAATGTTGCTAATATCCTCCTCTTCAATTCTTGTGAACAAAAATTCGTTCAACATGGCCCGATAACGATCGCCATTGACTGTAACGGCTACTCCTTGCTCATTTTCGAAGAAAAATGACCCAATTGTGCCTATGGACCAAAATCCGCACCAAACAGTGACTCGTCTTGGGTGTGTCGGCTTTTCAATGTATGCGTGCGGGTTTTCTGTGTTTACATACCCGCCAAGATCAAAATGAGCTTCATCTGAAAAGATGATTTTTTTTTTTGGCAAAATCGGCATCTTCTGTAAGTCGATCGCAGGCCCACTTAGCGAAGCGAAAAAAGCGTATACACAACCATATTCGTTAAAACTAATTATCTGTCAAATCTTACATGAGCTGAGTGTTACCATTCCCGAAATAAGAAAGAAAGATTAATGCCAGTTACGAAAAAATTTCTAATCATGGTTTTAAAAACACGTGGACCAATGACAGCGTCAGCCCATAGAGCGCATCATATTATAATTTTTGGAAATGTAATGGTATTCCGACAAAAGCTTGCGGATTATCCTCCAAATGCGACAATTCTACTTATTTGCGTAACTACTCAACCAATTTGCAAGCTACATATTTAACAAAAAGCAACTATCGGCTGATAAGTCGGTTGTCAAATAAAGCAGTGTTACTAACTCAAAAAAAACACACACACACAGTCAGTATACTTATAATAATAAAGGACATAAATAAATAAAATCAAAAAATTTAAAATTACTGACCAATCTTTATCTTCAGAATTTATTGTTGAAAACGAATAAATATGACAGAAAAGGTCTGAAATTATCATTTCCTTCTGTTTTTTTTTTTTTTTTTTTTTTTTTGTAATTTACTTGCCATAAACAATAAAATCACAAAATGATTCCATATGTGTGGGATAAACAGAAGCCGCAATAATTTTACTACGAAGGCAAACTTAGCTAAAAGGGTAAATAACGAAAACGGCTGGAGTTGATTTCACTCATTTACTATTACACACTTGTAATTTATCGTGTGTACGACTATGACCTTATATGGCATGACATTTCACTGGTAACTTAAAGCAAAAGCGGAAATATTTAAAATTACTACAGCATATATGAACCGCAACATTAAGGATAAAGAAGACAACGATGATCTCAGATAAAATCGAAATGCTCGAAAGCATTTAAACAGTGGTTGGCAAAAGACTAAGAAGCAAACATTTTTAAGTAATACAGTGGCAGTTTAATAATTTCTTGCTATTATTATTGACAGCGTTGTAACTTTTTGTGTGACACTGTTTTTGTTAACTACTGTCTATTACTGGACTAAGGAGAATTTTCGAATAAAAAATAAATCTCTTAGTTTATTATTTCGAAATCCGTTTGAAAATATCGTACGCCTTGGAGAGTCGTCGGTATAAATGCTTTCTATAGCCCCCATGGCCCATAAGGAATTGGGTTAGATTATAGTATATCCAGCTATGTTTTCTCTGTATCCATTTATCTATCCGCAAAATTAACCTGAACCTCCATCTTCCCTTTGGTGAGTTTTCTCACCTAAGTTGCCAACATAATATAGATCTGTTCCTTTCATATCTTTCAAAAATATTTCGTGGAATTGGTAAGTTTTTGTTCCTGATATATGTTCCAGTACTCTCGAGCAATTTTATCTACCGCTATCACGTTTGCTTTCTCCCCAGACACCATTCGGAATGCGATACACACTCTTAGGCAACTAATTCTACTAATTTCCGTTATCTCTCCTTAAGATATGCTATTCATTGCCTTCTCCTACACGGGTGCACCGTTAAGTAGCACGGAATTGGTCATTTAGGATATTAAAATTCTTTGACCTGGTCCACTGACCCATCCCAGCTAATGTATTTGCTACATAGGCTGCTTTCGCAGAAACTCGATCATAATGCTCAATTAGTTTACTGCTTCCGACGATATAATTGAAATATTTCCTACCTTGACACTCAAATTTTACTTCTTCTCTTCCTGCTATTTAGCACTAACTACGTTTTGTGATCTGTCAATTGAAGATTAATGGATAAAAGCCATCTTCGAATCCTCCTGATAGCCTCATTCGCGTATATTTGGACTTCATCCTTGTACTAAGGAGCAAACATTTTTAAATAATTCAAGAACAGTTTGGTAATTTTTCGTTATTTTTATTTCCAGTGTAGTAACTAAGTGTTAACTACTGTTTATTCCGTGACTAACGCGAATTTCCGAAATAAACTACATCTCTTATCTTGTTGTTTCGAAAACCATTTGAAGCATTACCGAAAATTTAAAAAATGTATGGTGATTAAGTATGAATTTTTACGTAAAAAACCATCATTTAAAACAAATAAAAAATTGATTTTAGACGACGGAAGAAAGGCTGTGAAAATTTGCTATGAGTAGCGCGATACTATAAGTGCAATCTTGTGATCACTTGAATTTGGTCTACAGTAGGGGACTAGGCAAAGGTAGCTCTATGGCTCCAAAATGTGACTGGTCAAAGCAGAAATTGTACGGACGCTACAAAGTATTATGCCATAGATGTCTACGCAACATTCTAAACACTTGGTGGCGCGAAATAAAGTAGCGCGAATATGACTGCTGAGAAAGTCCTGTGAAGAGATCTGAACGTGGTCGACCACAAAGTACCTGGAGAAGAACCATCTTGGCCAGAACAGGCAAATCTTTTAATGAATTTAGATTTATAGTTTTAAATAGACTTTATTGGAGATTCAGTGTAAAGAGCCTATCTTCCTGACGGAGACTTAAAAAAAAAATAAATAAAATAATACGCTGTGTCATCACAACGTTCACTGGTTAATATTATTGTCACATTTCGTGAAGCATTATAACTCCTTGAGTGATTTATCGGCTAAAAACGTGACCAAGTAATTGTTCAATTTTTGTATTGTCACTTTCTTGATTTTGTAAACATCATCACCGATAGCAGTCAGACAGCAGGTGCATCAAAATTATCGAATTAAATTTTAAACGTTTTTCCAAAGACGTGTGTTTTCAATTCTGGTAGATATTTCTCGATTGCTTCGTTCAAACATTCAAATTGTGAGTAGGAGTGATTTGAATTGATCGTATTGCCAGGTTATAGCAACTCATAACGAATGATTTCACATTAAGGTCGCACAACATATGTATGCCTCAGGCAGCGGTTTTTAGACACCTGCAGTTTATTTGCCCATCTTCCCTTTATCAGCCAGTTTTCGCAGGCATATAGTAAGATTGATTTCACATTTGATTTAAATATTCGCAATTTTGTGGTTCCACTCTTCCTAGTTGACCAAAAGCCGTATGAACAAGGCTAAGTTCATACGGTTGTCCACCTTTTCAACAATTCCCCCATCGGGTGTAATAATGCTGCCAAAATAGCAGAAACTTTTCGAGCGTTCATGATATAGAACTGACATAGTTTTTGTCATGGTACGGTTGCTGGTCAGACACACTTCCTTAGATGCATGATTCAGGTCATCGATTTTATTTCGCATATCCATATAACAGACGTCGTCGGCGTAGTCAAAGACAGTCGTAGATAGTCGTAGACAGAACATCATCGCGAATGATTATAAATAATACGAGTGACAAAAGACAATACCCGATATTTAGCTGAAGCTTTCTGAATATTTGCCATTGTGGAGAACTATATATTTGAAATCCTGGTATTGTGCACTTGTAAGTCGGATATAAATGGTGGTCCAACCAAAACGCATGATGTTAACTGTAAATAAAACAAAAAGTTTTCAGAGAATTATCTTAATACTTTTTATTATGATAGAAGGCTCTATGGCAATTATATGTGAAACAAAATATCGGCGAAATGGTGG
The DNA here is from genome assembly GCA_023159175.1 of Wohlfahrtia magnifica. Taxonomy (NCBI): domain Eukaryota; kingdom Metazoa; phylum Arthropoda; class Insecta; order Diptera; family Sarcophagidae; genus Wohlfahrtia; species Wohlfahrtia magnifica. The sequence goes on from JAKWBJ010000054.1 coordinate 3,981,615, forward strand.
TGTTACCTATATCCGCCGGTCCATATATGACTCTTATCCCCAAAGAATACTGACCTACTGTTGGAACCACATATCGTCCAGGTCCATATTCTCAATTTAAAAAAAAAATCAAGAAGTACACGAAATGAATTTTGATTTGAACGCCTATTTTCGTAAAAGGTTTCAACTGTGTACCTCTCTATTGTTGAATTTGTCAAACACTGAATCAGAAAAATGACAAATTAAGTTGGGCAAAAAATTTGACGTTGTTACTTGACTCACAATAAACGTCTTGCATTATGGTTGAACCGTCCTTTATTTAGAGGCCACACACCAACGTCGTAATGCCGACTAAATGCATTCGCGCGCCACGCTATCGAAAGCAATTTTATAATCAATAAAGGCCATAAAAATTGATTACCACTCATTGACCTGTTCGACGATAATGCGGGTTGTATTGATTTGGTCAATACAGAACCCATTTGGACGAAAACCACCTTTTTGTTTGAATATTAACGGTTCCACCTTCAGATTAATCCTCTTTAACAACAATTTTGTAAGAATCTTTGATGGTATAGAAAAAAGCATTATGCCCCGATAATTGGGGCCCACCGACGGGTTGCCCTTTTTCGAAATTTTGACTACCATACCCATGAACCATTCAATGGTGATTCTCTCTTCCACCAATATTTGTACATTAATGTATATCACATCTTCGCTGTTTGCCCCGTATTCACTTTGAGCAATTCGGTCACAATCACGTCGATTCCAGAATTTTTCCCACTACTGAGTTTTTTGATAGCAGCCGTTATCTAATGAAGTGACGGTGGTCGTGGTAGAAGTCTACCATCAAACACATGAGACCTCTAATATGCAGTAGAAACTAGAGGACTAAGAAAGACTGGCTCGCAATATTGAGTTGAGATAGATATCAATAAAACTAAGGCCATGCTACAAGGCCGGCCGATCGAGTATGTAGATAGCTTTTGCTGCAACTGCTTCTCCCTAAGACACCCGCCTATTAACAAGGAAATTCTTAGTTTAATTACAGGCCGCACCATCTGACAATTTTCAACAGTGGCATCACCTCACAACATTGCTAGCGGCTGGTTTTGACTATTTATGTTTGAACAACTTTACTAATTATAACGTCTGCCGTTCGGAGCTGGCGTTTGTAGGTCCCATTCAATGAGTTTAGTTGATCATCATTCTCCATATATTTATATATCTTTTTGTACTAAAATATATAAAAACATATGAAAATTATGCATATTTAAATTAACCGGTTATTCATGTTAAAATAACCGGTTTAATCGGTATTCGAAAAATGGACATTTTATAAAAACCGTATTCGACAAAAGCAAAAAAAAACCGGTTAAAACCGGTCGAATAGTAAGCGTTCGATCTACAACAGACAACTGCAGTCAGTGTGGAGAAACTCACATATATTCAGAGGAATAAGGCTCATAACCTGGCTTTACAAGATTCTTGATTACGTTTTTTTCAAAGGCATGTTGCACACATGCCACTACCATTCTGAGAAAACTGGTTAAATATTTAGAAGGTAAACAGTTTTGCTTCAAACTGTGGCATCAAAAGCTTATATGCCATCAACCACCACAGTCACTTTATTACTTCTATGCAAAACGACAAAGATTTCGTTTGCAAAGGAATGAGTTAATCTTCCAAATAGAATGGTATCAACTCAGAATCGAGTTTTGAATACCAAACGTTTTAACCCTTTTCTACTGATACTTTTTCTCTCTTAATTCATGATTTCGTTTCTGCAAGAACACCAACAAACGAAAATGGCAACAATAAAATCAACATTCAACCCAAAAGCAACAAAAATAATCCACAGTCTGTATAGAAAGGCTAAAGGGGAATAACAATGAGGGCAAAAAGGATTTGTAGCAGCTTAACCGGATATAAGAATAGCAGATAGACCGACACAAAGATACAGTTAAAGACTCACGCAATAGTCACATGCTGGTACATAAGAACACATACACACTTTCAAGCAGTGACACACACACTTCCGTTTTTATGGTATGTTGTAGTGGGTGGGGTGGGTGGTGGAGTTGGTGATGAAATTATAAAGGAAGTCGAGTTTCATCAGCAAAATAAAAAAAACATATATTTTCCTCTGTCAATGCATGTGTGTGTTAATGTTTGTGCTTGAGTGTATATGATCTCTGTGTATATGTTCCTGAGTAATAAATTTTACAATAATAACAACAACAATCCTTCTATAATTTTTTTTTAACTCTCCCTTTCTCCTCCTATGTGGTAACATATTTAAAGATTTTCCACTGAATTATTTGAAAGGGTTTCTTAAGCATCTACGCGTACATCCCAGCTAATTTTCGATTAACTCAGCCATAAACTCGTATGATATGGCATGTGTTTGTGTATGTGAGTTCTTTAGAATCCTTTCACAGACTTTTTGCAACGAATTGTTTATTTCTTTATAAAAAATGCTTGGAACAGCAAAATTATGAAGAAAAAATAAATAAAAAAAGTATATCAACCGTCAAGTTGTTTTTCTAATATCTTGACATAAGTAGCTGCTGTTATGGTGCAGTTTTTTTTTTTTTTTTGTTATTGTTTTTAATACTTATGATGATGCTAAAATTGAACTTAATAAAGATATTTACGATGATGATGAAGATGATAAAAATTGAAATGCATTGAATGAGACATGAATGTTATTGAGTCTTATGATTAGAAAAACAAAAAAAAAAACAAAATACTTTCCATAAGGAAGTGTATGAGGAAAATGAAACTGCAGAAATTTGTTTAGGGTATCCCTTAAACCCAAGAATACTAAAACAATCAAAAATATCATCAAAACGAAATATTATTCACACATAGTTTTTGTTTGGAAAAAAAAGTGGGGGGATCCTTTTGGAAAAATATTGCTTAACTTTCAATTTACTGTTAAGCCGCAATAACGTGATAAAAACTCTTCGCAGCATAATCTCTGTTAACACTTCCCAAGCCTTGTTTATAGTAAGAATTGTCTAGATCGTTAAAACAGCCATCAACTGTAGACTCTAAGGCCATGTTTACACGTGACTCCGAACTACATAGTTGTTCGTTGATTGAATTACTTATATGAATTACTCTGCTCATACGACACGTTTGTAATTCGTTACCAGTAAATAGTGGTTTAGCAATAGAAAAAATGTTGTTTAAGTTAACAATTTAAGCGCGGAGGCAATTGATATCGAAGGCAATTGATATCGAATTACAATTTAAATGTTTCGCTCTTAAATTTTTGTATAGGTAACTATGTAATTCGGCTTAAAATTAGGGGTTTAGTAATAAATGAAAAATCGAATTAAAAAAAAAAACGAGGTCGTGTCAAATTTGGTAAAAGAAAATAATCGAAAGGAGCGAAATTTTATGCATAACGTGCGAATTGAAGCATTTCGAATCTTAATTCATTGATTTCAGTCATTGCCAATTTCTTTTTCGCCAAATGCGGCTGTTTTTCTCCTAAATTTTATGGCTTAAATGCTGCAATAATTTGTCATAATACACGCCATTGATAGTTTTTTCTTCTTGAAGATAATCAGTAAAAATAATTCCTAGCGCATCCTAAGAAACAGGCGTAATTTCCTTGACTGCAGATGAGATTGTCTTTAACTTTTTTACACGATTTTCCTTATTCGTCTAGTCGACTAATTTTTGAACCAACCTGTCGTCAGAAAAAACATTGACAGTAAGGGGAACGCTATATAGTAAATGCTGTTAAAGCTGAACTGAAAAAATTCCCTCCTAAAATATGTGGTAAATTGTTACAAGGAATGCTAGCGTGTACCAGCAAACCATATGTAATATACTCCATTGAGTTACTGGTTACAATGCTCGAACTCCGCGTCAGGGTTGTCAGATCGGGCGATTTATCGTCAAATATGGCGATTTTAAAAGTTATTTGGCGACCTAAATTTCGGTGTGGCGACACGGCGATTTTAAAATATTTGGCGATTTTTTTTGTGGATATTTTTGATAAAAAATACGAAAAATTTAAATTCTTGTTTTGACATTTTTATGTGTGAAATTCGTGAACATGTTTATTTTAATGTGACGATTATAGATGGCAGCCGAACTTCAGTTGTGTTCTCGGCAAAGAGTAATTTGTAGTTGCCTATATGGATCTGAAACTAATAGATTCTTAGGTTCCAGTTTACTTATGTAATTCAATTTTCGACAACTGGCAACGAAATAGGTTCATAAGTGATACGAAAAAACGTTAAACTTGGAAAATATGGAAAAAAATGAAAGCTTTTGCTTAAAAAATTCATACAAGGCCATGAAATAGAGCATCATTGATAAGGTATAGTTCTCTTCTTCTTAAATCAAAAAACGTGATAGTATTCAGCTAAATTATTAGCATATGAATATACGAAGGTACGAAAACCGATTTTCAACCATAAAAATTAATTTTATACTTTTATAGCTTTTGGTAAACTATAAACTATATTATAGTAAACATTTTACAATTTCTGTTTTGCTAAAAGTTGTTTGGCGCATTTTTATTCACTTTTGGCGAAATTTAATAAATCGGAACAAATAATTTTTTATTTATTTTCAATTTTTTTTTCTATTATTTTAAAAAATATAAATTTTGTTTTCAAAATATAAAAAAAGGTGTCGCGATTTTGGCGATATTTTAATTTAAATTTGGAGAGAATGCGTAAAAGAGATCTGAAAACCCTGCTCCCCCTAGAAAGTATTTAACATCTGCAGACAATAAAAAAGAGATCGGATCTTACAAAGAAGCTTTTGGATAAACTAAATTCTCTTTAGGACGATTTGACTGGCCGCTAAGGCCAGTCAAAATATAATAGTTTTGAACCATATTTCAATTACAAAATATGAAGAAAGCCTAATGAGGCAATGCATTATAAGAATCTAAGTCCAACTGCTAAACATAAGGGTGGTAGCATTATAGTGGTGAATGGTGTTAGCAAGAGCACGAAAATTTGTTTTTAGAAAATAAGCTCAAACAAAGTGTGTCGCAATCAGGGGATCTAGAAGAAAACAATTCTTTTTTCAAGCTGATAATGATTAAAAACATACGCCATATTTGGTCATATTGGTTAAGATCGACAGATCTTAATCCAATAGAAAAGAACTCAAAAAAACAATAAGACTTCAAAAAATACCTTAAAAATGCGTCGTCAACAGAATGGCTAAAAGCTACTGAATATAATACAAAAAGATTGGCCAGATGCCTGTACTACGTTTGCCAGAGGTACTTGATGCGGGTGAAGGACCAGCAAAATATTAATTTAATATTTTATTGAAATAAATTAGTGACATTGCGATTTCTTTAAGCTTTATTTTCATTATCTCTATGCTGGTTAAATGGGTGGACCATCTATCGGTATAAATTTGAACCAGCGGCTATATTATACTATATATTATACTTATACGAGTATTATCTCCACTGAACGAAATGAATCGCTTTACGCTTAAGCAACGTTGCGACTTATTGGAAATTTAGTCGGAAATTTCAAAAAAATTTAAAAAATTTTTTTCATCTTGATGGGTACGTTAGTAAGCAAAATTGCCGCATTTGGGGCTAAGAAAAGCCAAACGTGATATTATAAATGCGAATGCACCCATTTCGAGTGACTGTTTGGCATGGCTTGGCCCATAAATAATAATAATAATAATTCCCTTAACATTCCATGAAGGAACATGGGGTCTTCTCTCAGTCAATGAGCTACACCGATTCTATTTTTAGACTCATTGAAAGCTACCTACGGTTTAAAGCCGGCTCCGAACGACAAATGCATTAGAGAAGTTTTCAATAGTAAGTAATACTCAGTTACATAATCAGTTACTAGATAATGTTATGAGGTGATAACGCTGTTGAAAAAACTTTTTCTTTTTCAGATGGTTTGGTCTGGTATTGAACCGAGGACCTTCTGGTTGGTAGGCGGAAGTCTTACCTACCATACCACAGCGGCACATATTTCTTTGACAACAATGACGGTGTAACCATTACGGTCAATGAACCCACCCGGGTTTTTATTATAAAACTCTTTATTTTTATTTATTATAAAACCCGGGTTGTTTGATTGTGGGTTTTTTATTTAAAAGTTTTCGTAGTTTATTTATAACAAAAAATTTAAAATTTAAGTATTGGCAGTACGAATTAATTCGGTCCGTTTTTTAGCTCTAAAAAAGATAATTGAATTAACAAATTTGTCAAAATAAAAATGTATCAAATCAGTGCTTGCATTTTCCCACCTCTGAGCCAATGTCCATATTTCGTCTTAGAAAAAATTCTCATCTTTTGAGTTGATTCACCTTAAATCCGATTTTATACTTTTTCGAAAGAAGTGATTCGGCCACATGTCAAACGATATTTTATCCGTCGAAATAGCCAATAGTCAGCATAAGAAATGCTTAGAGAATATGGCAATGCGGCTTTTGATCGTTTCGAACAATTGTTTGGCAACGTTTGCGACGTGTGACCGAGTGTTGCTATGCGAAATGAAAACTTTATCAGTCTGTCTATCTTTATATTTCGATCGCCGAGTTTTAGCAGCTAATGGTACACAATGCCGCCTTAATTACACTAAGAGTGCAAAATTGCATGATCAATACGAAAACAACTCGATTGTACTAACAAACAAAAAATATTTTCGAATTGAAGGAAATTTGAAAGCAGTTATAAAACCCAATAAAACTCAAAAAAAAGACATCAAACCAATAAAACCCGGTGGGTTGGCTTTAAAAAAAAAAAAAAAAACTCGGGTTTTTGCCAACCCTGATGGAGACACCTATTAATTAGTCGAAATGGTGATGTCAGTTGGCCGCCAAGAAGCTTCGATTTGACACCGTTGGACTATTTTCCGTGGGGCGCCGTTAAAGACAAGTGTTATGCCGACAAACCAGAGACAATTGAGTATTTGAAGGCCAACATTCGTTATGCCATTGCCGAGATAATACCCCATAAACTCGCAAAAGTTATCGAAAATTGGTCCGATTAAATAGAATACTGTGAGGCCAGCTGTGGCAGCCATATGAATGAAATAATATATCATTCCTAACCGGAACAATTTCTTCAGAATAAAAAAATTAATTTGGCAGAATTTTAAACTGCTTTTGTTTTACTGCGTTTTTAAATTCAAACTTTTAAATGGCCTACCCTGTACATAGAAGTAAATGTATACTAGGGAGATCGCGCGGGTATTATACGACCGGTTTTAACCGGTTTTTTTGTGTTGTAGAATACGGTTTTTTAAATGTTCACTTTTCGAATACCGAATAAACCGGTTATTTTAACACGAATAACCGGTTAATTTTAATATATATAATTTTTATATGTTTTTATATATTTTAGTGCAAATATTTTTCTAAATCTAATATGTAAAGTCTTACTTCTATATTGTATATGACAACCTTTAACGTCTAACAAATAATGTGAAAACCATGGTAGGTCCGAAGAGATATGTACACTTGAGCAACAAACACTTTTTCTCATTTTCTGAAAATAAATATTAATTTTTTATATATGGAGAATGATGATCAACTAGACTCATTGAAAGGGACCTACAAACGGCACTCCGAACGGCAGAGATTATAGTTAGTAAAGTTTTTTTAACTTAGATACTCATAACCAGCCGATAGCAATGTTGTGCGGTGATACCGCTGTTGAAAATAGTCAGAGCCAAGACTTCTTGGTTTGTTGCCGGGTGTCTTACCCAACATACCACAGTGGCACACCCTATTAAATACGTGGTGCTTGCTTTTATGTTTCTACACATGTCCTCTGAAGTGTGAGGATATTTGAAAATCGATAGAAAGGATAAGTGTAGATATATTGAGTGTCCTTAAATACCAAGTTGAAAAGGTTCTTCGACATCAGGAATTATTAACCACCTTAAATATGTTTATGAGATTGACGATATTGTGCATCAAGGAAAATTTGATTCTGTATCCAGTAGTCTCTAGGTGCTAGCAAGTAAAACTTTTACGCTGTAAAAAATGAATCACTGGATAAAATATTAGGGCGTTGTGGTGTCGATGAAGAAATGTCCGTTAAAGCCCTAAAAAAGCCGAACGTTTTTCTATCATACTTATTTGCTAGAAACTACAACATGATAGAAAAATATCTCAATTTTATTTGCTAATGCAACATGAATTGAGAAGAATTTTATTTTAATAACAGAACCGGTTTTTTGCTAAATTTATAACCGAAAATTGGTTGTAAAAAATTACAATTTTTCGAATTATTCTGAAACCGGTTTTTGAAAAGAGTCGAATAATCGATCTCCCTAAGGTATACACTTTAATAATTTTATGTTTCAAAAAGAATATGTTTCATAAGTATGTTTTCCTGAATATTAGATGTAGTTAAACTTTTTTAGTTCATTGTATAAGAGTTTGTATTATAAGTATATTTGTATAAAACACATGCTGTTAAACTATTCTCAAAAGACTCAATTTCTTCTTAGAATACATTTACTGTTATTCCTTTTTTTTCTTTCTGTGAGCTTTGACTTGCAATATTTAACTTTTTATATCTTTCCTGTCATAACTCTTCAAAGGAATTCTTTAATAAAACAAAAATAATATATTTCTATACATTATTTTAAAATATAGGGTCCGCCATCTAACGTTTTTTTTTCAACTAGTGCTTATTTCGTAAATGGTAACAATTAGCTCATGTCTGATTTGACAGATAATTAGTTTTATCCTTCCGCTAAACGAATATGGTTGTATACGCTTGAACAACGCTGGGAAATATTGCGACATTACTTTGAAAATCCGATGCCGATTTTGTCAAAAAAAAATCATCTTTTCAGATGAAGCTCATTTTGATTTTGGCGGGTATGTAAACAAGCAAAATTGTCGCATTTGGGGCACAGAAAACCCGCACGCATACATTAAAAAGCCGATACACCCAAGTTTGGTGCGGATTTTGGGCCATTTTTCTTCGAAATTGAGCCAGGAGTGGCCGTTACAGTCAATGGCGATCGTTATCGGGCCATGTTGAACGAATTTTTGTTTACAAAAATTTAAGAGGAGGATATTAGCAAGATTTGGTTTCAACAGGACGGCACTACGTGTCACACAGCCGAAGCCACACTCGATGTTTTGCGCCCTGTGTTTGAAGATCGCATTATCAGCCGCAGAGCTGATGTCGTTTGGCCACCTCGGAGCTGCGATTTGACACCGTTTGACTATTATTTGTGGGGTGCCGTCAAAGATAAGTGTTACTCCAACAAGTCAGAGTCAATTGACGCTTTAAAGGACAATATTCGTGAAGCCATTGGAGAAATATAGCTGCACAAAATCGATAATGTGCATAAAAATTGGGCCGATCGTATAGGCTACTGCATGGCCAGCCGAGGCAGCCATTTGAATGAAATTATTTTTCATTATTAAGGATTGTACTTTCAAATAAAAAAAGAAATTTGAGAAAATATTCAGTAGTTATTTTTCATAGCATTTTCAAAAAAAAAAAAATAAATATTTGGCGGACCATTTAGTCGCTATATTTTTATTCAATTTTTTCTTAGTTATGTATTTTTAATATACTTTAAATAAAAAAGGCTGTGCTTGATTTTAAAACAAAAAATTAAAAATTTTATTTATTTTCCCATAATGTTGGCCTTTATCAATAGAAATATTGACAAAATGACTAATTTTTGGTTTATTTTTATTAACTTCATAGCAAAAAGCAACAATAGAAAAAAAACCTAAAAAATGTCTGCATTATCATCGGATTTATTTGACATGCCACTGTCATTTATGCCAATTATCTATCATTTTAACAGTTACAAAGAAAGTAGAAAAAAAAAAATAACAAATCTCAGCCACTAACAACAGTCATACTCTCTATTGTCATCTATGACAAATGTCATTTGCCTGCTGAGCCATATTATTGAGAATGTCAATCATATCAGAATACGGCACTCACAACATTCACAGCATTCAAAGCATCATTCCCAGTATTCAAGTTTTCAAAGGAAACAAAGGTGTTGTGGAGACTTTAGTTTGTTATTAAAAAAAAAAAAACGTTTGTTTACCCCATATAAAAACTCTGCTATATACATGGAGTGTATAAAGCATTTGACACATAACCGACAGCAAGCAGCAAGTTGTTGTTGGCAGCATTTGCTGCTATGCTATCGACTTCATAAATATTTTGAAAGTAGCAGCAGCAATCAAATTGGGTTTCATTCTCATCTGTTTTATTTGTCGAAAAAATATTTCTTATAGAAAATTATTTTTCAGTGGTGACACTCAAGTTTCTCAAATCCACCAAAATAAAATCGGTTTTTTAAGTATTATTCAAAAATTCACAAATTAATGGAATTATGTGTTTGATACAATATTTTAATTTTATACTGTTGTTTTCTGATAAATACAAAAAAATATTTTTATGTTTTTTTATGTTTTTTTTATTTAAAATTTTATATTGTATTTGTATCACAAATTTTTGTTTTGCTGTCAAAAAAAAAAAACAAAAATTATTTTCCGCTTAACAGCAATAGCATAGGTTGTTGTCTAGGCTTTTTGCAGTATTGCCTTTAAAATAATTGTTTTCATATAAACGTATGTACTATAATTTTGACATTTTGCTGTCTGCTGCTTGCTGTCGGTTATGTGTTTAATGCTTAAATCATGGTTTTAGTGCTACTTCCGATACAAAAATAAATTGTTTCCACATAGGATAACTTATAGATACACTAAGAAAGAATCCATAGGAAGTAAAATGTCGGTAATAGACTATGCCATCATTGGAAGGAATCAATTATCAAAATGTTAAGATGCCAGAGCAAAAAATTTGAGGATACCGCTAGACTATGTTCTTTCTCCCATTCTATTTCTAATATTTCTTAACGACTTTCTTCTTCTCACTTCCAATCCTAACTACTCTTTAGCTGGTGACAGAAAAATTTGTCAATATGCATGATCGTAGGAGAGTGGAGCGATAGGGATGAATATGAACGATACACTCACACGCGACCTAGCAAAAATCTCCGAGCGGAGTCGTACGAACAGTGTCGATTTTAATGCTTGCAAGAAGACCCACAGACGTGGAGGTGTGGTGTGGATCTGTGACCAAATATAATAATTAGAAATATTGATGAATGATATGGTCTTAGTATTCTGGAAATGAGAATTCATTGTGATGCTCTTTGGAATGATCACAAAGCAGCATACAAGTGTCTCGGTTTCTTAAGACGGTGTAAGAAGTACTTCACCACATCTGATCTTCTTGATACTTACAAGACCTATAACGCAATACAACTATCATGTATGGGCCACTCCTTCGAAACCTATTTTGGGCATTCTCTATGCGAAGATGCTTATTAATTACGGTATGGGAGCCAACAATATCGATTCATTAAAGCATTTTCGCAATATGGCGTGTGTTTCATTTTTCTATCGATACTTTAGCGGAATATGTTCTAAGGAAATAAAGGAAATAATTCCAGATAATCACATATACTTTCGTAATACTTGTACTTCTTGCAGAGCGCAACCCCTTGTTATTGATTGTCCAGCGAACCGCACAATCCATTATAGTAGGAATTCGTACTTTAGTCGCACTGTTCGTTTATAAAACAGTCTTAACACGAAAGTCATTCCTACCATTTGCGATATAGGTAAGTTCAAATCAAACATTCGTAAGCACTACTCGCTCTATCTCCTTTCCCACAATCTAATTTTCTAATACCAGCACAAAGCACTGCATGAGCAGGAGTCATCCTTTAAGTACTGATGTTAATTAAAAAAAAAAAAAAAAAACACCAGCCTGAAATAGGTGACTACCACAACTTGTTGGTATAATGTAAGACTATCAAAAAGTCTCAAAGTCAGAAGACCGGAAAAACCTTGAAGACAAAGATTAAGATAACAAAACGATTCAGAGTAGAAATTATACGAAAGTCTCTGGTAAATATGACAGCAAATTATGTAGACTACAATGAACTCAATTCAAAAACTTAATACTGCAAGCTACGAAGGAAGAAGCAGACAATTGTTGGTGACACGTTAAAGCCACCAGATGGTGGAATAAGGCCTTTAAAGATCGAGTGAGGAGGAAGGAAACTAGATGAATTAACTATCGCTATTAGGGAAGTAGTTCAGAAGCATGTGAGGGGTTCGGACATTTGATGGAAGAGAACTACAACGAGAATCGGAAACTTTTTTACAGGACCAAAAAAAATCTCATAAAATAAGTATTTAGTATGCGAAGGAACGGGGGATATTTATAGCGAGATGATAACACGATAATGGCACTTTGGCGTGACTACTTCCAAGTACTACTGAACAGTGAGAGCACCACCTTGGTAGAGGAAATCTCTCTACCTTTTGAGGACGAAGAAAACCAGATGCGAGTGACAAAGGACGGACTTAGGCTCTACGTAAAATGAAAATGGCCAGAGCAGCGGGACATGATGGTATTACTGAAATACATGCAAGAAGAAAGACAAACTATGCTACGCAGCGTGGTAAATGTTGTATGGCGGCAAGCTACAATACCCAGTGACTGGTATAATCAGTAAAATAATTAGTAGAGGTGACAGCCATCTATGCCAGAATCATCAAGGTATGCTCTCAGTGGCGGGAAAATTTACTCCAAAATACTCGTACTAAAACTCAAGATCGAAATTGAACAATGGTTTCAGGCCTAAAATGGAAAAAATGGCTAAAAAAGTTCTCCGCATCCAAACAAAGAAAACAGAGATAATTAGTATACCACCTTGATCAAAAAGTTCTAGGAATTTATTCAGGAAATTAAAAATAGAAGTTTATTTATCTAAATCTATATTGTGCCCTTCAAAGTAATCCCCATCGACTGCAACACACTTATGTCAGCGCTTATTCCAATCCTCGAAGCATTTTTTATACTCGGTTTTTGGTATGTCCATCAGTGCTTCCTGCGATTTTTCTATTATTTCCTCTTGACTGCTGAAACGCGTTCCTCGTAATGATTTTTTAACTCAATTGAACAAAAAAAAGTCACAAATTAGGTAAATTGGTTGGCTATCAAAAAATTTCGAATAGTGATTGCACAATCCGACGGTGCGTTATCATGGTGCAGAATCCACGAGTTTTTTGCCCAAAATTCTGGTCTCTGGCTTTCTGGCAAAACTTCATGATACACTACACCATTGCAATCCGTGAAAACCGTGAGGTTTGCCTTCTTTTTTGACTGAAAATGACGAGGTTTTTTGGTCTCGGCTCATTTGATTATCGCCATTCACTTGCCTAATGTCTGAATTGCGCGTCGTACTCATAAACCCACGTCTCGTCTTCAATAATGATCCATTTGATGAATGTGGGATCGGATTCAGCCTCATAAATCATGTCGTTTGCGATCACAACACGTCTTTTTTTTGCATAAAATTGAGGTCTTTTGACACCAACTTTGCTGCTACACGACGGAAACCCAAATCATTAACCAAAATGTCTTGGACGGATCCATAGGCAATGTTCAGGTCCTTCGCTATCTCTCTGTTGGTTAATTTGCGGTTATTGACCAACATTTCTTTTACTTTATCAATGTTGTCGTCGGTTTTCGATGTCGATTGTCTGCCACTGTCTTCATCATCTTCGATTGACTCACGACCACTTTTGAATAGCTCGTGCCACCGGTAAACGACGAATGGAACAAAGGGACAACCACACGCGGATATTCCGGGAACTCTTTAATCAAGGTAGTAAGTCGCAATAGTCGAATCTTAAAAGAAATAAATATAATATTTTTGCTATTTTGGAGCTGTGTTAAGTGAAGTAGAAGCATCAGCAAACGTGAACTTTTACCAAACTAGCGGCTTTTAATTCTACTTGTATACCGATGCCTACATATAGAAGTGAATCGTAAACACTTGAAACAAAAACTCAGAGTAGAATTCAGGCATTGGAAATGAAACCAGATGAAATAGAGTGCGAAATGAAACTATAAGACCAATTCTAGCAACATAGCCGCGAAACGATTATTATTACATACTTAGTTGCACATTCCTGTGTGCTGCCTCAGAGATGGAGCTGCTAGCAACACAGATAATAGTAGGTGACTTAAACGTTCAACTTTCTCTGTGAAGTTATAAAGAATCCCCAAAGATTCTCCTGCTGCCTCTGTTCCACGCTATATGACATGTCTGTGACCAGGATAGAACTTTGTTCCGGTGCTCAGCCCCACTGACCTGCTCCAGGTGATTCTCTGGCAGCCCCTTCTATGCCTACTCTGAAGGTTTCACTGCAGACTGGTTTATGCAATATCCTGAATGATTTTGCGGGGGATATAACCGATAAATATTCACTTCATATTACGAATGTTTAATGGCAATTCGGTATTAGATACGGTTGGGCCAGTAAATATTTTTTATTACTTTCAGACATTTTTTTATAAACCCCGGAATTAGTTACCTTCCGGGTTTTGCAATCATATATGAGAGCAGATTATACGCAAGAGTGAAACATTCTCATTTTGATATGTTTCGATATTTGTGATGGGATCCATACTCTGCCAAGTGAGCTGCATGCAAATCGTGCCTTATTCATTCGATTTACTATATCCGCATCAGCTATACCGCCCGTTCCAATAATGATTCCGAGATACGTGAAGCCAACAATTCAGTTGCCACTCCATTTAGGACCAAGGGGGCAGAGTGAATTATTCCAATCCTCTTCAGTTCTACAATTTGCGCATTTTTATATAGCGCCTTTCAAGTTTATTCTGTAGGCCTTCGAACGTATGAGACATCAAACAGATATCGTCGGCATAATCCAAGTCGGTGGTTCAGCTGCAATCGAATGCCGGCTGGTACTTCTGAGCGTCCAGTAGAACCAGGAATAATACCGGCGAGAGTGTGCATCCTTGTCCGACACCGATATTTATACAAAAGGGTCTGCTATCTTGCCCCTTGAAGTGTGCTTCACACGAGGTTTCGCTATATATCTTCCTGATCAGGAAAAGGATTTTGTCTGGTAAACCTATATTTCGCAGCGCTGACCATATTCAGTCGCAGCTTACTGTATTGAAGGTCACCTCGAAATCGACTAAGAGAATCAATAGTGGTGAGTTAAGTTCCGCCGACTGTTTAATGATTATCCACAGCCTATTGATGTGGTCTATGCATGAGCGATTTGGTCTAAAGCCACTCTGTTCGGCGGTCCAATATAATCAATGCAACAATTTTCTTCGCTCTTTTTATTTCAACAAGTGTGGGAGGAAATTTACTTATCTTTCTTCTTGAGTTTCACCTGTTTTATCTGTAACCATAGCAGCTGACACGAAAAATTCCTTCCACCTTTCCAACTGCTCGTTACTAAACAATAGTATGGTGCAAAATAAGCTAAGATGGTTTGGACACTTTGCCAGGATGCCAAATATATTAGTAAACCGAAAAGAGTACTGCACGAGAGCAAGTAAAACAGTGGACATTCATTGTGGAAACGACAACCAAAAACAAAACAAAACAAAAAAATTTAAAAAATGGCGGTCGCCCTCTTTTTCGTAACCTCTGAACATTTGAAGTATTACAAATTGTGGTTCGAAATCAGAAGAGAACAGAACAGAACGAACATGTCCTTTTGTTAAGCACATTTTTTTGAATTGAGAAGTGTTTTTGCTTTTTTTGTATGTAAGATTTGAGATATTTTTTTATTCATTATCTTGTCATTTGATTTTGGGAAGGCGAATTCAAGAGAGAGAAACTTTGGAAATGATTTTCTTTGAATATTTTCGAATTGAAATTGTGAGAAACTGTGAGAGAGAAGAGAACAGAACAATTGAGAATTTTTGGTAATTTTTGATGAGAAAGCTTTTTTTATATTTTTGAAATGTTGTTTTTGTTGTTGTTTGTGAAATGTCATTTCAACGTGTTTTTTGATAATTTTGAAAGACACGAGATGACGAGTTTTGTGAGAAGAGTGTAATTTTGTATTAATGTGAGAAAGTGTTATAGAATTTTTAACACAATTGGTAAGGGGATGTGAACAACCCTATGAATTCAGAGGTCATAGACCGCCGATGAAACAAGCTTTAATAACGCTTTATAAGCTACACTCTTAAAGGAAAAAGAATATGAGAATTATAAGGAACTAAATGATTAAAAAAATGATCATTTATTGCAAAATAATAAGGGTGCATGAATAGAAAACAACCCTTAAAAGAAAGAATGTTTAGAGTACGACTAAAACGGGGTGGTTAGGAGAAAAAGCTTTGTGTGTCATAAAACAAAGTATATGAGAATTATAATGAGTTTGCTTCAAAACAACTAAGGTAATACAAAAAGATCTTTTATTTCAAAATAATAGGGG
The DNA here is from genome assembly GCA_023159175.1 of Wohlfahrtia magnifica. Lineage (NCBI taxonomy): Eukaryota > Metazoa > Arthropoda > Insecta > Diptera > Sarcophagidae > Wohlfahrtia > Wohlfahrtia magnifica. The sequence continues at coordinate 3,997,905 of JAKWBJ010000054.1, forward strand.
TGCATAAGCAAAAAGCAACCCTAAGGCAACAAATCCTTAAAGCACAACTATTAAGTATATGAAAAGTTTATGTTTCTATTTATTGTAGAAAAGGGGTGGTTAGGAGAAAAAGTCTTAAGTTTTATTTAAAAAAAGAATATGAGAATTACTTTATACGATTTAAGAGTTAAAGGAAACGAAGTGCTTGAAAATCTGTAGATCTTATACAAAAAACGGCTTAATATACAAACTTTCGTTGAAAAAAAAATAAATAAAAAATGATAAAGAGAACAAAGTCTTTAAATGAATAAAAAAATGTTTCAAAAATATTGTAGCTTTAGATTCGATCCCAGTGGCTATAGCACGATTTTTTTCGTTACTTCTCCAAAAACCATCTCCTTCTCACACGGTTCATTGCTGTTGTTTCTTCTGCTTTCCACATAAAATTGTTCCGCTTTAGTTCCTCGATAATTTTGCGTCTTCAGATTTTTCTTGACCGATTATGATTTTTTAAGATTACTGTATGGCTGCAGGACACAGCGCCGCAAGAGATGTATTGTGCCTATTCCGGTCTATAAATTTTTGCCTTTCTAATGAACACCAGCAGATCTGAAACGATAATGGTGGTTATATCACTCAGTGAGATCCTATGTCTCTCTAAACATTTCCATCTAAACCTATTTATGATGCCTGTGGGTACAGGCTGCAATGGCCGGAAAGCAATGCGGTTAGCAGTTTCAAGTCTGGCCTGCCATACTTGAGAACCTTAGAATGACCCCCTTTAAACATTCCAGTGTTCCAAGCGTCTGGCATTTTCCCATTGCTTGATTAGATTGAGGATGGTAGTAAGTGATGATGACTGAACCTTTTCTAGCCACTACATCCGCTGCTTCATTACCATCTATCCCACAGTGTCCAGGTACCCAAAACAGTGATTAGTCTAGATATCATAGGATTCAAGCCAAGTGCCCTTAAGGCTGCTTGACTGTCAGAGAATCAGCGATCTCCCCAGTGGAATCGACAAGTTGCGATTGTGTCCATGAACACTAGTACTGACACCGTCATTCTTTTTGGAGCCATCAGTATACCAATTTAGATCAAAATCACTTCGAACTAAGGTCTCATTCGACCAACAATCTCAGTCGGGGAATTCAACCCTTAATCTCTTTCCAAGGCACATATCCAGAACCGAAGATAGTTCACCGACCTCCCTGTGTAACATGGACGAACTTGCCGCCGAAGATGTCGCCATCCTCATCAGATTGATGTGAAGCGGTGTAAAACCGATAAAGGCTTCCAAGTCCGCATTCTAGTAATGCTATCGGAATATTTTCGGATGGTTTGAGCGATCCACCCTCAATTGTTCTTTCTTATTTGTTTTAGTATGGGTTCCACAGTTCCGTGTTATTTATGGTGATTCAGATACCTGGAGCATTTGTGTGATGCTATTCGATACAAGCCAGGTTCAACTGCTGTAAGAAATAAGTTGAATATCCTACACTTAGTTGTTCAGATATATGTGCATATGTATGTGAGCTTCTTCATAGTTATTGCAGTCGTTCGAATACCACTCTTTAATACTCGCTTTAATGAGCTTGTTGTCAACGTCTATTTCTGCGGCTCCAGTTGTAGTCATTGTACTTCCTAGATAGCAAAAAATGTCTATATTTTAGACCGGTTGACCTTGTAGGATGATGTTTTTCTTGCTAGTATTGTTGATTTTCATAGCTTTGGTTTTCTTGTTATTTATCTTAAGTCCTACACTACGAGCCAATCTAAGTCCACCAGTTCTAACTGCATATGGAAAATCTTATGCGAGGGTAGAAAAATTCCATCCGCATAGTTCAAATTTTCGAGTTGGCGGTAGAGAAATCATATTATTTATCTTCTCTTTGAATAGACTTTGTTCATTATGTCATCCAGCACGATGATGAAGAGCTGAGGCGATAGTGTACATCCATCCTTGTTTAACTCCAGCATTGTCTTTTCTTCTTAACGCTTTGCATATGGCTTTCTTGAAATCGACGAGCAGTAGAAATAGGGGGAAGGGTCAGATTATTTGTTGTTCTAAGATAATGCGTATAGTGTTAGCCTAATACAGGCAGTTTTTATTTGGACTGAAGCCTGCTTGTTCGTCTTGCAATATGCTGTTTACTTCGCTTTAATGCCATCCCTGTGTTATGACTCCAGTTGTTACAGTCCTTCAATTCAAGCCAGATTGTGGTAAATTTACAATGATGTCTTTCTTCCACGTTAGAGAGACATCCTTTCTTTCTTCCATACTGATGGATGTGAAACTGTGGTTTGGATGTCAACACGAAGAATTTCCTGCCACCTGATAATTTACAATTTACCAATCGTTTCTTTAATTCTATTCTGATTGACAGGGTTGCACGGTATTCTCAAGTTATTTTCCGTGCAACTATTCTGATTCATTTCACTGTACTTAGCTTACGACGTTGCTAATTTCATTGAAATGTTTTCCACATCTCTGGATCTCTGCACCATTGTGCGGTATTAGCATACCATTACGATCAGCAACTGCTTGGTTTCTATTAAACTTTCGACCTGTGAAACAGTTAATCGTCTGGTGTAGTTTTCTCATGTTATTTTGGGCAACTGCATCTGCTGCTGCACGATCTTTCTTCTGTCTCTTCTTGCAATTTTCTTTACATATTTCCCCAGCTGATGGTATTGCTGCCTCATAGTATTGTTGTTCTTCAGCCGCAGTTTCGGTCCTATCTTTAAGAAATATGGTTCCATGGTATGGTCATCTGATATGAAAGATTATGGCATGTTGGAAAACCAAAATTCTTTCAAATCCAATTGTTCCTTAGAACAGCATTTAAATACAAATATTTATTCAAAACATTTTCACTTAATTTTTTATATATTTTTTTCTTTGTTTTTGGTGCCAACAGCCACTTAAAATAAGTCACGCACTACCGGCAATTAAAAAAAAATAAGAAAAGAACTCTGATAACTTGGATATAAAGTACGCAACAAGAAATTTAAATGGAAAAGTTTATTAAAAACGAAACGAAACGAAACAAAACAAAAAGAAAATAAACTTCTTTTTCTAAACCTGATCAAAATAATTTAAATAAAATGAACTGCTGAAGGAACAACGCCATAAAATCTCTACTTGTTATTCATACGAGTGCAAACCAATGAAAACAAAAATGAAAGAAAATTTTGTTTTCCAAGTAAACTATTCAAATTAAAATAAAAGAAATTCCAGAGAATTATTTAAATGCCCTGATCCGTTTTCCTCTTAAGGCAGGCAATTCATTAGTTGCTTTCAATTTTGTAATTTTTTGTAATTGAAAATAAGCAGGAAAGTTTTAATCGTCAAGGCGTCACACAATTTGAAGCAATTAATAAGAATAACTACGAGGTATGTGCAAGGAGGCGGGGCAGTGTGATAATTCAGTAACTTTCTCGAAAGTTACGAGTATGTTAAGCTTTCGTAAGCGACAGTTAAAAAATTCTCACAGAGACTGTACATCTTTGTTTCAGTTTGTTTCTGTTAATGAGGTTTGCTATACCTTGCCTCAATCAACTAGTAGAGGATATAACGCTAAATAAGTACAAAAGGATTTAAGGTTCTCTAGATTTGTGTCATCAGTGTGAATCTTCAGATATTGGTTGTGTTTAATCGTAAAACTTTTGTTTTTCCGATATCATGTGCAATTCATGTTCATCTAACATACCACCAAAATTATGCGCTAGATCTTCCAGGCTACTATTTCTGCCCCAAAATAAACCCCTTCCGATATTGTTTACTAGCCGCATTAGTTCTAGCAAGCATGGGCTAGGCAAGATAAAACGGCAAATCTGGCAAAGCTAAATAATGGGCGCACGGAAGATCTACTCAGCCTCCACAGAAGCACACTAAGCGCCGTTTTTTGTATCATTACCAGGCATTGTATACTGGCCACTAATGCAAGTGTTTTATGCTGGGTCACTCGGCAAAAGATATCTTCAGTAATAGCAGGTATATAGTGGAGGAAAAAACGTTTCCTCACCTATTGGATACATGTTCGGCATTATGTAGCAAGAGAAAGAGGCACCTGGGCTTCTACCATTTGAATTGTCGGGGAAAAACATTGGTAAATTTAGTAGCTTTTTTATGAGCTGCAGGTGATTCCATATTTAGAGAGCATGGTGATTACTTGTGGCATAAGTCTGGTATACGTGTGTCCTTCCTTTAGAGACAGCCACTTCTACCTCCCTAAGGTCGCCTTTCTTTGGCAGTCGTATTATTACTATTATACCAAGATCGGAAGGATGTATATAGAAAGTTCAGAAATCCTTAATAGCAATTAAAAAAACGTCAGCTTTAGCTCGAGATTGTTTATTATTTTATTTCCGGCTTATTTCATATGGTTTCCTTGTTAGTTAGATTCCAGAGATCCGTGTTGCCACACCTATAGCTTTGATAAACAGCTGTAGCTTTTGGGCTATAGTGTTCAATACAAGCCAGGCTTCACTTTCGCACAACGTAGTTAAATGAGTTGAATATTCTAAGCTTGATTCGTCTGAATATTTGTAAAATTCTCCAATTCTTTTCAAACCTTGCGCGAAAGTAAACAAATATCCTCCATCTAATCCAAATCCTTAAGTTGGTGTAATTCCTCTTTTCTCGAAGCAAATTTCGCTTATGATATCATCCAGAACGATGGTGAATAGTTAAGGTGCTAGAGTGTAATCTGGATACCTCCGTTGTGAAGCATTGAGCGCTCTGCATCTTATTCCATTTTAGCAGTTCATCTGATGCTTTTTGAAATCTATGAACAGTAAATAAGAGGACTACGCCTTCTTTCTTGGGATTGTCCCATTATAATGGGTGCGGTATTGACGCAATCTACGCAGTTCCTATTTGGCCGAAAACCAAAATGTTCATCCCGGAGACTATTCTCCATTGTGCCTTGATTTCTTTCCTGCATTATGACTGTTAATATCTCGTATATGGTGTTAAGTACAGTAACTCCTTTCTAGTTGTTGCAATCTCTTAAGCCGCCAAATGCCTTCACACACACGGCCCTCAAATGAAAGCCACAGGGAAGTCGCAGGAAAGGTAGACCAGTAATTACACAGAGACGCTTGATTGAAGAAAAGGCTACACGAAGGGAATACACATGGAGCGAAATAAATAATCTTGCCTCAGATAGAAGGAAGTTAAAGAAGATTTCCTACTTTGAACTTCGGTAGACCTTATGGCAGTAGGCTTCCCTCTAGGGATGAGTGGGCTGCTGGATCTGTTATCCGAGATGACACAGTCGCGGTCTATATCGATGGCTCAGAGATGGAAACGGTTACAGGGACCTCAGGGTATTTCTTAAATACCTGATACTTGCATTATTTTTCAGGCGGAGGCTTACGCTATAGACATGGCCGCTAAACATACTTCAAGAGACTTTAAGGCCTTACGTAGATCCTACGTAAATAGTCTCATCGCACTAGCACGTGATTACATCGAAATGTTTCCTCAGCTGCATGCGCTCACTCACCCGCTTGGAATGGAATCATGTCAAACTGATAAGGGTTCCGAGTCATGCGGGCATCGGAAAGAATGCGGTTGCGGATAGTGCGCTGCTAGGGTGTCCTCTCTGGCAGGGGGACCATTTCGGTACGTTGTTAAGATAAGCACCGAGCAAACTGCAACACAGGTGTACCATTAACACCACTTGTAGAACATTTTGGCTGTCTTTTTCTATGGAAAGAACTAAGTCTCTTTTTAGGGCTTCTTTCGGTGATAATTACCGGTTACTGTATGATAGGCGCCACATGCTGCCCTGGTCATGGCTATTGTATGTGCTGTCAGAATGAGGAGAAGAAGGAATCGGTACAACACCTCTTCTGTGTCTGCTCCTCTCTATGGAAGCTCAGACTAAGGCATTTGAAAGCTTGTCATTTCCATGATCTGGACTAGATAGGGATACGCCACTGTCGACGTCAACTGATTTCATCAAAGGTATTGGTTGGCTCTCGTAAAAAAACTGAAATTATTTGGTATTTAGGTATGAATTTTTTTTACTCTTCCATGTCCGACCTTTCGACGTCTTAAATGAGTCTGTCCTATAAACGGTAAATCGCGGCCCTAGAGTCGCCTAGTGAACTCATAAATCGCGAACGAAACACATAAACAAACTTTATTTTGCTTCACTTAGGAACTACGGGAAAATATATAAAATATATATATCGTACCATGATGCCTTTCCTCTCCTCTCCTCTTTCCAGACTGATGGGACTTGGAGTCTTAGAAGTCCAGCTGTGGTCCTGTTGTCAACCCATAGAATTTCAGCCAGTATTCCATCCTCGCCCACTTCTCTATTGTCCTCCAGTTTCCCGCTACTATCCCATTTAGACTGGTAGGGTTGTACAATGTGCCCAAATAATTGCAGAGCTGCGATTCACCATTTCGTTGCTCTCGGTAGTCGTTCCCTGCAATTATTTGCTGCCTTTGGATTAACAGGTTTAATTTAATTGGTATTTCTTGATTTTGTATTAAGTTGCTTTGTATCTGAGATGACGATAGCAAGGACTTAAAAAATTTTTCTTTCGTTTACTTAATCAAATTACAACTGTGCGCATAATTTTCTTAACTGTTTACGTTTTAAATGTTTTTTTTTTTTATTTTTGTTTTTTGTAAATTTTTCCGTAATACACGATTTACATTTTCTGCATAATTTTCCTTCAACTTCACCCAGAAACCATTCCATTCTCCACCCCACTGTCAATAAATGACAAGATTTCTTTACCACTTTGTCTTAAAGGGACAACACACTTTATTTTTTACGCTTTTGATTTTTATCTCTCCCCTATTCTCTCTGTTCTCTCTTTCTTTCTATTACTCTATCTATTTTTCATTTCAGACGCAAAGATAGCAGTGCTTTACAACGTTCAGCCAGTATTGACTCGTTTGCGGAAATTGTTTGGTGTGATTCACCACGACCCTCATTAGATATACCCCGTAATGCGGTGGCTCCTTTCAGTAAACGTCCATCGGCCAGTAGTTTATACAGCAATTGTAGTGCTTCATCACAAAGTGCCCAGTTGAATATCAATGAACTGTATAGCAGCAGCGGCGGCAGTGGTGGTGTTGTTGGCAGTGGTGGCAGTATAAGTGCTCTCAGTGGAGGTGTGACGGCTGGCACAACGGGTGCAGCAACAACGGCTAATAGCCGTCGAGAAAGTCTATTGAGTCCGTCGTCGACAAGACGTAATAAATTGACAAGAATTATAAATGGTAAGTAAAAAAGGGGGAAAAGTTGTGAAAATGTAGCAAAAAAAAGACAAGAAGAAGAAGAGAAAATATCGACACAAGTTGTTTGCAAAGACCGGCTGTAATATGTTCTCATAAGAAAACTTGTACGTATACAAAGAAAGTACTTTTTATGTAATTTAAAGTAAATAAATAAATACATATGTTGGTATATATGTATGAATGTATGTACGTATGTATATCAATATATACTCGTATGTATGTCAGTTTATATGTTTAAGGAATTTATTTAAATTTAAAATTATTTTTCTGTGTGAAAAGAAAAACAAAACATGGAAAAGTTTGCCAAAGAACTTTTTCTCAAAGGTAAAGTAAGAAAAAGTTTATTTTATACAAACCGACCACGGACCAATAAAGTATTAATTGTTGTTTATCCACGGTTGATTGGTCCTTCGGTTGCTTATGTAAAATAGGATTTTTGTTTATTTTACTTATTTTCTCTTCTCTCTCTTAGGTTTATTTATTTATTTATTGGTTATTTGTGTTCGTCATTTATTTCATTTAAAAAACTGATTTTTTAGAAAAATATCTGCCATTTACGGCAGCTACTTCAACACGACATTGCAGACTGTTGAGCAGAGCGGTGAAAGTTGGAATTGGTGTTCGGCATGGTTGTGCCCTGTCACCACTGCTACTTAATATAGTTTTGGACGAAATCCTTGAAAAAAGCCTTCGTAATGGCAGGGGAATAACATGGGGTTTGCATGGCCGCTTAAACGGTCTTGACTATGTGGACGATATTTTTCTTGAAAAACACCTTTATAATGGTTGGGTAATAACATGAGGTTTGCATGGCCGCTTAAACGATCTTGACTACGCGGACGATATTTGTCGAATCTACGGAGTTTAACACTGGCGGCGGATGCAGCTGGTCTAAGGATTAATGAGGCAAAGAAAAAAAATTTCTTGTCTTCGCAAGATCCTTTGCATATTCTGGCCGATTATATTCTGTGGCGAATGGCAGTTCAACAGCCACTTTCGTATGAAATAAGGATGCGTAAATGACGCTGGATCGGACATGCTCTTAGAAGATCACCTAACGATATCACCAGAATTGCCACATATGCCGAAGTAAATTGCACCGGAAAGACTTGGAGAGAAGTGAAGGCGTTGGCACAAAATAAAGAATTGTTCAAGGAATTTTCTGAGGCCCTATGCTCCTTATAGGAACGATAGGAAATGATATGTATATACTTCGACAATCGTTGTAAGTAGTGAGCTAACAGTGCCGTACATACCCCCGAGAACTTTCAAAAACGGTTGGAGAGCTGGACTTGTATACTGCCTTCGAAAACACGTTTACAATGGAAAAAAGAAGTATAAAATACTCCCTCTTTATTACTGACAACCCCCGCAAACGAAAAAAGGACCACGATTTTTAGAATCTGCACCTGAAACGTCCACACTTTGTACGAAGCCAGTGCATTGCTCTCTTTGGCGGATGTGCTAGAGAAGTACAAATCTGATATTACAGACAAACAAGAGCTACGATGGAATGAGCGTGGTGTCAGTAAAGCACCTAAAGCTGACATACTACAGTTGTTATAACACGAAGCATGAGGTTGTAGGCGACCTTGTTGCTAGTGAGAGAATTAGGCATCTTGTCTCAAGATGAGAATGTGACTACTGCCCCGGCTATGATATTGAAAACGTTTTAAGAGATTTCAAAAGAAGATTTTGCAGTGAAAATATATTTGGTCCTACAGTCGGAGAATTTAGCCTAAATGACAAAACATCCGACTACGGAATGAGGCTAATAGACTTCTCCGTAGCAAGAGATACGGTAACCAGCAACAGCCTATTTCCACATCGAGAAATTCATAAGGCGATGTGGCTGTCTCCTGATCAATCTGCGAAAAATAAAATTTATTACATTGTGGTGGACGGAAGGCATTGTTTCAGCATATAAGAAGTACGATCCTAGAAACGTGCATTAGACCCGGCTCCATCTAAGTGTAAGCGGATGGATCGAAGTCCTCAGAAAAGATTGGTGGCGATGTCTTTATTCCCTCATATGAAGTGAGATTATTCTTTAGGCTTCAGGACCACTGCAGTGTCTTACAGGCGAAGATTTCGACAACTAAGAGGGCAGTTGGTTGGTTGATGTACTACAGGGTATTCGATGTAGATATCCAGATTTGTACGGACAGTCATGCTGCAATCTGGGCGGGGTGTGTACTCGACATCGCGGCTGGTTTGTGAATGCTGACTTGACATTCAGTCCTGGAGATTATATGGGTAAGGGGTCACTCTGACACCTGAGGGATACTTCTTGTCTGGTTCGGCGATACTTGTTGGACGGAGCAACAGTCGAATCCTGTTGGCTGTTATCACTGGGTACTGGGCGGCTGGTGTAGAAAGCTACCGCAGCAAAAAACGCTGCATACATGGAAACTCTAGTAGAGTTAGAAGTAATAGCATCTTTTCCGACAAAAGAAAAAAAACGGAAAGACGAGAGTGTGAGGTTATAAATAGAAATGTTGAAGAGTAGAAATAAAATATACAATTTTATCAAAAAGTTAAGTGCTGAATTAACAGCTTTGGTACAGGCATTTCCACTTGTAAGCACGGAAAAGGAAATCTGGTGACTGGCCCTGAGAACGCGCTAAAGATTCCAGACTGTTGGTGTTTAATAGTAGCGTCAATGAAGTTGCCTACTATTGAATTAAGGATGACGACATAAAAACACAAAGCTGCTAGTATCGACAGATTGTTGGCTGAGCTATTAAAGCGGGAGGCATGAGTTTGTAGAGTGCAGGCCTCAGCTCATTAGCGTTATCTGGTTGAATAAACGAATGTCAGATTTTCTTTTAAAGACTTAGGGCTGTCCTTGTTCGGTCGAAGAAGATTTTCCGACAAGAAAAGTCTTGCAACGAACGATTTGGACATAATCTACGACTTTATTTACCGATTGAGTAAGTTACAGAAGCTGGCCAGGACTTTAGTAAGATAGAGGGATAATGGGCAAACTGTAGCACAACAGGACCTATTCTTTGGATTTCAGTGAAGTGTTTCGCTAACAACTACCAATCATACCCAACCTTACTTAACTTAACCTAACCTTCTTCCTTGTTGGCTATATAACAACCTATTGATCTTTCACCTGAATTATAATAGAATTTCAAGCGCTTCGATGATATGCACTGTTCCTCCAATTTCGCATATAAAGTTTTAAAAGATCGTCTTCAACCTGATCTTTCGAACGACCGCATTCCCTCTAGAAGCTCGAAAATATCTTCATTCATACGCACAACATGTCCAAGCCAAAACAACCGTTGTACTTTGATGAGTCTAACGACGTCGATGTCAGCATAAAGCTCATACAGTTCATGATGCACTCGATGTCTATACTCGCCTCAAACGCAGGCAAAGAATTTTTTTTTTACTAAGTATTTTCCTCTCGAAGATTCCTAGAACACCTTTACGTACTTGCGCAAGTACACATGCTTCAGCGCCATATAACAACCTAGGTAGTATCAGCGTCTTGTACAGTTTGATCTTCGTTTGTCGGGAGAGAGCTTTGTTCTTAAACTGTTTGCTGAGAACGAAATAACATCGTTTTATTTATGGCTGTACCGAGATAGTCAAATTTGTCCACTTTTTCAAAGTTGTCTTATGGTTCTGTTCGTTGAAACCACCAACTTGGCAGTGAACGAAGATAACTGCCAGACCTATTTTAACCGTTTCTCTTACAATATTTGCAAAAACAGCAATTACATCTTAGCCTAACCTACTGCCTAATAAACTGCTGATCTTGGACTTAATTCCCTACGTTCATTCAATATTATTTCAGTATTTTCTTCACTAAAAGCTAAAGGCAACTTTTGAAAATGCTTCTTTGGATTTAAAAAAAAAAAATATGTAAAAACCGAACAAAAAAGCAGCGATTACCCCTTACAAGGAAGATTTTATTAATTTGTATTAACCCAGAGAGAAATTATGCCTGGAGTAGAGTGAGAGAATCTTCCTTGTAAGCCTTCCTAAGGAATTTTGTTTGTCTTTAATTTTAAGACACAAGTTTTTCTACCATATTTTGGAAACTGGTTTTTGAAACTGTTTTGATGGAAATGTGGTGAAAAGTTGTAAAGTAAGTACAATGAGAAGTTATTCGAAACAATGATTTGTATTTAAAATTGTTTTAAAGCGTTTTTGGTTTTTGAAATTTGAACAGAGAGAAATCACAAATTTAGTGAGAGATTTATCACTCAATTAGGGGATGAGTGTTAACAACCCTTGCAGTTAGGAAGACTTGAACCGCTGGTATCTGCCACACAAATTTTGTCTGTTTTATAGAAATTTTTTTTAGAAAAAGAAGATGAGAATTATTAAGTGTTTTGTATGTGTACGAACGAACTAAAAGGATCTTTGGAAAGAACGCTTTTGAGTGACAGCTTTTGGAGAAAAAGGGTAGTTTTTAGTGAAATTTTTTGATGGCATTTGATGTTGTTTAGAAAAGAAAAATAATAAAGAGTATCAACGCGAGATTTTGTGTAAAATTATCGTAAATGAAAAATTTAATTGATGAAACGTAGTGACAATGACAGAAACAAAGGGAATTATGAATGGCGACGTAATTGTAATGTCACCATATGTTGAACGAGTCAGAATTTTATCTACTCTACTTCCCCGTTAATGTATAAAGCACTTAGGATTCTCGATGATATTGTCTGTTAGAATTCGCCTGGAGGATGAAATCAACTGCTATCATCGATGAATATTTGAGCAGTTACTTTTAAAAGTCCTGTATGACACCAAAGAAAATTATGACGTTTGTCACGCGGTGTAGTTATTGAGTGTGTTAACTGAAAGGGAGTGCGACCGCACTCAACGTAGATAACAGAAAGTAAATTGTGGAAAGATTTCAAGATCAAAGATCAAGATGAAAAGGAAAAGAAACAAAGAGCTAAAAATGAGAAAGAAGAGGAAAAAGGACAGCTCACCTAGATCACCAAATAAGCCCAGGTCTACCAATCTGAGCCTTCGCCTCTGCTAAAGAGAGAGGATAATTTCCACAGTCTGTTGATCTCCCACATTGCCACATACTGAGCAAAAATTAGGGGTGTCAACTTCCCACATGCTCAGACCACATGCCCTTAGAGCGCAGTGCTCAGTCAGAAAACCTATTACAGCCTTAATGGACTCCCTTTTCAGATTAAGGACCCTTTTCGTTCTGAAGCGGTTTAGGTCAAAGTAACTTGAAAACCCTACAGTCTCCTATGTCCCTCCATAACTCTGCCATTCAACGACGGTCCCAATTATCCACTGAGCTGACAAAGAACTCAAGCGGGGGTTTGACAACACATCCGCCAGTTTAATACACTTGGCCACGCCTGCTCTTGCCAGCTCATCGGAGGTCTCATTCTCCAGCATCCATCCAGGAGTGACGTAAGGGTCTGCACAGTAAGACCACCATTAAGCTGATTCAGCTCCATTCAGCGCCTTAATAGCAACCTGACTGTCAACATAGGTGACCACATTATCACAAACGGCGACAAAGTCGTTAAGTAGCTTGGAAGTATATTGGACAGTTTCGTGTCAAAATCTACAAGGTAGACCCCCGCACTCGTATCTTCCTCGGTCTTACAGTCATCCGTGAAGAATGCGTGGCCATTTATCAATCACTCAATACCTTGTCAAGACTCTCTATCAAGAAAAACGCATTCCCAGACTCTGTAGACTGTGAAACCCAGACGAGTCATAACATGCGTACCCCAATCTATTGTAGCCTCCCCCAACATGGCAAAATGCTCATAGTCCAGAACATTAGCAAGGCCTTCTTCCATTATCTTCAAAAAGCTTCTAACTTCTATCCTCTTCACCGCCACCTCTAAAGAGTTCAGACCAAGACCTTTGGAGTAGTCCTAAAGACGCCCGATATGACCAGATCGACACACCTATGCACCCCGTCCAGAGGCCTCCTTCCAATATCACTCTTCAGAGTACTCCACTATACGATACAGCCATAAGTAAGGACAGGTATGACTATGGAGTCGTAGACCATCTTTACGTTTCAGTTTTTAAGAAATCTTATAAATACTAGACTCCATCATTAATCTTAATTTAACCTCGTTCAACCTGGGTGGTTCAAACCCATCCACTTTATACTCCCTGAAGACGAGAATTATCTCCGTTTTGGAATGATTAATAATAAGACCCTTCGTAGACAACTGTGACATTTGAATGGAGGTCAAAATTAACTCTCGACTCTGGTGTTATCAAATCCTTTCTTTGCTTCATATTTATTTATAGGCATCATTTCTTAGTTTCCATAAAGATTAAAGTGAAGAAGGTGTCTGGGAATGTGTCGGAGCGTTTGGTCATACTTCACAGGGTGATCAGCATTTTGGAAAATTCAGGATTAAGATTCCAGAGTGAGAATGTCGTTCTACTTGAGGCTTAGTTCGATCTGAACTGGTACACTGATGAATTTAAAATGGATAATAGGCTAGGCTGTCATCGACACGTAGAAAAAACTCTCGTTTAGGAATAGATTTCACTGTAGAATAAGTGGCAACGAGGATGCGGATGCTTTAACTAGGAGATGCGTTACACTCTAAATTGTGCAACACCGCTTACTACTGTTTTCACTCTAATTTATGATTGAAAAATGGGCAAATGTTTGGAACACTGGAATGCTCAAGCTTGTGTTAGACACGCTAAGGCAGTCATAGCTTCACAATTTGGGAGCGGTTCTGGATCGCAGTGTTTTGTAACTGTGCTCAGATTGAATCGATGAAAAAGCGCTGTTTACAACCGTGTGTTGCTTAATGTCGGGCAAAGTACTGCGAAGCAATTTGAGAACAATTTTCTTTGTTCTTTTCGTTAAACTCATGAGCCGCTCTAGCTAGCAATTCTTCGACAAATTTTATCGAATGAATATGATTAAGAATCGTTTTAACATCGTAGTTCATTTTTCGCCAAACCCAATAAAAATTTCTTGCAAAAACCACCTGAAAAGACTACGTATGAGTATTATTTTGGTATGAAAGTAAAGCACCACATACATTTGCCGAGTTATTTTAACATAATAGCCGAAATAGATTGTCGGCTTCTGGGATTGTTATGGTCTGAGGACATAGAACGTACTTAGTCACAGTTGGTGGCAATAATTTTGGAAAATACCATCTGCCCTTCAGATCGGACTGAAACAAAAACCCATACAACCAATAACTAAATATTTTCCTTTAACACTTAAATACATACGTGGGAGTATGTTGCCTTCGAAATCAGAGTTGATCGACCTTCCTTACTTGTTTAATGACTAGAAATTCTTTTGGAAAAATTAATAAAAAATAATTTTTTCATTTGAAAATCCATACAGTAGTTGCATTTTAAATAATTTATTAAACATTTTAAATGTAAAAAAAACATGCTGTGATTATTATAAAAACACTCACAATTTACATTAAAAATACCTGAGAAAATGTCATACAAGAAGGGGGTAAACAAACATTTGTTATTCAAAAAGAAGTCAATTTTGATGGAGGGCATATTTTACAACCAAAAGTCATTATTAATTATTTAATTTGGAAACCTAATGGAGAAGCTTTTTATTGACACAACAACACAATTTTTTATTTTTAATTTTGCCTCATTATTGTATACGTTGAACCATGAGACTATATTTAGTTGGTCACATTCGGCAGATTTTTCACTCACATTCCAGTAACAGTTTTATTGTACAATTCGATTTATAAAGAAATTAAAAATGCAACAACAACTACTAGAACAACAACAATATCAATGACCACGCATTTTATGCTCAGCATGATAAAATTTTTGTTTCTTTTTTCTTTACTCTTTTCTTACGCTTAACATTTACGAAACCTAAGAAGTGAAGAGGAGTGAGTCTAAGAAAGCCAGTGAAAGACAATTCCAATGAAAAATAAAATTAAAAAAAAAATAATTGCTGAGAATATGAACAATAACAACAAACATTTAATAAATTAATATAGCAACGACAGCAACAAATAGAAATAAAAATAAAAAATGTTGGTTAAGAGCCTGACTATGTGATGACTTACAGCACAAGTTATGTCTTAAAGTACCTTAATATTTACAACAACCAGAAGCGCTTATATTATTGATTTCTCACACTGCAGTAGTTAACATATGTACGTTCGGAAATTTGTATTAAATTTGGTACAGTGTCCACACTAAAAAGACGGAAAGGGTTCATTTAACACATGTTCATTTTTGACTGACAAAATTTTTTTGATTAATGATTTTTCTGAATTAATATTTCGTGAGATTCATTAAAATCGGATCAAATTTAGTTTAATTATGGATTATTTTATGGAAGTGTTCCAAACGCAAGTAAATGGCACAGCTAAAAAGACGGACAGGATTCATTTGGCCTCAATTGCTTGTTTAGCCGCTAATATTTCATTTATCAGTTACTTTTCTGATTTTTTTATTAAAAAATCGTCTAAATGACGGTAAATCATCATATCCGACAATAGTATTTGTGTGTTTTAGAGTTTTGGAAGCGTGTGAGAAATCCAGCGCTATTTGTAATGGAGAATCTACATATGAATTGGCCGTTAGCTTGGCTGTTGTCACAAATCAATAATCGAGCTAGTGTTTGGCCAAAATATTTTCAATATCCTCGAAGACAACGATTGGTGAATACCTGGATGGCGTAATATTATATTTCAAAACTTACAAGCATGGAGACTTACATCAATCGGCTGATTGGAGCTAAATATGTTGTGACAATCTCAAGTCTTTGTCAGAATGTTGCAAAGGTAGAAGACATCACTAACCTGTACTAACTCGATATTAGGCGTTATGAACTTTGTGTTTTTAAAAGTGTTTACATCGCATTACCCTATATCACAGTCTTGAGCCACAGCTATATACAAAGAACATATGGCTTTACGACTAACGATTGCTTCAAGTGTGGATTAAGTACCCATCTTGTGCTCCTGTTCTTGTTGTAGCATTGCGAACGAAAACACCAAGAACTTTATTACGAGGGCGGATTGATATTGAAGCTACCTAAGTAGGAAAAAAAATCATTTTTTTCAAAAACCATTCATTTCTCAACATAGTCTCCTTCTAGCTCAATACACTTAGTAAAACGATTTTCCAACTGTTTTATACCATTTGAATTATACGATTTTGGGAACTCCTCAAAATACGCATTAGTTTCGGTAATCACTTCTTCGTTTGAGATGAATCTTTTTCCTGCCAGCCATTTTTTCAAGTTTGGAAACAGCAAAAGGTCATTAGGGGCTAAATCTGGACTATAAGGTGGATGATCAACCAATTCTAAGTGGATTTCTCGTAGTTTTAGCATCGTATCTAATGCTGTGTGAACCGGTGCGTTGTCTTGAAGAAAGAGCACTTTTGTCTTGTATAAATGTGGTCGTTTTTCCTTGGCTGCATTAACCAATTGATCCAATAATGTACGATAATACTCTCCTGTGATTGTGGATCCCTTTTCAAGATAATCGATGAGCAATATTCCGTGTGCATCCCAAAATACAGTGGCCATAACCTTGCCAGCCGATTTCGCTGTCTTCGCCTTCTTCGGAGCACTTCCACTAGCTTCCACCCATTGCTTCGATTGATTTTTGGTTTCAGGTGTGTAGCGGTGGACCCACGTTTCATCAACAGTTATTAATCTACGCCAAACATCAGCAGGATTATGCTTTATTATGTCCAAACACCGCTGTGAAGTGATCTGTCGAACTCGTTTTTCTTCAACACTGAGCAAACGCGGCACCCATCTTGCCGATAGCTTTTTCATATGCAAATGTTCATGCAAAATATTGAACACAC
This sequence comes from Wohlfahrtia magnifica, assembly GCA_023159175.1. Classification (NCBI taxonomy): domain Eukaryota; kingdom Metazoa; phylum Arthropoda; class Insecta; order Diptera; family Sarcophagidae; genus Wohlfahrtia; species Wohlfahrtia magnifica. The sequence continues at coordinate 4,014,958 of JAKWBJ010000054.1, forward strand.
GTTCATATGATATGTTTACCATATCAGCAATCTCACGTATTTTGACCCGGCGTTCATTCATAACGATATCGAGGATTTTCTTAATATTTTGTTCAGTAACCACCACTTTTGGCCTTCCTGTTGATGGTATTGTTGCTTGTTCGGCCTCATTTATATTCAGCAATCCAATATTTTACCATATAATCTGACGGACCAGATTCACCGTAATGTTTATCAAGCTTTTCTTTTGTCTCTTTCGCCGTTTTGCCTTTCAAATAATAGTGTTTAATCACTACACGAAATTCATTTTTTGCCATTTTCCAAGAAGCACTAAAGTTGCTTACTTCAAACGACTACAACAAATAAACTAATCGATGAATTTGGCTAAAATTTTAACAGTTGACATTTGACAGATCGTAATTTCTAAGAAAGGAAAAGTTTTTGTGTTTGTGCTGCTGCTAGGTAGCTTCAATGTCAATCTGCCCTCGTAAAAGGAGCGTAGATAATATGCATCTCGGTTGGACTGCAGCTGTCCGTCAAGTACGACCTGCCATACTTGAGAACCTCAGATCGACACAAATTGTGGACTGATCACCGCTCTAGAGTTGCGACGTCCACTTTGTGTATTCCAATGTTCCAAGCATCTGGCAATTTCCAAATCCTTAATTAAATTGAAGATGTTAATAAGTTGTGCTACACCGCAAGGTTCCGGACCGATATAGGGTGTCATGAAACCTTTTCTGGCTAATGTATCCGCTATTTCATTACCATCTATCCTACAATGTCCAAAACAACAGAAACAACAAAACCGTATTTCCAAGCGAAAGCTTTGCAACGTATCTTAGCAATACTCGTATTTGACCAGTCTAGATGTCATAAGATTCGAGCTAAGTGCCCATAAGGCAGCTTGGCTGTCAGTGAATATATCAATGGTCTTGAGTCCACTGTCCAGGTTGATCTCCGCATATAAAATAATGGCCATGATCTCAGCCTGAAAGACACGCAGGTTGGGTCCATGAACACCAGCACCGAACTAAAGCACAAATTCAAAGACATAACATCTAGGACCGAAGATGGTTCTACGACCATCTTGCGTAGAATGGACCGATTTCCCGACGCAATTCGAGATCCCTTGGCGAAAAACTCTGCTGCCGAACATTCCGCCACCCTCATTACATACATTGATGTAAGGCGGTATCAAAACAATCAAGGCCCTATAAGGTCACTGTTGGATACGTTCTCATTGCTCGAGGCAGGCGAATGTCTGTAGCCCGCCGAATTTATTCATAGTGATAGCTTCCTCAGCCTTTCTCGATGCATAAGGGCCGAATAATAGCATTAAAGATCCATTGTGTTATTCACGGCGAAATACCCCTTGTCTAACCGTAGGAGGAGCGACTTGCCCAGAAAGCTCTTATCGCCTTATTCTGTACGGCACCAACCAACTAAGCCTCCTATCCAGCGTGATACCTAAATACTTAAGCTCCTTAGAAAAGTTGATGGTGGTACCCATAAAAGAAATAAAGTTTTACATGATAACTTGTATTTCCTTGTAAAAGGTACAACAACTACTTTTTTGAGAGATTCACCGAGAACCCTCCCTGAGTGCACCAATTTGACACCTCGCCCAGAGCTATCCTCATGAGGTCACACAACGTATCCTCATATACCAACGTACTATTATAATGAGGTCATCAGCATAACCAATTACATTGACACCGTTATGAGCCAACATGACGACCAAGCCTACCGTCCATAACAATAGAGAAAGCACTACACCCTGAGGGCACCCTTTTGACACTATCATAGTGCATTTCTCCCCATCTAGAGATGAGCTGATGATTCTGCTCCTAAGCATGGTGCTGAAGCAAACAATCGGGTGGGCCCGATTAATAAAACCAAAACGGTTTGAATTTTGCCAAATTTATTTCTTTGTTGTGAAGTACAATTGTTCCTGTTAGAAATGAAACATCATTTAATTTCTGCTGCGGCTGGCCCTACAGAACCACATTCGATCGGATCAATTTTCGAGAACTTATTCGAGCGTATGGAGTCGTATCTCGGCAATGGCATCACGAATGTTGGCCTTCAAATGCCTGGTTTGTCGGCATAACACTTGTTTTTAACGTCGCCACACAGAAAGTAATCCAACGGTGTCCAGTCGCAGCTTCTTGGCGGCCAACTGACATCATCATTTCGGCTAATTAAACGGCCATCAAACGTTTGACGCGGTAAATCAATTGTGGTATGAGATCTGTGGCAAGTTTCATCATTCTGTTGAAAACAAAAATCGTTCCATACCATGAAGAGCGGGGACAAAAAAATATGTTATCATGGTGCGATAGGTGCCTCATTTTCAAAGAAATATGGGCTAATGATGGCTTCGCTCCACAAGCCGCGCAGAACAATCGCTCGTAATGAATGCATTGGCTTCTTTAAGACCACGTTTGTATTTTCTGAGCCCCAAATGCGGCAATCAACTTGCGCTTACCGGGCACTATTGGTCCTTCTCTGCGACGAAATATTGTACGACACTTTCGTGCAATTTCCGACCAATGGTCTTTGTTATGGAAAGAAATTTCCAATAAGTCCCAACGTTGCTCAAGCGTAAATCGATTCATTTCGTTCAGTGGAGATAATATACTGAATTTTGTGACAGAATAGAATGACATAATAATTGCCAGATTTGAAATAACCGCTGGTTCAAATTTAAACCGATAGATGGCCCACCGATGTAATTGACTTCTCCGCCGCTTTTCGTTCCAACGAACTGACAATGTGGTCAAAGCCGGAATTGTCAAAGGCGAAAATCTGACGGAATGGTTGATAATGATATAGATCAGTTATGTCAAAATCCAAGGTTCCATTTGAAACAACGTAAATGCCAATTTCTTCAACCGACCTCTATTAAAGCTTAATGATTCATATGCTGTTGTATTGTTGTAGTCAATTTTTATGTAGATATGTTACAAGCATAACATAAACTTAATAGTACCGCTATCTATTGTAGTGAAACATACGCGCTGCACGCTTAAGAAACGGCAGCAAAAATAAATGATAAATGACACTGACAAATTACGCTTTTTTTAACAAAAGTTCTATTAAAAAAACATAATTATAATAATGATCATATGTATGATGATAATTTCGATTATCATTAAAATGTAAAACAAAATTTTAAAAGTTCTCAGTAAAAAGTTTTTGCTGCCGCTTTTACCAACCAAATCTGTTTATAAATAAACAATGAAATCAAGGTACACGCCATTTTAATTTCAATACACCTACAGTATGTCGTCGTAGCACGAGAAGTGCTTGAGGCCGTATTGACAAAGTTAGTTGGGGTTATTTCTATAGCACTTGCTTAAATCGAAGCCGTTGGTAGTTGCTAAAATATAAAAATGTCCTGAAAAACGAAGAAACATAATGTAAAAACTTCTTTGTGTACACACTTTAGCTATAAATAACAAGCATGAGTTGTGTTTTGAATGACAATTAGAAATTCAAAAAATAACTGATATCTTCCCAAAAAAAGAAGCATGAAATTTCCATCTTTAGCTACTCAGCAGATGATTATCTGAGGAAAAACTAGAAACATAAAAAATAGTTTCAAAGAATTGAAAGCAACCACCTGTCGTTGAAAAGTATGTAAATAAAAATCAACCCTAATAAATGAAAAATTAAAAAGAGACACAAATTACCATATAACGATCAATTGAGCAGAATAATAATAATAAAACAACAAGTAAAACAAGCCAAAGTAATTGATACAAAAGGCTTGAGGCACTTAAACTCATTAACTCCAACACTACTTGCAGTGATGGATGGCAATAAAACACATTCGAAAAGGCATCAAGTTACACACACATATATATACACACACACATACAATGTGTTTAAGAAAAGTGAGAAACTACTAAAAGAGCGCTACTTTTTTAAAGAGCAACTAAAAAAAAAACTACAAAATGTTAAGCGATGGATGGTTTGTTCATATGAATTTTGATCGCACGTTAATAAGTTTGTTTTCAATGCTTGACTTGATTTGACTTCAAATTGCAAACTAACTCACAGATACTTTAAAACGTCGCTCTCACTCATATGTACGAGGGCAGTACATAAAATACTCAGTGTATGAGTGAGTGTTGGAGTGGAATAAGTACTTGTTAGTCGTCGTCTGGTTGTTGGATCACTTCGTAGATACAACTGATCAATTTCGTTTCTTGCTGAAACAAAAACAAATAACGAAATAAAAACAGTCAAGTCAGTTGACGAATTTAACTGTTGCTGGCAACAACAAAATTTAAAAAACACAATACAAGAAACCATTCTCAGTTCAAAGACGGATTTTGTGCGGAGAGCCATAGTACACGGAAAAGAAATGTGAAAACCAAAAAAAAAACTCACGCTTGAACGAATCGTTTAAATGGCCAATCAAATGTCAAAAACAAGTGAAACTTTAATTTAAAAAAATTGACAAATTTGTGAAATAGAAAGAGAAAATAAAAAATAACAAAAAATTAATTATTTATTAAAATATGTAATTAAACATTTTCGTTAAAAAGTTAATTTTTTTTATTAGAAAAATGATGTTAAAAAACAAGTTTATTGAAAAAAATCCCCTTAAAATTATTAAAAATAAAAGCAAAAAATGTTTTGGTGATTTTTTTATTTAATTTCGGTAAAACGCTTGGCTTTTAATTTTGAATAGCTTTTCTGTTTTTTTTTTTTTTAATTTTAATTTTTCATGATCTTGTTTTTCGCTACCACTACCTGTTTGAATTCTTTTATTCTGTTTTTTGTTGTTGTTGTTGTGCAAAGTGTGTGTAAGTGTATGAGTGTGGTTTTACCTGTTCATTAAATAACCACGAAAAACAAGAGCAAAACAACCACACGAAAAAATGTATGAAATAACAACAAAAATGAGAAATCATACTACAAAGAGAGCAAAATAAATTGAAAATAAGAGAGAAATTTAGTGAGAAAATTCAAAATTTTAAGTAAAAATACAAAACTAACGTGTAATGGTACCATAAATATGTACACAAGTACTAAAAGCAAGTGTTTCTTAATGATTTTATATCTGATCGTATTTTGGTGACCAATTTTCGCTAATTGCGACCATCACAGCATCACCCTGTTCAGATGGACATTAATACTGATGCAAATATATTTCCTTAAAAAATTATAATATTCTTCGAACAAAATTATTTTATTTAATATACATAGGAAAGCTAAGTCTTATTAGAAGTCTCCACCTTTGTGAAATCATAAATAGCGGCAAACAATTAATCAATTTGGAAGTATTGCCACAGCATGCACCAATATAGTCTTAATAGAGTCAATGTTAATTACTCACATATTTGGCCTATTATAGCAGCCCATATGGGTCATTGGCTGAGCTAAGAATGGATTTCCACGCGCCTCGGTATGCTGCGCTTTTCCACAAATTTCTCATGTTGAGTTCGAAAAGATATTCTTGGACCTGATTCTTCCAATGGTATTTCGAGGGGATCAGAGTCAAACGCCTTCATTGCTGGAGCATGTTTCTTTATGCGATCAACGTGTTTTACTACAACGATGTCGTTGTATACGATACCTATATTAGCCGCTTATGATCTATATCAGTGGTGCGCACAAAGAGCGAAACATTTAAAATGATAAATACACTGAAGTGAAAATGCTGTAAAGAAATAAATATTCAGACAAAGTATAAACATGCATAACTTTATGTAGCTTATTATCAACTACTCTCGGTGTTGCAGTGTTGCAGTAATGCAGTGTTGCCATAATAATTTTATAAGAACTGAAAATTTAAAAGACAAAAACTGATTTTCAAGTGCAAAAAACTGCACATACTTAAAAAAATTAAAAAATACATATATACCCGCATAGGGTACGTTCTGTAAACCGAAAACGATTGAAATTGAAATCGGGTAAACTTTTTAAAGACGATTAAAACTTAAATGAGATAATTATTTAAAATTTTTCTTATTTGAATTAATAAGAAAAAAATTTCAAAATCTTGTCTGATTAAAAAATTATAGCAATTTGAAGTTCATTTATTTTCAATCTCACTCGATTTCGGATTACAAAATATAATACTCACAACAAAATAAATATGATATATAGGGTCCGCCAAATAAATTTCTTTTTTTTTTGAAAATCCTATAAAAAAAACTACTCAATATTTTCTCAAATTTATTTTTTTATTTAAAAGTACAATCCTTCCGCTTAATAATGGAAAATAATTTCATTCAAATGGCTGCCTCGGCTGGCCATGCAGTACCCTATACGATCGGTCCAATTTTTAAGCACATTATCGATTGTGTGCAGCTGTATTTCACGAATGGCTTCACGAATATTGTCCTTGAAAGCGTTAATTGCCTCTGGCTTGTTGGCGTAACACTTATCATTGACGGCACCCCACAAATAATAGTCCAAAGGTGTCAAATTGCAGCTCCAAGATGACCAAATGACATCAGCTCTGCGGCTGATAATACGATCTTCAAAAACAGGCTGCAAAATATCGAGTGTAGCTTCGGCTGTGTGGCACGTAGCACCGTCCTGTTGAAACCAAATGTTGCTAATATCCTCCTCTTGAATTTTTGTGAACAAAAATTCGTTCGACATGGCCCGATAACGATCGCCATTGACTGTAATGGCCACTACTTGCTCATTTTCGAAGAAAAATGGCCCAATTATGCTTCTGGACCAAAATCCGCACCAAACAGTAACTCGCCTTGGGTGTATCGGCTTTTCAATGTATGCGTGCGGGTTTTCTGTGCCCTAAATGCGAAAATTTTGCTTGTTTACATACCCGCCAAGATCAAAATGAGCTTCATCTGAAAAGATGATCTTTTTTGGGAAAATCGGCATTTTCTGTAAGTCGATCGCAGACCCACTTAGCGAAGCGAAAAAAGCGTATACACAACCATATTCGTTCAGCGGAAGGATAAAACAAATAATCTGTCAAATCAGACATGAGTTAAGTGTTACCATTCACGAAATAAGCACTAGTTAAAAAAAAACGTTAGATGGCGGACCACCCAGCGGGTATACTGAATTTCGAGTTCGCTGAATCCAGTGCTGCTAACTGTTTTAAATTTAAGAAGCAAATGTGGAAATTTTTACCTTAGAAGCTGTAATTAAAATAACAAAATTTAAAGCAATAAACTAAAATGTTCAAAATTGTAAAATCTGCACAATTAACAGAAAAACTTTAAAACTGCTCAACGATTCAAAAAACTGCAGAAACAGATATCTCTACACATTTGGCAGCACAAAAACATCCGCTACTCTCCTATTCCGATGGAAGCAAATAAGCTACTGATTAAAAATTGTGTCTCACATACAAGTTATTTGTTATAATAATGGTTGCCGTTTGGAATAATGTAAACAAAGCTTATGAATTTTTTTATAAACGATTTTGTAGCATTGTTCCGTTATTACAATTTCTTAAGCTTTTTGTAGAAAAATAAAACAAACATAGTTTTCCAGGTATTATTAAAGCAATTTCAATAACTACTGTATGATATTTAAATTGAAAGACTATGTAATAAAGTTTATCGCTACACTAGATTTTGGTACATTTCAGGAAAATTTTTTTAGGATTTTTATTCTTTTAGCAACCCTGGTTTTAATATTCACGAAAAGACAATATGAACGAGCATCGCTGGTCTATATTTACAACTTGCGAAGTATTTTTCACTTGAACACACCACGAGCAGCTTCATCTGCCTGAATAAAAGCCCATGCCTTTACCCGTATAGCAATACCGGTAGGATAAGTGCCTTATATAGCATATAGCTTTATCTGCCGAGAGGGGGACCTGTTCTTAAATTTGTTTTATCCTTCACTTATATATCCAAACAGATGTCATTCGTTTTATTTGTGTCGAGATTCAATGTTGAGGTATATTTTGTGGAAAACCAAGTTCTTCTTAAATGGGCCACAATTTTTAAACCAGACGAATCAACTCAAGGCTTCAGAGCAGTTAGTTTCGAAGTAAAATTTAATATATTTAGCCGTTTGAATCAGCACAGAATACCGCTTGAAGTCTACAGTTTTCAAAACGGTTTCTTGGTACACGTTTGTCGTTATTTTGACCCCTCGTTCAAGGAAATATAAGTCAATTACCCCGTTGCAAGAGACATATCACCAAATCAGGACTAAAGCTGGATATTGATTCTTTTCGACTCATAGAGTGAACTCAGAAGTTTCTTCAGATAACCATGCTTATTTTTACACTTTTATACTTTGCTTTAAAGCGGTACGAATTTAAAAATCCCAAGTTCCATTTTAATACTTCGTGTCCTGGGATTATCTTCTGGTATTTATCTCAAGAGTATGATTTTTTTGTTTCTATCTGCCCAAAAATTTAAACGCACAGATAGACAAACTTACGACTAAAGATTCAAGTGGACGTGACTTAACATAACGCCATAACCGTAACCATAGTCGAAGCAATTAAAATGTAATTGATCGGTTATGGCATGTCAGCACTAATAGAACACATTGTTATCCAAAAGGTTGGTTGGTTACGTTATAACTAAGACATTATGTTAATCATGTCTAATTTGAGCTTAAACCTGAGTGGACAGAGTTTTATTAAAATATCGGCGATTTTCATAGTTGGTCAGTCTTGACACATAATTTTTTTGATTTATGGATTATAAAAACTAATCTTATGACAGGACATTGTCTCTTACCTTTACGAAGAAACTTCCTATGGGACAGTGGTACGCCGGACTTTAATATAATGTGTGAGTAGGAGGATGATCTGAAACGGCCGAGCGGTCTGTAGCTGACCGAAACTTCGGAACCAGCAATTTAGATGGTTAGATAGATAGTCAATTCAATGATAGATTTGATGAAATACCGGGCTGTAGTTTGCGTAACATTATCGAAACCTAAGCAATCTTGATACAGGTCTTTTTCGTAATCTTGACTATCTCGGAAATGTGTGGAGTTCTGTTTGGTTCTCGGGAGCATCATAAGAATTTAACATTAATCCCAATTAGAGAGACCAATCAGTTTTGTCCTTTTTCAACATTATATATGCGTATATGTTCTAAGCTATACTTTATTGGATCAGAAGACCTCTTAGTAAACATGATGGTTTGCGAGCCAACTACACAACTAAGCCTAGCCTAACTATTAAAACACATTAATTGATATTTTTGTCCATCAAAGTGTATTTTTTCTCTTGAAAGCATATGACTTTCCACAAAGCAACCATTGCCTTGTTTCAGTTTCACAAATCAGTTGATTTCATGCTAAGATAGCTCGCCTCCATGATGATTCGTGTAGTGGTGAAAATCTTTGCTAACTAGTGGTGGTAAGCCTTACTTATCATTGCCATTTTTTCACAGTAGATGGCCATTCGTGTGATGTTTGTCATCATTAAATATCCTTGGATGGATTTGTTTATTAATAAAACACTCGAAAGCTTGTTTTGTACGTATAATTCTTGTAAAGCAGCTATTATCAGAATTTTTTTAAAGACATACATATGTCGGCTAAATTCAAGTATGACTGAATTTTAACCGAATCCTGTAAGTAAACAAGACACATAAGTAAGTTACGAGCTAAGGCTATGTTCTATTTAGCCACGATCCGAGAGTTTGAAGGATAATAGAATAATTTCAAGTAAAACGTCATGCGAAGCAATAAAAGCCTATTAGCGTCAACATCTTATTGGAAAGACAAACTTACTCTATCATATTACAAAAGTGATTATGAGTCGACTTAACCCTTGGGACACATAGGTCCCATTTGGTGTTTCGGTCATTACAGGCACATATCCCAATGGGTTTGGACCTAAGCAGTATTGTTCGTTTAAAACTAATATTTTCTTTGGTATTCGCGTTAAAATTAACATTTTGTTGTTTAAATGGGCTTAAGGGCGTCTGAAAGTCAATTTTTTTTTTTTTTTTTCATGTCAAAGTGTTACAGACATAAGCAACACTGTTTACAGTATCCATAACACATTGAATACATTTTGTACCTGCATTACAGTTGAAACTAAAAGCCGTTTAAATAATTTAAGAGTAATTTGTAAACAAAACAAAAAAACAGAGAACAGATAACGCTGACAAAGAGAATAAATAAAAATGATCTCTTTTGAAAACAAGTTGCCCAATGTAAAATAAAAGGAAATAATGAAAAAAACCAACAACAATAATAATAACAACGACAATAACAACAACAAAGTAATAAATTTAAAGCGAAAACAATAGCAACAACAATAAATAATCATAATAACAATAACAACAACAACAATAACAACATTATAATAACAAGTTTAATGAACAAGACAAAAACCCTTTTTTTACTTTGTTCAAGGCAAAAAACAAACAAAAAAAACAAAGCAACAACAATAAGAAATCGAAATAAATCTGTAAAAAAAGAAAGATGATCTTGAGAAGTGTGCGATTTTTTTTTTTCTTCAAAAGAAAAATTAGCAACAACAGCAACAACAATCGCAATAAAATGATTAAATAAAAAAAGTTTATTTTTTGCCACATAATTTTTATCTGAAAAATAAATTAAAAGAAGAAGCATTTTTTCAAAGTTTTAAACTTGCAACGGATGTTTAAGTTGCCTTTTCTTATGCTCCTCCAACCTCGGCTGCTCTTTTTGTTCTCTATGAATTTTAAAAAGATGCTGTTTTTTATAATTTTGTAAAAAAAAAAATAAAAAAAATTTAACTTTTCAATAAAAAGCCTTCAAAGATCTATCTTTCAGTTTTTAAACATTTTTTTTTTTATAATTTTATTGTTTTCTTTATCAATATAATTCATAATAAAAACCACAAAATTCTCAGATTATTATTTAAATATCTCATATACACATGCATATGTATGTATGTATGTATGTTATGTATGTATTTGTATAAATACACATTATTTATTACAACTATTGTTATACATACAGTGGGAAGCATAAATGAGTACATGTTGTTGTTAGGTTGGGGCATAAGTCTGTTACCGTTATTTTAATAGCTAAAGGGCTCGCCAAATAATTTTTTTTTATAAAGAAAACTACTGAATATTTTTCAAATTTATTTTTTTATTTTTTTTATTCTTCCTGTTAATAATAGAAAATAATTTCATTCAAATGGCTGCCTCGGCTGGCCATGCAGTAGCCTACACGATCGGTCCAATTTTTAAGCACATTATCGATTGTGTGTAGCTGTATTTCACCAATGACTTCACGAATATTGTCCTTTAAAGCGTCTATTATCTTTGGCTTGTTGGCGTAACACTTATCTTTGACGGCACCACACAAATAATAGCCCAACGGTGTCAAATCGCAGCTCCGAGGTGGCCAAACGATATCAGCTCTGCGGCTGATAATGCGATCTTCAAAAACAGGGCGCAAAACATCGAGTGTAGCTTCGGCTGTGTGGCACGTAGCGCCGTCCTGTTGAAACCAAATGTTGCTAATATCCTCCTCTTCAATTTTTGTGAACAAAAATTCGTTTAACATGGCGCGATAACGATCGCCGTTGACTGTAACGGCCACTCCTTGCTAATTTTCGAAGAAAAATGGCACAATTATGCCTCTGGGCCAAAATCCGCACCAAACAGTGACTCGCCTTGGGTGTATGGGCTTTTCAATGTACACGTGCGGGTTTTCTGTGTTCCAAATGCGACAATTTTGCTTGTTTACATACCCGCCAAGATCAAAATGAGCTTCATCTGAAAAGATGATTTCTTTTTTTTTGGCAAAATCGGCATCTTCTGTAAGTCGATCGCAGGCCCACTTAGCGAAGCGAAAAAAGCGTATACACAACCTTATTCGTTCAGCAGAAGGATAAAACTAATTACCTGTCATATCAGACATGAGCTAAGTGTTACCATTCACGAAATAAGCACTAGTTGAAAAAAAACGTTAGATGGCGGACCCGATATAACCAGGGAAACCAGCAATATGCTCTCAAAAAAGTGCTTATGGGCATAAAATATAATAAAAACCTGAAAATATGCTCTAAAAAGTAACAATTTCTTTTTTGTTAATAGAGAAATAATTTTATTCTACAATAACATCTTTGTATCGTCATATGAAATTCAAAGAGTCATAAGTTACAAAAAATTCAAAATCGACCTTTTGATTGTTTGTGATGCACCAATGTTCTTATCAACAAACTTAACATAAATAGTCCATGAGCAATACGTGTAATTTGTGTTAGCTTAGGGAAAAACATCATTATGGGCTTGGCAGTTTTTGTCATATACGAAGCTGAGTCTGCCACAAATAGCAAAAATATGAAACATGCAAAAAATGCTGTTGTGAGCAAAATATGCAGAAATATGCACTAAAAAATTGATCCTAACATTCAACTTGATTGAATGGATGGGAAAAACATGCATTTGCATATTTCTGGTTTCGATGCTTTTAACAACAATTTAATTAATTATGTATTCACCTAGTCCCACTTCTCAACTAATTTGCCGAAGTTGTGGAGCCAGTTTTTAATGTCATTTGCATTGCAGAACATAGTGCAACCCATATTATTCAACAAGGATTAAAAAGATGGCAATCAGTCTGTGCAAGGTCAAGAGAATAGTAAGGCTTTGGCAACTTTTCCCATATTAAGCCTGGCGCTGTCTTTCAGCAGAATGGTTTGACCTTGTCTATGAGATATTTTCACGCGGTAAGAATTTCCCAATACACCATGCCCTCCTTCCTATCTTCCATGACGATTGAGTACAAAAAGCGCTGTTTATGATCGCGTATTACACCATGCGCGCTAGATGTGAGAAAAAGTTAGAAAACAAATTTCTTGATGGCTCAGGCTCTCAATATTTCGACAAATCTCACTGAACAGATATGATTAAGAATCATCTTATGATCATAGTACATTTTTTCTGCCAATTCGCGACTACTTCTATAAAAAATACTCTGAAATGAATGGAATAAAGTTTCATAGGGTTGGTGTTTTGTAGTGGTTAGAAAGCTGGCATACAACACAACACGCCTCAGGTTCGAATCGCAGCAGAGGACATGACAAAAAAAATTAATTGTGCGGTTTCGAGTGTTTAAAAAAGAGACCTCTGCCTCCATTCAGACAATTCCATCCAAAGAAGCCTCCCTGATCTTTCAGCTTATCTCTGGCGATGATGATAAGCATCAGACTAATGATCAGAAGAAAACGCCACCTACTGGGAAAAAATTTGTATAATAAGTAAGCATCACCACCATTTAGCAAGAATCTTCACCAAAACACACCATTATATGGTGGCGAGCTACAGTAGACTAATCATCTTCTTAGCTGGAAAATCAACATGATTAATGAAACTGAAACAAAGTTATGGATGCTTTGTGGAAAGCCAATACGCTCTTCAGAGGAGTGATGGAGAAAAAAAGAATTCAATAGAATAAGTCTTTCAATAATATTTTTTTTTTTTTTTTTTTTTGTAAAAAGTAGGAAGATATGCTATTAATAATGCATTACAATGTCAGCCAAATGGTTTCCACGGCTAGGCTTGAAGAACCATATTCTCTTCATAAAAAATTTCATCACCAATTCGCCCATTTGCGGGCAGTATAACCTTGATAACTTTACAAATTTCATTTCTAAAGTCGAATTTATTGTGGGCATCGGCATACCCTCTATCTTTCACGTAACCTTCAAAGAAAAAAATCGAAAGTCTTATATTCCAAAATCTCGGTGTCCAATTTTTGTTGAATATAAACGTTGTCCACATCAATATTGTTACGATAATTAATTCGCCTAAAAAGATACACCAAAATTTGTACATTTAAAACTATAAGCTTTATTATGGAAGTTATTCTATTGATTTGTGTCAAGGCTACGATCACCCTGAAAAGACTGTATTTGTTTGAACACTGCTACCAGTTCAATTTGGGGTACTAAAACTTTATATTTGAATTAGAGGTTGTAGAATATACTAGAATATTCGAAATTAATGTTAATTTACTATAAAATGGTGCCACATTCAGCTTAGTCGGTCATAATTTAGCAGTCATAGAATGAAGTCGTACTAAGAGTTGATTTTAATTAGTTGTACACTGTACAAAGTTAAATTGTGAAAATAAAAAGATTGTATAAAGTAAAACAACAAATTCTTATCAGTTATTTTATTTCACGCAATTTAGAAGAACTCAAACGTTTTAAAAAGGTTAAAACATAACAATATCTTCCAATTCCCGCCATACAAAACCATCGCTCGATAGCGAAATCCAGTCATGCTAAAAGGTTCCCCGTCCTCAGACCACCAACAGCATCAAATAGTCACACGTTAAGGTTGTAGAGGATTTTCAACAGTAATTTCTGCTTGTTAACGTAGCCTACAAAATAAAAAATGGTCCCATCACTCAAAATCAGTTTGATGCATTTCAAGGACACAATTAGCAAAGACATGAAGTTGAAATGAAGTTTTTATGAAAAATATGTAGTAATAGCGTTTCCCAAAAATCGACGAGAACTGAAAACCTGAAGTTTCGTCAACAATGGGGCAAAATGAGCTCGGTTCTTTACATCGCTAACCTGTCTTACATTTTCTTTTACCAGTTTCACAATCGCTGGCCAAAAAGGTGCTTCACGACAACTCACAAATGCTTTAGTTTTGTGACTGCTAAATATTCACCACATTTGTAATGAATTTTAATAATTTAAATGCTTTGTTAGAGCGTAAATCGTTTTTACTAATGGTTTAGTTTTTACTTATCAACTGTCAAGTAGTTACAGATTGACTCATGACAAGTGTTAAAGTGGAAGGCTATTTAAAATGAAGCATCTTATTGGGACACCCTGTAGTTAATTTTGAATAATATTATGCGCAGCCTTAGTAGTTCTATTGTTTTTCTAAAGCCTTCTTATAACGTTTGTGTGTTGTTTTGTCACATCTAATGAAACCTAGTTGGTGAAAAGAAAAAAATAACAAAAACAACAAAGTGAAAAATATATCATCGTTTTAAGCATCTTTTTTGTCTTAACAAGCAATCAATAAAACATTAATCAAGTAAATACATTAATATTTACATTAATGATCATTAATATTTACATTAATAATGATGATGATCAAGATCATAGGCATCTTGACGCTTAATTTTCGTCATAAAATGACAAAAATAAGAAACAAAAAATAAAGCGAGTGAATTAACGTAATCATTTTCAGTTACAACAACAACAACAGTAACAATAACAGCGTAATTAAAGTCTACTGTTGCATTTGGCGTCGGTGTTGGTTGGTGTCGTTGTCGTTTTCGGTGTCATGATTATCTTTCATTACAACAGAAATTGTTCTGGCTCACAGTGTGTAACTGTCCGCCCATATGTCTGTGTTCACTTTATTTAAATGATCGTGTTTGGATTGTATTTCACTCAATTTAGTTTTTTTCTTCTCAGATTACATTTTAAATTAATTTTCTTTTTTATTTTGTAAGACCTTTTTGTTGTTGTTACTGCTGTATTTCATTGTTTTCATTATGAGAGTAACTCGTCAAAAACGTCGTCTTGCCTTTCCAATGGCAACTGTTGCCAATTTTTTGCCAGATCCCAGCTTCGTTTTGCTAACTGTGTGTAGTTTTGTTTCCCCTCAAAATTTTAAACTGGTTTTAATGGTTCAATTAAAGGAAAATTAAAAAATAAAACTGAATTAAGATTTAAACCTGTCTCGAGTAGTTTGTAAACGAGGTTGACAACCTAAATTTGTTTTTTTTTTTCTTAAAATTCATTAAAAGGTTGCCACTGAATCTCTTGGGAATTTCTCAGACATTAAATGAGAAAATTTTGAAAAAATTGTTTTTAATTATTTTCTCAAAAGGGCAACTTAATCGTCATTAAAAGTTTTTCTTCTATATCTAGAGAATATATGGCTAGAGCTGGGATCACACTCTGGTCTTAAATGCACCAACATGAAACACAATTTTTATTCTGCTTTGTTGCCGTAAAATTGTCTCAATTTATTTTACAAAAATAAATTACAAATTTTACTGAATCATTGTGACAATCTCTGACAATGGTAAAGCATCGATGACTAACAATGAATTTTCTTTAATGTCATACATGACTTTTCAAAGTAATTGTCCAAATTGTCATACATTACAGAAGTTGCTCTTGTCATGCAGGCGTCCGTATATTAGTGAGTAATAACTGACAATATCATCAAAAATCATTTTGCTTTATTTATTAATGGGGAGGTGTAGTAAAAACATCTTGCATCGTTCAGCATATAGTTGACTCATAACAGACAATGTCGCTAAATTTCAGCATGAAGTTGCCTCATAACAGGCAATGCCGTTAAATTTTAAGCATGAAGTCGACTCATAACAGACAATGTCACTAAATATCAGCTTTCTTTCGTTTAGTGGCATTCAATAACAGTGTCATAAATAACATAAATCCCTTTGTGTCATTGTAACCAATGAAATTTTATTTACGATAACTTCATATGAATTTCGACTTAATAATGATATTAAGACGATGATTCATCGGTGAAAATATCATAGTGAAAATGTCGTTCAAATACACCTACCCGCTGGTGGATGTGGTGGCACATTTTTGACATTTTGTTGCCACTTTATTACTTATCGAGTCGTTACACGATTTCCGTAGCAATAATTGTTATCGGCGAGGGCTACTGGCTAATGGTTATCAAATTTTGCTGTAACCACACTTAGCAGGTTACACACTTTATGCCACATTGGACAATCTGCTTGAGCGATTTGGTTGCATGGTTATCTCACCTAGAAATAATATGAACTAACCACCGACATCGTGCTATTTAAGATTGTAACACTTTTTCTTGTAGAATTTTCTTAAGTAGCAGGTCTAAGCGTTTAAGCCACAAACCATAGTGACGTTCAAAGTCAACATAATCCATGCAGTCAGTAAAATGCAGCGTAAATTGTTCGCAAGATTCATGGCAAAAAATTTTTTTTTTTTTTATTTTATTGCGCATTCCTACGAGCTGCTTCAAAGATATGACGCTTTTCGTCCAATTATAAAGACTCCACAACGATTCTGCAGCTGGCTGTGTCCTGCGTCGTATGACGTACTTGTGATATTTCTGACGTTTGTAATAATGCTTCCGAGATACGTGAAGCGATCGATACCCTTAGTCACACCATTTAGGACTAAGCGTGCGAAGTTTGTTGTTCCAATTCTTATCGATTTCATCTTCGATACGTTTATCTTCAGCCCATTTTCATGCAGCCTATTAAGTTTATTCCGTAGGTCCTTGGGGTGTATGATATCACAAACAGACATCGTCAACATAATCCAAGTCATGCAGATGTTGATTTAAGTTCCACTGAATGTCGGACGCTGCTTTCTTCTCGTTTTATGTAAAACAGTATCAAGTACGGTTGTGAAGAGTATTGGAGAGATAGTGCAGACTTGTCTGATTTAAACCGCTAGATGGCCCACCCTATATTATAAAATTCTTTACATTCGTCGTTCCCAGATAAACTCATTTCGGTCCTAAGGGTATTTCGCCAATATCTTTCTTTCTCTAATCCACACCAATCTATGTGAGCTAAGGCATAATTTTAATTATTTTGCACTTAAAAAATTCACTCTATATTTCTGAGACTAGTTTTTATTAGAGGGATTTCCCTTTTTTTTGAAACAGTAATGCCAGAATATTTACTAGGGAATTTTTTGCACGGTTGTGATTCATTACATTTTCTAATAAGTTAAAAAAAAAAATAGTTTTTACGCCTATTTGTTTGGCCCCATGTGTATACTACGTGTTTGTGATGTTTATTTTTTACAAAAAAATATTTAAAAAATATTCAGTGATCACGAGAAAGAGACTTTGTCCCGAAATTCGGCTTTGCCTTGCCTTACTACTGTGCTTACTCATAAATGACATATATTTTTTAAAAGTATAGAAAACAAATTTTTTACATTTTCATACTTACTCTGGTTCCACTGTTTATTTGATCCAGTGTTAATTGTGACAGAGTGTTGCCCATTAATGCTGTTTAAGCAAACAACAGCTTCTAAAAGTTCAATTTCCTTTGGCGTTTTTAATGAAAGCAAAAAAGAGAAAAGTCTTATGGTTTTTTTATTTTCTTTTGTCGTTTTCATTTCTCTAAAATACTTTTGCTTTTGTTATTCTTAGGTATTGTTACTGTTATTGTTATTGTAATTATTTGTAGTTGTCAGTGAATAGAAAAAATACCTTTAAGCCAAGTGTGAGACAAGAAATGAAATGTTAACAAAAAGTAAAAGCAAAACAATTACATCAAATGTCACATAAACATAATTAACAACGACAATAACAAAAAAATAAAGTAACACACATATACATAAAACGAAAAGTAAAGAATAGTGACGGAGAAAAAGCATTCCAACAGCAGTTACACACAGAAAAACAAGCGTTTTTGTAATCAAATTAAAAACATAAATAAAACAAAACAAAAGAGAAAACGTAAAAATGTACTAAGAGACAGAGAGAGAAAGAGAGGGAGAGTGAGAGATCATAAAAGAAAATGAGTGAGAGTTGTAGTTATAAAAAAAAGAAGTTTTCAAATTATTAACCAAACAGTCTATATAATGATAATGATGTCCCGTGTATGAGGCATGCAACGTTGCATTTATAAATGTTAAACTGGTGTGCCACAAAGAAAACAAGAAAAACCGGAGAAGCATAAAAAAACCAAACAACATGAATTTGTGTCTGCCACAAGCGTGTAATATTTTGCAGTTATTTTGTTCTCTTTTTTAACGTCTTCCTCTACGTCTCTAAACTTTTAACACATTTTGTTAAAACTCTTGTCTAAAACACCACTACGCACACATGCATACCTACCATCACTACTAAGTATCACTATTTGTTTATTGGTTAACAAGCAGCGCGCTCACCGAGCACTTTCAATTATTTATTTAGCTGTGTGTGTATGTACAGTATGTGTATGTACATATGCGTGTGTAAGAAAAAGTGCAACATTTCCAATTTGCAGTGCAAATTAGAAAAAGCGAAGTGAACAAACAAAAACTAAACAAACAAAGCCAGTGTAAAACGATTGAAATAAAAATAAAACAACAAACGCTTCACTATGAGTCGGTAAGTTTTTTAATTTCCTTTTTTTTAATTATATTTTGAACAAATTAACAATAATTTGTATTCATTTAATTTAATTTTTTCATTTTACACATTTTCATAATTTTTTTTCTGATTTATTTCTATAAATTTTTTTTTCTTTTTCAAGGTTTATTGACTTTTTTTTTAATAAATAACGGAAAGAGGATGTAGTTTTTCAATTTGTTAAATATTTATTTACTTTTGTTTTTGTTGGTAGTAGTTAAAGTAATTAATTGCCTTATTAGAGTGGTGGTTTTATAATCAAGTGTTTTACAAAAATTAATAAAAAAAAATATTTTAAATTCAACGGGAAGAAAAATATTTTAATTTCAATTATAAAATTTTTTGCCAACATGCAAATATACTTTTGCTTTTCTTTTTATATTAAAAACAAAAATTCTTCAAATTGTTTCACTATGCATTGCAATCACATTTAAATAAATTCAACAATATTTTCTCAAACCAATTTTTTTTTTTTTTTTTTTTTTTTTTGCCAGGGACCATATTGGCTCCATTGCTTTCCTCTACATTGTTTCAGTGTCAGTAATCTAGTTGATTTTCAAGCTAAGTAGATGATTAATCTACTATAGCTCGCCTCCATATGATTGTGTGTAGTGGTGAAGATTTTAGCTAAGTGGTGGTGGTGATCCTTACTTAGCATTGTAATCTTATCCCAGTAGTTGGCGTTATCTCTTGAACATTCGTCTGATGTTTGTCATCTTCGCCAGAGGTATGCGAGAAGTGTCAGGGAGGCTTTTTTCTGTATTTGTTTTTAGGTGGAGTTGTCTGGAAGGAAGAAATTGAAGCCTTTTTTATTATTAAATATTCGAAACCACAATTAAATTTTTTTTGTCATGTCCTCTGCCAGGGCTCGAATCTTAGTCGTTTGTGTTGTTATGAGTGCGCTCTAACCACTACACCACGCCACCTAGTGGCTATAATGGAGATAATACACTATATTTTCTGACAGACTAGAATGACAAAAGTATTGCCAGATTCTAAATAAGCGCTGGTCTAAATATAAACCGATAGATGGCCCGATATATGTATATATATATAGGGATTGGAGATGGCTTGGTGTAGTGGTAAGAGTGCACGCAGACAACGAAGTCTAATTCATGGATTTTAGCCATTGCAACTATACAAATATGCACTCGTGCATTATTTTAATGGAAAAACAATTTTTCCTTTACCTGATCATTTAGCTTACATCACTTACGAGAAAATGCTACCTACTGGGAAAAAATTACATTGCTAAATAAGGATTACCACCACCACTTAGCAAGAATCTTTACCACTACGCAATCATAAAGAGGCTACAGTAGATTAATCATCTACTTAGCTTAAAAACCAACCTGATTAATGAAACTGTAACAAGGCAATAGGTGCATTGTGGAAAGCTAATATGCTTCCTAGAGTCACGAAAAAAAATATATATGATAAAGGGTACGCCATCTAACGTTTTTTTTCAACTAGTGCTTATTTAGTGAATGGTAACACTTAGCTCATGTCTGATTTGACAGATATATAGTTTTAGCCTTCCGCTGAACGAATATGGTTGTGTATACGCTTAAACAACGCTGGGAAATATTGCGTGCGATCGACTTATAGAAGATGCCGATTTTGCCAAAAAAAATCCATCTTTTCAGATGAAGCTTATCTTGGCGGGTATGTAAACAAGCAAAATTGTGGCACTTGGGGCACAGGAAACCCGCACGCATACATTTAAAAGCCGATAAACCCAAGACGAGTCACTGTTTGGTGCGGATTTTGGTCCAGAGGCATAATTGAGCCATTTTTCTTCGAAAATAAGCAAAGAGTGGCCGTTACAGTCAATGGCGATCGTTATCGGGCCATGTTGAACGAATTTTTGTTCCCAAAAATCGTGCCACACAGCCGAAGCTACACTCTATGTTTTGCGCCCTGTTTTTGAAGATCGCATTATCAGCCGCAGAGCTACTATCGTTTGGCCACCTCGGAGCTGCGATTTGACACCGTTGGACTATTATTTGTAGGATGCCGTCAAAGATAAGTGTTACGCCAACAAGCTAGAGACAATTGACGCTTTAAAGGACAATATTCGTGAAGCCATTGGTGAAATACAGCTGCACACAATCGATAATGTGCTTAAAAATTTGGTCGATGGAGTAGGCTACTGTATGGCCAGCCGAGGCAGCCATTTGAATGAAATTATCTTCCTTTATTAAGCGAAAGGATTGTACTTTCAAATAAAAAAAGAAATTTGAGAAAATATTCAGTAGTTTTTTTTAGAATTTTCAAAAAAAAAATTATTTGGCGGACCCTTTATATATATATATGTATATGGAAAAGCCTTGCCAAAATCATAGCATATATAGCAAGCAAACCTTTTCTGAAAATCTTTCTTCTTCATTAAAGAGGTCCAGTCAGCATGTTCGTCGCCGGCTAAGGGACTCCCAAATTTCAGAGATTTCCCGTTTTATGGACTTACTAATTATTTCTATTTTTAATTATACTCGAAAAGATTCAAAAATACACTGCATAAGTATCGAAACGCCGGTTTTGTCTTCTCTAAAGTCTTTAAAAAAACTGTGATGTTTCACGTGGACAAACAACCACCATAGATAGCCCTTCTCAAAAATATATGTATGTTTCATTCAGTGAAAAAAAAAAATGTATTTTTGTGAACTAATGTAATACAAAAATATGTTTTCAGTATTTGATTGATCATTTAAACTTTGATTTCAAAAATGAAAAGTAAAAAGCGTTAAAGCGGCTTTTGCTGTCAAATGTGTTAAACGAAATGACTCATAAGCAAATTATTTAGATACCTACCGCCTAATAGTAGAATGAAACAAAAAGAAATAATAATTTTAAAAAAATATATTGATATCTTTTAGTTTGAAGATCACGTTTGAATGATTGTTACATTTTATCATCATTTTTCCTTCTTATTAGTGAAGCGTAAACGTGATGTTGTTGTTTTTATGACGATAAATAATTTTTTTTTTATTTATTAATACGTCGTGTTTAACATATTTTAACGATGATGAGTTATTGGCGATCAAGTTATAAAAATAAAAAATTAAATTAAAAACAAAAACAAACAAAAAATATTTAAAAAAATTATCACTTTTTGTTTAATAAATAGCCGACATATCCGTGAATTTTTTTCATTTTTTTGGTTTTAACGTTTCGTTTTCATTTTATTTATTTTCTTTAATTTGTTTTCTTAGTTTTCATTTATTATTGTTATTGCTATTTGTGTTGTTGTTATTATTGAAGGTTAATTAGCAACAACAACAACCAAAAAACCGACAGTCACAAAATGTTAAATTCAAACAATTTTAAAGCGTTTACCTTTATTAGATTTGCTGGGGCTATACTTAAATAAATATTTGTGTGTTTGTTTGTTTGTTTGTTTTACTTTGAAAACCAATTTCTGTTTAAAATTGTCGTTCTAAATCAATAGCTTTTAAAAAGAGCATATAATACTGTTTGATAGTTCAATACGTTTTATGTTTTCTTTTTTATTACCATCTCACTTGAGTAATAAGATCTTCCTAAACACCTAATAGCATGTTCACACGACATGATTTTTTCGTCATTCGCTGTCTTTATTCACAATTTAACCCCTAATTATGAAAACGAGTGACCCATCATTCAGATTGTTCATACAAAATTTTCTTAAATAAAATTTTAAGTTCATTTTATTTTTTATGAATATGGAGGTATATTTTCATGCTGGTTGCGGTAACAATGCGAAACTTAATTCATGCGTTTTTACCATGGCAACTACACACATATGCACTTGTGTATTTTCCTAATGGAACAGCACTTTTTCCCCTTACTATATGATATCTTTTTACTTCAAACAACGGAAGCGGCCCAGGTTTGAGTTCCCAGCAGAGGACATGACGAAAAAATATTTTTAATTGAGGTTTCGAGTGTTTAATGAAGAGACTTTAACCTTCTTCCAGACAAATCTATTTAAACAAGCCCTCTGGCCTTCCAGCTTATCTCTGACGATGATGACAAACATCAGACGAATGATCAGGAGAAAACGCCACCCACTGCGAAGAAATTATAATGATAAGTATCATCATTTAGCAAGGATCTTCACTACTGCACAATCATATGGAGGACTAATCATCTACTAAGCTTGAATTTCAGCTGCATAATGAACGGAACAAAACAATGGATGGGTTGCTTTGTGAGAAATCATTGCTCCTAAGAGTATTAAAAGAAACAAAACTCCGTTGCTGGGACAAAATTACAATACTAAGTTATGATCAGCACCTCTACTTAGTAAGGATCTTCACCACTACACAATCATATGAAGGCGAGCTAAGTAGAGTAATGTAGCTCCTTATTCGCTAGTAAAAGTTATGCGCTTTTAAGATATAGCCATGACTGTGTTGGCTTACAAACCCACCCATGTGAGATTTTCCACTTAGACAAACCAAAAGCATAACTTAAATAGACGGATAGCTGATATTTGACTACCGACAGGGACAATCAAACTTAATATTGCTCAGTTAAGTTCGGTAGATGGCAAAAGTTGTTGGTAGATGGCGCTAAAATGTAATATCTCTGGTAATATTAATTGCATCCAACAACGTTATAGCTTGTTTTAAAGATGAAACTACAAACTTTACTTTTTTAGCAGGCATTAGAAAATCGTATTATCCTGTGAAGAGCTATCAACGTTTTAAAGTGAGTAAAAATTCGTAACATTATCATCATATCTTGCTTTCCTAATTTAGAAAACGAAAAAATGACTCACAGACTGCTGAAAAATTTACGCAGACGTTGCAAGGGAGAAAACATTTGAAGAGCGAAAGAAAATTTAATTTTCATTTGCGATTCTCTGATAAAACGGAACGAAATCGAACCATTTCAGAAGCGAATGATTACGATCGATGAAAAGTGGATTATTTACGACAAAAATATGCGAAAAAGGACAAAGCCAGGTGAAGTCAGTATTGACATCAAGAAATATAAATTTGTGTCTCTAGTGGTATGATAATATTAGCTCATTATGAGCGTATACATCCCGATCATACGATTGATTCTGATCTGTACTGTCAACAATTAACGAGATTGAAGCAAAAAAATCAACTGAAACGTTCAGAATTGATCAAAAGAAAAGGTGTTGTTTTCCATCGTTACTACGCCAGACAAAACACATCTTCGATGACTCAGCAGAAACTTAGAGAGCTATATAGACCAGATATTCCTCCCGACTTTGTCTAAGTCGATTATATTTAGCTCATTCCACGATTTAGTCATTTCTGCTGCTTTGTTGTCTAGTTGCCGACGCCAAGTATGGGTTATGACGCCTAACTCCTTCTGTTTTCTTAAGGATTCCAGTCGATGGCATTCCTTGTTACGTCGTCTTGTAGCCTGCGCAGCGTATGGCCAATCTATTTCACTTGATTTCAATAGCTATAGGGGTATGGTGTGTTGTCTCTAGGGAGATCGAATATTCGACTTTTTTCAAAAACCGGTTTTCGAATAATCGAAAAGTAGCACTTTTTAATAAACTGGTTTTCATTTAATAATAATTTTAAAAACCGGTTAACCGGTTCTTTTATTTAAATAAAATTGTTCCTAATTCTTGGTCCACCACGTCGTTTTAAAAATAAACAGAAGCTGATGGAGAGCTTAAAATTAAAGTGGCTATCAATACTAACAATAATTCTAACAAATCTCATAAAAACTATGCCAATATGGTGTGCGGAAGCAATGAAACACAAAGTTTATTACACAAAGTACTGAAAAAGCTTAAGTTTCGAACTACTCGAGCTACTCAAGGAGCGAATTTCGTTTTCGATGTATTACTTGGTAGAGAATGGAATTAAAGGTTTGTTATTATAGTTGTAATTTAGGCGCCTGAGATAACAAACATTAAATGTTGTACTTCGAATAAGTCTATTAGTAATATACGAGTACTTAATTGCCTTGACAAGAAAATTTGCTCAGATTTCAAGGAGCACGGTATGTAAATTTATACACCACGTAATTAATAGTATGTGTGTCACTGTGGTATGTTGGATAAAAACCCACCTTCCAACTAAGAAGTCGTCGGTTCAATCCCAGGCGACACCATCTGACAATTTTGAACAGCTATATCACCTTACAACATTACTAGCGTTTGGTTATGTGTATTTACGCTGTAAAAAACTTCACTAACTACTATATCTACCGTTCGGAACCCGCTTTTGTTGGTTTGTGGGCTTTCAATGAGTCTAGTTGATCATTCTCCATATATAAAAATCAATATTTATTTACAGAAGATGAGAAAAGGTTATATTTGCTCAAGAGTGCAAATCTTTTCCGATCTACCTTGGTTTTCACGTTCTTTGTGAGGCGTTCAAGGTTATACAAATAGTTAAACGATGAGCATATTTTCAATACAGGAAATATACAAATGTATACAAATTATACTTATTTAAGTTAACCGGCTATTCGTGTTAAATTAACCGGTTTATTCGGTATTCGAAAAATTAAGATTTTGAAAAATCCGTATTCGACAAAACAAAAAAACCGGTTAAAACCGGTTGAATAATAACCGTTTTATCTCCTTAGTTGTCTCCCATAGTTGATGGTCGCTTATAGTGTTTGGCTAAAAAATTGTCAAGTTTTTACATAGGCCTCGATTTCTTCTTAGGCTTTGTATGGCGTTTAACCACGACTTGCGGCATCCACACTTCAGAAGCATACAAAAGTACAGATTTCACGCAGCTGTTAAACACGTGATGTTTAGTGCGTATTGAGAGATAATTCGCTTTCAATATCTTTGCCTGGATATGTATTAGCTTCTCGATATTCGCTGCAGTCGTCCAAATGCCGCTCTTACTCTGATCTTGAATGATGTTTTCCGTGGTACTGCTGTTAATTCTTATGGCTTTGGTTTTCTTCATATTTATCTTAAGTCCAACCTTGCGAACCAGTTTTTCCAGGTCTTCTAATTTTAACTGCATGTTGGATATTTTGTGTGAGTGTGGACAAATAATATCTGCTTAATCCAGATTTCGCTCATGATCTCATCCAGTACGATGGTAAATAGTGGAGGTTAAGTAAAGGGTCCGCTAAATAAATTTTTTTTTCTTGAAAATGCTATAAAAAAACTACTGAATAATTTTTCAAATTTCTTTTTTTATTTGAAAGTACAATCCGTCCGGTTAATAATGGAAAATAATTTCATTCAAATGGCTGCCTCGGCTGGCCATGCAGTAGCCTACACGATCGGTCCAATTTTTAAGCACATTATCGATTGTGTGCAACTGTATTTCACCAATGGCTTCACGAATATTGTCCTTTAAAGCGTCAATTGTCTCTGGCTTGTTGGCGTAACACTTATCATTGGCGGTACCCCACAAATAATAGTCCAACGGTGTCAAATAGCAGCTCCGAGGTGGCCAAACAACATCAGCTCTGCGGCTGATAACGCGATCTTCAAAAACAGGGCGCAAAACATCGAGTGTAGCTTCGGCTGTGTGACACGTAGCGCCGTCCTGTTGAAAGCTAATGTTGCTAATATCTTCCTCTTCAATTTTTGTGAACAAAAATTCGTTCAACATGGCCCGATAACGATCGCCATTGATTGTAACGGCCATTCCTTGCTCATTTTCGAACCCTTTAGATATCGATTTCGGTCCCTTTAGATAACCTTGCTTTACTCCAGCGTTAGTATGGAATTGTTGACTGTTGTTGTTGTTATGCTCCCGTTGTGAAGAACAGACAGCTCTGCATCCTCGTACATTGCCCTTATTATTCGGATTATTTCCTGGGCTACTACTTTTCGTCATTCCCAGTATACTCGTAATTTGTATATAAATTAACACAACTTATACAAAAAATTAATTTACTGTGGTTTTTATTGCTCGAGTTTCAAATCATTAGGCTTCGACACAAAAGTTAGTTCAGATTACGCCTCACTTAAGCTGGTTACAAGGTTGCACTAATGGTTGAATGCAAGCCATCACTACAGCCATTACGCTGATAGCTTTTTCATATTAAAATATTCAGGCAGAATGAATTGTACTTGCTTAGCCTTCTACTATTTTAAAGGCTTCAACTGTTAACATAAGCATACTTTTTTTACTTAAGCAAACTTTTTTGGATATACATACTTCTGATACTTTATTTATTAGCAAACATTTTAAACAATTTTTTATGAAAATTAACAAAATGACAAAATTTTAATATAAGCATACTTTTTTACTTAAGCAAACTTTTTTGGATACTTCTGATACTTTATTTATTAGCAAATATTTTAAACAATTTTTAATGAAAATTAACAAAATGTAAAAATTTTAACATAAGCATACTTTTTTTACTTAAGCAAACTTATTTGGATTTACATACTTCTGATACTTTATTTATTAACAAACGATTTTGAACAATTTTTAATGAAAATTAACAAAATGACAAAATTTTAACATAAGCATACTTTTTTTACTTAAGCAAACTTTTTTTGGATATACATACTTCTGATACTTTATTTATTAGCAAACAGTTTAAACAATTTTTAATGAAAATTAACAAAATGACAAAATTTTATTTGCAAAACAAAACTACCTTATAAAATAAAATTTAAAATAATAAAATACACTTTCAATCTGTAAAAAAAAATTTCAAATTATATTCAAGCGTATGTTTATTTTGAAATCAAATTACAAATTAAAGTATTTGCTCAATTTGATTTTTAATAGATGATCACAACCAATCCCACATTATATCTTTTTCACTTTACCTAAGTGATATTTAGTATGATGACCTATTCTGAAATGTCTTCTATTTCAAACTAAACATGATTTGAAATAATCCAGTCAATATACCTAATAAGTCAGCAAATAAAAATCCGTCATAGATGATTTGATTACACATTTTATGAGTACAACGAGCAAAACAAAATTAAAGAAAAAGTAATTCAAGATAAAATGATTTGATATTAATACCCAAAAGCATATTATATTTTCCACAAAAACATAAAAAATATAAAAATATAATGTGAATAAGTGACTTGTTATTAATAAATCTTTTAATGCAGTTGCTTTTAATTTAAATATTGCAAAAACAAACTCGTTTTAGTAATTATGCTTAAATATTTTATATCAATTACTTACTCGTACGAGTACATACTTTTATTTCGTAACTGCAAAAAAAATTAATTTAAATAAATATGGACTTTTTTTTTATATAAATTTTCTTTGTAGTACTATTTGTAAAGACAAGTAATAAAAACAAAAAACCACAGCTTAGGAAGTAAATTAGCTGTCAAATAATGAAATGTCAAGAATGTAGCTGTCAACCTTAAACACTTATTAAGTGAAAAAATTGGGAAATGCTACACTTTTGAACAAAAACTTGTAATCGTGAAAATTTACTGTTTGAAAAATTGAGCGAAAACAACGCGTTTTTTAACAAATTTATCTTTAGTGATGAGGCCCATTTCCAATTAGGCGGTTAACAAGCAAATTAACATCAACTCGTCGATGTTCGCAACAATTGTCCATCACCAGAGTAATTTTGCTCAACATTTTGCCAATAGATCTTCACCTTCACTCTTATAAAGTTCGGCTCGTTCAGGATTTAAATCAGCCGACCATTATTTTCGTCGAACGTTTGTGAATTGACTGTCTGAAGAACTGAACGAAAACAGTGTATTTTTTAACAAAATCTTCTTTAGTGTTGAGGCCCATTTTCAATTAGGCGGTTAACAAGCAAATTAACATCAACTCGTCGATGTTCGCAACAATTGTTCATCACCAGAGTAATTTTGCTCAACATTTTGCAAATAGATCTTCACCTTCACACTTATAAAGTTCAAATCGTTCAAGAATTAAAGCCAGCCGACCAGAAGAACTGAACGAAAACAACGCATTTTTCATCAAAATCATCTTTAGTGACGAAGCCGATTTTCAATAAGGCGGTTATATAAATAAACACAATTGGCGCTTATGGAGCTCACAAAATCCACCAACAGTCCTCGAAAACTATTACATCTAAAGAGAGTGGGTAAGCGGCATCATCGGCCCCTATTTTTTCGAAAACGAGCAAGAAAACGACGTCACCGTGAATTCACTACCCATGATAAACAATTTTTTGTGGCCACGATTGGTTAATGTAAGCATCAGCGATCCTTGGTTTAAGAGAATGGCGCCACAAGCCTCTCTTCCAGCCAAACAATTCCGTTATTGCATGAAAAATTGTGATTTCACGGCGCTAGATTATTTTCTCTGGGGCCATTTGAAATACCGGGTTTACATAAAGAAACCACAAACAACTGACATTCTGAAAGATGAAATTCGACGACGACATAAGCGACATTGACGAGATAAGCGAAGCTTTGTAGCAAAATGTGGTTCAAAATTAAGAGCGGAGGTCTGCAGACTCGCTAGAGGTGGACATTTGCCCGACATCATATTCCATTACTAATTGCCATATTTCTACTTTGTATTGGTATGAATAAAACGAAATTTGTCAAAAAAAAAAAGTTATTTTGAGCCAATTTATTCCTTAACCTCAAATTTGCCCATCCTTTTTCCCTCGTTTCTATAAGGTTTGTGCCACATACGAGTATGTATAGTATTTGTCTTTATAAAGAAAATGTTTGACCCTCCCGCTGACATATTTATGAAGATAAATGTTTTTTATGGCAGGTAATAACTAATTGTTTCGTGGGAAAAGAATATAAGCCAAAAATACCCCTTGACCCCTTATTAGATACTCAAATTGCACGTTTTAAAAATGTACTTTTGTACAAGACATTTTAGTTGATAAATATTAGCAAACAATCAACTTTGCGTTAAGAAGAGAAAATGTCATTTCAGAAGAAAAATTAATAATTTGGCCCGTCACCCTCCGATTTTAAAGTCACACAGTTACAAAGACATACGCCATATTACAATACATACCACATTGATCAAATAGTTCCACGAATAACCCCCGTGTGGTGGTCCCATTAATTTTTATTTTATTTTTTTTTTTTTTTTTTTTGTTAATTTGGTCATATCTTGACATTTGCAAAAACTACGTAGCCAAGAGTACATCCAACTCTATGGGTGCAGGTGCTGTTTTAGATTTTTCGAAATGGATTTAAATTTGCAATAACGAACTTGTATTAAATTTTGCCTAAAATAGGGTCTTAATGGTGCGCGAACGTTGAAAATGTTGGAAAAGTGTTTCGGCAACGATTCTCTAACGAAACCGATTATTTACCAGCGGCACGAGCAGCTCAAAAGTGGTCGTGAGTCAATCGAAGATGATAAAGGCAGCGGAGACCATCGAAATTGAAAACAACAACCGCAAATTAACCATCAGAAAGATAGTGAAGGACTTGAACGTTGCCTATGGATCCGTCCAAGACATTTTGGTTAATGAGTTTGGGTTTCCGTCGTGTATCAGCAAAGTTGATGCCAAAAGACCTCAATTTCATACAAAAAAAAAAACATGTTGAATCGCAAAAGACATGATTTGAGGGGCTGAATTCTGAAACCCACATTCATCAAAAGGGTCTTTACTGGAGACGAGACGTAGGTTTATGAGTACGACACGCAATCCAGATATTAGGAATGTGAATGGCGTTCACCAAATGAGCCGAAACCAAAAATCCATCTCGTTTTCAGTCAACAAAGAAGGCAAAGCTCACAGTTTTCATGGATTACAACGGTGTAGGGCATCATGAATTTTTGCCAGAAGGCCAGTAAACAAAGAGTATTATTTGGGCGTTATGAAACGTTTGCGTGAAGCAATTCGCCAAAGAGACCAGAATTGTGGGCAGAAAACTCGTGGATTATGCACCATGATAACACACCGTCGGACATTGCCATTAATATTCGCAATTTTTTGACGAAAAAGCAACAAATAACATCCAACAACCACCGAATTCACCTGATTTGACTCTCTGTGACTTCTTTCTGTTCCATCGAGTTAAAAAACTATTACGCGGCAGCAGCATATTGCAACTAAACATATATTTTTAAATTTTTATTTTTTGTATGTGGATAGGTGAGGTGTCGTGGTGTAGTGGTCATAGAGCATGCATAACAACATAAGCGGCCCAGGTTCGAGCCCCAGCAGAAGACATAAAAAAATTAAATTTTGGTTTCGTGTAGATAATAAATAGACTTCAACACCCCTCCTAATAACTCCATCTTTAAAATAAAGAAAAATTCCCCATGATGTTTTGGCTTAAATAGGTGTGGGGCCGAAACTGCAGGCGGCGACACGTGTTTGTACTTACACTCACGTGTCACTAAGCCTGACCAGAGGTATTCTAGTACCACAGGAATAGGGAGACCCATGGATTCCGTTCTCTGCCCGATTGTTGGATAGGCCCCCTTGTGGGAGCTTCGTGGTGGCTGTGGTTTAAACCTAAAGCGCAAACATAGCGCGAGCTCGGTGTGGTGTTGCATCTCCTCAACTGGCTGCTATGACCCATATCACGGCAGGAGCTTAGATAGTCTCTGACTCCTCAGCAAGGTGTGAAGTGTCCTAACAACACGCCTTCGAATTGGTAGTCACTTGTGATAATCACTCGTGGGTATCATAGGTGGGGGCGCTGGTGGACGTATCGTATTCACTCGTGCCATTGGGGCACCGTGGAGTATTTTGCACGGCAAAGACTCACACCCAGATGACACCTGACATCACTTAGCAGGGATCTTCACTACTACACAATCGTGTGAAGGAGAGCTACTTAGCATGAAAATCAGCTTGATTAATAAAACTGAAACAAAGCAATAGATGCTTTGTGGAAAGCCAATATGTTCCCTAGAGGAGTGATGGAGAAAAAAAATATTAGATCTAAGTCCGAATTCAAACGGATCTTAAAATAAAAAGTACCATAGTGAATTTTTATTCCGATAGCAATAAATCCTCACTAACCCAGAATCTTAAAGGAAATAGAATAAGTCATTTGACAGGTACCCTCTATGGAAATGAAGTCAAAGTTCAAGAAATTACTTGCAACTTTTAAATGTAGTCACACAAACTGAACGAATGTGCTTCTTTTAAGTCAAAGAAAGCTAAATAAATAATAACTTAAGAAGAAATTAAATTTTAAATCATTGTAATGCAAGTAAATATATAATTTCCTCCCTTTTCATCGTTTCAACGCCTATTATCAGCGCTATGATTCAATTAAATAAAGCTGAACTCCGAAAAAAAGTAAAAATCCTTGAAATTTAATTAACATTTCCAAAGAAATATTAAACAGAAGAGAGATAAAAAAGAAGTAAAAATAATAATAAATAATGAAGTGGTTATTGTACTACTTATGTATGGTACATACATACATACATACATACATAAGTATGTACATAGCACGTACTTTGTGTTCTTAAACAATATAAATTTGAATTTTTCTTTAATTTTTTGTTCATTTTTTTTTTACTATAAAAATTATTATTTATTTAAATTAATTGTAATATCCCGTGTCTCAATGCTCATGAAATTCAATTCACTTCAGTTTAATAAATTCAGTTGTGAGAGTATTCATCATCATCATCATCATCCCATTTAAACAAGCTGACCGCATAAATATATTGAATTTCAAATGCAAAAAAGATGAAGATGAAGACGATGACGATGATGACAACGACAATAACGAAAGAATAAAAATGCACGAATTAAAAGACATACAGTTTGACAAGGATAGTCGGGGATGTACTTTTTTTTATATATAAGACCAGCACCCAGGCGATGGCCCCTACTCATGCAGTGCATTGTGATGGTACTAGGAAAATATGTTATTGGAAGGAGGACAGAGGGAGTAGTGTTTATGGACGTTAGATTTAAATTTACTCATGTCGTAAGTGGCGGGAAATACTTTCGCCGGAAGATTATTCCATAACCAAAGAGTGCGACCAAAGAACGAATTCTCCCTATAATGCGTTGTGCGATTTACTGGACAATCAACTACAAAGGGATGCGGTCTACTTCGTAAAATAAATGATTTTTCGGAATTAATTCCTTAATTTCGTGAGAACACATTCCGTTATAGTACCGATAGAACAATGAAATCCACGCCACATTGCGCCGGTGCTCCAATAAATCGATAGAGTTGGCTACCCTACCGTTATTGATGAGCTTCTTCACCCTCTACTGTACGCGGTCGAGAAGCTCCAAAATAGACTTTGATGCACCGACCCATACATGTGAGTTGTATTCCATTTTGGATCGGATATAGGCCTTGTAAATATTAAGGAGATCAGATGGAGTGAAGTATTTTTTGCACCGTCTAAAAAAACCAAGGCACTTGAATGCTTCTTTCGACACTTGAAATATGTGAGTATCTGAGAGTATCTGATTCCTCAATATCCACATTACCCATTGACACAGATGACAGCACACCACCACGTCTGTGTGTTAAAAAACAACATTGGGTCTTACGTGCATTAAAATCGACCCTGTTCGCACGACCCCACTCAGAGACCTTCCTCAGGTCACTTGTGAGTATGACGTTCATATTCATCCTTCTTGCCCCAACCTCCAAAAGGCTCGGTCTACGATCAAAATAATATGAGTGACAAATGTTGCTGTCATCCGCAAAAGGGTAGACAGGAATAGAAGTGAGAAGAAGAAAGTCGTTAAGAAATATTAGAAAAAGAGTAGGAGAAAGAGTAGAGCCTTGCAGTACCCCTGAGTTTACCCTAAACTCGTCGGATGAGACCCCATCTATAACCACTCTTATAGAGCGATCTCTGAGAAAGCTCGATATAAATCGAGAGAAGTGACTACCGACACCAAAAGCATTAAGAATGAGACTCTCATGCCAAACTCTATCAAACGCCTTTGAGATATCCAGAGCCACAACCTTACCCTCGCCAAAACCATGAATGGACTTGTTGCATTTCTCCGAGAGCAACGCCAGCAGGTCACGAGTAGAACGGCCCTTTCGGAAACCGTACTGGCGATCGCTAAGTAAATCGTTGGACTCCAGATATCCCACAAGGTGGTGAATAATTATACTCTGCATAACCTTGGAGAGTGCGGAACAAACTGCTATTGGTAGTTCTCAGGGTTACTAGCCTCGCCCTTTTTGGGGATTGGCGTTACATTACATTGCTCAACTACATCTTGTAGAGTTTAAATGAATTATGCCCCACAATACTATGATATAGTTCTAGACTAGTTCCAACTATAGTTTTGGTTAACGTTTTCTCAAATTTTCTAAATTATTTTAGCCTGACTATGTTGTTCTAGGTCCATTTTTTTCTATAGCTATCAACTCGAATAACTTTTTGTTCACTATTCTGCCCTACAGGTTCTCTTCGCTTGCTCACTACTTCTTCCTCTCTACAACCTATTTTCTTAATACCAACAGAATGCTCTACATGAATAGTGGCCATCCTCTGAGTGTTGTCCTTAAGCTAAAAAAAATTAACACATCGAAGACTGCATGTGATAACTTTTTAACTAAAACACGATAAGGACCTATTTAGTGGAGATTTAAATGGTTCTCAGCAGTTAAGCAAGAGAAGAGTAGAACACTTAAGCGGTGTAAAGTGATACTGCTCAGGAATCTGACGCAATACTTCAAAAAATCCTTGTGAACGTTATGTTTTGAACAACATAACAAACATCACTATAAAGAAAATTGCATGGAGATTAATGGTTTAGCCAAAAGTCCTCAATTCTTAAATAAAGAAAACGTACTATACCCAGACTGTACAACCCTAAATTACAACTAAGCTATGGTTCGCTATAAGTGAAGAATTTTCGAAACAAAATTATTTGCTAAACAATTGTAAATTTAAAAAAAATAATGTTCCAAAGTTAGTTAACTATTAGCCATAAAGTCTCGAAAATAATTTTGGATGGCCCAATAGAAAAAATTTTCTTCGCTAACTGCTCGCCAAATATTTATAAATGATATTAAACTCTTGTTTTTGTCGATTAAAAGTGCTCAACAGAGCATAGATTGTATGGCATAGAAACAAGTAAGCAATTTTTCCTCTTTTTAGCATGGAGAGGCGAAAAAAAATGCAAAAGCAGAAGTAACGGCAAGAACAAATGTTCGTTCTCGAACTAAAGACGAATGTTTAGTGATATCAAAATGAAAAAAATTAAAAAAATTGTATTATTAGCGAATATTTAGTGATATCGTTAAAGATATTCGCTTTAGATATTGCCAAAGATTTGCTGTTGATATCACAGGCAAAATTTGGAAATCGAAAGGTTTGCTGTCACAAACTGAGTGAAGGGTAAACACTATGAGTTGTTTTTCGTTTCGTTTCCAATAGTCGTTTTCGAATGTTTGTCAAACGTTCGAAGATGATGTTATTACCGAATGTCGTGGTCAAGCGGAAGGTGTCACTTAAGAAAAATTACTCGTTGGAGTTGTTGCTTTTTAATATACTTTGTATTGATACTTTGTATTGCCTATTGATGAATAACTGAACGCAGCTGCAATTTGTCGCCGGATAATTATCTGCATTGTTTCTATTTAAGTTTTTTTAAAATCTTTCATTTTTGAAAAGAATATTAGTCTAACCGTAGTATAAGCAAGCAAAGACCCATATAGTCACGCTTGACCGACAATAACTTATTTGTGTTTCATTTTTAAGTAACATCTTTATGATTTTTGTTGTCTTAATGGCTGTTTAACTTTAAAATTGTAACTTTTTTTTACTTATTTAAATTCATTTTCTTTTTATTATTTAAGACACTGCTTACAAGCTGTGTAGTCTTTAGATTATTGTCTGTATGAGCAATTTTTTTTGCTGCTCTTTCTTAAGTTGAAAATAATTTAAACAACAGCTGGTCGCGTATAGATTAGGGAAAATGTTAGATTTGGTTTAGTGTGGGTTGACGTCGCCGCCGTCATCGTTAGAAGACGGAAACACCAATTGAAGTTTTATTTAAATTGGCTTTTATTCGTTTATTCGCATTTAACGTGAAAACATTTTAGATTTTTGTTTACTTACTACTAAACGAGTAAGTACACCATTTTTGAATAAAATAAAAAACTAAAAAAAACACAGAATTATCTAAATACTTTGATTCTCGACCGAGGAGGATCTGTATACAAATTCTGAGTTTAAGCACTTTGGAAAGCGAATTTTGTGATTTTTGATATTGTAGTCTAATATGCTTTCAATGATTTTGAAGTCCCTCTTCTTTTTAATAGAAAACTATTACACAAACACATCAAACGTAAAAAATATCAAATATCATTTTCAAATCATTGTCAAAATTAAATTAACGATTAAATCAACTCATTATAATACAAACAAAATTCTTTCTTCCAAATTGAGTTGTAAACACTTTCCATTAAATGCAATTAGAAATGGTGTAATAATACTGCCAAATGTTAAAATAATAGACAATGAAATAAAAAATTAAAAAATCAAATAATTTTGTGTCTTTAAGTATGACACTTAAATAGTCACTCTTACTTTATTTAAATGTCTACACACGCCAAACAATAACACACTTTAAGCACCACTGCTTACCGCACCCTACCTTCTAACGTTGTCAACCATTAAAAATTTTAGAAGCAAAGAAGTAAAAGTTTAGCGGCAAAGAAAATAAAAAAATATTTAGACGGTTTTAGGCCTAATGAGACTGTACCCTACAGCAATAACATGAGTCGTAAATAACTTTCTAAAAAGTAAGGATTGGGTCTGACTGCCTCTTAATAATAAAGTTGTAATTGTAGTGCAGTTAACAATTTTAAAGTGAATTTTGGTTGAAGTAATTTAGTGCCACGCCACAACTCCTACAAAACAATCCACTTAATTAAAGCTTGATTTTCAAAATGTTTTTTGTACGGGCCAAAAGTAAAAATAGATTCATAATTGACCACAAAACGAAAAATATAATTTTTCCTTTGATACGACGAATAGAGACGAAACAATAACAACATTTTCCACTTCTTCTTATGTCATTTGGCTCGCAGTGGAGCATAGGGCATCAACAAAATTTCGCCATTTACTACGGTTCTTCACTACACTCTTTACCTCCTTGAAAGAATATCTTAATTGTTGTATGTCCTTCTTTAGCGACTTGCAGGTTTCGTCGGAGGACTTGTCTGTACATCTCGGTTGTTTCCGCTGAGTATGCCTAATCCAATTCCACCCCCTCTTTCAGATATTCAGATGTATCAGCATCTGTTTACATTTGATCCACAATTTCTCGTTTGATATTGTATTGGGCCAACAGATTTTGATTCATCGTTTTGTACAAAGTGCCTTAGTTATCAGCCAGGTCTTGCACTTGTACAGTAAAACCTGGTTTTCGAGTTAAACAGCTATATTTATGCAACGATTGATGTGTACAAGGTGGGCAAATTTATAAATCTTTGACACTTATTCGATAAAAAATTAAGAAATTTGAACTATAGAACGCTATACTCTTAAACAAAGAATTTTAATTGTGAAAATTTACCATCACAATGGTGAAAATTTTACTGTTTCTCTTCGTAAAATTCGAGCAGCTTTTCCTCGTAATCAGGCTCCTTCTGAGACCGCTGTACTTAATTTAATCGCTAAATTCGTGACTCACTGTACTGTTGCTGAGAATAGATCAAAGCAATACGCTCGTAATGGCCGTAGTAATATAAACATAACCGCTGTACAGCAAAGTGTTGAGAATGAGCCTGAAACATCACCTCGTCGACGTTCGCAACAAAATTTTGCATAAAGATCTTCATCTTCACGCTTATAAAGTTCAGCTCGTGCAAGAATTAAAGCCGGCCGGCCATTATTTTCGTCGAACGGTTGTGAATCGGCTGTTTGAAGAACTGAACGAAAACAGCGCACTTTACAACAAAATTATCTTTAGTGGCCAGGCCCATTTTCATTTAGGCAGTTATGTAAGCAAACAAAATTTTCGCATACGGGGCTCACAAAATCTACAAACAGTCCTCGAAAAACTTTTACATCCAAAGAAAATGAGCTTATGGTGCGGTTTGTTGTTAGACGCGGCGTCATCGGCCCGTATGTTTTCGAAAATGAGGAAGGAAACACCGTCACTGTGAATTCTCTGCGCTTCCAAACCATGATAAACAATTTTTTGTGGCCACAATTGGCTAATGTTGACATCAGTGACCTTTGATTTCAGCAGGATGGCGCCACAAGCCACACAGCCAGCCAAACAATTCATTTATTGCATGAGAAATTTCCAGGTTGCGAAAATTATCGATTTGGCAATGTCAATTGGCCGCCTCGTTCTTGTGATTTAACGCTGATAGACTATTTTCTCTGGCGCCATTTGAAAAACCGGGTTTACGTAAACCAACCACAAAGAACTGACACTCTGAAATTGACGAGATAAGCGAAGCTTTGTTGCAAAATGTGGTTCAAAATTTTGTGAAAAGAGCGGACGTCTACAACGTGCTAGAGGTGGACATTTGCCCAACATTATATTCCTTTATTTAACCCCATATTTCCATTTTATATTGATATGAATAAAACTGAATTTGTCACAAAAAATATATGTGTTTTTAAGTCAATTTACATCCTAACCTTCAAATTTGCCCACCATTTATATATGATGATCGACATTACATTATCAAGGTAGTGATAGTCACCGACTTTAAAATTACTGTCGAATTTATCTTCAGACCTTTCGTCTTCATGGAGTTTATCGTTAAACCAACTGCCTACGATCCGGTAATGATGTCGTCTATTCTACCCTGCATAGCCAGCGGTTTCCACGATTTTCACCATTATCGATTGCCCGCTTTAGGACAAAACTATCAGTAACAATAAGGGCAACATAAGACAACCTTGACGTACGCCAGGATGGTGTTAAATTTGTCGGATAATTAACCATTGTAAAGAACACTTCAGCTAACACTATTTGTAACACTAACACCTTTGTAAGCTCGACAAGCTAAGGCGCTATTCCCCTTCGCTATCAAATGGTTTACAAGTAGTAAAGTTGTTTTCCATTCCCCATATTTTTGTGCGAGCTACACAAGAGCGGTTACCAGCTTGCTCTCTTCGTATAGTCAACTCCAGTAGTAAGGACCTTTGGTGGAATTGGCAACAACATGATATCTCTTTAATTTCCGCCTTGACCAGATCGCCTTTTTTCAGAACTCTGAGTAAAATTCCGTTCAACCATTCTCTTAGCAATTCTTCGGTCTCCCAATACTTTCGAGAAGAACGGGTGTAATAAATAAGCAGTGGTTCTGGAACAGGCCTTTAGCATCTCGGACGATATGTTGTCAACCTCTCGGGTTACTGTTATTGTTATTCTTTTTTCATTGCCCTTATAGCCCTCGTAATTTCGCATATTTATGATGGTTGTCAAATTAGCGTTCTGTATCGTCTAGACATCTTAACGTTCGTAATCATTAAGAGTGCCCAGGGTCATAAACCAGGGTTATTTAAGGTGTACGAAAAATATTGTCTAAATAAATGGAGTTGTAAATGGGATGACCGAGCCAGAGGCCCAGTCTCCCCTACTAGGAATCACGATATAGAATCCCCTATATAGTTTCAGTTCAGATGAGATGGAGTCAATATCACCCGGAACAATGGGTGACATAAAAGCGTGGCAGGAGAGAATAATATGGTATTCAGACTCTACAAGTATAGTATCCCGTATAAAAACCAGCTAAGCTAAAAGCGTTAAAATGCCTCTATCTTTGTACGTGAAATTTACTACGGATCGAAGGCGTAGTGTATCACATAACTGAACTTAACTTACTTCCTCTACATCTACAGTTTCGTCTAAATGTTTATGCAAATTTTTCTCTTTTACGGCCTTCTCCTCATTTGGAAAAATGTTTTTTGGGTTTGTACGGCTTTTGCCATTTCTCACAAACTTTTTTCGGTAAAACAAACAAAAAAATATTTATGAGGTCTAATGGTGCAAAGCAAAGACTTAACCCCCTCCCCCTCTAAACACCTACTGCTTTTGTTTTTTTGTTGTTGTATAAACTATAAAAGCTTTTTTATTCATACTGTTGCTGTTAGTTTTTGTTTCGTAGTAACGCCACACTCAAAGGTATTTTATCATAATTTTTCAATAAAAAATTGTTCCTGCAAATGTGTTCCATGCGGTGGTTATGGTGGAGGCGGCCTTTGGAGACCCCAGCACCACCATAAAAATCTATTATAATAACTATTCATATGAATTATGTAAATTTGATTTTCTTAAATAATCATTTGCTTTCACGTTGGCTATGTTACTGTGGCCTATCACTTACAGTGATTTCTTACAGTCACTTAATTTTGTGTTTCTTTTCGTTTTTTGTTGTGATGAAATGGAGGGTTGTTTGTTAAGTACATAACCTTGTTTATGATTTATTGGAGAGGTCATTGAAAGATTATTTTCATTTTTAGTTTCTTGAATTTATATGACTTTGACCAAGTAAGTAAGTGATTTATTTGTCTCTAAGTGATTTGTTTTTTCTAAAGGCCAGCTTTCAATCATTTTTAGTTTCTTTTTCTTTTTACAAATTAGAAGATTATTTATAATAAAAATAAATTGTGTAAAATTACATTTACATTTTGTAGAGAAACATTAATAAATAAATGATGATATGCCTTAAGTCACAATAACATTTAAAGGACAATATCCATCATAATTTATTAATAAAATAAATTATGTTTTGAAACTAAAATTGAAAGTTAAACAAAGAAACGAACTGAACGAATAAACTGACTGTAGTGTACTCAAACTGTTGTAACTGTACAATGTTCTGCAATACACACATTAAAAAAATGCTAGACGTTAATTTGAGGTATAAGCCGACATTTGAAATGAGTACAGTAAACGTATTATTATTATATTATCAGCTAAAATAATTGTTACGAAAATAAAAATGCCTGAAAAGAAAATTCACCACATTAGTGCCTTTGGGACTGTATTATGACATTTATTTCTATTGGTTTGTGTCAAGGTTGATAATGTGTTACCCTGGTATTGCCGTACTGATTTGTGTATTTGACGGCATTGTTAATTCGGCCATCCTTAGGTAACACAACTTTATATATTTAAAATTAACGAACATTAAATATATGGTTTGAGAGCGTTTGAAATATTTCCGGAATTTTCAAAACTGTAGGCAATTAAGTATATAAGGAGGCTGCTTTGCCTACGTCGATATAGTTATCGTTTTTCAGTCATAAAGTAAAGTCGTGTTTAG
Source organism: Wohlfahrtia magnifica (assembly GCA_023159175.1). Taxonomy (NCBI): domain Eukaryota; kingdom Metazoa; phylum Arthropoda; class Insecta; order Diptera; family Sarcophagidae; genus Wohlfahrtia; species Wohlfahrtia magnifica. Next base: position 4,056,091 of record JAKWBJ010000054.1, read on the forward strand.
GTGTAAATAAAAGTCTCGTATAAACAAATATTAAGTGTCAGATAAATAAGTTGCTATATAAACATAAACTCTATAAAGATAAAGTGCGAAAATAGAAATTGTAAAACAACAACAACTTGGTGCTTATTTTATTTTGACGCAAATAATAAGAACCCAAACGTTCTAAAAGGTTAAAACGTAACATTTTTATCTTATATGCTAACTTAGTTACATCTTTTACCCCTTTTTTCCCATTTTGATCTATTCCCATCCAAATCTAATCCTTTGAGATAGAATCTAGTTCTTTCCAGAAAGACACTGTAGGTCACGCATTTTAATTTTGTACAGTCCTCAAACAAACACACATTCACATAGACAGCTCTTATCCACTGTGATTTCTGCAATTCCCGCTTTTTAACGAAGCTTCTTTAGTTGTCGTTCTTTCCAAATACAAAATTCAATATATATGAAAGATGTCACGCCCACTTATCTAATCTCGCCCGGTTACTGACTGATAATGTGTATTGTTCACGACGTTGTCGAGATATATAGAAATTAATACTTATTTTGTATGGGAGGTACCACGCCTACTTACCGAATTCCGACCAATTTTTGCCTAATGACTGATATTGACAAAAAAGTCATTCAAAAGCCTTAGCTTTGACCGTTCTAAAGATATACGGAATTCAATATTTGTCAATCTTTGCGACATTTATTGCTTTAACGCAAAATTTGCCGCAAGGACCGGAAAGCTATGAGGCAGGAGGCAGATGTCATCCGCATAATCGATGTAGCTCAGCCGGCTCTACAATTCCCATGTTATTCTTCTGCCGACTAAGAAGGTGTTCTAAAGGATCGTGTTCAAAACAATATTAAATAGCAGTGGTGTCAGGACACACCCTTGATGGAATCCAATTCCAACTTCTGCTTAATAACAACTTTCCCTGCCCAAATCTGCAAGATGCATTGCGACATAAATTCTTAATAAGTTCAATGAGTACAAGCAGCACGCCCTCACATGTCTTCGCAGTCCATATTACCTCATGCTTCAGTCTGTCAAAGGCCTTACCGAAATCTTTAAAGCAGAGACTCAGTGGTAAGCGCCACTCCACATATTGTTTCGTAATGTTACGAAGAGTATTAACATGGTTCAGAGTGGACGTTGATGATCTGAATACAGCTGGCCCCTGTCTCACTATTGATTTTATTCCTTCGGAGATTCTCCTTATTTTTTATTACAAGTTCTACCGTTTTTGGGATATTTATCACCAGATAGATTGCCATCCTCCGAATATGATCGAATAATTGGGTAGATTATTTAAGCACTTATAAGTGGATCATATCTTATTGGTTTGCACCTGGAGTTTTATTATTCTTGATGCTGCTGATGAAGCACGCAATTTCCTGGGTTGGCTAGACAGAAGAGATTTGAGTTGATCTTTTACTGCTTGCAAATTGCTATAATGAGCAGGCCTAACCTCAACTAATTTCTCCATTGTCGGTGCAAGTTCGTCATCTGCTCCTCAAAGGGGTCTTTGCGATGTGGTATAGCCAGTTGTAATCTTCCAAAGGAACCCATGCTAATCAGCAGTGCGATGTCTCTCAGTAGAGCTTCGAGCATATCTACTCACGGAGTCGATCCACCGCCGCTGGTCCCACTTCGCTTAACCTGCCTGTCAAGTTTGTTGAGTCGTGCCTGTAGATGTAGTTTGGCACCGTGCGTTCTTGCTCGATTCAATTCTGCCTTAATGCTCTTCTTCCAACACTAAGGTCTTAATAGAAACTTGGAAACATTTTCCAATATTTGATTAGGAAAAATTTATTGGCACCCTTTGTAAATCAGATCATCTCTGCAACATTAAACAACTCACTTAAGAAACCATGCCAATTCCCCATATCTCTCTGCTTTACATGCAAAGAAAGAAACGAAAACAATGGAAGATTTGTTAGGATTTTATTTTAATCACTCGACCACAATTTGTCACCATATGGGAGACGTTACCACCCATTTGCTTTCCATTTCTTCTTCTGCTTTAATCAGTTATTCAGTCAGATTTTCCATTTTTTTTTTATGATAGAAAAACGAAAAATGAAATTTTTGTAAGCGAAAAATAAGTCATTGTAGGCCATGGAAAATTATGCAAATGAAAGTGATTTCCTTAAAAAAGAAAAAGAAGAAAAACGTTATTGTTTTTCCTAAGCAAATAAAAACAGTAGACTGATGTATAAGAAAAGCTATTAAAAATGAATGGGGGTCCACCTCAACAGTAGAAAAAGCAATAAAAATCAATGTGTCGTTAGACTGGAGGAAAAATAATATTTTGTTTATAACAGTTTTTTTCACATTCAATTTGATTTGGTATCCTTCTGTTTTGAATGTTTGTTCCCCTTTTCTTTTTAACAGACACTGTAGAACACTATAGAAAAACAATAACAATGATTTGCCAGGATTTCAACAATATTTAGTATCTCACCACGGTCATAAAAAAGAGATAAAATATTAAAAAACATAAGAACATGAAAAGAAACAATTCTTTCTAAAAAGAAAAATGTTATTGAACGGGACAACTTAGATAATTTGTATGAAAAATTGTTATCTAAACCCTATATAAATAGAAAATAATTTTTATGCACAAGGGGGTTAAGTTGTATTAAAATATATTTAAAATTTTGGAAGGCTGGAAAGCTTATTTACTGAGATATTTGCTTTCAACAGCATGTTAAATAAGCTTGGATTCTAAAGAGTTATGTTAAGTAATCGTTGTTCAAAATTTCATTTTTAATATTTGTTATAAAAAAAAAATAATAAAAACGTTGTATGATTTCACTCTTTTAAAGCAATTTGGTAAAACCAGACTTCAATGTCCTGACATATTGTAATGCGTTGTGGTTTAACAATCATTTTTTTTTTCTTCTGCTTCCTCTTTTATGAATAATTGTGACAAGTGTTTGATTAGTTGAGTGTGTCAGTGTTTCTCCTTGCTTAGCTCCCTCTCCAACTAATTTTTTGTTTCTTCCTTTGTTTGTTTGCTTTAATTTTTCTGTCAATTCGCTTAAGGGACTATAAAATTGAAGCCCTTTTTTCATGTAAAAGGACTGGCATTTTGTAGTTATTTTATGTTTCATTTCAGTCTTTTGTTTTTAATACGCATTTAAGATGAATTGTTAAAAGAATCATATAAATAATTTGAGTAAATCAGTATCAACAGAATTTTTCAATTTAAATTAATTCGTATTTTAGAGATTTTCGTTGTTCCATTAATGTTTTTTCTTGGCATTTCATAATGAATAAGGGAATTAAATGCAAAGAGATTACATTTAAGATAAGGTTATTCAGGTCATTGTTATATCCTATACAAGTATACTACGTTTTGAAAGAAGACTAAAAGGTTTTTTAATAAAAAACAAATTTTCGTTATGCCGATAGACTCATTTCAGAATCTAAATCACATAAAGAATGTTTTATCGCTTTATTGAACATCAAAATAAACTTTGTAACAATTTGAATAAAAATTTAAGAAAAGCTGGTACCATAAATTGATTTAAATTAAAATTCAGTTTCACTAACGATTAAAAGATAAACGGTTAATCGCCATTTTCTTAAAAAATATTGATTATAATTTGGTTACATATTTAATTTCAAACAGTTAATAGCTAACAAAGTCAAAACAAAGAATGTGTAAACATTTGTAAAGAAAACTATCTTTGTCTGAGCACAAAAGAAAGTTTACACGAGCTCGAGAATGCATTTTTCTTGAGCATTGATTATCGCTTTGAAACTGTGAAATGAAGTAAATAGCGGGTGATTTTTTACTATTTGGTTTTTCAGTGTGGAAAAAAGATGTGATATTTCACCATGAATAGACTAACAAACGAGTAACGCTTGCAAATCGTTGAAGCTTATTAGTGCTGTATGAGAAATATGTTTCGTAAAGTACATCCATGGTAAATGTCCATTATTATATATATGGACATATTTTATGGATGTCATTATCGACCCACCGAACAAGCTTTCAAGATCTTGTGACGAAATTTCGTATCAGCTTCACTTTGCCGAACATAATCCGCCAACCAGTATGCGAAGAGTGCTTACCGAGGAGAATATTTCTACTGTATCGGCCAGTATCAATTAATATCAGGATCTATCAATTCGTCGCCGTTATTCTAATTTTGCAGTCAATGCAGCAAGGTACCAGTTGGTACCTCATCCATACAAAAGTCTTGACTTCATGTTTGAGTTCTCGGTACCTTTGTCTTTCTCGCCTTTATTCTGAATACTGCCTTGGTTGCGGCTTAGGCACCACTGTCTACTTTCTCTGATATGTCCGTGTAGTTGTGAGATATCAAGCAAATATCGTTCTCATATTCCAAGTCTTTCAATCGACTATTGAGACCCCACACTATTCCTCGCCTCTATAAAAGGGCCCCTCACATGACTATGACTAGCACAAAGTGGCTACATAACTCAGCCCTGCTTCGCACGCTTAAGTATTTGTATTCTTCAGCTAAGTTTGTTTTCATAAAAAATCCGACAACTTACCTTTCTATATAAGGTTAACTAACTTCCCAGTGACGCCTTTGCATTCTAATGCGGCCAATATAACTCCGTGAGTGAGTGTAACATTAAATACAAAGGGAATCGATATTCCACCGTTTGCTCTACGATTATTCTTAAGGTGTTAACGTGGTCTATGCACGATTACTGTGATCGAAAACCTGCTGCTTGTTCTGCTCTCAATTATTGTGAAAATATTTTCGATATTCTGTTTTCGATAATGATCCCGATAACCTTATTAATAGTGCCTAGCAATATTACACCACTCCAATTGTCTCGATCAATCAAATTCCCTTGCTTTGGCAATTTAACGATAATTCCCTCCTTACATTCATCCGGCAAATCCTAATTTGCGCAGAATTCTCTTATCATTGGCAAATTCGATCGATCGATAGATTTTTAGTGATTCCGGCATAATGTCATCATATCCAGCTGACTTATTATTCTTTATGGACTATGCATTCTATAATTTGTTTAGTATCCGGGCAATCTATAGATATAGACGCCAGGCCAAGGTTGGTTGGTCAATTTGTTCATAATTTTGTACAGATCACCAGATCGGTTTGTTTCGGCTGATCTATGTGCTTGATCGGTAAGCTTGTTCGACCACAGACGTTTATACTTCCTCGCACACCTCATAAACATTAAACTTTAAGTCCATTGGTTCTGTAAATGAGTTTAGAAAAGTCAAAGCTATGAAAGTACGTTAAGTAATACCAAATGCTTATTTTTTCCTTCGCTCACAGTAGTGTAGTGCATCAGTAGTTCGAACCACCTGCATCACTTGCGATTGATTTTTTAGCCGAAAACTGAGAAGCCATTATATCCATGTCCTACTTCGATCCATATATGATTTTCATGCTAGATTTTAGCATATCTACTTGTATCCTATTAAATTTTTTGAAAACTAGAAAGACCATATATAATAAATTCTCGAAAATCTGTCTTTTAGTATGTTCATACATAATTCTAAAAACCCAAACATAATATAGTTTTGCTTACTTAAGCTACTGTCAAAAACTCAGCGAAAAATCTGTCAAATAGTTAAATAACTTTTTGATGGCTATAACGTACTTTTTGAATAGTTGTGTTAGTGAGAACATGAAAACTACTATTTAAGAGTTGCGTTGAATGGATAATTACCATTATTAGTAACTGGATGAATTTATTTTTTATTAAAAACATAAAAATTTTAATGTTTTGTGTTGAAATAACTCTATTTAAATAAACATAACAAAAATCTGCATACACCCACTACGCATGTTCAATCGTAGCTGTTTCAGTGACGAATAAAAGCAAGAGCATTCATTGCACAACGTGTTACTTTTGTATAACACACAAACAGCTGATTACGTACGCAAATAAAACTGAACGAATCCTTACGATAAGTTTGCTAAGTCCTTTATGTTTATACACATTTGATTGTGTCGTCGTTGGAGCTAACATACGAATATTATGATTGGGCCTTCAGAATAAATTCTTTTATGAATTCTATTTCTTCAATTAGCCAAAACATAAACCCTTAAATACTGTTTCCTATATGCCAAAAAATTATAATGTGGCAACACTTTTTTATTATTCGAAAATAATCCTTTTAAAAGTGTATACAAGTAAGTATTGATGGATATAAGTGTGTTTCGGTGTACAGATTAACATAAACATCCTTGTAAAGATCTCTGCAACAGAAACAAAAATAACATCTACAATAATTGAAACTTTTGAAAACAGACAAATTGCCTTCATTTTTACGGCATTCGCTCACATACTCTCATCTGTCTCTCTGCCTTTCCGACGGTATGTGTTAATGACTTTGCAACTTACCATCAGCGCAGTAAAAATCGTATCACTGTCACTACTGCTACTCTGTCACATTAAAAAAGGAAGAAGCAAATATTTCTTCAATTTCACTTTATTTACGGGTACTCTTTCTCTCTCTATCTCTCTCTCTCTCTCTCTCTCTATAGATATCACTAAACATGGTCATATTTCCGTCTGCATGTTGTAAATCTACTTATTTAGTAATTGTCAGTGTTTTGAAATCAAAAAAAAAAAAAAAAAAAATTCTTCAAATTAGGATGTTTTGGTTCAACGTATGTTTTTCATTTCAAAAAACATTAACTCACTCGAGCACACATTTTTAACAGATGAGTACTTAAAAAGCTATAAATAGTTTCTAGGAAAATTCTTGACAGGGAATATGCTTTTCTAGGATCATTTAACAGGAAAATCTTTTCAACAACAAAAAAAAGTTAAAAAATAATTGCTTTAGGAAATTCAAACTGTAACCACAATTTAGTACTTGAATATGACACCTTTGATACCATTTTATAAATAACAAATTGGGAGAAGAACATTGAAGAAGGAAGTTTACGAGGAAGGTTCAAAAATTAGGGTGGTGTTTTAAATAGTTTTTAAATATTTTTCAGATGTAACATAATTGTGCAAAATCTACTTATTAAGAGACCTGGAACACATCATCAGGCGAATTGCAAGCCATACAAGTATTTGTAAATAACTTTTTGAGAAAAACCCTTCTCATATACTAAGCAAGAACAATTTCAAGTCGGTAGCTTTGTTCGGTAACGAATCAAATACCAATCACACATAAGATCCCGCGATTGACCACGACATTCGATAATAATATCACCTTCGAACGTTTGGCAAACATTTCTCTGATAAAACATTCAAAAACGACTATTGAAAGCGAAACGAAAAAAAATCAACTCACTCGTCGAAATCTTTCTTTATCTAAGGCGAATAACTTTGCTTAGCTCTCTTCTGGTTTTGCTTGTGCTGTCTTCTGTTGTTGCTATTACTTTTGCTTTTCTTTCGCCGCTAAAAACGGGAGAAGGTTACCTGTTTCTTTAAAGAAACAAGAAACAAAAAGAGGGAAATATTAGCATATGCACGATACGCATGTTCATTCGTCGCAGTTTTATGACGGCTAAAAGCAATAGCATAAGAATATATGTGAATTGAGAAGAATCAATATTCTATGCTCTGTGAAGCATTTTTGTTCGGCAAAAAACAAATATTTTTGTTTCGAAAATTCTTCGCTAATAGCGAACAATCGATTATAGCGAATCCCAGGTCAAGCGGTGTTGGATCGACTACACTCTACGTAAACATCGAAACGATATCGCAAAACAAGGCATAGATTGGAGCCCACAAGGCAGACGAAGACGAGGACTCTCAACACAAACGTGAAGATAAACGACCGAAATGGAATTGTCCCGTCTACAGAAACAGTGGAAAGAATTAACATTTACCTCGCATCCGATGGAGTGTATTGGAATAATCCTGCAACGCAATTGCAATAACATAAAGTAGGGGAAGACAGTCATCCATCTTCTCTGCGATTGCCCGGCCCTAACTGTCAAGGTAATAACTTCCTTGGCACGGCTACAGGTTGGATCTACATCACACTAGTAAGTATATAGTGAATGGGAATAAGTCTGGGGAGTAGAGTTGAAAGGACGTGGTAGTTACTGCTGGCGCGCAATAAACTACCACGAAAACGGATCATAAATGAATTTTGTAATAAAATAGAGATCATCCTGGATGTCAGTCATCAATCACTGTTCGATGATCATGCTATAGTTGTTTCGGAGCAAAATCGCTGATTTAAATCTAATCTTCATGTCATTTACAAGCCAAGCTGGCTTTATTAGCAGCATCTCTAATGTAATCTTATATAATAATATTAATTGCTATGATTCTGCTATGAGTATGCCATTGTCTATATGAGCTCCAAATAAATAAATTCTATGACTATAATAGCAATTATCGACCGATAACAACTTCCGCTCGTCATTGATAAGACATTAAATAATACATTTCTTATTACAACCCTAAAGCTTCAACACCTTTCCTCCTTTAGTGGCTGAAATCGCGAAGGCTATCAGGAATCTCAGGCAAGAGAAGGTATTGCACCGGAGTTACTGAGAGTTTGCCTGGACGCAGTAGCGAACCTACTGCACACGGTCTTCTATGCTATTATATGGCGAGAGGAACAGTTGACTGCCAGCTGGTTAAAAATCCAAGAAAGGTTGATCTTTTGCAATGCAGAAACTACAGGAGCATTATTCTTCTCTCAATTCCCTTTAGGATTCTAACATTCATTCTTCTCAGTCACACCAACACAACTCTTGATAGCACCATTCGTAAGCAACAGGTAGGCTTTAAAGCTAATAGATCATGTATTGATAATGTAAATACTCTACGAAACTAGTAGAGTAAATAAATGAATGGCGATCTTCTATTCATTTCACTGTTATTGATTTTCAAACGATCTTCGTTAGTGTTCATAGGGCTTCAATCTGGAATGTTCTGAACAAACTAATTGATGCCCATTATGGCGGCTTTAAGTTTAATGTTTTTCTGATTATATTCTCTTTGATCTAATTGACACAAGCTGTGGAGACCGTCATGGCTGCCTCCTCTCACCAATACTATTTTTAATGATCATGAATGAAATTCTCAAGAAAGCTGTAGATGGTGGAAATAGGGGCATACCATTAACATACCTTGAAGATCTCAATGAATGAAACTTAATGATCTGCTAAGAACAGACAGAGAAAGAGCGACTGAGAGCTAACGTGGACAGAACTAAGGTCACCAGCATAGGATCTAGGGCTACCAGATGGCCTTGATTTAGCTTGACTTACAGGAATTTTTACAGCTTGAGAATAATCAAGCAAAAGATGGTTTGTCAAAATTTTTTAAAGCGCATTTTCTACAGTTTTCCTCGTACATAGTTTTATAGAAAATTTAGTCTTATTTATAATGAAAATCTAGCAAATTTTGAACATAGGAATCGCCTATTTAAGATTCATTGCAGAATGTAGTGCAACCAGTGCTGTCAATGATGCAGTAGTCATTTAGAAAGCCCTCAATCCCTGTCAAGCACTTAATGCAACTCGGAAATTTTTTTTTTTTTTTTTTGACGTCATTGGCAGAGGCACTATACAGACCGAAATTAGGAACACCCTGTCTTTATGTCAAACATGCACAAGGAGCACTTCAAGCACATAATTCATTATAACAGTCTTCCCATACTGGACTTAGATATTGTCTTAGTGATCTTTCACACTTTGGGATTAAGCCAACGTTCGGCATAACACGACTCTGAGCAAATTTTCTCTTTTGATCTTACACGTACGTACTCGCACGCATAGGTAAAAAATAAACAGAGACAACTAAAGAGAAAATAAGTGGACAAATACAGTTCCAAAAAAAGGCTTAAAATCACTCTTCCAGTATACACAAACATTTGTGCAAAAAGCAAAATGCTTTTTGTGGTTGAGTGGTCTGAGGGAGAAACACTCGAACTAGTGCCACAATTGTTAAATACACGTATAAGATTGCCTGTCGCTGGTTTAAGCTCACGGTCTACGATGATTTACAACAGACCACATATGATTATAAAATTTTAAAGGAAGCATTCAACTGATATGTTTAACTGAGTTCCTCTCATTCCTTTACAAGCTTAAAGGCAGGATTAAAGAGATCTTTTAATTACACTTTTTTATTACCCCGCTCTCTCTCTCTCTCTGTCTGTCTTTTGTAGAATGTAACAGTACCAGTAATGAAACCCTTCCTACACAAAATACTTGCTTTTAGACCCTAAGCAACTGATACAAAATTAGAGACTAAAAAATACAAAGTTTAGAGCAATATGACGATTAGAGAGAGAATCTTACAGGATTTATTCGATTTTTTTTGTGGTTGTGTGTTGTTATTAAAGAAAATAAAAAAATAAAACTGGAGAACACAGGGGAAATCTATACAAATTGGTTTTTAAGCACTGTTTCTACTCACACTCACTCACATATCTACTCACTTTGTCACTTACCTAGACAGCTGGCCATTATTGTTGTTGTTGCTGCTTGTTATCCTTGTTCAAATTAAAGTACTTGAAGAGGGGTAAATTTCATAGGATTGCGACGTTGCATGCAACACCAACAACAACAGTGACACTTAGTAAAAAAAATAGCAATCACACACACACACGTGTTTTTATTCATGTTTTGGTGCTGGTTGCCTAGACAGGCTAAACGGGATTTTGTACACACACAGAGAGAGAGAGAGAGAGAGAGAGAGGTAAAACAACAATAAGAACGTTTGTTTTGAAAATAAACAAAAAAATCTAAAACAACCGAGGGTTGAGAACCATAAACGCAATCACGTCTGGTCTGACAAGGGAATCAGTTTAATTTTGTTTCGAAACAACGAATGACGATGACGACGAAGGACATTTGAAATTAAAAATAAAACTAAAAAAAAACAAGAAAAATGTGAAAATATTCAAGTGTTAGAAAAATAATAATAAAATAATGCTCGTGCATGTGTTTTAATCAAGAAAAGCCCCTTCACTTCTCTGCTATAAAAATTAAAAAAGAAAAGCAAAAATTTTCCTTTTCCTTTTGTTAAAAGAAAAAATTTTTTTGAATAAAAAGTAAACCCTTTTCAGAGAGAAATGGAACGTCGTAAAGCTAATCGTTGTTCGTATAATAAACTTGTTAGTACAGAATCGCGTACGGTAAGCGTTACAAGTTTACGGCGTACTCGTTCTATGCGATCTTCGATACGTCTTTTAAAAGGAAAACTTACACAAGCCAATCTTGCTAATTCGCCATTTAAATTTAATACTCCTCTACATAAAAAATATAAAAGCCATGAAAAGTGCAACGTTACTAAAGATGAAGAACAACAACAAAGTGTAACCATAGAAAGAGAAAATTTAGAAAAAATACCCAAAAATTGTGAAGAATTATTTAAAGAATCCAGTGAATCCTTTAGCAACAACATGAATGAATATTTAATGTGTGATATGGGCCACCCTCAACGCATAGAGGACTTAATGTCTTCTTTGCCCGTTGGCGATGTGCCACGTAAGGCCTGTAAATTGTTACAAATACCGGAAAACTATTGTCGTAAATATTTAAAAGAACTGAAGGAGGAGCAACAGACACAAAGATGTCAAATAAATAAGAAAGACTTAAGCAAAGATGAGATGGATACGGTTTATTATGCCCACATCAGTAATAATCTTAAAAATGAAATTTATGAGAATTTATCAAAAAGTGTTAGTCAAGGTATCTATGGTACAACACGCCTGAGAACAGCAACAATACGTAAACCTATGCCGTACCTGAATAGCAGTATGTGTCTTTCTTTTTCCATAGTTTTCAAAATATTTATGTATTTTTTTTCCTATAGTTTTATTATACACTCTACAAATGTAGTAGACGTATACATAAGTGTGTATAAGAACTGTATAAGTACGTGTTTATATGGGTCATTTCATGTTAAAAAATGTTTAAATCTGATATAAAAAAATTTAAATTTTCTGAACTCAGTGTTTATATAGAAATCATACCGTTTCAAATCTCCAAACAAAAGTCTTATGTGGGATGTTTGACATAATGCATCGTTTCTAACTAAAGCATCGACAGGCAAAGAGCTGCACTTCTGTTTTGCTTGCACACGTACGTACTTACGTGTATAGGCAAAAAAAAAGAAAACTAAGTAAAGAGAAATCAAGTGAAAAACTGAGTGCTAGACTCTCATATTACTACCACAATTGTAAATGGCTTTCATATTAGTTTGCCTGACTCTGAACTAAAGCAACAGGGTTAGAGTTTAGCAACCGTAGCAATAAGATTTCTTAAGGCCCTAAAAACAAGCGACTTAAAAAAATTAACTCTTCATTTAACCCAAAACTTTCATTACTCAGTAAGAGGCTTAATCTGAAGAATATAATATATGGATTAACAGTTTGAAGCCCAGTACATACATTTTTTATCATAGTGTCTACATACGCGTGAGATCGTGCATTCTTTTGGTTATATATCATTTTTTTCTATGTGAATTGAGACTGTTTTTGTTTCCAAATAATAGTGGATATGTACAAAAGCTTTTGATCTATCGTTGTCAAGTCAGTCGATCACGACAGAGCCAACTGCTCTTTAGATTTATTACTTGGGTTAAAAAGTACTTAAAAATTCAATAAAATTGAGCTGAACATCGACTTTCTTTAAAGTGGTAACACGCCTTCAACACGCCCAGTCATTAAATTTCGCCTACTTTTTGATTAAGTATAAGTAAGGAAGTTTTTTGGTCATACTTTAAAAAACTTAAAATTTAATAAATTTAAATTCAATATTTACTAAGTATGGAAGGTACCACATCCATTTATTACACCTATTTTTTCACTGATGGTTTATGATGGATGTACAATGATGTTATTTAGACCAGTTTCAAAATTTTCCAATTTTACCATCATCAAAATATACAAACATTAATATTTATTATATAAGTTGACAGCACTGCTTTATTTGACAACCGATTTAACAGCTGATAGTTGCTCTTTGTTTAGTTTGGTTCGACATTTCATTATGGATAGACTTACACCAGAGCAGTGCTTGCAAATTTTTTATTAAAATACAAGTTCTGTTCGTCAATCTTATCGTGCCCTTATTTAGTTTAATGGTGCACAAAATCGTTCTTCAGAGCAGCTTATTCGAATAATAATGTATTGGCCACCAAGATCGTGTGATTTAACCCCATGAGATTATTTTCTTTTGGATTATTTTTACTTGTCTACGTCGATATATTGGCCACCAGACCAGAGTCATTTGGTACTTACACTGGTAGTAGCATTTATGCTGCGAAGTCTGACCGGAAGATTAATTCTAGCACCATGGACTTACGTCACTGCTTGACTATGCTGAGGTCTCTTGTGAGAGCCATGTGGTGGCTGTGGTTTACACTTAAATCGCGGGAAGAGCGTTCGGTCGATGTGGAGTTACATTCTTAACCGGGTGACTTGACTAATAGATTGGTAGGAGTTAGGATAGTTTCTAACACTTTACCAAGGTGTGGAGGTTTTTGGACATGAGCTAACCTGCCTTCGAATTTGGTACTCACTGGTACTCACTGATGTTCATGCCTTGGGCACCGTGGTGTATGCCAGCTTGGCGATACTCACGTTAAACTGTGATTTACTTGTCTACGTCGATAAACCAGAGACAATTTCACAACTGAAAAGAAACATTCAAACAGTTATTGGCGAAATACGGCAATATGTGCTGCTAAAAGTTTGTGAAAATTGGTGTTCCAGAATGCATCTTGTACGCGCCAGCAGTGAAGGCCACATGACCGAAACCATATTTAAACTTTAACAGATCAGTACGCTTTTAAATAAATACTTTTGAACACAATGACTCTGATCACTTAGATGGCATTTTAAACATGATAATTATCCAAAACACATTTTACGCGCAGTAAAATGTTATTTAGACCAAAATATGAATGACTTTTAATTGGCCAGCCCAATCCAAAATCTCAGTCCTGTAGTGAATCTACAGAATGTGTAGAGCAATATTTTACTGTCGTTAAACCTGAAAATTCTAGTGACTTGTGGGCAGAAATCCAAAACGAATGGTGCGCAATATCATTTGTTGAACATTTCGTGAGACTTATAGACATTAAGCCGAGGAGATGTGAAGCTGTTATTAAGAAAGTGGATTATCCTACCAAATACTTAATTTTAAATGAAATAAATAATTAATTTTTTTCTTCTTTGTTAAAAGTATTGTTTTTATTTAATTTGTGCTAAATTACTGCCTAGTCTAATATGCTCTACTTTAACACAAAATAAACGAATGGAAACGAACAAAATTTAAGGAAACTAATGCAACTTATTCCCTTAAACATAAATGATTTCAATAAAAAGCTTTAAAAAAAATTTGGTTCCAAAAAATACACCTTTGTAGACAATGTGCCAAAATCATGTTTATCACTGTATGTCTATACGTGTACATATGTAGACGACAGCTGGAGGCTTTCAAGAGGTACCAAAACTGGTATCGCTTTTCAGTTTTTGAAAACTCTGTCTAATCTATAATCTATTAGAATTGATCCTATTCTCATGACCTCATTCAGGTCACGGGTGAGCAAGTCATTCGTCTTACATAACCTCTAAAAAGGTTTAATCTACAATTGAATAAATATGAATGACAATTGTGGATGCCGGTTTGTAGGTTTGAAGTAAAAATAAGAAGTAGCATGATACCTTCTTGCGGTATCTCTGACGACTGAGAATTCCTGTTATATATCTAAAAATTTTAAATATTGGACTTTTTTTTCGTAATTGGTTTTTAATTATACAAAAATCAAATTAAGTTACAATGTTTTAGGGTTAAATATGGCACCGCAGGTAGTAGTGTATCCCACTCATTCTATTCTTATCATTCTTTTGTCTAAAATAATGGTTTTGTTTTTACAAAATTTAAGAAATAAAACATGTCCCATCGTTCTATTGGAAAATCTTCCATTTAAAAGCGAAATGACTCATAAACTCATACACTTGTGTGTGTAGCTCGGACATTATTTATTTATTTGTGTACGGATTAGTCTACCAAGTACGTGTGCCTTTTAACAAAAAAGTTATTTTGAGTTTTTTTTTTAATTTTATTGGGGTTTTTCCCATAAAAACTTTGTTGTTGTATTTGATTTTTATAACCATTTTGTTGTTGTTGTTATTATTTTGTATTATATTGCTTATTTTCTTCATTAATGAATGTGATTGCATTAAAGTAAAATGAGAATTACCAGGAAAACTTAGGTATCCTTTTGTATACGGCAAAGGACGGCAAAGTATAGTAAAGGAATTTTATGAGAGACAAGGGCTAAAGACAAATAGAGATATTTAGTAGAAAATAGTTAAAGATAAAAATAAGCCGATTTAAGAAAGAGGAACGATTATATAAATGAAAAGGATAAAGGCTTAGTTGGTTAGTAATTTAGTTTACTATTTAAAACACTTTAAATAATACATATCACAACAAAACCATTCACTTACATACATATACCATTAAATCATTTAAATCTTACAAAAATTTTCCATTTTACATTTAAAATCCTAATTTTAAATCCAATTGATTGTATTTTTATTACATTATTTTGTTTATCATTTTTTAACATTTTTCTTATTTACTTACTATCCATTCCCTATCGAATGTGAAAACCAAAAACCCAAATCTTTTAGGTGCTATTGTAGTAATGAAACAAAATCGCCAACCAAAAATGTATTGCCCCTTAGCAGTTGTTTGCGTTCGCCGGGCGCATTTATCAGACAGAAATCATTTCATACATTGTCTGAATTGGCAAAGTTTTGTCAAAATAAAAACGAAGAACAACCCAAACAATATAATGGAACTGCTGCCGATGGTAAGAGTATGAACTGCATAAAATCAAAACAAAATATATATTTTGACCCACTTATTATTCACCAAGCTACATACTATAAAATACAGATGCTTTATATTTTATTAAATTAAAACCCACATTCTTTTTCATAAAAACAAAAGCCAAAAATATATTTTAACACTCAGCCCTCAGCAATAAATTGACCCTTTTTTTCATATGCAGCTACAAAAACAACAACATCGACAACAAGAAATTCCATAAAAACTTATTAATTAAATGGATGTGGGTGTTATGCTCCAAAATAACAGAAAAAATATCATCATTGTTTTTAACCAAGTCCACCAACAAAAAATAATCTTCATTAATTAAGAAAAACAAAAACATATTTACAGAATTCAGAAAATTGTCATCAAACCGCCTTTTACAAGAACCCTTAAAACCAATATTTTAAATGCATTAATTTTTTTTTAATATAAATTTAAAAGATTTTTTAATATTTTGTAGGTTTAAATTAAATAATAAAGGGTTATTAACAAATTTATGCCTAAATTATTTGAAATCATTATTTTAAAAATTAACACAACACCATAAAATCATATAATACTGGTTCATTAAAACTTTAAAGCCTTTACCCCCCTATTCATAAAAAACTAAAATGTATTTGAAATCTATTTAAAGAAAATTTTGTATGAAACATTTTATCTAAAATACATTTTAAACTCATTTTAAATTTTATGAATATGGGGGTTAGTCTTATGTAAGTTCATATGTGGATATCTATGTACATATACATATATTCTGACTGGCACTGGTAATTTAAAAAATATTATTAAAAATATTTGTTTGTTTTAACTCAACTTTATTGCAAATTGTAGTAAAACTTGTCACTATGACTTTAATGGTGCTAGTTGTGCGAAATATATTTTAAAACTAATTTTTATTATTTTAAATCAATACTTTTAAACACTAACCCATTAAATAATTTTTCTGCTGAAACTCATTCACCAGTATTTGTTGTACAAACTGTCTAAGAAAGTGGTGGAAAAAAATGGTGTAAAGTTAATAAATAGGTGATGAGCTATGTATGCCTGCACATTGGTATATTTTCCATTAATTTTAATTTTAACGAAATATATAAAAATTACGCATTTATTGCCTAGATATACAATGATGTCTTGTGACATCATTTGTAAAGGGTGTTTTTTATAGAGGTAAAGAACTTTAAATTGCAATAAAACAACGATAGATTATTCGATTGTCATGAATATTATTTATCTGAAAGATAATCTTGTGGCATTACATTTTAAATATGATTTCTGGCATATGACCGCCACGGCTGGCGCGGATGTAGTCCAATCTGGACGTCCAATTTTCCATGACTTTTTCTAACATTTGTGGCCGTATATCGGCAATGATACGGCGAATGTTGTCTTCCAAATGGTCAAGCGTTTGTGGCTTTACCGTATAGAACAATGACTTTACATAGCCCCACAGAAAGTAGTCTAGCGGTGTTAAGTCACACGATCTTGGAGGCCAATTCACAGGTCCAAAACGTGAAATTAGGTGGTCACCAAACGTGTCTTTCAATAAATCTATTGTCTTGTTGAAACCACATCTCCTGGACATCATGGTTATTCAATTCAGGAATGAAAAAGTTAGTAATCATGGCTCTATACCGATCACCATTGACTGTAACGTTCTGGCCACCATCGTTTTTGAAAAAGTACGGACCAATGATTCCACCAGCCCATAAAGCGCATCAAACAGTCAATTTTTCTGGATATAACGGTGTTTCCACATACACTTGAGTATTTGTTTGTTGACGTAGCCATTCAACCAGAAGTGCGCTTCATCGCTAAACAAAACTCGCTTATGAAAATCGGGAACAACAGTAATCTCGTTTTGGGCCCGCTCGACGAATCTACGCCGGGCGTGAGTCTATTTATAAAGAATTGCCAAATCAAACTGATAATAAATCACTTAACAGCTGTTAAATCGGTCGCTATCTTGACAAGTAATGCCAACTTAAAGTTCTATACCTCTATATAAAACAAGCTTTAGAAGTATTAAGTTATTTACTTGGCATAAAACTCTTTGAGTACCTACAGAATGTTGGTACACTACAATTGCCAAACGTAAGAACTAACGCCAAATATTTTCCAAGCAATATTTTTAATCGTTTTAAGAATTTAACTCTCCTTCTTTTAAAATCACCAAACCTTTTCTAATATCACCCACTCTGGGCAGCATATTATGAGTCCTTGTAGCCGAAAGGAATTTACAGTTGCAAAATTTTTGGATGCATAATATATATATTAATTCCCATAACATTCCCTATTCTATGTTTAGACTCATTGAAAGGGACCAACAGCTTAACGCCGGATCCGAACGGCAAATGCATTAGAGAGGTTTTCAATAGTAGTAATGCACATAACCAGTTACTAGCTACTGTTATGAGGTGATACTGCTGTTGAAAAAACTTGTTCTTCTGTTCAAATGGTCTGGCCTGGTATTGAACCGAGGACCTTCTGGTTGGTAGGCGGGTGTCTTACCTACCATACTACATCGTTACACCTATTTTTAGCTTGCTTGTGTGTTATTCGGTCCATTAAATTTTTGCTGTTAATTGATGTGGCACTCAAACACCGACCTTTTTTGTGTATTCAGCTTTCTTCAAACGATTGATAGCTGTTTTGAAGTGGATGCTTAATAGCCTGGCAATGTCCACGCTACCCATGTACCAGTCTTTCTCAGTTTTTTTTCTTGTTTTTATAGACTTTTTTAATGATTGGTCGACCAGATCAGATAAAAAACGAGTAAACCATTTCGCTGCTATTTTTCGAGTAACAGCATCGTTTCCGTAAGCTTTACAAATGTTTTAGCAGCCTGCGACTCATTCTTACCTATTCTAAATTAAAAAAAAAAAAAACAAATATAATGCAACGCCATTTTTCCGAATTTTAGCTCATTTGTAAACATAGATAGACATAGATTACAGAATGATGCCATGTGAATACTGTCTTCTGATAAAGTGAAGCTTAAAATGCCAGCTTTAAAACAAGCTATAATGTTGCCTAATGCAATTACACATATAACCGGAGATATCGCAATTTAGAGATATCTGCCGACAATTTGTAACCGATTTTAACAAAACAAAGATTTTTAATTTAACAAAATAAAATCGAAAGTAATTAAATCCATGAAATAAAGGTTGTGGTTTTTGAAAAATACTGCACTATTTATACACACATACTCGTATACGCACAAAAATTAAATTTTAAAAAAAAAAAATAATTAATTTGTCTTTAGTAGTCATGGTATGTCATGTGTGATGGTTAAAGGCTTTTTATTTACAATACTTTACATTCATTATTTGCTTCATTTACTTAAACATTTTTTTCTTTTATTTTATTATTTAATTAATTTAATTTTTTAATTTCATGTAATTTATTTAAATTGTATTTTTTCGTTTCTTATTTTCACACACTCTACACAGATAATATACAAACGAATAATTTAAGTGCTAACAAAAGTGCAACATTGCGATCAGATCGCTCATCTTATAGTTGTAAACACTCCCACACAAGTAGCGAATATAATTACAACAATAGCAATAGCAATAGTAAAAACAATAATAAAAATGATTATGATGATGATGATAATGAAGAAAATTTAGTCATCTTGAGAAGACCCTCATCTTTAAGAAACACAAACACACTGTCATCAACATCATCAACGACAACAGCAACTTCAACATTATCGCGTACAACAACCATAAATCATGAGCATCAATTGAATTTATTAAGACAACAACAGCAACGACAACGCGAAAATAGTGGCAATTTTAATAGTCTCGATAATAATTATTATCAAGAGCAGCAGCATCATCATTATCATCATCCACAGCAACAACATTTGAATAATGAACGTGAGAATGCAACATTTCGTTGGTCTGAACAATTAACACAAAATGTTGTATCGATTGCTAAAATACGTACGGCCATGTCATGTACTTCAGAAGATTTAAAAGAAATGGAATATCTATTGCCACAACGGCAACACCAACATCAACACCAGCACCAGTACTCATTACATTCGCATCAACATCAATATCAGCATCGTCAACAGTTACCAACTCAACATAATAGTCTTCAATTACAACCACCACCACCACCATCACCACCACCATCAACAACAACAACAACAACGGCAGCACCTTCAAATACAATAATTGCACAACCATTGAGTTCAACTTCAACACTATCGATATCATCTTCATCATCGTTATCAAGCAATAATAGTTGCAGTAGTAAAATGTTAGCGGAAAATATTAAATCGAATTTAACTACTACAAGCAATCATAGTAACAATAGCAACAACAATAACAATAATAATAATAATTTAAGTATATCACGTCATTCGAGTACACATAGTGGGAAAAATCAAACACACTCCCACCATCACCATCATCCCACCAGCAATACCGCCACCCATTCAAATGTGGGCGTGTCAGTAGGCATTAGTAGTGGTTTAGGTTCAAGTTTGGGTGTCGATGAAAATAATGCCAATAATAATAAAAATTTAGCCGTTTATCGTCAACCGACCAATGCTCGTACCACTAAGGGTGGCAATACACCGCATCGTTCCAAAATGTCCAAAAAACAATTAAAATTGGCTCAGGCCCAATTGGACAAGTTAACACAGTGTAATCTACATTTGCATGGTAATAATAAGAATCGAGAACTAAAAACGAAAAGAATAACTCATTTTTGTAACATGCAAAATGAAAGGAAAGATAAAGCAGAGTTTTAAAGGAATTAAATCTTTGTAGAAAATTATAGAGCCTTTCCACTTTGTGGATTTTAAAATGAAGCATTGAAAGAGTTTAGATTATAGTGCTGGTCTTGCTTTTTCCAACTAAATTAGGCAAAAATGCGGCGCCGTTTGCTAATTCCATAAAGTTTTGTGTAAAATAAATTTGGAATAGAAAAAAGGTTTCCGCTACATACTCTCTTTTGCGGTCGATACATTAAGTTCAGCGTTTTTCTAGTTTTTTTATTTGTTTTAAATAAAAAGATTTTCAAGGTACGTTTGTTTTAATATGACCACTACGTTTGATCCAAATCTGCTGCCACCCAGCCATTTCTTTAAATTCGGAAATAAGAATTGCCACAAGAAGCTAAGTCTTGAGAGTAGAAATTCGTATGAATTTTTGGTACTATTTATCGTTAAGAGGCATTGAAGTACTGTGACTCTTTGGTCTGTTGTACTAATATAGGCTTCCCGACTAGTATTGGGTTTTCCTGTAATATCCCTCGCTATTTCGATGAACTGACGAACTTTTGGATACCGGTTGAAGCCACTTGGTGCATCCTTCTAAAATGCATAAGTGCACCACAATCACCATGTATGTGCTCTTTTGATTCAGTTTCCTTCTCACTGATTCTGCAACTTGGATTTGAAACTACTCTCATTCTATTCAAATGTTCATTAAGTCTGCAGTGACCAGGTTAACACTCTCAGGTTATTTTTAGGTAGTCTGATAAACAATTTTAACAACATTTTTGATAAAAAAAAAGTGAAATGGAGAAGAATCAAAGGCGTATACGCCTGCCAGGGTTTGAGACAGTCCAAACTTTTGCTAGAGAACTACTTTAAAAAAAATTTTAATAAAAAAAATTATCGAAAAAAAAAACATTTTGATAAAAAAAAAATTTCATCAAAAAATTTGTCAATTTTTTTTTTTTGCATCAAAATTTCATCAAAAAATTTGTCAATTTTTTTTTTTTTGGTAAAAATTTTTTTTTTGAAATTTGATTAAAAAAACTGAAATTTTTTTTGATAAAAAAAAAATTATCAAAAAAGTTTTAAAACCGAAAACCATAAAGAAGCAAACTATAGCTAAGCGTGTTTACGTCAAAGCGTTCTAAGCATTTCAGCAATGATGGTTTTTTATTTTAATCAGCTTTAGTATCAAAATTGGCGAAGTCAAATAAAAACAGCTGATCTTCTGGTAGTTCTCTGTAGCACTTTCCCTCTGGTAAAGACTCGAAAGAACGTCTGGGGAGACGCTCTGGGGAGAGCATCTTTATTCATATGCATGGCTAGTCCAAGCCAACGTAATTGTCGTACTTTGATGTCTATATCGACGTCGATGTCAGCATAAAGCTCATACAGTTCGTGAACCTTTCGATGCAAAAAAAAAGGGGGCCATATATTTACCAAGAATTTTTTTCTAAAAAGACTCCAAGTAGAGCTTCATCTTTTGCTTTAAGTGCCTATGCTTTTGCATCATATAAAAACACGGGTAATATCAGTGACTTATACATTGTGATTTTCGTTTGACGAGAGAGAGAGAGAGAGAGACGGAAATAACATCTATTGGCCCGTATTGTTCTTAGTCTTATGTCCAAACTCATTTGTATTATTTATGGCTGTACCGAGATAGTTATATCGATATGAAGTTATCAACTTGTGAAGTTGTCAACGTTCACATTATGACCCGATATTATGGAAACTTTGTTAGTTGAAATCAGCAATTTAGTTTTATCTTAGTTTACTGTCCGAGCAATGATATCAATATCATCATCATATGCCCCTTATATTTATGCTGTGCTTTTAACATACAACAGTATTGACACAACTTTTGTAAGAGACGTGTAAAATACAAAAAAAGCGCAAAATCCCTCGTATAGACTGTCAACTTAATAGACGCAGCTTTTTAAAAATTAAGTTAATCTACAAAGTAGAAACGGATATAAGCTATATATTCATCGAACCTACTAGTAAAGGCCCACAGTCCCTTATACATAGGACTTTCTTGATTTAGGTCTCCTTGAAATGCCCACAAAAACCGCTTAAAGGTATCAATAATAGTTGTGTAGATAGTTGCTCTTTTTTAGTTTGGTTTGACATTTCGTTATGAATAGACTTACACCAGAGCAACGCTTGCAAATTGTAGATTTTTTATCAAAGTAAGTGGTTCTGTTCGTCAAACTTTAAAATTTTGTTCTTCGATGAAGCCCGTTTTTGGTTCAATGGGTACGTAAATAAGCAGAATTGCTTTTGTCGCAACACTATTACATTCACAAAAATTTACTGTTTGGTGCGATTTATAGGCTGGCAGAATCATTGGTCCATATGTCTTCAAAAACGATGATGGTCAGAATGTTGCTGTCAATGGTGAACGGTATAGGGACATGATCAAAAATTTTTTGGTACTTCAATTAGCTGGCATTAATCTTGCTGACATGTGGTTCCAACAGGACGCATCCACATGTCACACAGTGCGCGCTACAATTGATTTACTCAAAGAAACTTTTGATGATAGACTAATTTCACGCAATGGTTCAATTAATATTGGTGGCTTATCAAGTTATTAAGCCCCACTGGATTATTTTCTTTGGGGCTATGTAAAGACACTTGTCTACGTTGATAAACCAGAAATAATTAAATCAACATTCGAAGAGTTATTGGCGAAATACGATAAGTTTGTCAAAATTGAAGTTAAAGATTGCGTCTTGTACGCGCCAACCGTAGCGGCCACATTGCCGAAATCAAATTCAAACATTAATGTTTCATTGACATTAATATTATATTTCTTTGTTTTATTATGATCATCAATATTTGTTGTATTTTTTGTATTCACGTTTATTTTCATATTTTAGAAAATGTACATATTAATTTATTTTTCTGTTAATAAAAATTCACAAAGATTTCATTCCTTTAAGTATTTTGTTTTCAAAAATTTATGTACAAACTACTATATTTCCCACACAGAAGCCTTGCAAAAGAAATGGAAAATATTATGAGAACTTTAAAGGAAAAAAGAAAATAAAACGAGATTTCATTTCTTTTGGCAACTTTCCCATTTAAATAAATAAATTTAAATTAATCTCACTAAATGTCAATGTGTAGTACGTACATACATACGAGTACATACAAATGCATACTCGTCCTTAAAACCCTTTTTAACAGAGCAGCCAATATAAAGGCTCTTCAAAATGTCCTTTAAGCTTTTGTAAGAAATTAAATTTATTATGTTTCTCTCATTTTCTTCTTTTTCCTCTTTCTCTCTTGCTTAGCCCTTTTTTCGGCTGTCGAACACGGCCATTTAGATAAGGCCCGTACCATTTTAGAGTCAACAGATGTGGATGTAAATAGGTAAGTGTATTCACAAGTGTTTTTCTTGTGTGCTATACTAAGTATGTAGTATCTCATGGTAGAATTGCAAACTTTTTTATAATTTAATTTCTACTTTCTATTCTCTGTCTTGTTTGCCAGCATAAATACAGATGGTTTGTCAGCCTTGGATGTGGCCGTTTTAAGCAACAATCGTTCAATGACAAAAATGTTGCTGCAGCATGGTGCACTAGAGGGATCACAATGTAAGTTTTTTATTAAATAATTTTCATTAAAAAATGCAAAAACTAGTAAATCGTACAAAAATACTTATACATTTTATTTTTTATGAATATGGGGGTTAATCTCTAAAAAGTAAATATGATAATGGCTTCCAAAACAAAATTTTGTCAATTTTAATTTTTTTTATGCCGTTACTCCTCTAGGGAGTTCCATTACTTTGTTTCAGTTTCAGTAATCTACTGTAGCTCGCCTCCATAAGATTGTGGTAGTGGTGAAGATCCTTGCTAAATGGTGGTGGTGATGGTCCTTACTAAGCATTGTAATATTTTCCTAGTAGGTAGCGTTTTCGCCTCATCATTCGTCTGATGTTTGTCATCATTGCCAGAGGTAGGAGGGCTTCTTTTAGGAAGTAGAAGTCTCTTTACTGAACACATGAAAGCGCACTCAAATTTTTTTGTCATGACCTCTGCTGGTAATTCGAACCTGGATCGCTTGTGTTGTATGCGTGCACTCTAAACACTACACGACGCCAACCCCTACCAGTATATTACAGACCGTTAATACATTAACTGATTTGAAAGACGTTAGGGAATATAGGAGACAAGCTTAATTAGCAATCGCTTTTTAGTGTCTATAAGGGCCTTTTTTGTATTATATATACAAGCTTAAAAGAATTTTTCGAAATCTAGTTCGAAAGACCATTAGAAAAACTATAATTAAAAATTAAAGTTTTCGAGAAGCTGTACTAGTGAGTGTGACACACAGGCTATCGTGCTTAAATTAAGCCATATATGATTTCATCAAACTTTGATGAAATAAATTTTAATAACTTATCTAAGAAAAATTTCGCCTGAATACTACTTAATTTAAATATTTACTAGGATGCTGTAGAGCATACCCGATTCTTGCATACTAAAAGCAGCCCCTATACGACCCTAGAATCCACGGAACTGCTTATTTGTATTTGTATTTGTATGTATTTGTTGTATTTGTATCGTCGGACGTTGAGCCCTTTATGGTTATTCATCGCCGTTCTGTAAGCTATTTTAAATATTACTTTGGAGGGATTTTCGCTGCTCTTTGTCTTCACGTGACATCTGATACAGTCTCCCGATAAAGTGATAAAACTCGTACCTATTTTCCTAACATTTGAACATAATGTCAATGTGGCAGCGATCATTGCAAAACCTGGGCTAAGATTATTTATAAACCTATCTTTACCAAATTCGGTACAATTGTTTTTCCAACAATGTGTCAGTTAAAAAGAAGACTAGAACACGATTTTTATCAAAAGCGATAGGTTTTTTTAATAAATAACTATTAAAGCTACGATTTTTAAATTAAACTAGAGTAACCCTTCCCGCGTTGGTCCCTTTGTGTTGTATGCCTATAAAATACATTTCTTATAAGAAAAATTGAAAAGAATGCATTAAATCTAATGATTTGTATTGACTGCCAAGTCATTTACACGAAGTTCAAAGACTACACTTCTAACCGTTCTCTAGATATACTAAAATCAATATTTACTTTGTACAGGAGCTGCCAGACCCACTTATTCTATTTCGCCGACGTTTCTATCGGTCGAAATATGCGTACTGACTATAAAGTTATTTAGGTAAAATTCAGAACCTTCCACTATTACCGTTCAAATAAATATTTACTTTGTATGGGTGGTGCCACTCCCACCTATCCAATTCTACCCACTTTTTGAATGATTATATATATTATTTAGACCAAATTTAGAAACTTTCAATATTACTGTTCTCTAGATATACTAATATAAATATTTACTTTGTATGGGACTTACCACACCCACTTATTCAATATATTTTAATTAGTGATGTGGATTGACTACGAAGTTATTTAGACCAAATTCAGAACCTTCCACAATTACCGTTCTAAAGATATGCAATAATCAATATTTACTTTGTGCCACAACCACCTATTCAATTTCCCTCATATTTCGACTAATGATGTGGATTGACCACAAAGTTATTTGGTCCGAATTTTAAAACTCTACCATTACCATTTTAAAGATATACACATATAAATAATGACTTATGTGTGCGTGGCACCAATTAAACGATAACCATGAGTGAAACCACACATCTCCAACGTATGCATTTGTTTGTAAATCGGTTTAGTGGTTCTCGAGTTATAAAATGACGGACGTAGGACTTTGCATGTAATAAGGTAGGGTGCAATTAATAACTAGTGTGTCATCTCATCAATATCTAAAGCTTAAAATCTCTTATTTTATTATTTTCTTATTCTCTTTTTCCAGTTTCCGTTGACAGCATTGGTACAAAACTTAATGGCCTTTTGAAAGATGCCGAATTGCGTATAAATGATTTGAGTGGTCTAGAGGGTACTTGCCAGCCATCTTACTCCACGAGACCCTCAATATCGAGTATTATTATTGGTAAGTTGAAGAACATTTACAACAACAAATAGTAATCATCGATAAAAAGAAAAAACATACTAAACTGCAATTTAAAAAAAAATATTCCCAATAAATGATTTAAAATGTTTAAGACTTATAACAACACTTAAAATGCCATTGTCTGGTACTTTTTCTCTTTCCCCTTTTCTTCGTAAGTGTAAATTAAATTCAGACTTAAGGGGCCACCTTCAACAATTGATATGGAATAGTAAGAGTGGGTGTGTGGTATACACTCGTATTTGGTGTAAAAACCAAGAGACAATTTGAAAAACGTTATTTTTTAATTGAATTCTTGTTGTAAAAGTTCTTACACATTCTGTTGGGGATAAAATGTACACCCCAAAGTTTAAAAATACGATACAACAAGAAAAACAATTTTGAAAATGTCAATTGAAATAAAGTTAACTTTAGAATTGTTAAGTGAAACGTAATATTTAAGATGTCCACAGTTTTATTTTAAGGTTAAATGTTTGCTTTATTAAAACACCCTCTTTTGTGAAGGCTCTAATTTAGTCTTGTGAGTAAAAATGTTCATCATCATTGACTCCATTCCATTAGCAGCATCACCACTATCATCATCATTATAGTCCAGCATCATTCAGTCATATCTTTATAAATTTTTGTCATAATTGATTTGTTCACTTTTTCTGTTTTTTTTTTTTCTATTTTTGCAGGCAATACTGGCTCTTCCGTAACGGGTTGTACAGGCAATGAAATTGACAAACAAATTGGCATATGGGAGAGACGTATCAAAGGATTACGACGTTTACTTTTGGGCTGGGATCAGGCACGACCACCAGATGCACCAGCATCTGTTACTGTCGATGTAACGGGTGATAATTCAATACAAGTGCAAATACTTGAACCATTCGAAGGAGCAATCGGTACTAAATTCAAAGGTAAATAGAACTCAAGTTCTCTCGAAACAATTATTCAAAATAAATACACACTGCTTTACACAAACACACACACACACACACACACTCAAACACCTACATAGCATTAACCAGTGAACGAATCAATGACAATGCAATTACAATGGAAGAAACATTATTATTTGTTATTGCTGTACCCGCTCTTTCTTTCTTTTTCTCACTCAATGAATGTAGGAAATCCTAGTGAATAGAGTATGTAAAAACGATAACAATAATTTACTACCAGTCTGTGTATCTTCCTTCTTATCACTGTATTTGTGACAATAAATGAAAAACAAATTTATTGAGAAATTTATTCAGAAATATAAATGACTTTTGGTTCATCTGGACTATTTGATTTTATTTCCTCTTGTCGGAAGTTATAAGAATGAAATAATTTAAGTGTAAAGCAATGGAAAGAAATAACCACAGGTTTAGTTTTATTTCAATTAAGTGCAAGGAAAGCTAATTTCAAGTAAAAATTTCTACCTTCTTATTAGGAGATATACACTAATGATCAAAATAATAGGTACACTTTATATTTTTCTTTTTAAGTAAAACCTCATAGCTTTAATGATATGAAGAAACTGAAAAGAATGATCATATTTATTCATTATGGTCACTAAAATACAAAACGGTAACAAATAACGTAAATTATTTTTTACGAATTACTAGCTAAAACCCAGCGTGCTTCGCTACCCCCATCTTAATTATTATCTTAAATGGTTTTAGTGGCATTTTTTACCTTTTTCCATCTTCTGTACCATTCCGGTCCAAATACAAAAATTTGAAAATTTGAGTAGTCACGTTGGGAGTGCATTTAGAAGGGAATATGGGCATTCTGTCTTGTACTAGCCATTACCATTTGGATGGGGGCGGAGCACTGTCAGCCAATTTTTTATTTGACTCCAATTTTGTCTGGTCATGACTGCGTTAGAAAATATTTGCACAAATTTAGACACGATGGATCTCCTACACTATTAAACTGTGTAGATCAAAATGAAGATGCGGAGCATATGACATAAATGTGACCGAGGTGACTGTAGAATCTGTGGCTTAGATGTATACAGTCTTCGAACAAACGCACATTAATTTTTGTATATAAGATACCTAAGTATATACATAGATAGCTTTTCTCCAGTGTGCTTTCTGCAATATCCGCTATTTGGTTAATGTCGGCAGATAACGCTGCTTTAATCGTTGCCGTCGTTCTACAGATATACAAAATTCAATGTTTAGTATAAATGAAGGCACCTCACTCACTTATCCAATTCGCCCATTTAAATTGTTTGAACCTAATTTAGAAATCTTTACTATTACCGTTCTCAAGATCTACAAAAATCAATATTTACTTAGCATGAGAGGTAGGTAACACGCCTACTTGTCCAATTCCGCTCAGTTTTTGACTAATGATTAGTATTGACTATGAAGCTACAGTGCACTCGAAATAACGTCAACTAATTAAAACCGCAGGTGTTGACGTTTATCAGATTGTTGACGTTTAATGTACAAATTTAATATAAAAACATGTTGTCAGTGTAGTTTGAAGCGTTTTTATTGTTTATAAATTAAAATCGAACAAAAATAAATCCAAAGAAACAGAAAAGAATTTCAACGAGAACAAAGAATTAACCGAACAGAGTAAGACATACGTAACTTCATTTCTATAATAGTTATAAGGGGAATCCCCAAATTCGGAACTAATTTCGTAAAATAAATGTACGTGTTTTAACTGTTACTGAAACTAAAATTTTGTTTTATTTAGAGTTGATGTTTTACAGCTTTGTGGTATGGTTGAGGTTTTAGAGTCGACAATGTTAGAAAAAAGGGTTGATGTTTTGGAATGTTGACGAAAACAAATGTTTCCGTTATCCCAAGTGCACTCTAGTTATGAAGACAATCAGACCAAATTCTAAAACTTTAGCTTTAACCGTTCTCAAGATATATACTTTGTATGGGAGGTATCACACTCGCTTGTCCAATTCCGCTCACTTATTGAATGACAATTTGTATTGACTATGAACTCACTTAGACCAAATACTAAAGCTTTAGCTTTAGTCGTTCTCAAGATATAATGAAATCAATATTGAGTTTGTATGGGAGGTAACACAGCTACTTGTCCAATTCCTCCCAGTTTTTGACTGATGATTTATATTGACTATGAATTTAATTAAACCAAATTTTGAAAGTTTAACTGTAACCGTTCTCAATATATACTAAAATTAATATTTGCTTTGTGCAATTCTGCCCACTTTTTAACTGCTGATTTTTATTGACTTTTTCTATTATCATTTTGAAGACATAGAAATAAATAAATACTTACATTGTATGGGCGTAGCACCGCCCAGTTGGAATTTTTAGCCTGTAGTTCCTTCCGGATATACTGTAAAAATATCAAGAGCCACACAGAAACATACAAACACACATTCGTTTTTATATATATAAAATGGCTAAAATGTATTTAATCGAATTTCGGATAAAACAAAAAATGTCTACGTTCCATGAATGTGTAAGTAATGTAATGGGAGTATAAATTTTTTTAAAGAATTGATTTCATTTAAAAACAAGTGTTGATCATCATATTCCAAAATTGTGATTCTAAGAATTGATTTACCTCAACGTTAACACAAAAGCATTTTAAGGCTAAGTAAGGAAAAAACATGCAATAACACATCCGGAAGATAAAATTACAAATAGAAATGCAAATGCTCTACCTAAAGACTGATAAAAAAATAGCAGGTACTCACAACCCTTAAAATACAAAGAAAAATATACGCGACTAAGGCAATTTGAGGAGGCTTTAAACAATAACTCAGTTGTCAGTTTTTAAAATCATTTTAGTCAGGGATGTTGTGCTAGTATAGTCGAATGTAATTTTTTAAATTTAATTTTTTATATATAATTCTCTCCTAAATACAAACATATGTACATACATATGTACGTATGTATGTTTTATAACTTTAATATAAGACTTTAACAGTTTTTCTTAAGAATTCAATTTGACATAAATTTTTCTTATTTTTTTTATTTTCTGTTTCAATTATTCTTCAATTTTCTTTTTCTCCGGCACATTCATAATTCCCTTATGCTTTAGAATTTTTGAAATTCAATAGAATACAAGAAGAAAAAAACATTCAAAAACATTTTCTTTCATTTCTGCTTCATTTTACTTCGTTTCAGTGCAATGGTCAACACGAGCTGACTTCAGCAATATTGTTGGCGAACGTGAGCTTATGGATTGGCGTAGTTTTCATGGCACTATGGGGACACAATGTCATATAGCTGGTTTAACACAGGGTCGTCGCTATTTTTTGCGGGCTGCCTGTGGTAATGTTAAAGGCTGGGGCCCTTATAAAACATCCGTGCCAGCCAGTATAATACCCTCAAGTAAGTTTGGCTACAAATTTCCTTACAATCCATTAAATGAAATTTTAATTACATCTAAAGGTTGGCGTGATTTAAATAATCGTGAAGATCGTTATCTTGGGCGTCAACGTATGCTGGATAACTTATTTACGGCAGTGCGTTTAGCAAGACCAGCTGATGTCTCTGAACTGACTCTGGATACGAATAGTCAACAGAGAAGAAATCCCAAAAAGAAAACAACAATAAAGCAACTATTTTCGGTAGCATCCAAATTTCAAAAGCATTTAAGAAGGTAAGTGTGAAAAACAGTTTGAAAGTGAATATACTGCACAAGTGATTTGTCAAATAATTTTGACGTTTAATTTTATTCAAATTTAATTTGTACGAAATAAAATTTTTACAAAATTTTCTTTCTAAAAATGTGTGGAATAAACTGCACAAGCCGCTTATCAAAAATTTAATAACGAGACTTTACAAGGCAACATTTTGAATCTTTTCAAGATCCAATTTATGCAAACGTTTTTATAAATAAAAAAAAAAATTTACAATAAACTGCACAAGTGGATTGTCATAAATTTCGCAAAGCGATTTCACAAAGCAAAGTTTTAAAACTTTTCGAGCATTAAAGTTTTTTATAAATAAGAGAAATATCTACAAATAAAGAAAAATTTGTACAATAAACTGCGCAAGCGGGTTGTCAAACATTTCATTAAACGATTTCTTAAAGCAAAATTTTAGTTTCTTTAATTTCTGTTTTATGCAAGTATCTTCTATAAATGAAGAAAAATTTGTACAATAAACTGCGCAAGCGTATAGTCAACAACTTTATCTATAAAGCGATTTCACAAAGCAAAATTTATTGTTTCTTTAGCACCTGCTTAACGCAAAAATTTCAAAAAAACATTTTCTCAACAAAACAATAACTAAACTGCGCAAGTGGCTTGAAAAAAATTTTATATGGCAAAAACAAATTGTCTGCAATACACAACATGCTTGAACAAGCACGCTATGTTTATAACGTTTGAGTAGAGGCTTGTGTAATTATGTCTTTATAAAATTAATCGTCTTTCTCCTCTTGCAGGGGTATATATTTGGCCAGTATTGTTTATTGTGAAGATAAAGTTCTGGTGACTAGTGAAGATTTCCTGCCTGTCATTGAAATTGATGAATCATATCCAAGTTCCCTTAATAGCGATTATCACTGGCTAATGAAGGTAAGTAACAGATTTTGTATTATAAGTCTGACCTAAAACATGTCACGAATCACTGTACAAATATAAAACTAAGATTAATTAATTAATTGGATTGGAAAGGCCCAACTGGCTATGGCACTGCAACCTAGAAAGATCTATTGTGCCAATACAAAGCTAACATACGATGTCTTGTTAAAATCTTAAGTTATTTAAAACTGAAACATGTGTAATATCTTAAAAGATATATCACGAATCATAACAGTGAAATCATAAGAATGTAGCTGTTAATCACAGTATAACTATATCTCTGCTGCTGCTGTCCTGGATCAGTGCATTTCATGGCCGATTTTTTAATATGGATTTTCATATTTCATTGGCTAAGACAACAATAATATTTTCTCCAGGCCTCCAAGTGTTAAGCTCTTTTGGTGTCCGGAAGTGTGTGGCATTTTGAGTTCAATGAGAAATTATTGGTATGTGAACCTAATGTGTTCCATGGTCAAGAATGCTAATGAAAATGCTATTATAGGCTTACCTGGCATCCGCTGGAGTAACATTGATAATAGTCTATTGCTAGTCATACTACATATCTAATTTAATAGTTTAGACCTTGAATTTTTCCAAAAATGCAGATTAATAATCTTATGGTCTTTATGGGGAAACGTTAGGAATCCTTGTCTTTGTCTGTTATCATAACTTTCACTATAAATGGAAAATGCAGACGAAAGTCGTCTCTTATCCTCTACCACACACTGAGGTACGATTTGTAGCACAGTTTTGAACATAAACCTTAATTACTACACCTTAACTTTAAGTTGTCTGTGAAATAGAAAACAATAACTTAAATTCGAAGGACCACAATTTCAAAAGTTTTGTAAATTAAAAGCATAGAACCATATGCTTCTAAAGAAGTTAAATTGGTTCGAAGGACCAATACTATATTCTTATTGTGTATTTCTTTATTAAATTTATATACTTTTATAATCTTTCAGGTGGCTTGCACTTGGGACGATGTGAAATCTTTACGTACCGATATGGAACGTAATCTTACCTCTGCTAATCATTTTCGTACTAAACTTCTTTCGGCCGTATGTCAAATGCAATCAGCATTGGGATTCAATGATCTCGGCCAATTGTATTATAAACCTTTACGTGATGCTCACGGCACAGTTGTTTTGACTTGTATACAATCTGTTAAAAGTCAGAAAGTTGTATCGATCTTAAATTCCCGCTGGTTGCCCGTCAATAAGTTGCAAAAGAAAATCGGTGCTATTCACGAAGAGTACAATATCAACGAAGTACTCATTTCGTCTATAGCCGATCAAATACAATATCATCAGACGGCTTTACAACGTTTACCACCTGGTTTGTATTTGGGCTATTTAAAAATGCAGTGTTCCATGGACCAGATACAAGTTGTGGTACCTGCGAAATCGCCCAATGTCTTGCCCCACTACAAAGTGCGAGATAATAGCCATATAACGGCTGAGGAATGGCAAGTTTTGAAAAAAGATGATAACGCCTCATCTGATGGCCGCAGAAGTGCTAGTCCGTTAAGGCTTACGTTAAATTTTAATACCAATACAGAAGCTACTACCGAAGTACAACGATTGTTTTTATACGATTTGACCACAGCTACACAGAAACTGTTCAAGTATATGAACATCAAACCGGAAGAGGCTTCAACCCACCGTTTATACGATGTGGAAGTGATAGAACATAGCAAAGAAATAAGTTTCCTTATAATTTGTCCCTCTGTTGAGTTAAGCTGTGCTGTGCCAGGACAATCGGAATTACTGCTGCAGCGTGAAGACTTGGCAAGTTTGAGTATTCAGGCGTTCGAAATGATACATCTTAGCACTTACCAACCCGGTATAATACAAAAATATGCCAGACTATCGTGTATTTTAGAATTGGATACCGCACTGGCCAATCATTCTCAGAGAGAAGCCTTCTCTACAAGTGAATTACAGACAGCAAAGGAGCGTTTGGCCAAGTTGCAAGAGTTAACAGCCAGTTTAAATGCCGTTTGGAAGGCAGTACGTTGGTTAATGGATGTCATAGCATTTGCTCGTGACAAAAATGCTCCACCTTCAGCAGCCATGAGAGAAATTTTAGATTTTGGCCAACAAGTCGATGAAAATACCCAATTCTTGCAGCCTCCCATAAGAGATATAAAATTTACCAAAACTGGTTCAGGTAGAGGAAGTTGGCCGGGACCAGGCGCTTCAACTGCAAATAGTCGAGATATGGGGCCAGAACATTCTAAATCAGAACAGAATCTAGGACTAAAAGCCACCACACCCACAGCAGGGACGAACATCAACCAAAAGCCCCAACAACAAATGCAAACCGTGCAAACGTCAGCCACCACACCGGTTACTCCAAATCTATTACAAGTTAGCAACGATTTCATGACTTCAGAAATGTCATTACGCAAAAATTCCGGAGATTCATGCACCTCACAATACACTACACATAGTTTACACTCAACCAATGATTCCATTGTGACCAGTAATAGCGATTTTGGCCAGATATTCAATATGTCGCCCTCACATTCCGATGATACGCTTAGTGAAACAGCCAAACAACAAAATCAAAAGACGCAAAACGTACAAAGAAAACGTACATGTTCCAATATAACACCCACATCTACACCCGTCACACCTCTAATTACAGTACATCCCTCCTCTTCAGTTCCTTATTTGGGCAGAGATCCACATTCGTTGGGTTCAAGTCAATCGCTCAAAGTTAACTATAATGGCGAATACGAGAGCAAACAAATCAAAACCGCTGAAAAAGTCAAATCTGCCTCTAGTGCTAACCTAAGAGATAATGGTCTCTATTTGAAAACAACTCTAAAGACTATACCAGCTGTAGAAGTTAGAAAGACCAATTCAGCAAGTTTAGATGAAGACCTAGCACCGTTAACCTCTTCTTCAAGTAAGAACTTGCAAAGACAAAGCAGTCAAGAAGAGTACACCGCTACAAGTTGTCCTAGCTTAGCCACTGATACTTCGGAAAACATTAACACACCCTCTGGTATCATACAAGTCTATACAGCCTATAATACAGGCTTGGCCACGGGCACAAGTCTTAAACTGCATGTCACCGCTAAGACTACCGCTCGTGAAGTCATTAATCTGGTAGTGAAACAACTAAATATGGCAGCCGTTTTAAAAGGCAGCAATGGTCCCATCTATTCGACCGATATGTTGGATAATTTCTGTTTGGTAGCAGTAATTGGTGCTCGAGAACGTTGCCTTAGAGATGATTTTAAGCCCCTGCTCTTGCAGAATCCGTGGAAAAAAGGTCGCTTGTATGTACGACAAAAGCATGAACTATTAGCTGCTATAGAGCATTCGAATCGTAAATCTCATTTGATTTAAAGTAAAGAAATCATTAAGAGAATCGAAGAGTGTTGTTATAAATTGATCTTATGAAGTTAAAAATATGAAGTCCAGAGATATTATTTTGTAAAGAAGACAACTTTTCGGGGATTGCAAGTGAACGAAAATATGAAAGTGATATTAGTAAAATATTAATAGCCGGTAGTAAAGAAGGTAACTCTTCTTTTTTGATATACAAAACCTTTTGATACTATTATGGCAGAAGTAACTATTGATGTTTTTTAAAATAAAAAATGTATTTCATAAAAATAAGTGCACTACGTCTATAGTGCAAGTAAAGGTTCGTAAGACTAATTCTATTATTCAGTCAAGGACCAAAATCATCTTAGCAATTAGCGTGTAAAGCTTAATGATGATCTCTATAATTTAAAAATTATCTATTATAGTAAAACACAGTACAGGCTTTAAAATAATATTTGGTCCGAAGGACCAAAATTATCTTTGCCTTTTATCCAAAGGCGAACACAGACTCCTATACAAATTATCCAATAGTATAAAGAAATCAATTCAAGTCGAGGGACCGAATTAATCAAAGCGTTTGCCTTTAAAGTTTAAAGAGTTATTATGGCCTTTAGATTTCAGAGAGAAATCAATAGATGTATAACGATATCTTACCGCCAAAAAAAAAAAAAACACAAGAAGTCACCTCATATTGTGATGGCAAATTGTTTCTTAGCAGTTGTCAAAAGGTTAAAAAAATTTATTACGGGTATAGTCATATATTGCTTTAAAGAAATAAAGGGCAATTCCAAACAGTTTCGAAGAGGTCTGAAATTTCACTTTCTTTTATGTTGATGACATAGAGTACTCTTATCGAAACATTGCTTTTTTGGATTTGCTCAAGTTTTCTTGCACTTTAAGAAATAATTATAGATTTCGTTTCATATGATCACTTTTTTCTAATGCCATTAATTTTGTTCAAGTTTCCTTAGAGATCACACTGTACGGGTTCCCTGCGGATTACAAGTTATATAGTTCAGGGGTCTAAGGAGCAAGTGGCCAATCCAGAGCCATTTGCTGCATTTTATCTTCACATTTATTGGACAATTACCTGTTATGGCTCATAGCCGTTGGCTGCTTATGGTGTTTGGCCAGTGAATGTTCAGTATTTTACGTAGGCAATGATGCACAAATACTTGTGGTGCCAACAAATCTTGACTCGGTGTGTCACAAGTCTCGCAAGCATACAGCATCACAGACTTGATTTAGCCTTCTTTATTCTGCTCAGATCATCTTGGGAACCACTCAATTTTGTAATTATACTGCCGAGGTAGCAGAAAGTCTGAACTTCGTCTAGGTTATGCTGACGGATAGTGGGAGGTTGCGAGTTCGTCGTATTCGTTCGCATGGCTTTGGTTTTGAGGAAGTTCACTCTAAGACCATATTTAGCTGTTTCGGTTACCAGCTTGTCGAGTTTGAGTTGCTTATCCGAGTGATTATGTGCCAGTAAATAGATTTCATATGCATAATCTGGCTCCTTTAAGCGTCCATTCAGAGCCCTGATAATGCCCCGTTTTTCTGATGTGACACATTTCATCACATCGTCAACGGCCAAATTAAATAATAAGGGGGATAAAGGGCATTCTTGTCTAACTCTAATTTGTATGCCAATTTTTTAACCCCGGTATCCGGTATACCATACCATATTGCTATTTGGCTTAAAGTGTCAGGTTAAATAAAGAGGAGAGCACCACTCGTATGATTGCTCTGTTATTATTCTCAGAATATATAAATAGTTTTCTTTAAATTATCTTTATTATTATTTTTATTGAGGTATAAAAGTACTCGATCTATTGTACAGTCTTCCATCCATATATGGTTTCCCCCAACCTCGTCGCGGTTTGTATCAACCGCGATAATTCCCTAGCTAGTATCTGATAGGCATCTAGATACTTTCGCGCCTGTACTACTTTCAGTCTGTGACCCATCCGTGTACCACAAAAAAAAGGTACTAACCTTCTCTAAAAGAGTTTTCAGCCTTCAAGCCGCTTGACTCATTTTTATTACCCAGTATTGCCTTAAAGCATATGCCGAAGTCATCGTGCTTAATTATAACCGACCATTCGGCCTACCGGATTAACATAACCCCCGCATAACCTTTTTCCAACACATTATCCTCGTCATGGTCTCTATGACCCTATTTTTCACTCCCAAATGCAGCGGACTAAGGTCCAATAGAACCCCGAGTGCAGCAGCGGGGCAAATTCTCATTGCCGCAGTTATGCTTATGCACGCAAATAGTTGCACCTTATTTATTTCTGCTTGGGTTGTTCCCAAACTCGTTCCTACCGCCCATGCAACGGTCCCATATGTCAAAACCGGTCTGATTATCATGGTATATATCCATATATACATCCATATATTGTTACCTTTTAACCTTTTTAAAACGTTTGAATTCTTTTTAGTTGCGTCAAAATAAAACAAATACCACATTGTTGTTGTTTTACATTTTTTATTTTCTCATTTTTACAATTATAACAATACAGTCTCCAACTTATTTAACTTGCACTTAATATTCGTGTTGTGTACACGTTTATTTAAACATGACTTTACTTTATCACTGCAAAACGATAAATATATTGACGTAGGCAAAGCAGCCTCCTTATATACCTAACTGCCTGCAATTTGGAAAGTTCCGGAAATGTCTCCTCTAATTTATGTCCGTTAATGTTAAACAATGATGGTCGAATTGGCAATGCCGTCAAATACACAAATCAGTAAGGCACTACCAGGGTAACACATTCACAACCTTGACGCAAGCCAATAGACTAAAATCCCACAATACAATCCCTGATGTGGTGTATTTTCTTTTTAGGCGTTTTGACTTTCGTAACAATATTCTTGAGTTACAGCCGCAGGATCTCCCTGCAAACCTCCTAAACACAATTAGCGCATGTGTAGCTTTTGTTGAGACAAACTCCATTGGAATTTTTCACATTAGCGTACTATCCAGTATTATTCATAGACATTTAACCTCCTTACTTGGTGCAATTTCCTCACCCGGCAATTAAATATTACTTAGTTTGTCTGGTGGTGGTTCCCTGAGAATTAAATTGATGACAAAAACGTGCTGTAATGCATACGAGTGAAACATTCTTCGGAACTTATTAGTATATCATCACAGTATATTAGGCTACAATACCAACAATTTTTCCAAACACTGTTTTCAAAATTAGAAAAGAGAGAATTAAAAAATAACCATTTTTTGTAAAAAAAAAGGAATTAAACACCTAAAAGAAAGCTTTATAAAAAGTCCAATTTAAAAACACAAATATATGTTATAGAAAATTTTATTAAAATTTTAGTTATGAAAAAATAGAAAATAATTAAAACAAAATAAAAATAAAAGAAAATTTATTGTTATTTATTTATAATTAAAAAAATAAAAAGAAAATGAAATCAACTACAGAATTTAAACAAAACAAAAATCCTATAAAGACCAATTCCAGAATTTAGACTGAGTTTTATTGGAATTTATGTTTTAGACAGAGACAAGAAAAAAATAAAATAAAATAAAATAAAATAAAATAAAATAAAATAAAATAAAATAAAATAAAATAAAATAAAATAAAATAAAATAAAATAAAATAAAATAAAATAAAATAAAATAAAATAAAATAAAATAAAATAAAATAAAATAAAATAAAATAAAATAAAATAAAATAAAATAAAATAAAATAAAATAAAATAAAATAAAATAAAATAAAATAAAATAAAATAAAATAAAATAAAATAAAATAAAATAAAATAAAATAAAATAAAATAAAATAAAATAAAATAAAATAAAATAAAATAAAATAAAATAAAATAAAATAAAATAAAATAAAATAAAATAAAATAAAATAAAATAAAATAAAATAAAATAAAATAAAATAAAAAATTCAACAAAGCAAAACTAAATTACACCAATTACTATATACACTATGAATGTTATAAATTTATCATAGATATGTATATTACAATGTAATAATATTACTATAATATAATTATTTTTTCTAAATGTATTTTATATATAAGAAATATAGTAAAAAAAGAAACAAAAATGAATTTAATTTAGAGGGATTTTAGCACTACACTCCAAAAAAAACCGAAAGAATTTTTTTGTCCACTAGATGTCGCATCATAATAAATAAGTGTAATAATGAACAAATGAATACTGTAATATTATTAAAAAAAAAATGTGTTGATGTATTATTAGTGGTAGTAATTTTAAATTTTTAATAATAAATAGTATGTAAATGTAGTTTTTTTATATACAATTTTCAATTTATTTTTTTCGCTGTAGTACTATTTTTCACTTTAAGACAATTAAATTTTTCAAATTATATTTTATGTTTAATTGTATAAAAAAACAAAAAAAAAAGAATTTTTCTTTTAAAGATTTAAATTTAGTAAAATAATTATATTTTTTTATTAGATTTTTAATTATTACTTTAATAACTATGTAGCAATAAATAAAATATGATTTTCGTTAAAATTTATTTATTTTTGTATTTTTAATTTAAAATAATTCTTTTTTTTTCACTAAAAAAAAGTCCTGCTTAAGGTTTACAAAAAAGCAAAAACAAAACGTTAGATCTTATGAATACAAGAATGATAAGAAAGTGCAAGTCCAGCAATTGTTAATTTTTAAAACTCAATTATACATATTATTCATTAAAAGAAAAATTTAGAATAACTTGTTTAATAATTTTAAAAAGTTATCACCCAGAAATGCTTTAATCCATATATAGGTACACATATGTATATATATACATACATACCATTAATACTCGTAATTCTTTGACAAATCTAAGTGTTTCGGTGTTCTTATAACGATAATGAGCAAGAATAACTAAAAATTGTATCATTCAGTTTAAAAAAAGTTTTAATTAATTTTTTTTTACTTAATGATAAAGAAAACACAACGAAAATTAATATTTTATTATCATCTAGTTTACTAATTGCAGTATTTAAATTTGAAAATAATCATACCCCTTTTTCAAAGCCTCTCTTTAAAAATAAAGTAAAACAAAAATGTTCAAAAGTAGATAGAATTTTATTATTATAGCCTCCATACATCCACTTATGGAATACATATGTAAAACACAGTTCAAACCTAAAAAAAACCCTATGGTTGTGTAAGTGCTGGATTCGTATATAAACGGATATATTTTTACATATTTCATCTCCATTAAACACATAGACCACAGCAAGCTAACGACTGCAGACTGTAAAAATTAACACAATAAGCTAACGACAGTAAGCTGTCAAATTTAGAATGCACAAGTTTATTATGAAGCTAGAAGCTAGACAACCACCATTGCTATTTTTTTTTTTTTTTTCTTAAGACCAGCACTCAGTGAAAAACGCCTTCCCATGCTGTGCATTGTGCTGGTACTAAGAAAATAGGTTGTGGGCAGGAGGATAGAGTAGAGTCTATGGACGTTCGATTTAAATTTGCTTATGTCGTAAGTGGCAGGAAAGACATTCGCAGGAAGATTGTTCCAAAAATGAACAGTGCGACCTAGTTGAAAAAAAAAACGTTAGATGGCAGACCCTTTATCTATAGGGTCCACAAGAGCAAAAATATTCAGTAGGTTTTTTATAGCATTTAAAAAAAAAGTTTTATTTGGCAGACCCTTTATATGATTTTTAGGAATTAATTCCTTAATTTCGTTAGAACACATTTCGTTATAGTACCGATAGAACATTGAAACATACGACACACTGCGACGATGCTCTGCTGTACGCGAGTCAAGTAATTCCTGCACCGTCTTAAAAAATCGAGGCACTTAAATGTTTTTTTCGACACTCAAAATATGTGATCATTCCAACGAAAGTCACAGTGAATTCTCATGCCCAGAACATCAAGAGCATTTGATTCCTCAATATCTACATTACCCATGGATACAGAAGACAACACACCACCACGTCTGTGTGTCAGAAAACAACATTCGGTCGACCCTGTTCGCGCCTACCCACTCAGAGATTTTCGCCAGGTCGCTTGTTAGCGTGTCGTTCATAATTCGCCTTTTTCCTTCAATCTCCAAAAGGCCCGGCCTTTGATCTACAGAATATGAATGACAAATGTTGCTGTCATCTACAAAAGAGTAGATAGGATTAGAAGTAAGAAAAAGAAAGTCGTTAAGAAATACTAGAAATAGAGTTGGAGAAAGAACAGAGCTTTGCGGTACCCCTGAATTTATTCTGAACTCGTCGGATGAAATCCCATCTATAACCACTTTTATAGTGCGATTTCTGAAAAAGCTCGATATGAATCGAGAGAAGTGACTACAAACACCAAAATCAATAAGTTTGGATATGAGAGCCATGTGCAGGCTCTGTCAAACGCTTTGGAAACATCAAGGGCCACAACCTTATTCTCATCAAATCCATTAATAGACCTTTTCCGCCTTTCGGAAAGCAACGCCAGCAGTTCACCAGTGGAGCGACTTTTACGGACACCATACTGGCGATCGCTTAGCATATTGTTGTACTCTAAATACTTCACAAGATGGTGATTAATCAGGGTTACTAGCTTCACCCTTTTTAGGGATTCGCGTAACATTGCCTTCCAGCAAGATGGAAAAACACCCGCACGATAAGACGCACTGAAAAGATTAGCCATGGACGCGCGAGCGTCGAAGAGTACCGCTTCAGAACAAGCGCTGGAATGCTATCCGACTTAGAAGACTTATTAACGTCGAGATTTGCAACCCTTTTGTTGATGACGCCGAAAGTAGATTAATTTTTATTTTCTAGGCGGCAGGAAGCAGTTCAGTGATTTCAATATAATATGAAATATTAATCTTAGGTAAATTACCATTTTGGTCTACAGAAAGCGTCAAAATAAAGTGTTCACCTCATTCTCTAAAATTAAGTTTTTATTTCAGCCTTTAAGAACGTCACGAATTTAAACATTTTATATTTTTTATGACTGTATTAACGGCTTTGTCAAGTCCATAAAAACCAACCACAAAATTCTTACAACAACTATAGTTATACAACTAAAATGAAAGGTACTCTATTTTTACGCGTCAAAAAAAGTGTACAAGTCAAAAAACTATGTCAAAAGAAAGAATGAAGTCAAAATACCTGTGAAGTGATACCATTCTTTTAAAGTTGCTTTTGAGTACAACAAGAATCTGCTTTGAAAGTTTTCAAAATGCCTCCAAAATCCTGAGTTACGGTTAAAAGCCCGATTTTTTGTACCTTTAACTACCTATAAGCTAATAACTTAGCTAAATATGAATCGATTTTAAGATGTTTAGAAGATATGAGATGTGGAGATAATCTCACAAATTTTCAATAGGATTTATATCAGGGCTCTGGGTGGATTTTACTTTGTGGGCCTTGTGTTTGGGGTCTTTATCTTGGTAAAAGTATCAACCGTTTTATTGACTTTGAAACGTTTTATTATGTCGTGCACAGTTGAATGACTTCTGCCAACAGTTTAAATTTCCCGAACACTTTTAATAATCTTTCTTACTTCGATGCCAGTTTGTCCGTGTTGTATAGCCATCTTCTTGATTTTAACTCTGTTTATTTTGTATAATTTTTGAAAACTGAACTAAAGGGTTTTCCCCTAAATATGTAAATTATATCAGCGAAAATGGTCGCATTGCAGTTATTAACTCATACAAGTTACTGTCCGAGGTTGGCTTGTGCAAGTCATTTTTACTTTCAAAGCGTTTTCAACTTTAATTTTACGTACAATTATTTATTTTCTGAGTTGGTATTTCCTTTTGTACGTGGAAGATATACACAAATAACAAAATAACTAAATTTTTTTTTAATAATTAAAATGTATGATTTTTAAGCGATCGAAAATATTTTGGTATAGCGTCCGAGTTTGGGTTTGAGCCACTGTATATATGTAGACCTAGCTTTTACACAATCAATAGGTAAAGGTTTAAATTTAAAGGTTCGAGCAGGTGGTATTATATATTAATTAAAATCAGATTTAGAAAATTTTTTTAGCAACAGCTGATATTAAATTTGAAAACTGATATAATCGGCAGAGAAACAATCTTATAACGACATTTTAAATATTTCGCGCAAATGCTATGATAGATTAAATGAATCAAAAGTCAATGTTTTTTTTTAAATTTAGTTTTTTGTTTTAGTTTTTAATTTTTTCTTTAAAATCCAATTTAGTTTTTATAACAAGTTTTTGTTCTAATTTTATATTTTACCTATTTTTAATAGGTAACATACTTAATCTCTTCATTGTTATTCGTAATAAATATAGTAAAATATTTATAGAGTAGAAAAATAAATAAAATACTTATAAACAAAATAATACAATTTGTTAAATTTGCATAATAAGAAATAAATAAAATGAAAAGGAAAGGAATTGTATTTTTTTATTTTGAATTTTTAAAATATTAATTTAATTTTTTAAATATTTTTTGTTTATGCAAAATATTTTTTAAACATGTGTTTGTCTATGTAAAGTAATTGTAGCAGTCAAACTTTTAAAAACAGAACTAAAAACATTTGTTTTTAATAAAACTTTAAATAAATGTTATCGTCAACTAAAGTATTAATTTAATGATTCTTTATCACAATTATTTTTGTAAATAAAAAATTTAATTTGAAATAATTTAAATTTATAAAAACTAAATTTACAAAGTAGACTTAAATACAAAAAAGCAAAAGCAAAATTTAAAATAAAAGACTCAAAACAATGGTTACGTGTATTTAAACAAAATTAATAAATATGAATTAAAAAAAACATAAATTTAACTCGTATTGAATTTAATAAAAGCATTGGAAAAAAAAGTAAGGATAAGTATACTTAGTTTGCAAAAAGCTTTATTTTATTTATCACTTAAGTTTACATAAGACCTATTAAATAAATTAAAAATTAAACAAGAAAGTTTTGCATTGTCAAGTTCGGCTTGATATCATACCCCACACTAATATTTACCATTCCGAAATATAAATAACTCGTTAAAAGGTTAATGTGGTGCAAAATCGGTTAAAATGATATGCATATATAAAGCCTATAATCCCTATATCTAATATATAAAAGAGATTGTGTGTTTGTAC
This sequence comes from Wohlfahrtia magnifica, assembly GCA_023159175.1. Taxonomy (NCBI): domain Eukaryota; kingdom Metazoa; phylum Arthropoda; class Insecta; order Diptera; family Sarcophagidae; genus Wohlfahrtia; species Wohlfahrtia magnifica. The sequence continues at coordinate 4,100,565 of JAKWBJ010000054.1, forward strand.
GTATGTAAAGGTTGGTCCCACCATAATGCACGATGATAATTGTGAGTTACACCTTAACGTCAAGTTTTTTGTGAAATTTGATTAAACATTTCTTTGTTTCAGTGTTTGACAAATTCAACCATGGAGAGGTACACAGTTGAGCAGCTCGTTCAGATTGTCTTGATTATCTTGAGAACTGTTACAGCTAAACTTCTAGAACATTGTCTGATTGAATTCATAGTTAATATATTTACAAATCATTAGTCAAAAACTGGGCGGAATATGACAAGTGGGTGTGGTACCTCCTCTATAAAGTAAATATTAATTTTTGTATATCGTGTGAACGGCAATAGTAGAAGTTTCTAAATTAGGCTCAAACAACGTCGTGAACAATACACATCATAAGCCAGTAACTGGGCGAGATTTGATAAGTGGGCCTGACATCTTCCATTTATTGGATTTTGTATATGTGGAGAACTACAACTACCATAAGCTTCATTATCTATTCACATCAGCCAAAAAGCGGGAATTGCAGAAATCACACTGGATAAAAGTATGTTATATCTTATATAGAAAAATGCATGTGTGTTTGTTTTAAGACTGTACACAGCTAAAAAGCAGAACCTTCACTGTCTTTCTGAAAGCAACAAATTATTCGATTTTGGCCGGAAGGGGACAAAATGGGGGAAAAAACGGTAAAAAATGTAACTAAGCTAGCATTTAAGATAATAATTAAGATGGGGGTAGCAAAGCTCAGCGGGTTTTAATTAGTATATTATAATTTTTGCTGTAAGTTTGTTTGCTTGTTTGTTTGTTTGTTTGTTTGTATGTAATTCAATCACGTCTTAACGACTAAAGCTATTTTGTTGAAATTTGAAACACAGATAGAAAAATTGGATGTGGGAGGGGTTAAATCGGGGGAGAACAGATCAAATTAGGACCGTTTAAAAGTTTGGCATACTGTTAATCTCCTAATTAAATTTTTTTGTAACCATGCAAACTTTGTTGATATTTGAAACACAGATCTAGCTAATGAAACTATAAATTTTTCAAAAATTGACCCTGAAGTGGACAAAATCAGTGACCTGCCTTCTAAAATGACATACTTTATTCTTTTTGAAATAAATTTTTTTGTTTACTAACATTTAAATTTTGATGAAGTTCGGAACACAGATATATTTAGCCAACAAAAGTATTAGAGGATAGGCTTATTTTCAAATTTGGACCTGGAAGAAGTTAAAATCTGGGACAAACTGGCCAAGTTAGACAATTTGAGAATTTTGTCTATTCAGCTTGCTTATGATTCAATCAAGCGTAAGCGAGTAAATTGATTTTGTTGAAATTTGAAGCACAAATATAACAAAAGTGCAATAGCAACCTTTATTATAATTGGATTTAGGGGACGTTAAAATCAGGGGAACAATCAAAATTAATTACTTTTCTTCTGAAATGACATTCATTTTTCTTAATAAAGCAAATTTTGTTGTTTGAACATTCATGTTTTGCACAGAAATAATTTTCAAAAGATGCACTTTGATTGTCCATAGTGCATTTGGTTCATAGTACATTTCTACGAAAAACATGGTTACATGCTATTCTATTATCAAGTTGCACATTAGGATCAAAAATTAATTTCACAGGAAGAGTGGGCGTGGCATCTCCCATTAAAAATAATAAATATTGTACATTTTAATTAATATAACAGCGGAAGACGTAGTGTTAGCATTTTCTTTATAAAGGCAGACAGTTGGCAAAAAGAAAACAGATATGATCGGGAAAAAGGGAACTAAATACCGAAGCTTCAACTAATAGCATATACATATACAGACAATCTTGCCTCAATTAATGTACTTAAATCCACTGTTATCATTAACCTTTTTAAAACATTTACGTTCGTTTAAATTGTGTTAAAATAAAATTAATACCACTTTGTTGTTGTTACAGTTATATTTTTATTTACTACACAATAACTTTTACACAGTTTACAACACTTTTATTTCCGCTTAAACACATCTTACGACAGCAAAACGATAACTAACTGACGTCTAGGTAAAGCAGTCTCTTTATATACCTAGTTTGGAAGGTTCCGGAAATGTATCATATCTTCTATTTTTATATCCGTTTATTCAAATGTAACGTAAAGATGGTCGATTTAGCAGTACTGCCAAGTACGCAAATAAGTACGGCATTGACAGGGTGACACATAACTAAGAAATATACAAAATTTTGGCATTTTTATTTTCGTGACAATATGTTAAACTAATGTGGGTTACGAGTCATAAGGGTTGTTGTTGAGGGCGCATAAAATGTTTCGTCCTTTGATGAGACTCTTGCGCAAGGAGACATTTACTTTCCCTCCTTTGTGATAACGAATTCAGTAGATTACTGAACTGTGAAGAAGACGGAACTCAGTTGATCCAATATCACTACTTGTGTAATATAATATCCATAATGACTATGTACATACAATTTCCAACAAATTGGACACAGCAGTACAAGATAATCTATGGTAATTAATATGCTGCGTTATATCTGTTTATTCGTTATAAATATTTATCAAATCTCTTTATAACGAGATGTGAATGCGAAAAAATCCGTTATAACTTCCCTTTTGGCTTCAAATTTTATTTTTCTTTATTCTGACTTCGTTGTAGAGGTCTTATATCCAGTGTCGCTACCAACAATATTATGAATTACACACAGCCAACATTAAAATTGAACGTAATTATATTAGGTTCAGGGCTCTGTGCTGGTGTCTCTGTAAGTTTAGGTCAGATACCCGATGTTTGCTTGGGAATGTTGTCTTGGTTGAATGGGATATTGCTTGCGATACCATCTTTCTCTGCACTTTGCTACATATTTTCTTTTCGAGTATTGGTCCATTTTACCATCAAAAAATGTGAATTGTTGTAACCAAACTATCCTACATGATTAACAATAGTTTTGTTTATTTGTTAACAAGTAATACAAAGTTTTCTTTAAATTATTAAATTTTTTCATAATTTTTCACTTCTTCAATTTACTTTTTTATTCATTTAAACACTTTTTTTTCTTAAACGCACAATTTTACTAGAGACTCTTATCAGCACTTTGACCAAACTTTACCTCACTAAAACACATCTAAATTTCACTGAGTGATTTATTTTTTTCTTTATTTTATATAAATTACAACATAAACTTTGTTTTCAACACACTTTTATAACACTTCACTATAAATTTAAGGATAAAATTCACTTTTTATTGTGCAATCTTCAGCACTTGCTAAAATATTCGTCGATATTGGATTTAGAAAAAATAACTGTTTCTTTCCTTATTTTGGCGGAAGTTCATGTGGCAGCAATGCTTTTCTTTAAAGTGTGGCCATACTTGTTTTGTTTATGTGATATTGCCAATTGAGTAGAGCTGTAAAAGGTAGTGCCATATCGTTAGAACTTTAAATAAAAGATATTTAGGATTACTAGACGTTAAATATAATTAATTTATTAATATTAAGAAAATAATTTTAAACATTTTAAGATGACCTCTATGCGCCCAGTGCATGGCGTAAAACAATAACAACAATTTTGTTAAAAAAATTTGTTTAAAAAAAAAATGATAAGTTAGCGAAGGCACTACGCGAAGGCTCTGTGGCCCATTGTAATACCCCAAAGAAACTCAAAAACTTAGGAAGCACCAAAAATCAAATAAAAATTAGTCGAGCAATTCCCCGTCATAGTTGGAATGAGTAAATTTAGCGGAATTCGAGGTAGCCAGACGATACTATTGACAAAATTTACCAAATTCATTAGTGATACATCCCTGAGACAGTCCGACTTGAGGAAGACGCGTGCACCAAAATGTACCAGCCTAAAAAGACGTAGAGGTTGGTGCTGTACCGGATCCTTCTCTTACTCATACTGACAGCTCTTACAATAGCCATAACATAACTGATCCCTGGATTCCAACATGCGCCCATTCAAGGGTTTCAGTTCGTTCCATTGGCAGGAAAAGCCAGAGCATCATGGATATCCTACAAGTGGAAATAACAGACCATCTGTGTTGCACCCTCACATGCACATACATTTATCAACTTCATCAACATCCCCAGAGAAAAAATATATGTATGTTTGTCCCCTTAAGCAATAGCCACTCCAAGGGATGATCCCTTAGTTGCACAAAGCAAAATCATTCCCGCAGTATTCGGGACCAATTTCAGCATGATACAATGTCGCTCTAGCTGGAAGAGTGGCTGAATACTGCTGAACAGACACTTCGATCTAACTACGTCGGAGCTGAAGACATCGATCGATAAAAAACTGTCCACGTAGATATCAATACAAGAAAGTTAGAGACTTAACTCTTAAATGCACTTAGCGGCTCTATTGATGGCGTAAATCTCAAACTGGAAAACTGTACAGTCATCGAGAAGTCTGAAAAAAACCAAGTGTCCAAATACATCAGAGTAAAAACCCGAACCTGTGCCTAACCATGTTTTAAAGTCATCAATATAGACTGAGATCACACTATCCTGAAGAACAAGTTCCGCAGCCCAATAGTCCCTAGAAGGTACCGTAGTCTCATAGGCCATACTGAAGTTCAGGGTAGATACTGCATCCATAATCCTTTCGGCTTCGAAAAATCAATCCTACCACTTCCTATGGGATAGTGTTATGACCAATCACTCCGACTGATTGTCTAAGTTTTAGAACAGATTTCACAGAAACGTATTTGACAAAGATGTGTTGTGCCAAAGACTGTCTTCACATTTTCCTCAGAAGTAGAGTCCATGAAGTAACAGTCGTGTCAATTTAATTTGTTCACAAAGGTAAAATAATTTAATATACTTTACATAGTTTTTTTAAGTGTACTGGCTTCTTGGAAAATATTACCATAAAATGTATATGATCTGGCATCACCATATTAAGTAATTGTCAAATTTAATGGAATCATATTTTCTTCTCTTTTTTCTCCCGCATTCATGTGTTTTTGTGTGTGTTTTCGTTTTCGTTTCTTTTTGGTTTTTTGTGAATGAGTATTTAAAGACGAACAAGCATAGCAGCACAGCACGTTCCTTTATCTTAATTTTCTTTACGTTATATTTTCATTTTTATAATAAAAATAATTTATAAAACTAATTTAAAACGGCTAAATTAGTAAAACACAAACGTACATACATACGTGCTTACATCCGAATAAACATATAAAAATAGTAATAAAGTGAGTCAAAACTTGTAAACGGCTGCAGTTGCAAAAAAACAAATTGGAAAACGAAAAATTGAAAAAAAATGTTAAGTGAAATAGTGAATAATGATAAATTGCAAAAGGTAATTATCAGTACGGGCAATATATTAAATGTGGACAATGCGACACCTCTGCGTAAATCCAATGAGGAACTGCTGGACTCTCTGAAATTGTGCACAGACTGTCAAAAGGCTAAGGCAGGATATGAGGAGGAGAAAACAGTGGGTGAGCAGGCAGCGGTGGCGGCATTGAATGAAACGAGTGCTGTGGAAGACATACAAGTAGAGTGTGCCGAAAGTGTGGCACAACTACTCAGAGCAAATCGAGACTTGGAAGAGAGAATCAAAGAATATGCCCGCAATGAAATAAGTATTGGTGTGAAGTTATTTCTCAACAAATCTTCTAAGCATGGCGTCGAAGAGGCTGTTGCCGCATTAAGGCGTATTTTAAATGTAGAACATGTAGATAATCTTGTGCTGGCCTATCATCCATTAGAGACAGCCTCAAAGGCTTTGCCGGCGACACCTGATGTTACAAATGCTGTTTCTTATACGGGCAATATGAAGTGGAGCAATAGAAATGAGAAAAATATAGAGATGCTAAAAGAATTGTGGTCCGTATTGGAGGAGTACCATGAAAAGAAACAAATCTGCCAATTGGGCATAGCCGATTTGGACTATGATACTTTGGCTGAATTGCATAAGAATGCCAGTGTGCCTCCGGTCATTAATCAAATAAACTTGGCCAATTGTTGTGTGGTGCCGCCAGAGCTTAAAGAGTTTTGCACTCAACATGATATACAATTGCTGACTCATGGTGATCCAGAGATATTAATTAATGATGAGAATTTCATCATACCCAACTATACAGTAGACTGGTCATTGCGCTATCAAATACATGTACGTTGTCGTGGTGTACTCACAGCCAAAGGCTATATACTACAGGCTTCGAAACTAAAAACTGACAGAGAGTGAAAACTCTCTCACTTGAAGGGGGGAGATCTTGATAATTTAGTTCAAAATGCTAAAAAAAATATTTACACAAAACAACAAATAGAACAAAGAAAACTTACTACACATATTATGCATTTCTAACAACTGTCATCCCAGCATATGAAAAAACTATTTTGTTGAAGAGATGGAAGGAAACAAAGCTTTTTGTTTAAACAAAACTTCGATTCAACCTTTTGCTAGATGGGGTGTATACAGAAGAAGAGCGTGTGGAAAGACTCTATATGCTGTTTTTTTTTTTTAATAATTTTAAACTTTATCTAACCCAGTACTTATAGAAATTGTTATATTTTTTGATAATTTTTTTCTGTTTCATTTCTTATGAAGATAATATTGTCACCTTTAATTTTAATTTCTATTCTTCTTTTTTTTGTAAATCAAAGCTAAAAGTAAAGAATTTTGTTATAATTATTAAAAAATCACAAATAAAAAACAAAATCAAATTACATTTAATTAAAAAAACACATAAACACACCAACAGCAATATGAAATTGTTATATTTTATTTAAACACGTTTTTTGTGTTTTTTTTTTTTCTTAATTCTATAGGCTTTGTTAGTGCTCGAGTTCTACTTCATTATGTTGAACATTGAATATATGTAGGTAAAGGCCCTACCTACATATGTATATTCAATTTTTTTATTGAAATCACTTAGTCATTTCGAAATTGAATTTGCTTTAGGGTCTTTATTGCTATTTCTTAAGTTTTGTGTTTTTATTCCTATTTTAGAAGTGGTTTCTATAATTTTGTTTTTATTTCTATCAGCGGCGGTTTTATTGTTAAACATTTGTTGTTTCTATTTTTGTTTAAAGCATTATAAATATGAGACTTATAAATGATGTACTCAATACAAATCGCATTAATTAGTTTCTTTTATTGTGGCAGTAAATTTTTGTTAACCCATTAAGTGATGGTATTTAAAGCCAGTAACTCCAGTAGCTGTTACTTGATCAATATATGAATTATTTAAAACCATTAATTGGAAGGTTTAATCACTTACATCGTATTGGGCGTAGTGTTATTTCTATTGCAATAGAATAACGAAAAATGTTACTTGTTGTCTTCAATATAGGTCAAAAATCGACTACACCAATCACCATAAGGATCAATATGTATTTTATGCTGGTTCCGAAAGTTTTTATTATTATAGCACTCAAAAACAGTTTTTGTAATAGATTAAAGATAAATGTTACTTGTCTTCTACTTAGGACAAAGGACTATGCCATACACTATATAAGACAATATTTTTCTACATTCTAACTCACTTTTTGAGAGAAATTGATGCAACCTTCATCGATGATAACATCAAGGATTAAATGCCAGCAATCTTCAGTGACTATCACTCTCATCATGGTTGGCGTAGTTATTGTCGTATTTCGACAAAGGGACAAATTTTTTTAAATTTAAAAATTAATTCATTCGGCACTTCGCTGTTACGTCCTGTATGGAACACCTTTGCTTAACGACACAAACTATTTCGTTATAAGAAAAAGTGTAAGCAAAGTAAAAGCAACCTGTTTTACGGCATTTCGATTAAGCCTACATTTTCAGAATCTATCTAGACCGTATAAAGAGGTGTGAGTGTGTTCATGCATTAACTGAATTTCGATTCGAAAGAAAAATACTTACGAATTCGAGCAAATTGTAGTACTATTTACGAAAATTTATTTGTGGAAAATACGTTGCAACGTTCGTAAATTATGCGAAATTAAATTGCTTTCGAAAGATTTAGTTTTTCGAGTCGAAGTAGAAGAAGAAGAATCTATTCCAAGACCGAAAAGCTTTTTTCATTTTAAATTTTCGAATATACCGGCTTTTTATCTCGGTTTTATATATTCACTCTTATCATGGTTGTCTAGTCATAGTCGCTCTTCGACATTTTTGTAATAGATTAAAGAAAAATGTTGCTTGTTTTCTTTAATCTACGACAAACATCTCGAAATACGACAACAAATACGCCAATCTTGATAAGGGCTATTAAATTTTATCATCATTCTTTCGTTATTCTTATTATAAAAAAAACTGCTTCAACAATCCACAGGAAACCTGGGAACCTAATAATCTTCCAACTGTGGTATCTAAAGCTTATGCTTTTATCTATATTCAACTGGTGTTAAGCAAAACTGCTCTTTTCTTTGCCTGTCTTTTCTAAGTATGGTCTGCTTTTACAACTCTTAGGCTTCCTTGTGAATTACATTCTATGATCACCCTATGTAAACCATTCAGTTGCTTAAGTTAAATTGATTGTGAAAATAATCCCATCATTAATCGTTGCTTTTGAGATGATATTTCAACAATTATTTTTTATTTTTCACCAAACAAGTTTTGTGAGTTTATGGAAGCACTCTCTATTCCTTACTCTGTTATGAAATTAAGACTTTCCAAACTAAATTTTGTTGGTTTATCCGTCTTTTTTACTAAAAACGGTAACTGAACCGAATAATTCGAAAATCGGTTTTATTTAATGCATTAATGATTTTTTTCATGAACCGTCTTGGTATAGCTTCTTTATAAAGAGAGGTCTAGAATACCAGTATTTTCCAGTGCAAACCATAATGCCTCACTTTCCAAATCTACAAGTGGTGAGTTGTAGTCTGCGAGCTGTTCGATTATATAGGGTGGGTCATCTGTCGGTTTAGATTTTGAACAAGCGGTTATTTCGAATCTGGTAATACTTATGTCATTCTATTCTGTCACAAAATTCAGTACATTATCTACACTAAACGAAGTGAATCGATTTACGTTTAAGCAACGTTGAGACTTATTGGAAATTTTTTTCCAAAACAAAGATAATTGGTCGAAAATTGTAAATAAATCCAAAAAATTGCAGAAAAAAATCATCTTTTCAGATGAAGCTCGTTTTCGTCTTGCTGGGTACATTAATAAGCAAAATTGCCGTATTTGGCTTAGAAGACTCAAACTGGTCTTACAGAAGCCAATGCACCCATTACGAGTGACTGTTTGGTGCAGTTTTTGAAGCGAAGTCATCAATGGATACACCTATCGCACAATGATAACCGACTTTTTTGTGACCGCTCTTTATGGTATTGATGTGAACGATCTTTGGTTTCAACAAAATGGTGCAACTTGTCACACATCTCATGCTACAATCGATTTATTGCGTGAAACCGAAATGGTGATGTCAGTTGGCCTCCAACAAGCTGCGATTTGACGTCATTGAACTATTTTCTGTGTGGCGCCGTTAAGATGTTATGCCGACAAACCAAAGACAATTGAGCATTTGAGGACAATATTCGTGATGCCATTGCTAAGATACGAGACCATACACTCGAAAAAGTTCTCGAAAATTGGTCCCATCGAATGGAGTACTGTGAGGCCAGCCGCGGTAGTCATCTGAATGAAATAATACTTCATTTCTAACCGGAACAATTGTACTTCACAACAAAAATTGATTTGACAAAATTATAAATCCTTTTTGTTCTATTGAATTTTTAAACTTAAGCTTTTAAATGGCCCTCCCTATATAAGCAATGTGTTGGTTTGATTCAGTCATGATCAGTACGGACTAAATTCATTCTATTCCTTTCCATAATGCAGTTGTTGGTCTAAAATGATTCAGTAGTGTTACACTTCCCGCGTCTTAATTTTTTTTAAATCAAAAAAATAACAAAGAAAAGCATTTAAAAGTAAATTGAACAATTTTATTTATTAGCCATTTGAAATGGCCCTTTGCCTATTTCATTACGAGAAATTGTTTGAAGTACAATACATACTTGACATGGGTTAAAAACAAAGTTAAGTCCAAATCAAATAAAAATGATTGAATGTATCATTAAACGTAGAAAATGCACATCAACGATAATAGAATGACTCTGGCCATTATTGTAAAAAACGATGACTTTGTAAAAAAAAATCTTAGAAAAGTAATAAACGTTATGAGGTATTGCCTTTTTTCGTTTTTCTAAAACAAAATAGATAACAATACTCAACATTATTACGATTTGCAAATAACTCTTTTTCTTCTACTCTGGCTGTTATTTGTCTCCAAGCAATAATAAGGCACAAACAAATAATACAATTGAAAAGAGCTTTAGGCACAATAAGAGCGAGAGTGCCGAGAATTTCGTATAAGAGAAGTAATAGTGGCAGTAATAGAGTGTGACAATTATTATAGTATTTTAACATTTCATTTGTTTAATATATTATTCATTTACATACATGTATACAAGTATAAGCATGTATTGTATACATATACATACATATATAAATATAATTACAATATACAATATTCATTCCATTGTTAATTATACAAATTTTATAATTATAATTACAATTATAGTTTTGGGTTAATAATAAACAACTACTTCTTATACATTGTTGCAGGTTGAATGAGGGATGTTTTGTGGGTTATATTTCCTTTTCCCCTTTTTACGTGGGGTGGCTAAAGATTAAAACTAAAGATTAACATTTTAGTACTGAATGAGTAGTGAGAGTATAAATTAAATAAAAATTATATTTTCATTTGAATGTTATTAAGGGACTTAAAAATACATTGAGTAGATATTTAATACCACGCATTAAATCACGCATACGAGCATCGACTGGTGATTTTAGAAGAGTGTCCAATATGACCGGAGTATTGTCACGGTCACGACATTGTACACACTCTATGGCCGCCAATTTTATATGCGCCAGAGCAGAAGAACCTAATATATATTCTTCATATCTTTGTGGCGCAGAAGACAGCGTTACGACACGATTGTTAATCAGTGTGCCATAGAAATGTACATGATCACCCTCCACTAAACGTCGTGTAAAATTGCTGAATTTATGTTGAGCCTGTAGAATGACTTCCTGCTTCTTGTCCAATAGGCCGCCTGAAGACATTTTAATGCGTATTTCATACTCGTACGTATTCCATTTATGCAGTGAGCATGTCTTTTCTAAATGAGCATTTTTCAATATATTCTGATAATCGAAACATAAATGATCATGCGGATTAGTGCATTTGAAAAGCGATTCCAAACGTTCACCATACAAACAGGCAATCATGCGACTTAGCCAGGTGGGCAAATATTTGTGTATATACCAGGCTAGTTTATTTTGAACACTGGTTATTTGTACTTGTGTTACATCACCCTCCCAGGCCACAGCCAGGCCTTCTAAGTGCGCACATTTGAGTTGTGTCTTGATTTTATTGTTATCCTTCCACCATGCTTGTGGGCCACAATGTGTATAGAAACGTTGCCAGTTTAAGTACTCAGAGGGTGGTGGTGGCATATGGTTTTCTTCCACGGGCAGAGCACTGCTTATAACAGGTTGATGTTTAAGATCAGGTATCATGGTATTGTAGCGTGTGGTATCCTTAAAGCTTGAGGTCATATAGGGGAATGTTAGAACACAGGCAAATGTAATGCAAATAAAGAGCTGTAAAGAAAATATCCGACAAGATAAATATGATATTAAGGATTTATTTTGATTTTCTACTAACCTGTATCACTGTTATATACTTTTGTGTTTTACGATTTATAGCTAAGAAGCAGGACCCTAAAAGAGCCAACAGTGATGCCACAACTGTGCTGCCCAAACGTATATTGGGATCGGTAAAACCCAACCACTCGATGACTACGAAAACCGGTATCAGTAGAGAAACCAAACCAAATAGGGGTAGGAAAAGTAAGACTCCCGCCAAGCCTAGTGTAGCCCTTACAACACCGAACATAGTGGCACTCTGAGCACTTGTTATGCACAATTGCAGCCAACTTAGCGTAACACAATGTGGTATAAGATGGGTATAGGTGCCATGCCAATTTGATTTTTTGGCCAAATGTACTAAAAACATGGGTATTAACAGATACAATGCTGTGCGACAATTCAAGCAAAACTCTATGCCATTGCCTATGACAAATGAACAAAAAGTAGGCACCTTGAGATCAAGGAAACGCCAACCTGTGGTGACAACTTCATCCATTTCGTAGGGGTACTTTGCTAAAACATTTACGCCAAATGATACCAGAACAATCCAATCGGGAAAACGTTGTGAGGAATACATGAAGGCCAATAGAGAAACAAATACGAATATGCCGGCGACAGTGGTAAGTTCCGAGTGTGGTAACCATTCCGCCGATATTAAAGGATACACTAATAAATTGCCTATAAAGGCACAAAAGAAATACAAGTACGGCTGCATGTTATTTTTTAAGAAGAGATTCTCCGAAATATCGGCCTCTATGTTGTGGTCACCGTAACTTAAGAATAGACCGGACCAGATTCGAAAATCTATAAAATCGTGCTTGGTTTTGAGCATTTTGCAGGTGGACCAAATCATTATTGACCAGCACAGATAATAGAAGCCAATAGGCAAAAGCACGGTAAGGTTATCACTAGAAGCCAGCCAGTATAAACACAGCAACACAGCAAAGCGCACACTATGAGGCACCCTCTTAGGAAATTCAGAAACGATATTGATTAGGCGATGATAGAGCAAAGTGAAAAAGAGTATAGGATGGAATAACAAACGATGAAAGCATGGCACATGATCGAGTGTAGAAGGATGTGGTACTGTTAAAGTTAAGGCATCATTAACAGCTGGCATACGGCCTGCAGCATAATTTACTGCTGCCGAAACAAGATTCTCCTCAGTTATGTTGCGGTCATTAGCGGCAAAATTTTCAGGAACATTTAAGTGGCTTTTACGGGGTTTCTTCCGTCTTCTTCTTTCTCCGGAGCGAGGAGATCTTAAGTTTATCGAACCATTTTGTATGGGATCCGAAGCATCTTCTAAAGGCTGATGCTGCTCAACGTGTTGTTGATCATCCATATCATCTTCCGAAGAGGTAGAATCTCCTGGTTGTCTTTTAGCTTTTTGCATATTATAAATTTCGCGCATTTTACGCTCCAGTTGGCGTGGAGAAATATGCTTGCCACCATTCGACAGGCAGGCAAAAAGTTCCCGGGCAGCCTTACGAGCTGCTCTTTCACCGGGTGTCATTGATAAACAGGAGCGCACCTCATTTTCGTTTTCAACGGTTATACCACAATTTTCATCATAGCATTTCTGCAATAAATTGGCGGCTTCCTCATGACCCTGTTGGGCAGCACACAATAGCCAGTGCACCGCCTGCTCATTAGATGCGTCTTTCTGGCGTTCTAAGAAAATAAAAAAATAAAGAAATCAATATTGAATTTTAAAAACATTAACAAAAAAGTGTCTACCTGTCGTATTGTCCAACAACTGTTTTGCCAAATCATACTGTACTTCGGAACATCCTTCTGAGGCGATGTGATATTTTAAATTATTCAATGTAGTGCGGTCTAATTCCGAAAATGGATGTTTGATTTAAAGAGTATTTTTAGAAGTCATATTTTTTTCTTACCATCTAAATTCCATTTACGTCTTGCTGTAGTACCGCTCGGTTGATTTTTTGTCCATGTGGCCATTGTTTTTCTTCTTTTTTTGTTTTAAATAAAATAAATCTCAAAATTTATATCATTTTTCATTTATTTTTTCTGAAAAAACACAACAGCTGCCACTGGGCACGAAATTTTCGTTTGAATTTCAACATCTGGTGTTTGTTTGGGAATTTTTGTGGCAGTCAGTAATTTTATATACAAAAGGTTGTGCTGCCATATTAACAAAATAGCAGTAAATAGTGGTAAATTTTATTTCCACATACACTTATAAAATTAATGCAAACTATGAAGAGTACAAATGTATGCAAAAAGATATCCAATCAAAGTTCAGAGGTTGAAAAAAATTGGTAAGTAATTTTAGAAAAGGTTTATTTTTGTAATAACATAACTGATAAAGTTATCTTAATATATTACTTACAGTCGTTTGGTGCGTTTTTGAAACCTATTAAAGTGTAGAATATAAAAACCTGGGCATGTACATTTTTACTTTATTATTTTTTGTTTACTTTTTTCGTAATGATAGGTTAGTTTCTTATAAATCTCTAAACTCTATTAATGTAAGTAATTTTTACAAATTCGATTGTACCACTGTAGGCATGTACATGAATTACAAACATAACATTCTGGATACGATCAGTTCCAAACCATAAACATTGGCCACACGATAGAGAAGAAATCCTTCGATCCGAGGTTCATAATCTTTTTACTAGATAGATAACATTATGAAAACAGTTTTCTTCTACTTAGGGATGCAAATAATATATAGAATGATGAGTCGAAAAGACGTGAAAATCATTGAAAACAGCTAAGTATCAGACTGTCCCAAAGGCTGTGTACTGCAAGAAGATGTTATGATAAAAAAGATTGCCGCGTAGGGATAGAAATGGTTGCTGTGAGGCAGATGAAATTGCTCTTGAGTCTACCTATTACTAGACTAAAACCCTCCGATATAATTTAGATGAGTATTAAATCTGTCTAGGATTTATATAAGGAAGGCACTAACGCTCTCTTATAATGATTTCTGCAATAACAAAAACAGTCTCACAATAGATCTCAGAAAGTTTTTCATCAGAAAAGAATAGCTGATGGAAAGCGGCCAAGAGATGTAAGACACTTGAAGGATGGTGGCATATGATACTAAAAAGGAACCTACTTATTAGATACAAAAGAGCTATGCTATGATTATCTGCTAATTTAGTCCAACCATAATAAATAAATAAATAAATAAATAAGATTTTATTATTTCAACAATGGTAGCATCATTTGTATTTTGCATAAAAACTATTATGTCTTAATTAACGTAAAAAAATCAATAATTGATATTTAAAACCTTTTGCATTTCCTAATGAAACCGTTACATTGCTGAAATTCTTAAAACTTTTAAATATTATGCCTTAAAAAACAATTACCTTCTCTGGTAGCACCATGCATCAATACGAACGCTTACCAACACTGTCTTATTAGAGCGCCACACATTTTTTGTGATTGTCAAAATAAAAGCCAATTTTTGTTTATGTTCTGTGTGAGTCTTTTTATTGTGAAAATAAATTAAAATTGTAATTAAACTGAAAAATATCAATGAAAATGGATAAAAATCTACATCAACAATTGCATACGGCTATGCCAAGGCAGTCCTTGGGAGGCGCGTCACCTGTTTTGCGTACGCGCCAAAGCTCAGCTAGTTCGTTTAGTAATGCCGGGCGTAAATCTTTGGGTGGCTTAGCTTTAACATACGCTGCTGGAAAGAAAACCACTGGCGGAGGCAGTATAGGCCAAAGGTGAGTTAAAATAGTGCTATTAAAGCGTTCCTTAATAAAAGAAAATATGAAAATTACAGCCGCTACAGCATATCCGGTCGCTCAAACCAGTCCTTTATGGGCATACGATCTGATTTCAATCTCGTCGAAAGCTTTGGCCTTCAACTTCCTGTTCTGGTTAATGAGGCCCTAACGTTTTGTGAAAAGAATCAAACTGTGTCGGTGCGTTGTGCGGAAAACGGCTGGGCTTGGGTGGTACATGGACGCCGTCTTTTAGTTTGGCAATATAAAGACGTACGAAATGCTGGAACTGGCAATTCACCCCCGAAAAGCGGCAAAGAACTTTTGGCACGTAGCCATCAAAGACGGGGTGGTGCTTTGGCTCAGTGCCGTGAACTGACCTTGCCTCACTGTGACATTGGCCATAAAGCCTCTTTGGTCAGTGTTTTTCTCAGCGAAAGTCAACAGATGGCATCATGTGTCGCTGTTTCACCCACCGGTGATGTTCGTTATTGGCCTTCAATTGCTCATGATGGCAGTTCGGTTGATTTAACAAATATTCTTGATGGTCAAGAATTCGATTTTATGTTAACATTGCCACAGCAACAAATGCCCCTGACTTATTTACTTGTCACAACCACCTGTAGCCTGGTGTTTCTACAGCTACAATTGCAAAATGGTCGCCATGTGTTGCAACATAAGACTATACGCCAACCTTCAGGGTTTTTGGGTGGTATCGGTAAAAAATTTGCTTCAATTATAATTGGCATGAATAGCGGGAACGATAAAGAGAATGTAAGTATGCAATGTTTTATTACATATAAGAAAGTATGTTACAGTAGTAAATCGTCTTTGAAAATATTGTTAGAAATTTGTAGCAGTTGCTTGTGACTCTGTAGCATCGAGAGATCGCGAAGCTGTTATAGTTGTATTGGCAGACAAATGGATGCAACGCTGGCGGTTGAATCATTCGGGTAATAATGAACAAATGCTGTTTGAAGATTCTGAAATTATACGCAAGATACGTGATGAATATCAACAAAAATTCTGGAACATACGAGGTAAAATAATTGTGTAATTAAGGATAATTGATTTTATTGTAAAATTTTTAAATACCTAAACAGATAGTATTAATGTGGACTTACAACTCTTGGATATGCATATCTTTGAGGATAAAACTTATGTATTGGCAGGAGCCGTTAACACTACACAGACGCCACAAATGTATTATGGCATGAGTAAGTTTTGTTTTTTTCTATATTTTAAAGAATGAAAGGATTTATTTCAATCTATTCTCTTACTAGGTGTTTTAACAACAACTAATGAAGGCATGCGTTTGTTATCATTTACTCCCTTTAAATTCTCACACTTCTATAGCGCAGCGACAGAAAGTGAATGTTTATCTTTACGTTTTATTATTTGTCGTACACATATTTACATATACAATGATAAAATCGTATATCCTTTACCCTTGGCTAATATACAAATTGGTGAAATTGATGCTGAAAAAATAGAATTTCATTTACAAGATGATCGTATACTTAGCGCTGCTGTTTGCACAAATATTCCTTTAATCTTTAGTCGTACACACGGCTTAGTTTCTATAACGCCAGGTGATTTCGATAGTTCGGATATAATGAATGCTTCTTGTACTACGCCAGAAGTATTTTCACCTGTAACCGATACTACACTAAGAGAACAGAGTATTTTATCCTCGTCTATGAGTAATATAAACGAACAGAATTTATATATGTACGAATTGGATCCAGACTCTATATATTCAGAGTTCAAAGATGAAGTCAGTCAATTAAAAGCAGCTTTTATATATCGTTTAAAAAGGAATACGATTATGTGCAATACGATTTTAAATGACTTATTGAGATATATAAGTGAACCACAAGCTACGGAAGAGACAGCTCAGCTGGATAAGTAAGTAAAGTTTAAAAATTAGATTTTTTAATTTTATGTAAATATTTGGTCTTTAGAATTGTTATTACCATAGCTGAGGATTTGGCGGAAGATATACCAGCTACTGACCCTCGCTGGGAACAAGTATGGGAAGAACCCAATATCCATAAACATGCTTTGGGCAGTTCTTCTTCATTGCAAATTCTGACTCAATTAAAGGAGAAAAATTTGGCTTTAAGACATTTTGTGGAATTTTTGCATGCCACAGGTTTGTGGGATAAGGTGAGATCTATTTTTAAACCTAGTTTTTATCAAAACTAAACCTTAATTATTTACAACTTCAGTTAACTGCCATACCAAGTGCCGGAGGTAATGCTTTAAAACCCACCAGTTTTGTTATATCGGATATAAATGAAAGAATAATAGCCGCCATAGCCTTAAAAAGCATACAAAATAAGTAAGATTGGTTTTGTTACCAAAACAGTTCACTCTTTCAAAAGAACTTTATTTTCTCTGTTTTAGATACAACAAACTCATTGATGAAGCCATCAATTTATTAGTACAGCGTTGGTCAGAACGTCCTCAGGGCAATTTAACCACACAAGATTTATTCTATGTACGCATTTGTAAATTTCAAGATATTTTCCAGGCCTTGTGTGATTTAGCCGATAGTCGCATAGAAAGCCAACATCAATCCTCGAATTTAGCTTCCTTTATAGCCGATATAAATACTGTGGTCTTACATGTGGTTACTGATGTCATTAATTTCCGTGAACAAAATTCTACAATTTATTCACTACCCGCTGATAAGATGGATACATACGAATATTTGCCTTGGACTGCAATGTCCGGTAATATTGGCTTAAGAGATTCTCTTTCACATCTTATTGATATTTCAGTGAAATATGGTGTTCAGGGTACTAGTGACCCGGATCTAAGACAACGTTTATATCAACAAATACTAGAGTTAATCGATTTTGTATTGGATGGTCGTAAACATTATTTGGATAGTGTGAGAGATACGGAGAAATTTAATGTTCTACAGCAGCAGTTCGATTCACAAAGAAGAAGTTTAATATCGATACTGAGTAAGTAGAATAAATTAAAGTACAATATCTCTCTCTTTCTCTCTCTTAACAAAATAAGCCAGATTTTTCCGTGGATAGGTTTGCTTTTAATAGATTCCGAATTTTTGAAGAGCAAGTAGTGCAAATAACTCATTTAATCTTAAAGGAAAAAAAATATCGGTCACTAGAGTATAAAGGTTTAGCTGTAACAAAAATAGTAGAGATAAAAAGAAAAGGTCTGTCAGGAAGTATGAAAAAGCATTAACTACTATATATCTCTGCAGGAGTGCTTTTGCACGGCGGACAATATCCACTAAATTATTTCATTTCGCGCAGAGCTTATTCGATAGAAAATGTATTGTCTTATAGATAAATGTAGACAGTCCTCTAAGAAAAAGCGTAGGCAGTGCTGTTTAAGGTTTAGAATGTCTTTTAGGATACCGAGTGAATGCAGTATTTTTTTAGGCAGTTTATGTGTCCTAAGCAATCGGCTGCAGATAATACTACGAATGCGTTAGTACATTAGATTTGGTTTAGGCAACGCTAAGGGGAGGTCACATTACTGCAAACACTCAGGCTACGAGAAAATCCTTTTCTAATGAGGTTACTACATCGAATTTGGTTCGCGCATCGGTACACGCAAAGGTAGATAGTTAATCATTTGAATGTGCTCTTAATGTTGTTACGTATGAATGACTTTTTGAGATAGGGAAACAGTAAGGTTATCTTTTAACACCTGCAAAAAATCAAAGATACTCTGGACTTGAATATATAAGGTAACGGCAGAGTTACTTGTAAGTTGTTGTAACCGCTGTGCTGCATTCCAGGGTTTTTTTTCTGTGACAGATATAAAGATTCCACATTTAATGGAGATATTCATGTCACTTGGTGCCATCTGTAGATGAAATAGTTGCGCAATTTGGGTCGATCCAACCACAAGTCTATGGGGAGCAAGTCTGTAATACTGTTGTGGTACTGAAACAGATACATCGGTAGATCGGTAGGTCTCTCTAGGCAGTCGGGGCATTCGTTTAGAGTACCAGCCACAATCCTTTCGCGCGCTAGCAGCTTAGGATAATACACTATCCTGCCCCCAATTGTGCCAGGGTTGTCATGGTCAACCTGAGTATGAGGACCTTGTTGCTCCTGTAACCACTAATTGCATTTGATACCTTTCGTTGATGTAAAAGCTTCTGAGCTTCTGCAATGGGCATTTGTTTACAATGGGTGGGATAATATCTCGGTCGTCGAGACGTATGTCAAGAAGGTGGATCTTCGATTGTCACTCTGTGGTTAGGATGACTAAGCGCATGGCATGCCACTATGAACTGTTTATTCAGTAGCTAATTATGGCGCCTGACTGGTAGCAGCCTAGTCTCCCCATGGCGGAGGTAAATATTATTCATTTTCACGCATCCGATGGCGATTCTGAAAGCGTTTGGTAGTCTGTAAGGTTCGTTATGTGATGTTACTAAAGAACAACGTCCATATTGATGCCGCATAGATAATAGGATAGTGATTGATTTCCCTTTATGACGTCAAGAAGATCTTCTTAGACAGCCTTTAGGACCTCCCTTAGTAAACTGCCCTAGGGCGTGGTGTTTATATAATTTATGCTTTAATGATACCTTGGTAGCTGGCAGGATAAATAGCAGGAAATAATGCAGCGTTTGACTGATTTCGGTTGGGTACGACTAGAGCATTCAAAAACTAAAACCGGTTTTTCCTTGTACTTAATATAATTAATTGTACTTTTGCTTAATTTGTAGATTAAACGGCAACTGATATAAAAATTCATTTAATTCGATAACTAGCATTACCCCCTACCCGACGTTATTCGGGAATGTTGTATAAACCAGACTATAACACCTATTTGTGAATATACAGTCAGATTTAAGTCTTGCGCCGTTATACTTATTGTGATATATGATAACTATTTATTTTAAATGGGAGATACATTTCCTTTTGTCCTGATTCTATCCGGTTTTGTCCCACCTATTTGTCTTAAAAAATGCTAAGATTACGTTTAAAGCCACCTACTGGGATGCACGCTAATAAATATATTTATGAGGGTGCCACGCCCACTTTTTTGGAGGTCAGTTTCTAACTTAATGTGCCCCTTAATAATGGAATACCATGTAAAAAGTCTTTCTCAAGTTATACAAAAAAATTAATATTCACTATGTGTGGGTGTGATGCCCCTCCCGCTTATATAATTCCGTCTATTTTGTTACTGATGTTGTTTGTTAACAATGAAGTTATTTAGGTCAATTTCATAAACTTAAAATAATACTATTCTCAAGATATACAAAAAAAAAATACTTGCTATTGTTACAAATATAATAATGCCTAAAGAGACGATACGCCAACATCAGTACCTTTAAAACTGTATTGTAGGATTTTAGTCTTTTGGTTTGTGTCAAGGCTGTTAATGTACCGCCCTGGCGATGCCATACTTCTTTGCGTATTTAACAACGTTACCAATTTAACTTATGGGTAATAGCGTAGCTGATTTAGTAGTTGAATAAAAGTCTTTAGAAGGTTTCAGACTGTACTAGAACCCTCGAAACAGATGGTAGTCAGGTATATAAGACATGCAGCTTGCCTACGTCAGTCAGTTATAGTTTAGCAGTCATAGTGTAAAGTCGTACTAAGAGTTGTGTATTGTGTATATTGGTGTATTAAGCAAATATTTAATAAGTTGGATACTGCATAGTTATGATTTTATTAAGTGGAAGTTAAATAAAACACCATAAAGTGAAACTTTAAATTCGCTGCATTTATTTTATTTTACGTAATTTAAAATAACTCAAACGTTTTAAAAAGGTTAAAACGTAACACTATGTATGGGGGGTGTCACGCCCATTTATACAATTCCACCTACTTGATGATGATGTATATTGTCAACGAAGTAATTTGGTTAAGAGATTTCCGCGTTTAGAGTTTCTAACAAAATCAATATATACTATGTGTAGGAGGTACCACAACCACTAATAAAATTTTACCCACTCTTTGACTGATGATTTGTATGTATCACATGCTAGACAAATAAATATATAATTTGCATAAACATGACACCAAACAATTGAAATTTTTTTAATTTTCTCTCCAAAAGAACCTTTTTTATTTTTGAAAAAAAATTAAAAAAAGTTCCGAATGGTCGAGACGTTTTTGAGTTTTCCGCTTAGCAATACATTTGGCAATTATTTTTTATTTAAATAGATAGATAGATAATAAGTGCTAGCAAGGAAACGATTATAACATTAGTGGAATAACTGTTGTTTAGTTATCGCCATTTGTATTTTACAAATAAGATTTCTCAAAATTTATGTTTCATTGCAGTTGACGATAATCAATACGAAGCTGCTACTAAGTTGGCAGAAAAATATCTCGATTTTCATAGTCTAGTTATACTCTGTGATGTAACCAATAATCAAGAACGTTTAGATTCCTATATAAAGAAATACGAAGAATATGACTTTTCACAATTTGCCATCAATTGGCATTTAAGACAAAATCGACAGGGTGAAGTATTTGAACGTTTTAAAGGTAATCAAGCAGCTCTATCACAATTTATGCGTGATCATCCAACGCTTGGTTGGATACAATTAATATTCAATGGTGATTTTGAACGAGCCTCGAAAATACTCTTTCAATTGGCTCAAAGCGAAACTGAATTTGTACAAAGAAAAAAGGTAAGGAAAAATTTATATTTTTTTTATATTTTTTTAATTTTCAGAATAAAATTTCTTTCAAAACCTTTAGTCCATGTTATCCCTAGCCAAGTTATCGGCATTTGCTTCGACCGGCTCGGATTTGTCTTTACAGTTGGAAACCATTAATGCTGAATTGAATATTGTCGACTATCAAGAACAATTAAGTGAACAATTACTGTTGGCCTTTGGCTATGATGTGGAATATCAAAAAGTTTTAAAAATCGAGGAAATCATTAATGTGAGTGCATTTATAAAGTACAGCGAAATAAGAAAGTTACTTATTTTTAAAATTTTTTAATTTAAAAGTTATTCATAGCCGAAGAGAATGAAAGCGCCAATGAATTTGATTTTCGTAAAGCTTTGGAATTATTAAATTATCTTGAAGATCCTTTTGAGGCCCGTCATAAGATTTGGTGTGCTGCCATATTGCGTGATAATTGGACACAATATATTACAAATGCTGCTGTAGATTATATACAAAATCTTTTATTTTTTAAATTAATAGAATTGTGTCATTTAATGGGTATGTTTCAAACCAATTCAAACAATATTTTTGTTTTTATTTTTATAGACTTGTTTTATGTCTTTTTTTCAGATGGCGACTTTGAAAGTTTTCTGCCGCCAATGGAAGAGTTTTTAAGAAGCACAGATCTAGGCGATCTAGTTAATAACAAATCATTTCAATATCTACTAAAACTAACATACGAATATATTAATGATGCCTATAAGAAAAACGATGATATAATGGAAATGTGAAACCAATTAGTTGTTTTCTCAGTTTTAAGTAAAAAAAAAAATAAAATAAAATAAAATTTCGTATTTTTCGTTCTTTGCTAATATTATAAAATTCTCTTTACTACAAAGTTTCTTATGTGAAATTTTCTAATTCATTAGGTTTTAAGCTTGATTGAATGGTGTTGATTGTTGTATTTGCTTATTAAAAAACGAATCATTATTTAAAATATGCAAATATTTTTTTTATTATTATTTTATACATTCACTCTAAATCATTTTTTAGTTTTATTTCTAATTTTTTATTATTTTTATTTCATTCACTCATTGAAACCTTAGCAGTGCGTCAAATGATTCGCTTTTATTATACTGGTTTATGTCTACTTTAAATTAAATTTAACAAGAGTTTAGTTACTCTTTAACTATCGTTACGTTTACAACATCTTTCGTTAAGTTTTAAGATTTCCATTTTTGAGTATTTGATATTAGAAAAAGTATAGAAGAAAAAAGAAAAAAAATGGTAGATGAAACAACTCCTTTAAACTCCAATTTTGGAGCACAGTCGCCACCTATTACATCCGGTCCGGCGTATGTATTTCCTAATGGCGTTTCACCGCGTTCGCGTCGCCAGAAAATGCATCAACTGCAGTGGTGTTTAGGATTAACATTTTTGTGAGTGAAATTAAAAAAAAAGTGACATATTAAGTGAAAAAGCATAAAAATAAGTTTTATGTGGTTGTTTAGTGTCTTATTCTTTACGTAAAGTTTTATTTTGCTTAATGAAAAGTGTAATAAAACCAACAATTATCAGGTTTTTGATTGATTGTGGTGCACTCTATGAAAGTACATATTTCCAAAACTTTTACGATCTTGCACTAAAATCAAAAAGTCCTTTAAACAAAAATTTTAAATTTAAAATTTTTTATTTTGGAAAGATTTTTACTTCTGCTATGAAATTTGTTGCTAATTTTCGTGGATCGTAAAGTCTCAATAAATTTTTGAAATATATTCCTATCTTGTGCTATCGCTTTTACTTCGCTCCTACTTCTACTTATTCTTCAACTCAGCGGTTATTTCTGCATCAATCTGTCTGTTTTACTGATAAGCCAGACCTATTTTTTCTGGTTAACCTGTTGGTTCTACTTCGACATTACTTGTTATCTCGTACCTTGTTTTTTAGGGTATATCCTGTTTGGAGTGTTCCTATAACTCGTTAATGGTAATAACTCTAGAAAATCTTTAAAATATCTCCAAAGATATTGATGTATATAGATTTGCGTCTTCTTCATGTCTCTGAGTGCAGTCTTCTTGGATGGTTTTTACATTTGGATTATATATGTTTTTTTTTTCGTCGCTCCTCTAGGGAGTATATTGTCTTTCCATAAAGTATCCATTACTTTGTTTCAGTTGTCAAGTTGGTTTAAGATAAGTAGATAAATTATATACTGTAGTTCGCCTCCGTTTTATTGTGTGTAGTGTGAAGATCCAAGTCTCTTTATTAAACACTCGAAGGCGCAATTAAAATTTTTGTCATGTCCTCTGCGGGGTATCGAACCTGGGCCGCTTGCGTTGTGTGCCTGAGCTCTAACTACTATACCACTCCACCCTATATAATCAATGAACCAATGAATCCACCCTATATAATAATGAACACCATATATGTCTTAGGTTAGGTTAGATTAGGTTAAAGGATGTATTTTTTTCATCGCTCCTCTAGGGAGTATATTGGCTTTCCACAAAGTATTCATTCATTCATTGCTTTGTTTCAGTTTCATTAATCAAGTTGATTTTTCAAGCTAAGTAGATCATTAATCCACTGTAGAGGTTAAAGGATGTATAACTGCTGGAAATCACTCGGAGATAAAGGACAGCCGAGGAGACGTTGCCAGTCCAGCGTCAGGGGAACATCAAAATTCGCCCGGACTGGGTCAATTTGCGGCAAAAGGCATTTAAGGTCTTTTAAAAATTGGAGAATAGTGCCCTATGCTCGTAAAAGAGATAAGGGACTATGTCGCCGAACTACCTAGGGTTCGATAGCTTCTACTAAAACACATAGTCCACCAAATTGGGTATAGCCGCTTTTCCATTTACAAGTCATTGAACATATGCTGCAGTGACCCGGAATGATGACCTTAGTCAGCCTTTAGATTCGACTTGTTCAAGGAAAGTAGGGTAGAGGATCTTCGACCAGAAAACCCCCTTTCACATCTAGGCTTTTAGTACCAGGACTGGCCGGTTTTTCTTTCACAGAACTCCTCAAGTCTGCTAATGTAGTAAGCGTATGCATCTATTCTATTTAAATGTGTTGTTAATTTGGAATAACTCTTGAGTTGTCGTATTGGTATTTTATGCATATTGCTACGGCTGCTTCTGATATACTGCTTTGATTTGATGGACAATCTGAGAAGTGTTCTTTGCCATTTTTCAGTGGCCTTTTCAAAATAGTGCCGATATAAGTTAAAGTTGTGATATGAAGCAGCCTTGACGGACAATGGTCTTATTTGTCGAAGTCGTTTTAGAAATCATTAATGCAGATTGCTTCTGGAACCTTGATCTGCCTTGTTGATGTTACCTAATCTGTGATTGGTACAAAAATAAAACCTTATACCCACTCTCTTACCCAATTCTAAAAGGCGATTTTTTAAAGATCCTTGCACTTGTAGCTCCTTTAAGATTGAGTAAATTGGATACTTCGGGTTCTTTTGTTTATTTTTATGTTAAGCACTTTTAAAACCCTTTTGCAAACATAAGGATGTTTTAATTGTTTTTGTTTTATCAACTTGATTTGGTTGATAGAATGAAACTTGAATCGAAAAAATTTCGAAAAAGTGGAAGTTCAACTCATATGTATGTCAATTTGTAAAAACATTATTTCATTGTTGATATGGAAGAGTAACTTAAGTCGACTTAAGCTGTTCTTATTTACCGACACGGATTTATCATATTTAGAGACAATCTCGAAAAAATCTAAGAGAATAACTTCTATTGGAAAAACTCTAATCGTATTTGATATTCCTTCTTCGTATTTTGTCTTTTATCAGATGAATTTGTGCCGGTAAGTAAGAATAGCTTAAGTCGACTTAGGCTACACTTCCATATTAACACAGATTTGTCTTTTTCAAAATTAAAAAAAAAAAAATTCGAAGCAAAGTAATCAAAAACTTTTTTAAACTTTTAATGGTTTATATCGTGTAGGCGAGTAGTGTTTCCAAGTTAAGTTAACGATCGCTTTTTGCATTCTTAAGGCTACTTTACTCTATAACTGCAATATAAAATCTATATAAAACCTTAACATATATTTTCTGTTGCATATATTTACGTTTTGTTTTTGAAGTTATTCTCTTTTCTACTTATGAAATATCAAATTACTTACCCAGTAGTTTATTGGCCTACATTTGATGGCATTACACTTTTTCTTGCCACCTAAGGTAAACAACTTGCAACAATAACAGTCACAATAATAACAAATCCATTTGTTAGTTTGCGGCTTAAACGTTTAAAGAAAAACACAAGCTCGGGCAAAAAGAATAAATGTGATTTTGAAAAACCACAAAAGAATATGTATAACGACTGTTATAACTGTTATATTTTAACATAATAAATATTTTGTAATTCATTTTAGAGTCATCATTATTGCTTCGTTAATTATTGTTTTAGCCATTAATAATGAATACACCTATCCGACCGTTCTATTGGCTACAAATGATTCTGCGAGTAACTTAAACCTAACGGTGAATTCAACTGTTATGCATGAAAGAATGGAGACTTTGAGATTACCCATATCGGATGAACCGGACGATGAGTGGGCTCTTAGGCGTTATCATTTGAATCGTTCTCTTAGCGATTTGGCTATAAGTAAGGGCATTCAAGCATTGGGAGATCGTGAAATCATGGAAGAAGGTATAGAGCCTACACCAGTAGATTCACCTGCTTTTCGTCATTTTCGTTCACTGAGCTCAAATGTAGATTCAAGAAAATTGGCTCGTAGAGGTTATGTAGAGAACGAAGCTACCCAATATATAGCGCAATTGTATAACTATACACGTGGCAGAGATAGATCTAATATAGGTCATGGTCCCAAAATTGTATTACCCGATCCAACGTCTGATATTATCTGCGATTTTAATGCAAAATATCGCCGCGCTAGTGGTATATGCAATAATAAAAATCATCCACGCCATTATGGTGCCGCTTTAATACCCTACCGACGTATGGTGAATCCAGACTATGCAGATGGTATTTCTAAACCTAGAGGCATGCTTAAAAACGGTACTAGCTTATTGCCACCTGCTAGAGAGGTATCATTGAAAATTTATCGCGCCTCATATGATACAGATTCGAATTTCACGGTAATGTTGGCTGTGTTTGGACAATTTTTGGATCATGATATAACAGCCACCTCTTTAACATCTTCTTTGGAAGGGGAATCAATAGATTGTTGTGCTCCTCCTATGAATGGCACGCATCCAGAATGTTTCGCTGTTAATATTTTACCAGATGATCCATTTTATGCGCAGTATAATTTAACTTGCATGAATTTTGTACGTTCGGCTCCGGCACCCACAGGCCACTTTGGGCCTAGACAACAAATTAATCAGGCCACTTCATTTATAGATGGCTCGGTGGTGTATGGCAATACGGACTTGCGTCAACACCACCTACGTACCATGAGTAATGGTCTGATGCGCATGTATGTAACCAATGATAGCAGAGAACTATTGCCCATTTCCACTAATCCTGATGATGGTTGCAATCGTGAGGTAATGGCAAAACAAGGCAAATATTGTTTTGAATCGGGTGATGATCGTGCCAATGAAAATTTACTTTTAACTTCTATGCATTTGCTCTGGTCCAGACAGCATAACTACTTGGCTCGTGGTCTGCAAAAGGAAAATCCCACTTGGGATGATGAGACCGTATTTCAAGAAGCTCGCAAAATTGTTGGAGCTCAAATGGCTCATATAACGTATAATGAATTTTTGCCCATACTCCTTGGCCGCGAGTGGGCTGATAGCAAGGGCCTAACACCACAAATTAATGATTTGAATGCTCCCGATACTTATGATCGCAACGTTAATCCTTCTATTGCTAATGGTTTTGCGGCGGCAGCCTTTAGATTTGCTCACACCCTACTGCCGGTAAGTTTTTATTGTGTAGTGTTTTGAGAAAAAATGTATTTCTTATTATGGTTTTTATTTAAAGGGTCTCTTTAATGTTACACACAATCATAGCCATCCGGAGTATATTGCATTACATAAAATGTTATTTAATCCATTTTCCTTATGGTCTAATCGTGGCATTGATAGCGCTCTCTTAATGGCCACCGATACCCCAGTTCAACGTGTTGATCGTTTCTTTTCTGTGGAAGTTACGCAGCGTTTATTTGAAGACAATTCAGAAGATCATTTACCAGTTTGTGGCTTAGATTTGGTTTCACTAAATATACAGCGTGGACGTGATCATGGCTTACCTGCCTATCCGGTCTATAGACGTCATTGCCAATTGCCACCAGTAGACAGCTGGGAACAAATGGCTCAAGCAGTGGACAAAGACTCCTTGAAATCGATACGGGAAATATATAGGTAAACACATACATATCTACGTCGATATGAAAGAGTAGCTTACGTCGACTTAAGCTATAATTTCTTATGACCATAGATTGAAAACAAATCTAACAGAATATTTTTTTTTCTCCGTCATTCCTTTAAGGGAGCATATTGGCTTTCCACAAAGCATCTATTGCTTTGTTTTAGTTTCATTAATCAAGTTGAGTTTTTCAAGCTAAGTAGCTTTTCTCCACATGATTGTGTAGTTGTGAAGATCCTTGCTAAGTGGTGGTGATGATCTTTACTAAGCATTGTCATTTTTTTTTCCCAGTAGGTGCGTTTTCTCCTGATCATTCGTCTGATGTTTGTCATCCAGGGGCAAGCTGGTAGGGCGGGGGGCTTATTTTTTAGTTTTTAGAAGGATTGGTCTGCAGGGAAGTGTGGTTTCTTTATTAAACACTCGAAACCACAAATAAATTTTTTCGTCATGTCCTCTGCTGGAGCTCGAACATGGGTCGCTTGTTTTGTCATGCGTGTGCTTTAACCACTACACCACGCCCCCACAAATAACAGAATGATAAAACTATGATAAAACTCCACCTTCGAAACTTGTCTTTTGCCATGCTCGTATAAATCTGTTTCAGTAAGTAAGAAAAGATTAAGTCGACTTAAGCTATTCCTTTATATGACCACAGATATAAAGACATTATATTAAGACTTTTTTGTAATTCGTTCTCTATAAGGTCTCCCCAAGATGTTGATGTTTATACAGGAGCTTTAAGTGAACCTCCAATGGAAGGAGCCATCTTTGGTCCCCTTTTAGCTTGCATGGTGGCCGATCAATTTATGCGTTTAAAACGCGGTGATGCATTTTGGTATGAACGCAAAATAGGCGCGCAAAAGTTTACTAAAGGTAGGAGATTAGACTAAACGGTACTTAATAAAGAAAACCCATTTTAATAATATTTTTCTTCTCTTACAACCAACAGATCAGTTAAGAGTTCTCTACTCCACCACATTATCGCAGATAATATGCCGTAATTCGGATGATATTAAGCAGATACGTAAATACGTTATGGAACATCGTAAAAAAGAGCCAAACACCATTATTGATTGTGATGATATAAAAAATTTCAATTTTACACCCTGGAACTTAAATCAACAACCGATGCTATTATATAAAACACACATTAATTCGCCAGGGACTAAAGTGCATGTGCTACCAAAAACGAGTTCGAATAAAACTTCGCATTCTGTAAATTAAGGAAAATCCATGTCTCATCTAACATCATAATTACGAACCAACTATCAAACAACATAATCAAACACAAATAAAGTTTAATGACATTTTACAAATAATTGTATTTGTTTTCTGTTTTCTGTTTTTTATATTTTTTATTAATAACTTTTGTATTTTCTAATTATTATAATTTAATAACAATTAATTTGTTTATATTCCTTTTTAATTGTATTTACGCTTAGGAGGATTATAATGATGAAAAAATGTTTCTTATCAGCCATCAGCAACTTGAATAACTGAACTCATTGAGGCATGCCGTGCATGCAGCTTGACAGTTAGCTTTTTCTGATTCTGCGTATGTGGGAATATACATATTTTTTTTGTTTCCACACAACTTTACACACTCCTCGCTATATCTAATTGACAATGAAGTTTGTTTGTACGCAATATCATCATCATTGTAATATGGATCACTGGTACGCGCGGCTGATGTAATCTTTTAAGGAATTACGGTATGTTTCAATAGTCTTTGTTTTTTGTACTTCAATTTATTTATTATTGTTTTCTATAATTTATTATTATTTGTTGTTGTTGTTGTTGTTTATATTTAAACTTTAAATGGTCACTTAGTGATAGAAGTGCAATTTTTAATGATGATGATTATTGATCATGAATAAATGAAATTTAGAGTTTAATCAGTTATTGTAAGACAATAATCACGTAAATGTTTTTAGTAGACCTTTAAAGTTTTTGGAAATAGCTGAGTGTAAAAAAAAAAAAAAATTTGTATTCAACTTGTATTCCTATCGTAAATTGCATTGATTGGCTGAAAGGAAGTAGAAAAATACAGTCTTAGGTCAGCAGACATACACCTTGGCCAGAGTTCGGCCTGTTGTGCGCTCGCTATAAAATTCTACAAAGGAGAAAACTTATCATTTGAGTTCTCGATGAACTTCGAACTACTGACATACATACTTATGTCATTAAGTGAGAAATGTCGGGAAACCCATCGTTTTCGAGGAACTGTAACCTATTCCTGCCAAAAAATGGACAATGACATAATTAGTGTTCTGATGTTTCATTATCCTCCCAAGAAGCCCTACATACATACCTTGATTTCCATCACGCATATAGTTCAAGTGTACCAGTAAGTCTTTATGCCCCGTTACGACGTCGAAATTGCCAATCAGCCCCAGTAAGCCCCAAATATCTTCGTCGTTGTGGTTGTTATGGCAACGCAACCTGTAAATACATATATGTGTCTTTACTTTGTTCATCAAACTCAACGGTATCTAGACCAAGTAACTTTTCAACCTGAGTTCTAGTTGAGTTTGGTTTGTCTAACAGATAATCCGCAAGAACATAGGTCAGATATGGTGTCGTTTATCCTAGACTAGTACGATTTTAGCCGAGAGCACCATCTTGACGTGACTCGTGCCAATACCACTCTGGTCAAACGTGAAAGGATCCGTTCATAGTGGCTGCATATGGCATTTTCCAGCGTGGCTAAAATGGAATTCAAGTATTATTGGATTTCCTCTTCATATGTATGTATATTCAAAGGTCTTTCCTGGCATGTACCGGTGGAGGGTCTAACTCCATTATATAGTAGTTCGAATGCCCCGAGAATATGATGCTGTGCGTTGTCTGACCGTCATGATATTCATAAATCGCCCCATTAGTTTTCTACGCCAAAGTGAGACATGGGTCTTTAAAGCTCAATCATCGTTCAGAGGGTCACCTGCCTGTCTCTCATCGCCAGTTTTCTTGTCCTCTGATTGCATGAAAGACCATGGTGTTTTGGCACCCAAATAATATTCACAATTCCCCTTTAGCTATCTGTGAATGGTTGTTCTATTTGCTCCAATCCAGGTTATCCCTCTGTTATCGCACAGACCTTCACTTAGACGATAGTGACGTGGTCCGGGAGACGGTATTAAAATTCAACTTTTGGCTCATCGATGTAGAGTTTAGATCCGTTTCACTCCCGATTTATAAGTTTTTACAGTTGGCAACACCCATTCCACAGGTATACCTCACCGTTAGGAGAGTATTTCGCCTCAATCTCAAAAATTTCTAATTCGATCTGTGAATTCTGTTGATAATTTTATTATTTTTGTTTCATTATTCCTTTTTTTTAACTTGAGGAGGAAACACTTTTGCGGGAAGAATTTTTCACAAACGAACTGTGCGACTAAAGTACGATTTTTTCCTGGAAAAGCAACTACAAAGGGATGCGCTCTACGATAAAAATATCTGATTATAGGGAATTAATTCGCTCATTTCGTCAGAGCACATTCTGTTATAATATCGATAAAACAATAAAACGTATGCAGAGATGCGATATGTGATTATATTAT
The DNA here is from genome assembly GCA_023159175.1 of Wohlfahrtia magnifica. Classification (NCBI taxonomy): domain Eukaryota; kingdom Metazoa; phylum Arthropoda; class Insecta; order Diptera; family Sarcophagidae; genus Wohlfahrtia; species Wohlfahrtia magnifica. The sequence goes on from JAKWBJ010000054.1 coordinate 4,132,474, forward strand.
TTCGTCAGAACACATTCTGTTATAGTATCGATAGAACAATAAAACGCACGCCACATTGCGACGATGCTCTAACGAATTGATGGAATTAGCTACTTTAACGTCATTAATATGCACTTCTCCTGACGCTGTCGAAAAGATCCAAAATAGACCGTGAAGAACAGGCCCTTATATGAGAGGTTCTCGAAGGCTTTATTTGATTCAAACCTCTTACTATCCAGTCATTTTTCCAAATAAATTTAGGAGCAGACAATTGTCACAATGGGCTAAATTTGGTGAAATAGCGGTTCTTAGAACGAGTTATGGATTTTTTTGAAAGGAAAATCCCACGTGTTCGTGTTCCCATTGCTTTGTTAGATGGCTACAGTTTCAGGCATCTCACATACTACTATCATTCTACGAATGTTCAATCAGATTCCATTGTTTTTATCATCAATTTCTGGTGTGCCGATTACTTTCGGAAACCTGATAGTTTGTCATAATTTTTGCTATTGCGACCACAAGGGATTTCAGTTAATTACTTAATATTTATTGAAATTGATGTTGGGTAATCCCCCATAGCATTTATCAAGCTATTAGCCAGGTTGTCTGCTTATAATTGCTGTCAACAACAAACTAACCAATAATAGATAACAGCTAACGGCGGGGAATTGTTGCATTGTTAAGGCGATATTTTTTTTAATTGCAGTCTTGTGTTTGAGAAAAAGTGATTAAAGGGCAAGATTTTAGCACTCTATAGCAACATTTTTAGCACAGAACACGTGATGTTTTCTTAGTGTTACCTTTCTTTTTTTTTAGAAAAGAACACAAAAGCCATTTAATAACAAAGGACAAATAATGCTAATTTTTTTTTAACAATATGTGTGTATTGTATGTGTCTTCAATCACTCTGAAGCCTTATCTAGGCAACATAATACAATGAAATCTTTTCATAAATTTTATAATAAAAAATTAACACAAAAAAATTCATTTACATTTTCTTATCAATCTGCTTTAAATTTTTTTCAATTTTTTATTTTATAATCGTTTGTAGCCCAAATTGCTGCATTTAGATGCAAAAAAAAAAAAAAAATTGTATGACATGATGCCTGAATGGTTTGCTCTGATAAGATATGTATGTACTCGCAAATTGGGGTATAAGTACACGTATTTTTCGTTTATTGTTTTTAATACACATTTTCGAACGGTAATAATTCTTCATCAATATTATGATTTCATTTCCTTGTTATACAAAATTACATAATTATGTGTAAATTTCTTTTAAATAAATGTATTTCAATTTGAGGAGTGATAAGCTAGATTTATTCACAAATTTTTTAAAGCGAAAAATTTTAAATGTTGCGAAAAAAATTATTCTTGCGTAGCCAGTGAAAGTTTATCGCAGAAAATCACACACAGAAGAAAGACAAAGTTCTTAGTGGAGTATTTTTGATAAGATAAATAATAAGTAGATTTTAGGCTTTTATGTGAGCAAAAGCTACAACCAGATAATAAATAAAAAGTTTTGTTAAAATTGCTTATATCTTAACAATTGCTTATACTGGTTCACTTTAAAATTATCCGCCGTTTATTCACACTTAATATGTTGAGGCGCTGATGTTCATATATCGGGCAACACTAATTCGATTGTGCCCAAAAATACGTGACATCTTAATTATTATCGTAAATTATGTCCTAGTTAAGTTTTTACGCTTCTCACCATTTTTCCCTCTTCCAGTCTGATTTCTGCAATACTTGTATTTTGGCTGATGTGGATAGATAACGTGGCTTTAATCGTTATCGTTTTCCATATACGAGTATATAAAATTAAATATTTAGTATGCATTGAAGGTGCCACGCTTACTTATCCAATCTCGCCCAGTTACTGACTGATGGATGATGTGTATTGTTCACAACGTTGTTTGAATATAATTTAGAAACATCTACTATTACTGTTTTCAAGATATACAAAAATTAATATTTACTTTGTATGGGAGGCATCACGCCCAATTGCCCAATTGCCCAATTTCGTCCAATTTTTGACTGATGATTTATATTGACTATGAAGGCACTTAGACCAAATTCAGAAGCTTTTACTTTAACCGTTCTCAAGATATACTAAAATCAATATTTACTTTGAATGCACCACGCCCACTTGTCCAAGCCAATCCTCTTTTTGATTGACAATTTGTATTTACTATGAAACTATTTGGACCAAATACTAAATCATTTGCTGTAACCGTTCTCCAGATATACAGAAATCAATATTTATTTTGTGTGGGAGTTAGCACAGCCACTTGCCCAGACCAAATTCTGAAACTCTAGCTTTAAGCGTTCTCAATATTCACAGAAGTCATCATATAGTTTATATGGGAGTTAACCATTACTTGCCTAATTCTGTCTAGTTTTTGACTAATGATTTATGGCTATCAACTCTAAACTAGTTAGAGACTGTCCTGTGGGATACTTTTACGACAGTTTTGTGTCCACTATATGGGTTCCTGCTGACATTAAGTCAGTGGTTTAACGTGAGTACCTGCCCTAGGGTTCCTGCTGACAGTGACATTCCGGGCAATTGTGTTGTTGATAATCTCGCTAGAACGGGTATGAACCTACCAGACAACCATTCATACGTCTTACCTCCGCTACCACAATGGGCCACTGTGGTCTCTTTCGGTACCGCCTTTCGTTCCTACCTATCTCCGCTAAGCTGTCTGTTAGGCAGAACTATCTATTGGACGTTAACAAAATCTAGATGTAGGAGGAATCTTGCTTCACCGGCCTAGATTGAATTGAAAGCGTACCAATCAACTGTATAAACTAGACCGTGGGAACATCTCTTCTGCTTAATATTTATTCACAAGTCATTATGTAATGGGTAGACACGCGGAGAAGCTGCACTTACCTGCGAATGAGATATGTCGGAGTTATGTATCGATTGAGAAATAAAAACAGAAAAAAACAAATAAGTCATATTCAAACGCCTGAGACTCTTCACAAATGATCTCAAAGCCTGAATTGGTGGCAAATAAGGTTATATTGGGTGTTTGGAGCGATTGGAAGTAAAATATTCATTGTGAGCTACTACAACCTGGTGAATTCTGATCTCCCTACTACACGCAACTCGAATGTTTAAGGAAAGCAATACGGAAAGAGCGATCTAATTCGGCTAAAAGAAAAGCGTTTTATTTCATCATGACAGTGTTTGTAAAGCTCTCTTGATAATATAAAGCTAGTTAAACGAAAAGCAGCTAAAAATCATTTTGTAAAGTTTTTAGCCGATAAACCACAGCATTTCTACAGTGATGCCAATATGAAGTAGACTCCTCTGGGCTTAAGATACTTGAATCGCAGTGTAACTTAACTTGGGAAGACGAAAACAATAGCAGCAAACCGAGTGAGATGAAGATGCTTTATGGAAGGTAGAGGTTGATTGATTGGCTTGAGTGGTGATCTAAAGAATACAATTAGCACTTCTGCGCCGTTTTCTTGCATATCCTCACTACCAACTAGTTAAATGGTTATGTATTGCACGACTATATCCAGTCCGTGCGATTAAGAAACTTTATCTGTCGATTAATGTCCAAATCAATGGCTGGTGGCGTGATGTATTGGCTAGTGTGCTTACATACAACGCCAGCCGCCCAGGTTCGAAATCCTAGCACTGAACATGACGAAAAAAATTTAATTGCGGTTGTAAGCGTTTAATTAAATGACTTTATCAGCCACATATCGTGAAAAATACATCTAAAGGAAGCCCCCCTTGACATTTCAGCTTATCTCTGGCGGTGATGACAAACATCAGACGAATGATCAGGTAAAAACGTCACCTACCAGTGAAAAATGACAATGACAAGTAAGAATCACTACTTAGCAAGGATCTTCACCACTACACAATCATATGGAGGTGAGCTACTTACATAGCATAAAATTCAATTGATTAATGTAAGTAAAACAAGGCAATGAATGCTTTGTGGAAAGCCATATGCTTCCAAGCGGAGTGACAGAACGAAAAATATCCAATCCAGACAACTCGTCAAGATTCTCGAGTAGTGCTTTTCCAATAGTACTTTACCTCCACAAGAGGTAGTGGAATATAGATTCCCTTATCTCCAGTTGGTTACAACTATGGCAGTATGTATTAAAAGAAATGTTCATCCTGGCCGCTAAAATCAAGCTATCACCACCGTGATTCTGCGATTCCTTAACCTTTTCTCTAGGTCGTATATTGGCCAGGATTAATAGGTCTAATCCTGCCTGCAGGTCATCTGACCAATCCAACTTTTGCGATTCGGTAGTATTCTGTGGAATTTTCCGCGTAAAAATAGTTGTATAGACTCGACTTGAAGCAAAAAGTTCTATGGCAACTTTTTCATTTTATCTGGAGGAATTTAAAATAATAGAAAAGGTCTGGACTCAATGTATTTGACTAAAGATTTGATCATTTGAGACATTTTCGGAGCTTTCCGAACTGTAGGCAATTAGGTATATAAGGACACTGCTTTGCTTACGTAGTAAGTTATTGTTTAGCTATCAATAAATAAAGTTGTGTAAAAGCGTAAATAAAAGTGTTGTATAAACGAATATTAAGTGTTGTATTAAGACAAACAATATAAAAGTTATAGTGGAATAAATAAAAACTGTGAAACAATAAAATAAAGCGGTATTTATTTTATTTTAACGTAATTTAAACGAACTGAAACGTTTTAAAAAGATTAAAACGTAACAATATTTTATCTAAAAAGTCAAGATATTCTCACATTTTTCTTGTGAGAAGCCGCTTCACTTCAATTAACTTAAATCATATAAATTGTAGGGTATTAAGTAGTTTTGACAACTGTTTCTTACGAATATTTATTAGTTTTCTTCGCTTTGATTCAAAAAAATGTTATTACTTTTAGTACCTTTATTACGTACATATGTATGTATATACATATGATGTACGTATGCATATATGTATGTATGTATATTATAAAAGTGTGAACATCTTCTTATCGTTATCACTTAACGTCCTCATTCTGCAATTTCCGCACTTATACGAGCAACAAAAGCGTAAGAGAGGAACTTTTGCTGAAATCGAATTCACCCACTGTTTATGTGGAGATTGTAAGAGAATATATACTACCCTCGTAGTTAAATAAAAAGATAATATTGTTTACATTTTTATATATAGTGTTTTTGTTGTTGTTGACATCGTTTTATTTACGGAAAGTAATAAAAGACAATAACAGCAACAACAAAAACGCAAAATTTTTATTTAACTATGCGATTTTGAAAAATTACCAAAACAGTTGAACACTTGCACTTGAGGTGTTAAGAACAGAAGTCCCGGCATCAAGGATCGCCAAAAGTTGTAGCAAAAATATATAAAAAAAAATAAATTTTTGTGTTAATGATAATTTCCAAAAAAGGCCAAATTTCTAAATTCCGCAGTAGTTTAAGGAGATTTTTTATTAAAGACAAAAGGAAAACAAAACGAAAAAAATGCCACCGAATGAGACTTCAAGACTATTGAAAAACTGTCACGAACAACAACAGTATACCAGCGATTATAATCATAATATTACCACCAGTGGCGATGGTTATCACACCATAGACGATAACAATCATATTGTGTATGTGAACAAGGATGCCTCAGAATATGAGCCCATATTCTGTTTGAATGAGTAAATATTTCGAGAAATTATTTCTTTTATTTTTACAATAATTTGAATTCAAATTGCAGTTACTACTCCTCACTGACTTTAGATGAGTTATTGCCTTACAAATTAGATCCTTGGTGGCAAAAATTGCGTCGCATATTGCTTTTGACATTTTGGTTGACTTTATTAATGACATTCTTAACAGCTTGCCTGTTGTCGTATCTAGAATCCAGTCATGCCACTTGTGGCGCATCGTCATCGTTAAAGACTTCAACTACCTCAAGTGGAGTTTTATATGCAAATCCTACAGCAGCTACAACTTTACCCACTACAATAGCTAAAGTCTTATCAACTGAGCTATTAAGTAGTAAATTGGCAACTGCACCCTAGAGTTGTCATTTCATCTAGGTTTGCGAAATTGTTTTATAGGTTAATATTAGAGAAAAAAGAACAAATAAAAAGACTTCTATGAAGTGTCTACTATAAGATTACATATTAAATCTATTGTTAGTAATAAATGGTAACAATTGATGTTTTTCTTCATGTTATGCATAAGCACAGAAATCATTAAGGCGTTAAAAAGGTGAGAAAGTGTGTTAATGCTCTTCTCTACTTTAAGAAACAGATACGCTTTAAATGTTAAATATGAAGAAGAAATTTTTAAAATGCATGTGTTTTGTCTGTCCGTAAATTTAATTGCGGAAAATACTAAACAAGTTATTTTCTTACAATGTACATACATATTTCGTTTTTATTGCTCATATGCTAAGTCTTAAATTCTATTGTTATCAGTTTTTCAATTAAAATAATTAATGGGTTAAGAGGTGCGTTAAAATACGTTTCCTGGTAATTTTAGTATTAAAATAAGTTAGAAGAGTCTAATCGGCCAAGCTAGTTTACAAGATACTCTGCACCTCATTGTTTTGTTTTTTATTATTTTTTCCCAGCTGGGTTTTCCATTTGAGACCAGCACTTAGGGGAGGAACCCTACTCTTGCAGTGCATTGAACTGGTAGTAGTGTTTATAAGAGTTTTTTTTTAAATTTATTTATGTCGTAAGTGGCAAGGTTCCATAAACGAACAGTGCGGTTAAAGAACGAATTCTCTTCATAATGCGTTGTGTGATTTATTGGACAATCAACCACAAAGGTTGAGAAAAACGGTTACTGCATGATATGTCATTAATCAATACTTTTATTTCGACAGAGCTAATTCCGTTATAGTATAGACAGAGCAATGAAGCACACGCCAAATTGCGATGCTGCTTTAACGAATCGAGGGAGCCGGATGCACTATTATCATTAATGATACCTCTCCTGTACGCTGTTTTTCAACAAAATAGACTTTGAAGCACAGGCCCATATACATATAAGAGTTATATTTCATTTTAGGTCGGATTTAAGACTTATAAATAATAAAAAGGAGCCTACCATAGATCTAGAAGGGAGACTTTCGGTCTCTTGTTGAAGACACATTTTCCTGACTCTGGAACGGTTGTACCTGTACATGAGTGTCGGGGTATTACCGTCTCTACACCAGTCACCAGAAGGGTCAAGAATTTTGCTGGTAGAATATTCACCACGGACAGGGTTTTGTGAGCGATTGGCTCCTTCAAACCTTTCAAAGCTCCAGATAGGAGCAAAAGAGCTCTGACATAATCCTATCAAAGTTGTTAGTGATTTTTAAAGCCAGCTTTAGTTCTGGTTATGTCCCACAAGCATTGCAGGAATTTAGTGATCTTCCCAAGTCGTATAGATCTATCAGTCGCTCATCCTTTCTTTTGAAGAGGATGGGAAGACTGATAGTTGTCTATATAAGGAAGAGGTACCTTATGGAACGCCCTGTTCTCTCGAGTCAGTTCACGTACGCGAAGGAGGGAGTACACTCAGAGTGCCAATATTGAAAAGGCATTCTATAGGAAAGTGGTTTTTTCTGCCTTCTTAGATGTTCACGACGGCTTTGGCTAAGCAGGCTTTGACTTCATTGTTGGAACAACCTAGCACGATCATCAGTTCGACTCCTAATGGAGAGGTCTACACTGTAATGGCGTCAAAATGGCGCAATGGGGTATTTTTCCATTGTTATGGACGGTAGTAGTTGATGGCATTCTCTCCATGTTAGCTCATAGGGCTGTCTGTATAATTGATTATGCAGATGACATCGTTATAACAGTACGTGTGAAGTATGAGAGTACGTTGTGTGACCTGATTATGACGATCCTGGGCGATGTATCAATTTGTGCACTCAAGAAGGACTGTCGGTGAATCCCTAAAAAACGGTTGTTCTACATTTTACAAGTAAATAAAGTCAACTTGTGACTGTATTTCTTTTATATATACCACCATCAACTTTTCTAACGAGGTTAAGTAAAGGGTGGTCCAACCATAATGAATGATGTTTATTGTGAGTCACACCTTAACGTCAAGTTTTGTGCCCCACTTAATTCGACATTTCTTTATTTCAGTATTTGACAAATTTAACAATGGAGAGGTACACTTTTGAGCAGCACGTTAAGGTTGTGGAGGCCTTTCACGAAAATCGGCATTTAAATCAAAATGCATTTCGTATATTTCGTGATTATTTAGATTTAAATTTTAGCAAACCGGGTCTGTAGGAGATATAGAAACACCTTCGTTCTGCGGAAAACTTTTCTGTTGTTTGCGATAGTGTGGCAGAAGAACTGTCAACCTCGACTCACCGTCGGTGTTCGCTACCGCGTGATAATAACGGACTTCTTATAGCCAGAAATTAAGGATATGGACCTGGATGATGCCACATAGCTAACGAAACAATGACTCTTTTGCGTGAGAAATTTAGTGGTCGTGTTATCTCATGTCGTGGCGATGTAAATTTGCCGCCATGATCATGTGATTTGACAACGTTAGACTTCGTTCTTTGGGGATATTTAAAAGAAAAGAACAATTCAAGAGCTGAAGAAATAATTCGGCACATTAACGACATTGAACCTCAATTATGTCCCAGATTCATTGAAAATATCCACCAAAACCGATCGAGCATTTGGCCGATATTTTTTTTCACACATGTCATAGATCCTTCTATCATTATAAAAAATCTTAAGATAAATCTCTGAAAGATTTTTGTTTTATTTACAATTAACGTTGTGCGTTTTGTTTGGACCACCCTTTATCTAGGCGTCATTCCGGATAGGAGGCTTAGTCGCATATTGCTGCCGCCAAGAGTAAGGCGATAAGAGCCTCTGGGCAAGTCGGTTCTCCTACGTTAAGACATGAGCTCTTTCGCCGAGAATGACACTATGGACGACACTATGGGCTATTATTCGGCCGTTACCACTTATGCGGCGATAGCTTGGTGAAGTAGGCAGAGTACAGAGACTTGCCTGCCTCGGTATAACTGGAGCAATGAGAAAGTGCCCAATAGCGACCTTGGAGGCCTTGACTGGTTTGACACCGCTTCACATCTATGTGATGAGGGTGGCGGCATGTTCGGTGGCATAGTTTTCGTCAAGGGATCCCGAAATGTGTCGGGAAGTCTCTAAATTTTACCAATGGTGTAGGTGCTATTGTTTATGAACCCAACCGAGGCTTGTCGATTCCACTGGGAAGATTACTGAGTGTCTTCCAGGCTGAGATTGCTATATGTGCGCAGATCAACCTGAACAGTGGGCTTAAGGGTAAAAGCATTAATATATTCTCTGCTGGTGTTCATTAGGAAGGCAGATCTGCTAAACAACCTATATACCCATGGGTCGCAGTGTCCTGCAATAGTGCCTGGTCGGTGTGATGATGATGATGATGATGGGGATGATGATGATGATGATGAGGATGATGATGATGATGATGATGATAATATAAAAATATCTTATTTTCTCTGCGTTTGTCTATGGTTTTTCAAATGAAAACTTCTTTAATTTTTTTTTAATGTTTTCTTTACATTATCTTTTATTAATAATGTTTTCTGTTATACATTTAAAGAGTTTTAACAATTTTTTTTTTAAATTTCTTTTATATTTAATCTATTTTTAGTTTTATTATTGATCTCTTTTTTGTTTGTTTTGTTAATTTATAAACCATTTTTTGTTTCATTTAAAACTACAATACTATAAAGTTGTTGTTGTTTTTCTCTCCATTTTTAATGTTTGTTACCTTTTCCTTCCCCTTATTGCATAGTTATGTTATATATAAATTAATTTGGAAAAAAATATTATTGTTAGTTGGTTGTTTTGTTGTTGTTTTTTTAAACGTAGAAAAATGTTTAATATTAAAGAGTATAAAAAAGAGTTGCTGTATACAGAAGGATATATTCGAACATATTCGTTTGAGTTACTAAAAGAGATTACAGATGAATTAAAATGTTGATGCCGGTAGTTTTAAAATTATTTTTAATTTAAAAAAAGAAACTTTGAATTTTTGTTTTTAATTAAACATATATTCGTTTGAATAACGTTTTAAGACTACATATCGTAGAAACATTTTTTTGTATAGATTTTTTTTATATAAAAAGAATTTTTTTTAATTTATTTTAGATTTGCTTAGAATAGATTGTTGTGTTTTCTATCTTTTATGTAATTTTATTAACTGTCTTCCTTTTTGCTATTTTTTATTTTTATTTTTTTTTGCTTTCAAATAGGACGTATATAGGCTTCTTGTATTTGTTTTAATGTTAGTTTTATATTTAACTGATTTTTCGTATTAAAACAATACACATATACAATAATAATAAGTTTTATAAATTTTTTTGTTAAGCTTAAAAAAGTTCTTACAAAAGTTTTCAAATATATAATAAAAAAACATTATTATTTTTATTATTATAAAATTACACATCTATAAAATATATATCAATTGAAAGTCATTATTTTAAAGTAATTTCTGTTGTTCTTTGAAAGTTTCCTTCTTTTTCGTTGATGAAAAGAAAACTCTTTCTTCCCTATTTTGATGAAAAAATAATAAATAAATTTTCTTGTGGATATCCATTTATTCATGCATCCATCATAATTAGAAAATAATCAATTTTGATAGAAAAAAAAATATCGCAATTGCCTTTTCCACATAATAATTTAATAAACTTTCTTATCTACATAGTTACTATTTTGATTTCTTTCAATAAATTTTTATAATGAAATGATACAAAAAATAAATAAAACCGAAGGAAAAGAAAATTTATACGAAATTAAAAATCTTTGCGTCTTTTCCTTTTCTATATCAGGCAGGGAAAGTTAAAGTCAATAAAGTTTTTTTTTTTGTTGGTGTTATTGTGAAATTTGTGCCTCGTTTCTATAACTATGAAATTTAGAATTTTTTTTTCATATAAATGCTTTGCGGCACATTCTAATAAAAACGCAAATAGTGTTAACTTTTTTCATATTGAATTATAGAAACACTTATTGTTGCACACTTTTCGATGTGTCGAATTTTCTCATATAAATGTAGAAACGGGGCACTGATTGTTAACAGAATTAGCATTGAATTTGACAATATAACTTTTGGTTTACACAGAAGCGCACGTTATCAGAAAAAAATCGATTAGCTTACAGAGGGGACAAATTGGCAAGTGTCTATCCTACTACGCGCATACTCTTTAAATGCTGTTTTTTATGGACATAATGATTGCACACTACATAGAACCACCGCACTAGGACCGCTCCTGCATTACTACGAGTTGGGGTTCATTTACTGATCCTTGCTGCTCCTCCCCCATCTATCAATCATTTGTCATGCGGTTAGGGATTCGGTACTACCGCTAGTTAACAAGCTGTTGTTTCCTTCATGATTTCCTGAATAAGTCTTGGGTATTCCGACCATTTGCCCTGAATTACATTCTATTCATTCAAGCTAGAATATTGCTTCTTTTTGAACTGCAAACGTTTTTCGCTGACGTTTACGTTTTTTTTTTGTCATTATTCTCTGTATTTCGAAATTTTTGCATAGATTGCAAAAATGATGAAATATGACAAGAAGAAGAAGTATCATCATCTGGTTAATTTTTGACTTTTTTTCAGAGAATGTTTATCTTGTGAGGCTTTTCATGTTAAGAATATCATTTACGATTGAATATGTAATAATCGGGAACGTAATAAATAAATAAATCTTGCGGCATGCGTCAAGAAATTTCCGTAAATGCAACGTGATACAACTGCGAAATAGTTTTCTTATTATTGGGTTGGGGAGTGGATTCGAACCTGGGTGTGAATTTGTAAATATGGAATAATTAGTCACCATTATGTAAACAAATACTTTCACTCAACCAATATTAAAGTTTTACAGCTACTTCACTTACGAATAAAAAAATTAGGTGACTGCGTTTAAACGAACCGTACGAGTTACCAAGACAAGCACTGTAGTGGTTGACCAATTGCGATGTCGATGATAGAACAGCTAAAAATATCAAAAAATATTATTGGACGAACGACGGCTGAAGGTGCATGAGCTAGCTGGAATGATAGACATTCAAAAAGTTCGACAATTTGGGGATGAGAATACCGCGTTTGCTCATAGACGAACAAAAGCATCTTTGTGAAGATATTTCTATAGAGGGTTTAACGATGTTAAACTGCAATAAATCCTAGTTTTTGCATCGATTCGTAACCAAAAAGAAAAAGTAATTAATGTCGACCAGTTTTATGCTAATTCATGCCGCGTTTTATTAAAAAAATTAAGAAAACAGGCCACATTTTGCTATTGATGGCTATTTTAAAGAGGTACACACTGTTTATTATATAATATATAATGCACGGTGTTAAATGTGAGTCACACTTTAAAATTTTTTGACCAACTTAATTTAACATTTCTTTGTTTCAGTGTTTGACAAATTCAACCATGTAGAGGTACACGATTGAGCAGCGCGTTAAGATTGTTAAAGCCTTTTACCAAAATGGGCGTTCAAATCAAAATGCATTTCGTGCACTTCGTGATTATTTTGGTCACCATAATCTACCAAATATGTTCACAATTGGGAAAATTGTGCGCTAATTTCAGCAAACCGGGTCTGTGGAAAATGTTCAAACACTTATGCATGCTCGCCCAATTCGTTCTGGGCTGGCGGCGTCATCGGGCCATACTTCTTCGAAAATGAGGTCGGCCAAGCAGTTACCGTGAATGGTATTCGCTATCGTGAGATGATAACGACTTCTTGTAGCCAGAAATTGAGAATATGGACAAGGACGATATATGGTTCCAACAGTATGGTGCCACATAGCCACATAGTCAACGAAATAATGGCTATTTTGCACAAGAAATGATCGTGGCGGCCAATTAACATCGCCACGACATGAGATAATACGGCCATTGCTTTTCTCGCGCAAATCATGAAATTTTCTTTCCCCTCGAAGGGAAAATTGCTATCATGAATCTCCCATGAAATTTTCGTTCGCTTTTTACAAGCTATCGTTTAACGTTGAATGTTAACAAAAATAAATAAAGAAAAAAAGTGTGAATTTTTATTAAAATGTAAAATATTTACACATAAGTGATCATTATTAAAAAAATTGAACAAAAAGTAATTAAAATTAAAATAAACTCCTGCGAAGCAAAAAAATTATCATACAAAGAATTGCACAAACAAAAGCTTAAAGAGAAGAAACAAATAAAGTTTTCTTCAGCAAGATGGGCGGAAAAAAATGGGTGATTATGGCCATAAAGTAACAATTTAAGAATGGCTTAAACGCCAAAAAGAATAGAAATATAAAACTAAAAGTGTATATTTATCCCAATGATATACCCGATCGATCAACTTCTATCAAATAAAATTAAAAATCAACAAAACAAAGAACTAAATGGAACTGATGTAGAGCGAGGTGAGGATGGATTTAAGCGAATTTTAAGATTCAGCCAACTCGTCTCTTAAACTACGGGAAATAAATCGTTTACTCTGCATTTTATAGTGAATTATACTGTTTTGCACTTTATTTACACTTCTAGTCCTAAAATAAGTGAATAAAAACTTTAGTTATCCAATAAAAGGCATAAATACTTAAATAATAAATGCAACTTCCCAGCAAAAATGATGTGAACAACTCAATGGGAAAAGCGAACAAATTTCGAGGGAAAATACTATTCACGATCAGGGGAATTCTTACAGGTCTATCATTCCCCACTGAATAATCAGAAAACATTTCATGGGAAAATTCTTCATGCTTGCAATTGTGGGAAATGGGAAAACATTTCGAGAGAAAAGTTATTCATGATAGGCGTGATTAAGATAATTCTCTGAAAACTCTTTGTTTTATTTACAATTAATATCGAGCGTTCTAGTTGGACCACCCTTTACTATGAACAGTGTATCTTGGAACCGTCCTCTTAATCTATTTTAATTTTAAACACAAATTATAAAATAAAAACTCATTTTGAAATTATGTTTTTTCTTATAGTTTTTCACAAAAAACTAAATAAATTTATTTAATAAAAAATTAATAAATTAAACAATAATTTTGATGAATTTGAATTTAATCTTTAAAATTAAATATTTTAGCATTTTAGCTCTCAACCATATTTGTTTTTGTTTTTTTTATATATATATTTTCTCTATTAATGATTGATTTATTGTTATTTTATGTTTTTCGATTTCTTTTACTCTTTTCAGGATTTAATGCATATTTTTCAAAGATTTATTATTTGTTTTTTTTATTTTTTAAACTTAAAATGTAATTTTTTTAAAATATATTTTTCTAATACAATATGACTAACTTTTTTAAATTTTCCTTTGGCTTTAGTCGTTATTTAAATTTATTTATATTTAGTTGATATATATTTAGTTTTTATTGTTTTCACATATTAAAAAAAAGAATTAATTATTTTTATTAAAATTAGATTTTAACATTTCTTTTTTGTTTTTATTTTTATATTTTTTTCTATGTAAATATATAATTATGATGTATTTTTTTATAAATTTAATTGCTTTGTAAATTGTTTATTAAAAAAAACGAAATGAAATATTTACATGTATTACAAATAAATTCTATTAATTATTTTATACATACATATATTAAATATATATTTTATAAACATATTTCATATTAATAATAATTTAAGTTAACAATTAAAAAATAAATAAATTTCGTTTCTGTTTTTCCTATAATTTTTGGTATTATTTTTAGTTGGTGTTTTAATTTTATTTCTCGTCGTTATTTCGTTTTGTTTAAAACATAAAATGTAAAACAAAAAAGGTTAAATTTTATTTAATTATCATTTAACATTTGCTTAGGTACGCCTCTGGTTGTATATAGAAAACAGTAGAAATTTGTTAAAGTATACTTTGAGGATGAATTTTTTCAGAATATGTATATAATTCATCAGCTAATTCTGGGCGCATGGTAGATAATCGATTTTAGACAAATTTTATAGCATTCGAAAGCGTTTTGACACTCGAAGAAAATATTAGTAAAAATTAAAATTTATTTAAAAAATATTAAAAATATTAAATATATATTAGTAAAAATGGAAAAATTGAAAATTCAAAACAGAAGAGACTTAAAGAAAATATCAGTAATATTGAAAGAAGCCTGTTTTATGCTTTAAAAGACTGTAAGCCTTTAAAATTTGTTGAAAAAATATCATATGCAGCTATAAGAAGCATTTCAATTTGACGTTTACATTTCTCCCTCGTTATTTTTGGGTTTTTATAGCCCATTTTACCGAAACTGAATTCCGATTTAACCGATTAATTTCTTTTTTTTTTGTAGTCATGTGAATATTACAAATATTTTAGTTGTATTTGCGATTTCCGATTAAAATGGCAGAATTTTCAGATGATTGACGTGGATCATCACCTAAGACATAATAACTACTATTAGCAACTAATTGCCGTTTTGAAACAAAATCAAGATGTTCGGTAATGAAGGACCCGAAAAAGATAAAGGCAGAGAAAGGGGTATAAGAATCACACTGAGCTGTTTATAAAATGGAGAAGATCGAGGGGATCCAGACTTGCGCTCTGCGCCAAACAATGGAAAAAAGGTATTCTAAGGTAACTCAATCGTCTGCCCGCTAAATCTGAACATTTACAGAGAAAGTGAAAGATTGTCTCCCTGCAGCGATAATGTAGGTACTCGTAGCACAAGTGGACAAGGTTTTGCCGTATTTAAATTGCATGTTTAGTTTTGAACCTGTCGTTTACTCCATTGAAATGCCTTTTAAGATTCAAGAAAAACCAGACTAGACCCAGGTCTGTGGAGGTGTGAACGGACGGATTGAGCTCCTTGCGTGGTCCTTCCACACATAGAAAGACAATTTCCTTTAGATTTCTGGACTACTGCAGTGTCTTACATGCAGAGATCTCGGTAATAAACAGGGCAGTGGTATAGTTGATGTACTGCAGGATATTTAATGTTAAAATACGGATCTGACGGACAGTCTGGTATGTGAATGTCGGACATCTCAAACGTGATGGCGAGACATTATTCATACACTTTGATACTTAAGGGAATTCTGTGGCAGATGACTTTCCTTTTGCAATGAGGAGAAGACTAGCTGTTTGGAATGCCACTCTCCTCTTGCAGACTTCTGATTCTGCAACACTTGTCGAGCAAGGCATAGCGACGGAGGGAGGATGAACTCACCTGCTCTGTATCGAGGAAAATCTGGCCCCTACACGATCGGGATCGATCGGAGTCTATTATATGAATGCCGCGAATAAGCTACGCATTCTGGAGGCTATTATCACTTGGCACTGGGAAGGTGGTGGGCATGCAGGGGGACTTGGTCTGCCTTTCAATGACAACTATAGGAGCTGTCAAGATGAATGTCATTCATGTGAAATATAATATATCATCAAAATAGTTAAAAAACCAACTGTGTTTTTATATTAAAACATTTATCAAAAAGATCTTATAAAGTGTCTGCTTTAATTTCGATGACATAAAGAATCGTGTTCAAGTAGGTTGGACACGTCCTCTGGCTGCCCGTTGAAACTATCTAACTAACATGCTTGTTATCTCTGTTCAAGACATTCGACTAGGGCGGTTGTCACCAACCACAATCCAAGCATTTAAACGTTATAAAATTTGCAAATTGAGAAATGTATTCGATATTTTTAAATAAAATTTAAAATAAATTGGCAAAATTATGAAATTGTAGAATTTTTTGAAATAAAGTGAAAGGAAAGCTATAATTAACGAAAATTCGAACTTCTACTTTTTATTTATTGGTTGTTATAGATCCGAAAACATAGTTTGCGATATTGAGCCAGAATTTGACACCTGCTCTAAAGATATTTAAATTGATTAAAGAGTTCTTTCCACGTATCGTTACACATAAAAAATCTTACAAAACAAAATGAAAGAAATTAAAAGCAAAGACTTTAAACGAATTTTGTAAAAGGATATAAACTTTGGCTAAAAAACGTCGAAGAGCGAATTTGAAATTTCAGCAAAAATGATTTTTTTTAGTTTCTCTTAATTTATACAAAAAAGTAAAGAATATATTGTTTTGAGTTTTGTTGTTGCTTTTAAAACTTAATAAAATTATATATTTAAGCAATTTTTTTGGTTTTTTTTTACTTTTTTGTCATGGAAGTTTCTTAGTTTTCAACATAATAAATATTTTTACTTTTAACACAAACATTTATAAATTAATTTTAAATTTTATAAATTTATTTAGCATTTTTTCCCCTTAAGGTTGTTTTAATATAACCTTAGATTTATGATTTATATTTTATTTTAACTTTATTTTTTTCTTTTTTGTATTAAAATTCTACTTAAATTTATACAGAAAGATAAAGAAATAAAAACTTAAAAAGCACAAAAGCGAAAAGTTTTTTTTTAAAAATAAATTTAATAAATAAGATTATTTTTTAAATAAATAATAAGTATTTGTTGTTATTAATGATTAAAAATTATTATAAACTTATTAACAATGCAGTTCTTGTATGTTGCTGTAATATTAAATTCTTTTACGATAATGAAAAAATTCTTTTATTATTATTTTATTAAATAAACAACGTCGTTAGAAGAATTCAATTTTGAATAGGAGTAAAAGCATGATTTTCTAACAAAAAATTCTTGGAGTTTTTTAATAATTAAAAATATAAAAATTAACAATTATTTTTTTATATTTTTTAAAATTTTATATTTTCAACTTTAACTTAAACTTTTTTCTTATTTTATTAACAATCTGTTGTTTTAACATACATATTTTGCTTAATATTCTTTTGCTATATTCAATATTATTATTTTTCAATAATAATGTGAAATATTTTTTTCTTAGTTTTTTGTTTTTAATATTTTAATATTTTTGCATTTTCATAAAAAAATAATATTTCGTTTTTTTGTTTTATTAAAAAAATATACAAACATTTTTAGTTTTTATTTCGTTGCTAAAATTATTCATTTTTTATACTCTTTTTGCTGTTTAAATTAACTAATTGATTAATGGCAAGTATTTTCGTTTAAGGATTATCTTTGTTTTTTTTTGAACATTTACATCATAAATGAAAATATTTTTTAAAAATAAAAATGAAGAATAGAAGAGAGAAAAAATAACCATGAATAAAAATTTATATAACACAGGATTTGGTAAAATTAATCAAATTTTGAAAAATAAATAATATTAAAGGATGAAATACAATACATTCATAAACCAGACGACATCATTCATCAAGCCTTTATAAACATAATTAATTCAACAAATTAAAAATATTGCTCGTTAAAACAGCAAAGGCCTTAAAAGTTACGTCGATAGAAACAGCTAATTACGAATGGATTCAATAACTTCAATCGGAACCACCCAATGAAACTATCCACACATTCAATCGTGATCAAGATCAACTGATTCGAACAGCAAACAATAACCTCAATTGCCTTGCTCGTAATGATGCTCTAGTTCTCAAACAACAAATTGAAAATGCTTTCTTTAAAATAGCAAAAACCTTAAAAGTATAATCGAGAAAGAGAGACACAAAGCAATAGACTTATCTGCAAAGGGTTTCAAAAACTTCAATCGCAAAGCCAAATGACACCGCGTACATTCAATCCTGAGGACTTTGTTCTTTAACAATTAATTTAATCCATGTTTTCACCAGAATTTGAAAAAACTCTAAGTCTAGCCTTTTGGAGAACGTATCTATCCAAATAGTTCAAAACCTCAATCGAAATCCCTAATCATAGAAAAACACTGCTCAAAAAAACCATATGAGTCATCTTTCCTTACTACAGTAGGACTCAAAAGATCTTTTAGGTGGGGATGTCTGCCCTTGGGCTGTATATTCATGAACGGATTAACACAATAAGCACACAACCATCAAACCTATCTCTCATTAGGGATGAGAAAACTGATATCAAGAATATTAAAAAGGAAGATGAACTAGATATCTTTGAGTATAAGGAGAAAATTTCATTCATGTAGTTTGAATAGCAGGACAAGAACGCACGAAGGAAGACTTAATGCAAGTTTAACGATTTGTAATATCGATCCAAATAGGCTACTCAAATTCTTCTCTCACTACACATCTAAGAAACATGATTTTTACAAGTTGAACTAATTATATCTTAAGCTGATGGAAAATATGTCTGGAAGAGAGTTTTAATGCAAATTTCGGCTCGAATAGGCATATTTCTTTATCAAATCTTTGAATTCATAATACAGAAAAAATCTAAATTATAAAAAAGTTATATTTTCGAAAAAAAGCTTTATAAAACATTATTTGTATGCAAATTTGTTTTATAAACACTTTATAAATCAAAAATAATTTTTATGAATATAGGGGCTAAAAATTTAGTTAAATTTTTTATAAATATGGGGGTTAAAAATTTAGTAAAACATTTTTACCCTCATGTTCATAAAATTAATTTTCAATATGTGAATGGCTTATCGAACAAGTTTTAATACAAATTATACCTTATAAACTCTTTATAAATCGAAAATATTTTTATGTATATGGGGGTTAATGTTTTTAAATCGAATAAATTTTTTTAATTTTTCCAAATCCTGAAAATTGTTTTTGAATATGAATACATTTTTCTATACATTTTATTAATAAAAAATCAAAGAAGGAAATTTAAATAAATACAAAACAAATAAAACTCAATTAACATTAAATTAATTATTTTTCTAATAAAATTAAATAAAAATAAAAAAAAATATTATAAATTTTTTTCTTTTTATAAAAAAAATATTATAATTTTTTTCTTTTTATACAATAAAATTAACTGAATTACAATAAAGAAAACATTATTAAATTTTTTGCTATAACTTAAATTATAAAAAAGGCTTTTATTTTATTTTTAAATTATTTTGATAATTTTCTTTAAATTCTCTTTTTGGTTTTGGAGTAATTTGGTTTATTAATCTATATTTTATGCTAAATTTTTAAATAAATTTTCCTTTTTTTAATTTAACGAAAAATTTGTTTGATCATTAAATTTAAGAACAAACCGAAAGGAAACAGGCAATTGAAAGTTACAAAATTATAGTTTTTGTGTTTGAGGATTAATTTAAATGAGTATATTTATAAACATTGTTTAGCAACATGTTTGTGTTTGTGGTGGTCAAACTCTAAAGGCAACATTGTAGAAAAAACTGAATTCATTTGAGGTTTAATAAAACGTTTACTTTTTTCAATTGCGTTTCAAATTGTTAAAAACAACATTAAAAATTGTTCACTTATTTTGTTTTTTTGATTTTTTTATGATTTATCTGAATCAAAAGAATTCATGTCGAAAGTATGCAAGTTTTACTCAGATTGGAAAAAGAGTGTCGCATGTAAAAAATAGCATAATATTTTCAAATTTGAAAATTCCGATTGATTGTTAAAATTTCACACATTTTCGTTTTGTCTCAGAAAACAGCAACATTGCATTTTTTGACAACAGAATGCAAAAAAAAAAAAAATATTAAAAAAATTCTAAAACACACCACAAGTCTATTTAACAAACTTTAAAAGTAGTATTCGAAGGTGGAATTTCAAATCCTTAGCTTCCAAATAGCTTTTTTCATTCTTATTTCAAAATAAAAGTTGTAGCGATGCTTATAAACATTGTTGTTACTACAGTATGTATTAGTATTCCATTCCACAAATCTTTTCAACAATTCTAAAAAAATTTATTTGAATTTTTGTTTTTTAACTTTTCTGAAAAATCCCGACATAAAACAGCTTTATTTTCTCTTTAGAATTCCGAATGATATTTATCATCATCTAGTCCTTTTTAGCCTTGTCTCAAAATGTAAGGTGTGTGTGGTTTATAAGCATTATTAATGCACAATATTTTTATACAAAATGATTGGAAACATTTATTATTATTCCACTCCATAAATCTAGGTATTTACAAACCAATCCTAAAAATTTTATTCGAAAGTGGAAATTTTAAATTTAAAAGAAATCAAATAAGATTTTTATTCTTCTTCTATTGTATAATAAAAGGTGTTGTTAATATGTTTATAAGCATTGTTGCTGCACTAGATTATTATAAAAGATGTTTAGAAACATTTTCGTTATTAATATTCCATTCCACAAATTTAAAATTCGTAACATTTTATTCGGAAGTGAAAATTTCTGATTTTAAGCTCATCTGTTCAACATTTCCAATCAAATTCTTGTTTAATTTTCATGGTTAAAAAACTCAAAATTTTAATTTTTGTTCCATAATAAGAAGTTTTGTTATGTTGATAAGCATTGTTACAGCTTCAGATTGTTAAAAAGATGTTTAGAAACATTATTTATAATTTACTTGAAATTCTATAAACGTTAGCTCTGCTCAGACGATTGTCAGATCTAACAATAATGTCGTTGTCAGATGTTAAAAATTCTGGCATCTGACAATAATCTTCTAATAATGCATTCCCTGGCAATGTTAATAGACAAAATTTTTCTGACATTATTGCTAGATCTGAAAATAGTTTAAACAAAGCTTTTGTATTGTAATTAGATAAATTTTGCAAAATTTGAACTTAAATAAATGTTATGTTTCAAAGAATGTTTAGTAACACATGTTTACAACACATTTAAAGCAAATTTTGTATATTGAAAAGTGTTTATAAACAAATTTAATATGTTGCATTTCTCCTTAAGGGTTTTTAATTGAAAGTTTCTGTTAAATGATTGGAATAATATTTAGGAACATTGTTTCTAATTAAAAAAAAAAAATAAATAAATAAAATTAGAACTAGTAAAAATGTGAAAATTTTCTCCAACAATGTTGCTATACAAAGTTGCTACAATTTCAAACGTAAGATTTATTTATTACGAGATTTATTTTTAAGCAAAATGTTAAAGACGTCATTAAGTTCTTAAGCAAACCTTGTTTCTACACACAGCTACTCTCAACACATTTACTAAACAGAAGCTAATTAAATCTTAGTATTGTTGAGTACACTGTTGTTAAAAGTATAATCCACGAACTTGTTTCCATACAATGTTGCCAAACATTTAGACTACTTGTAGTGTAATGTTGCTAAACAAATTTTTGGCTCCCTTGTTGATTATTCTTTATATTTTGTGTTATTCCTTAATATTGCCTTTGAAAGTGTAAAATATAATATTTTTAATATGTTTTCCTTTTTAAAGTACTTAGTTTCAGTATTTTTTTCTTTTTAGCTTTGCTAAGTTGTAATTAATTTTATTTTTATATTTAATTTTTATTTTTGACTAAATTCTGTTTTCAGATAAATTTTTATTTATTTATTTATTTTTTTAATTTAAAAAATTTTTTATATTCGACTTGAGTTTTTTTTTGAAATTTTTTGGTTGTTTTGGACTTAATAGAAGAATTTAAGGAAATTTAAAATAAAGAAAAGAGAGCGTTTTTTTGTTGTTTGTTTTTGGTTCTTTTTCTAGGTTTTCTTTTTGTATTTTTTGCCATTTAAGTTTTTTTTAGATAAAAATCTAACATTAAGTAACTCTAAGTAGATGTAGTATAAGAAGTTAAGTTTAGCTTGTGTTTTGCTAGGGTTTTAATTCTTTTTCTCTTGTTGTTGTTGTTTGTTTGTTTTGAGTTATGATAGTAGTAGTATTGTAATAGTAGTGGTGAAATGTTTTATATGTATGCATGTATGTAGTTTGTATATATTTATAGAGTAGATTTATATAAAAAAATTTATTACAAATAGTAATGCTGGTATTTTTGTTGTTGTTGTTGTTGTTGTTGTAGCTGTTGCTATTGTTGCTTTTTCTCTCTTGTTTTCTTTTCTAAACAGATTTTAGAATCCATGTATAACTCCATATGCTTCCAGTGTGCTCACAAGCAAATAAATGACCCATAAGCTAAACAATATAATACTGCTGACAAGTTTAATGTTCCTGGGACCGCCCAATTCGCCGCCAACCTTTTTACTACGTCTCATCAGAAGTATAGAAATGGCGATTAAGGCTTCCGTACAGAACAAGGTTACAGAAAAAGCAATACTGCAATCAAAATGCAAAATAGACCATTAATATACAAACAATTAAACAAATATTACGATCACATTTTATACTCGTCGTGTTGCATGGCATTGCATTGCATTACTAAGAGTGCGAGTATTATTTAATTAACATTTCAAAAATATTTAAAATAAAATTTAATTAAAATTCTTTTAACTTACGTTCCCGGTTCAACAACATAAACGGTGCCCTTTGCTTCATGCACAATGGCTGCTAAAGACCACGCAACACCAATACCAAGGAAGACATTTACAGCATTACTGCCGGTTACATTACCCACACTGGCATCAGCATATTTATCTTGTATGGCAGCAACTTTACTGGCAAATGTATCTGGGGAAGGTATAAAAGAAAACATTTTTTTGTAATTAATAATTATGTGCT
Organism: Wohlfahrtia magnifica; assembly: GCA_023159175.1. Taxonomy (NCBI): domain Eukaryota; kingdom Metazoa; phylum Arthropoda; class Insecta; order Diptera; family Sarcophagidae; genus Wohlfahrtia; species Wohlfahrtia magnifica. The sequence continues at coordinate 4,155,800 of JAKWBJ010000054.1, forward strand.
AACGCGTAAAGGTTATTTGTATTTGTACATATTTAAGAAAAGTTGTGCACACAAATATTGAATATACGGCACTATTCTACCATTGAGTAGTTAGTATTTAGCTAAAATTTAACTATTTCGTTCTCTAAATGCATAAATAAAAAAATTTTGAAACTTTTAAAAAATTTTTTAGCAACAGGTTTCTAATTGTTGCTAAGCAATGTTGCTAAACATATTGAGCATTTCAAAAATGTTGTTGGTCATGTAGATTTAACATTTTTTTAATAGCTTTAATCAGCCTCTATTTTATAATGCAACTTTGTCGTATCACTTAATCAAGCGTTATGGTACACACTTTGGAAAGTTTTTATGCAACACGTTTATCATTCATGTTGCTTATTTTGATACACACACTGCAACCAACAATTATACCCTAATATTAAACCATTTTTCAGCACTCAATAAATATCGTGTTACTGGATTGCGCTCAATATATATTGAGCAGTGCCCTTAAGGTAATATTGTTTCTGATTTTTGTAAGGTGTTCGGATAAGACGTTTCATTTTAAAGTACGACAAGTAAAGTAAGACAACTAAAAACTACGCCATTAATAAAAATGGCACGATATACATATGCATGTTCGCTCCAACAACGCATTGAAATTATTATTTATTATAAGAATGATGACTATTTCGCGGTCACAGTTCGCAAAACTAAAACATTTATGGGTCGTCGTAAAGCATCTTCTCGGACAACAATTGTAATCTTGCAACTGTAGACCTAGTAATTTTAAGAACTGAACTCTTGTACGTCACTTAAGAACAACTGAGAATAGTGCTGTTGTAGCCCATACTATTGGGGAAAACCAAGGTTTGTGCAATATTTGATCGATCTTTTTGACCGGGCATTCCACAAACAAGGACTTAGAAGTGCAGTTAACACAAGAACTCACGCTTACCGAAGATTTACAGCGTCGTACCTTTGCTGATTGGGTATTTGAAAAGCATCAAACTGATTCGGAAATTTATCAAAAATTATCTTAAGTAATGAGGTACATTGTAACAAACCGAACTGTAGCATTTGGTGCTTAGAAAACCCAGGAGTTATTGTCGAAAAGCCTCTCCATCCTTAACGTGTGACTCTTTATTGCGGTTTTTGATTTGGCGGGTACGTTGGAGCTTACTTTTTCAATAATGGAGTATACGTGCAATTGGAAGATATTGATGTGGATGACGTTTATTTGCAACAAGACGGCGGTACGTGTTACACAGGTAACGATATCGTCACTCTGTTGCGTGAAAAGTTTTCTGACTGTGTAATTTCTCGAACAAGATCTTGTAATTTAACACCTCTAGACTTTTTTCTTTGGAGCTATGCGACAAAGAACGTAAAAGGTGGAAATCGTGCAGTTATCGAGGACATACAGCAGCAAATGTGTGAAATAATAATAAAAATTTTACTAAGAGTATATGGTCCTATAAGCATAGCCGCGGCAGCCATTCGACTAGTTTTTCTTTCTATTATTAATGGCATACCCTCCTACTCTATACAAATAAACATCCGAAGATTTCGCTAAAAATACTCGTTTTTTCTACAAAATGGAACCACTGTATTATCATTCACTGTCCTACCTCTTAATGCTGATAAGGTTTTAAATGATTATATTCCAGTACATAATCAGTATTTTTTCAAGTAAATATTTTCATACATTCATTTGATTGTATGATACAGGATTTGTTTTTACCAAATAGTGCGCAAGTAATGCCATGTTCGCACAACAACGTTTTTCGTCATTCACTCTCTTATTCATAATACAATATTTTGAGAGAGAATTACTCATACAGTAAATAATTATATTTCTGTTACCTTCTGTATTACTTCAAAATCAGTGTCATCTCTAATACAGGGTGGCTGATGAATTTAGCTACATTAAGAAATGCAAATAACTTTTTTATAATTAATACAGGGTGTCCGCCGGGAAGGTATACTACATTGTTTTGCCGCCATTATTGTAAACATTAGTCTTGACAGTTCATATTCGGCAGTCGTGAAGTAAAAACGTGTCAAATTTATTATGGAAAAATATTCAGTAAACCAACGTGTTTTAATCGTTAAAATAGCTCGCCCATCATAACCCCGATTTACATGATAAAATCGTAATGAGTGATGAGGCACATTTTCATTTGAATGGTTATGTGAATAAACAGAACAGTCAGTCGGTTCTGGGCAATGGAAAACCCTCAAGTTATTCATCAGTCACCTTTGCAGGAGGAATCATTGAACCTTACTTTTTGAAGTTGAAAACGGCGTAACGGTAACTGTCCATGGGTAACGATATCGTGATATGATTGAAAACTTTTTAACGCCACAACTGCATGCTTTGGGCTTGACTAACATGTGGTTTCAACACCACGATGCCACATCGCATACAGCCAGGATTACAATGGTATTACTGCGTGACCTCTTTCCACAACAAATTGTTTTGTTGCTGGAGCAACTCAAACAAAATATTCGTGATGAAATTAATGAAATACCGCGTGAAATGTGTGAGAATGTAATGAAATATGTGCTCAAAAGGGCTCGCATTTGTGAGACTAACAGTGGCGGGCATTTATCTGATATTGTATTCCATACATAATTGCCGAAATTACATAAAACTTTTATCAATAGAAGATCCTTTCTCTTTCGTATAAGCGAAAATTATAAACAAACAAAGTAGTATACCTTCCCGGCGGACACCCTATATAAATGATTGATTTTTATTTCATTTGACAGATAGTTTTATTTCATTAAATACTAGCTTTTAGTGCCGCTGTGGTATGGTAGGTAAGACACCCGCCTACCAACCAGAAGGTCGTCGGTTCAATACCAGGCCAGACATCTTAAAATAAAAGAAAAAAGTTTTTCGACAGCGGTATCACCTCATAACATTAGCTAGTAACTGGTTATGAGTATCACTACTATTGAAAACTTCTCTAAATCATTTGCCGTTCGGAGCCGGCGTTAAACTGTAGGTTCCTTTCAATGGGCTTAAAAATAGAATCGGGTGCAGTTCATTGACTGACAATCCTTCATGGAATGTTATGGATTGAATATAACATATATAATATAAATACTAGCTTTAACTATCCGGCTTTGCCCGAAAATCTATGTATGTTCAGAAGTAGACAGTTATTTAGTGACAAATATTGTTTGTATACTTTCTCAGATTGATTATTTACTGATTTAAAGCATTGATGTTAATTTCATAGAACAATTATTCTCGTTCAATTCACACGTATTCTTATGCTCTTGCTTTAGTCCTCGATGAGATTATGTATAATAATATAAAATAATTTAAAAAAGTTCATACGATTTGGCTTTTAGCTGTCACAAGTGTTGCACATACTTAAAAAGTAAGAAAAAGTATACATATATCCGTATCGGGTACATTCTGTAAACCAAAAACGAGTGAAATTGAAATTGAGTAAATTTTTAAAGACAAATCAAAACTAATGCACCAATTATTTTAAACTTTTGACAATCAAAGAAGTTATTTGAAAGGTAATTAAGTGAATTAATAAGAAAAAATATCAAAATCTTGTCTGATTTGAAAATTTTTAGCAATTTGAAGTTTTATGCGATTTCAGTTTCACTCAATTTCGGTTTACAGACCCCATACCCAATAATCCATTTCACAACAAATTAAGTGTGTGATATACATAAATACATAAATGATATGATATAATAATGATTAATTTGACACTTTTTTCTGACAAGCGCGGCCTCCCAGTGGATGTACCGAATTCGAGTTCTCTGAATCCAGTGGTCGTGATCGTTTTTTGTTTATGTCAGCTCTTGTTTTCGAGATACAGGGTTATTTCGAAAATGATAGAGGTTACACAACATATATTCGCGTAACTTAAAATCAGTTCAATTTAGTGAATAAACTAAAAAATTTGGAGTTCCACAATGAAATTATCTTTAAGTGAAGCTAAAACTTTTTTAATCTGCGTAGTCGTTTTAGAAATATTCAAAGGGATCACGTTATTACGTAAGTACGTACAAATGAGTGATATTTATTAGTTTTATTTACGAAGTATGTAATGTGATCCAACTATTCTTAAAAAAAACTAATTTTTCTTAAACATAAATGCGAGCATCACACACTGTGTGAAGTCTCTCTTTATGACCAGTAGCCAAAAAACGGATAATTACATTGTCACATTAAAAAAGGTACGAGTAAACCTCACCACAGTTATTTTAAGCAAATGTGGTGAAATTCTTACTTTAGAAATTGTAATTAATATAACAAAAAGTAAAAAATTAAAACGTTAAAAACTGCAAAATCTGCACAATTAACAGAAAAACTGATTTTTCGAACAAAAAACTTCAAAACTGCTCATTGCTTCAAAAAACTGCAAAATACAGATAAATCTGCACATTTGGCAACACTGGTTGTCACTGAAACAGCGACAAATGCACATGTGCGGCGGATGCTTGTTGATTTTTTTTAAATTTTTTTAAAACATCAACTTTACTTCTCTGAAAGAGTAATTTTCATGTTCTCACTAACACAACTACATTTTTACTTTTGCACATGCCTGATTTAAAGCCTCAATAAAAAAACAACAACAACTTATTATTATGTATGAAGGATGCCACGCCCACTTATCCAATTGCTCACATTCTGATGATTTTTATTGACTGTCAAGTTATTTAGACCAAATTGTAAAATAAAAAATTCAATATATAAAGGGTCCGCCATCTAACGTTTTTTTTCAACTAGTGCTTATTTCGTGAAAGGTAACACTTAGCTCATGTCTGATTTGACAGATAATTAGTTTTATCCTTCCGCTGAACGAATATAGTTGTGTCCAATGCCTGCGGGCTTGCGATCGACTTGCAGAAGATGCCGATTTTGTCAAAAAAATTATCCTTTCAGATGAAGCCCATTTTAATCTTGGCGGGTATGTAAACAAGCAAAATTGTCGCATTTGGGGCACAGAAAACCCGCACGCATACATTGAAAAGCCGATACACCCAAGACGAGTCACTGTTTGGGCCATTTTTCTTCGAAAATGAACAAGGAGTGGCCGTTACAGTCAATGGCGATCGTGTTCGGGCCATGTTGAACGAATTTTTGTTCACAAAAATTGAAGAGGAGGATATTAGCAACATTTCGCTTCAACAGGACGGCGCTACATGCCACACAGCCGAAGCTATACTCAATGTTTTGCGCCCTGTTTTTGAGGATCGCATTATCAGCCGCAGACATGATGTCATTTGGCCACCTCGGAGCTGCGATTTGACACCGTTGAACTATTATTTGTGGGGTGCCGTCAAAGATAAGTGTTACGCCAACAAGCCAGAGACAATTGACGCTTTAAAGGACAATCGATAATGTGCTTAAAAACTGAACCGATCGTGTAGGCTACTGCATGGCCAGCCGAGGCAGCCATTTGAATGAAATTATTTTACATTATTAACCGGAAGGATTGTACTTTTAAATAAAAAAAGAAATTTGAGAAAATATGTAGTAGTTATTTCAAAAAAAAAAAAAAAAATTATATTGCGGACCCTTTATTTGTACGGAAGATACGTTCCATGCACACATATCCGATTATTATGCGACCATATATTGGCTGATGATTTGTATTAATTACGAAGTCATTTTTACCAAATTCAGAACTTCTACTTTTACCGTTCTCAAGATATAAAAAAATTAACATTTATTTTGTATTTAGCACATATCAAACCCCGTTTATATTTGCTTCGCAACTAAGAATATATGCACTGAATCGACGTGCTAAATCTTATTCACATGCCTTAAGTAAGAGCAGTGATGAAGGAATGACCACCTACAGCGCCATCTGTTGAAAATTTTAGACTTTTTTTCATAAACCTGTGCGTAGCAATAACGAAATAAATCGCAGAATGAAGTATTCAATTTAATACAGTGGTTTTCATGTCTTAAGCATCCGAACAAACCACAATACATTTTTTTTATATAAAGATTTTTGAGGGTTTCTAAAAACAATTGATTTTAGATAGGATCCGTGTGATATCTTAACAAAAAGTTCTTCATGAGTTATTAATTACATTAACTGTTTTTAATAATTTAAATTTACTGGTTTCGATTAATACGCTTTCTGTTTACAGTGATACTATAAAAAAAATAAATCTGCTGTTTTAAGATGTAGAGACCAGGAAGGCCACAGAATTGTTATTTTTTTTTAAATAATTTTATTTGAAAATATTCGGTTATAACTCTGCCATAACGGGGCTGGCCAGGTGAGAACTTGCCACATCTTGTTGAAACCACACAAAACTGATAGGAATTATCTTTTGGAACATATCAGAAAAGAAAAATTCCTGCAATATTTTTAAATAACGATATGCAGTTACAGTTACATTGTGACCGCTTCCTTCAAAGAAGTATGGCCCGACAACACAGTGTGATGATACTGCACACCACACTGTAAGTCGAGCTGTGTGCAATACTCTCTCCTGATGAGCTTGTGGAATAGAGACACGATTCTCAGGTGCCTCCGGAATTGTGCCAAAACTTTCATTGAACGACAATTATTGACTCGTGTGCGTGCTAGCGGTGTACAATCTAAACACAAGTTTCATCATCCGAATTTTGCATTTCTAATAAATTTAGATAACAATCTATACTTGAGAGCATAAGATAAAAATAAAATATTATTCGTATTTGATTTTTTTGCATGTAAAATTATATTTTTGACAAAATATGTGTCATTAATTCGTAATTATAAAATTAAATCAAAAATACCACTCAAAACAGCGTTGGCAGTGAGAATAAACCTTTACAATTTAGGCTTTGCAGCGAATGCTTTGAAGATTGAAAACCTAAATAAACGGATTTTTTTTTTTTTTTTTTTTGGTGAACTAAATATATATTTAGTAAAATTAGAATACAATTACAAATTATATTATAACTTATTACGCACAGGGTAACTGAATCCCGTGGTGGTGGGTATCGATTTCATGACTTGCATACTGACAGACTAGCATACTACCTAATAAGTTGTCGGGGGCTGAACTAAATAAGCTAAGAGGCTCTTTTATAGAATTCATCTTAATCTAACTGGAAAAGATTTAGCTTTCTGGTGCTTTAGATCAAAGTTTACTGAAGGGTTAATAACAGGCAACAATAGGCAACTTGTAAAAACTTGACTGCATTATCATCACATACTGTATTACCATAAATTATATCATTATCATCAAGTAAAAATTATTTCTCTTCAAAAACAAAAACCAAACTATTTATACCACTTGGGCGCTTTTCCAAAAATAAAAACTTTTCTGGATTTACAGATTAGTTAAGACATATATATTCATTATTATACAACATCAACATTAACAGTTATTGCCATTAGACTACTCTCTAAAGCCCATTTTTATGTCCAATTTTAAGCTTGCAAAGCATAATATGGGTTGTACCAACCGGTCTTATCGATAACAATTGTCCACTTTATGTATATTCTGTTGTAGACTAATGAAAAGAATAATTTTTTATAAATAAAAAAAAAAAAAAAAATAACATCAGTTTAATAATAACTCGTGAATAATACAGAACGTTATTGCTGCATCGATTATATGACGTTGATATACAAAACTAAGCGAGATAAATAACTAACTTTAAAAGTTCTAAATACTCGTAATCAGTCTAAATGATTCTCTTTACTATCACAAAATTAAGAAATAATAATTAAATTAAATAAAATTAAGAATAATAATAATAACTTTCAATGTATTTCCCTTGTCGGTCATGCCTATTTTCAATATCTTTAAAAAAAAAGTAATAGACACAGCTTGCTGATAATTCTCAGTAGTATTGCATTGAAAGTTACTGTTTGCTGGAAGTAGAAAAATAATCGAAATCACCTTTTTAAAATCCTGCATTATACTAAATAATTATCGAACCAAATTTCATTTGATTTAATCTATTAAACCTATTTTTTTGAATAGCGTGAATAGAGGATTTGTTGTAAAATGTTTTCCTAAAGCTTGTTTGCCAAATCACCTTGGATGAATACAGTGTTCAGCAACACATTTAAAAGATAAAATTGTTTTATTAGACTGGGTATACTGTTAAAGTAACGTTGCGTGCATTTCGTCTATTTTATGATCGACCTACCGTTGACTCCGTTAACATTGAACCAAAATCTATACGACAACGAAACGCAAGATCTGAGTAAAACCTCACCGCTGTTCGCAATAGATAGTATGTTGGAGAATCCAAGTCGAACAGTCGTAGCAGTCAGCATCCGCACAAAATTCAACTGAACCGGTAACTGAAGGTAAGCAACTAAAGACAATAAAGTGAGTTTGCTAAATGGGGCCTAGCCTTGGAAACTGACTCTAGATTAGGTTAGGAAGGTAGGCACAATCTAAAATCACACATAGACTACGTCTTTACCCTTCTAATTGTTTCAATAAAGGGTGTCCCGAAATGAATGCAAGAATTGAATTAAATAGAAAACAATATTTTTAGTCTTTTGATAGTTATTATTTTTTATTGAATCATAAAGTACATAGGATAGGGTTATTTCTGGAATAACATATCGGGCAAATAGCCTACACGACTTTGCATGCATATACGCACTCGTTTTTTGAAATTTTTAATGACCATTTTGCATAAATGTGGCTGAATTTCGTTGATGCAACATTGAATCTCCTTCTTTAACGCACGGGTGTGGTTGTGGGTTTGTTGAAATTTCAAATAACGCCATAAAATGAAATCTAATGGTGTTAAATCACACAATTTAGGGGGTCAATTCTGATTACCGAAACGAAAGACCTGGAAATGTCTTATGCAGTAATTGAATTGTTTCTCGGGCTGTATGGCTTGTGGCACCGTCTTGTTGAAACCACATATTGTTCAGATCAATATCATCTAATTTCGGCAGGATTTCGCGCACTAGTAACAGTCACTGCTTGACCAGCCTCATTAAAAAAAAAAATGGTCCATTTATGCCTTCAGCCCAAAATCTACAACACGTTGACACGTTGTTTTTCGACAACCACTTGTGGGTTCTAAGAATTCCAAACACGGCAATTTTAACAATTTTAACAATAACAATAACTAAGCCATTAATGGTGAATATGTGCTTCATCGCTTAGGATGATTTTGCTCGAAAAATCAGCATCCATTTGTTTATGTTCAATAATCCATTCAATGAACGCTCTTCGCTGTGCATGGTCATAATGCTGCAGTTGTTGTATTGATTGAATTTTGCAAACATGGAGACACAGATCTTTAGTGAGTATACGCTGTAGAGAGCTTCTTGAAATTTGCAATTCTTGTCCACGACACCGAATTGACGTTCCTGGATTGTCACTGACACTCTCACGCACTGCTTCAATATTGACATTTGTACGGCTTGTTTTTGGACGACCAGTTTGTGTTTGGGGTCTCCAGCGGATTCAGTCTCTTTGAATTTTTCAATTAATCTCTTCACAGTTGACAAAGAAAAACACTCTTCCGACCATATTTCGTACGAAATTTTCGAACTGCGGCCACCAAGCTTTCATTATTTTTGAAATATTGTTCAATAATGAAGACACGTTGTTCTATCGCGCAACGCTCCATTTTTTCTAACCCTAAGCTGTCTTGCGTTAATTTCCGGACACCCTTTATTATCACTAGAAGACTTGTCTTGCCTACAGACCCTAGATAATGAAGCCCCTTGATAAATCCATTCATGTTGCCCAGACTAAAGTAAGTATAGCGTGGAATCAACTACTTACCATTCAAATCGCAGTTTCTATGGTCTCCTCCTCTTTAGATATCCTACAAGAAAATATTACCCTAGTTTTGATCAAAACATTATCTCCAGCAATGCACCTATTTCTAGATGAAAGAGTTCCACGTGAACAAACAAAATTGTTTCACATAATAAGAGTGCTTCATAAATCCCGAAAATGTCACTGTTTGGTGTGGATTCTAGGATGGAGATGACACTGGTGCATATTTCTGTGAGAACAATGTTGGCCAGACCACCACCGCCATGGGGAGCATGGAGGCGTTGATAGCCAACTTTTTTTTGGCCTGAATTGGGGAAATTTGGAAAATTGGTATCAACAGGCGCTACGTGCTATACACATTGGACATTCTGCATGAGCATTTTGAGAGCAAGGTCATCTTATGTGCAAGTTATGTTAACTAGCTCCAGACAACATACGATTTGACCCTGTTAGACTGTTTCTTGTGGAGTTTTATTATATTGCAGCCAATAGTTAAAAATCAGCCTGATTTATTAAAAATATTGACATTTCAGATGCGCACCACCAAGCAAAACCGCAGCGGATATCTCTATAATATTATATTCCATATATAACGGCATCGATATGCGAATAACAAAATTCGATAATATTTCACGCAAACTTAGTCTATTGGCCACCAGTCCAGAGTCATTCGGGACTCAACTGTTAGTAAGTCCAACCAGAGACTTATTAGTGGTACCACCGGCCAGAGTAATTTGTTACTTTAGGTATCTTGGGTGTCTTGGACCCCAGGGACCTAAGCCCCTGCCCGACTATGGTGGGTACCGTAACACTTAGATCGGTTGGAGCTTAAATAGTCTCCGACACTAAGATAGGCTGAAAGTCATATCCAAATACATGGTTTCAAACTTTGTACTCACATATAAATACATCACATGTGGGGGGCGCTGGTCGATGCATAATATTCACTCGTGCTTTGAGCGCGGTGGGGAGTGTCAGTGTGGCAAAACTCACGTTAAATATGTAACTAACACACATACTTAGTTTTAATTAAGTTTAAAAAAACGAACCGGTAGTGAAGGACTCTTTAGCTTTTTGGCTTGTATATATGTTTGTATGGCACATAACATAAGTAATTGTAATTGCCTGGATCTTCAATAGAATAGTGTTATAAACATTCATAAAAAAATATCTTTAACAACTGTGATCTTTGTTGATATTGTTGGTGGACTGTTTAATTGCTAACCAATTAAAACTGTTTTAAAAAATGCCATTTAACTAAAGTTATTAAAATTCTGTCAATTTAAATTGGGTTTTTTTTAAATTTATTTTTTACAATTTTTGTTTTTTGTTTTAATAGAAAAAGAAATGCTATTCTTAACTTACCTGGTATACTTGTACCCAAAGCAACAAAACAAATGGCAGTGACGGCATCCTTAACGCCCAACGTACAACCGAAATATGAGGCAATATCACCAATAACAGCAGTGACCACACCGATAGCAAATATCGATACAACAAAACATAAATAACCGCCGGCAATATCTGCAATTAAAAATTCAAAATTTCAATAGAGTGGAAACAACAAAATAAATAAATGAATTATAAAAACAACAACAACAACAACAACAAAAGAAATTCTATAAATATTTATAAAAAGTTATCAGCATGTGGCAGAGAGATATTATTGCACTGTTGCATGTAATTGTGGAAAATTCAAATTTCATTGATAATAATCACATGACATTTGTTGCAACAAAAAAGAAAAAAAAAGTTCATATATATTGTTAAGCTAATTGTTATTTAAACAGCTAATAATACAAAAAAACAAGATAAAGAAAGTGTAGTCGACTTATTGATATCCTATATAGTTTTACTGTTGGCCTATTCTTTTCGCTTATTCTTAATTGTTGCGTTTAAATGGCCGAATTGTGAGCAGTAAAAATTATGTCTGATCGTTTTGTTTGAATAATTTTCTTTCAATCACCGCCAAAAATTCAATACTTCCTTGCTGGCATTCAATTAAGACTTTTAGTTATGCAGGGCCAACATTTTTGTATTTAACACAACAATCTCAAGGTAAGATCACACGATTGTCGTAATGCACCAATAATTAGTGTTTTTATATGCCAATCGTGTGATTATAGAATTTATTGGCTCATACGGCAACTCACAATATTATTGTGCTTATTTATCCCATTCATATGCATTATCCTGGTGCGACAATCGTGTGAATGCTTTATCGGCAATCATACACTAATGTAAAATCCAAAAATACACCAATATTTATTGTATAAAGCCGATGCAGTTTTTATTTTTTAGAGAATAAATCATCTTTACTTTAGAGAATTAAATATACATAATTTGTATTTATATTTCAATTTAAATAAATAAATATTTTAGTGAATTATATTTTTTTAATTTATTGAAATGTTTTCTCATATGTACCATCAATGGCCTTTCTTGTGAGCCACACACTTCTCTTCTTTTTTTGTATTTCTTTTTATTTATTTGTTCACTAAATGACCTGAATATAAATAAAGAGGACGCTATTTTCTGTTTTTTAAAGAACGAACCATTTTGAACACCAAAAAGAAAAAAAAAATTAATTTAATTTACCACAACAGCTGATTACAGAGTTGCCGTAAACTAGAACAAACGTGTGACAGCGTTGGGACAATTATTGTCAGTAAATACATCGTTTCGCGCCATCTTGTGACAATAAATTTTGTATAAAATAAGAAAACCGTGTGAATGCAGAATTTTTAATTGGGACAATTTTATTATTGTGCACTATGTTGTCATAATAAAATTTGTATCAGATTGGTGTATTTGAGTCAATCGTGTGATCCCAGCTTCAGACTACAACCTAACGACACTAGATGTCACACCAATGTACAATTTCCAAATACCTTCGTGAAGGACATGGAGATGGAATTGCAACGGGAATAACAGTGTAGAAATTTAAAATGGAAAGTTTGGCGCAGGTGTATACTGCAGTCAATTTAACGTCAGCAGGCCCTATTGGCTTCCGGAACACGAGCGTGTCTTTCAGGCCAAAGTTTATGCGGTACAAATGGCCACCGAAGGTGATAAGTTTCAATTCACACACATCAAGTTTACCTTGTCAACTTTTCTTAGATTTTATTTTAAACTAGCATTCGCTTTTATACACGAACATAAAGTGTTCGTGTTTGTTGCTTGTGTTTTAATTTATTGCGGATAAGAGAAGTAAAGAAAATATAAAAAATGACGATACGGTCAAGTCTGTACCCCTTTTCCATTCACTTTTCCACCTTCATTCAGAAGCTCAAGATTTATCGAGTCAAACTTAGCATTGTAATTTTTTCCCAGTAGGTGGAGTTTTCTCCTGATGATTCTTCCGATGCTTTTTATCATCGCCATAGGTAAGCTGGATGGTCTGGTTTCTTTTAGATGGATATGATAGATATGTAGCTGGGTCACATGCTCTGTTCGATTCGAAGTGACCGAGAGGCGATTGGTATATTTCAGTACAATACCAATTACATCTTTACACCAACTATTTTAGTGTGGGGTTAAAAAAATTTTTGTTTTTTTTTCACAAGTTTAAACATGATACCACCTGTTGTTATGAATCACAGCACAGTTGTGTGTTTAATGAATGGCTGACAGAGTACCTGTGACTATGGCTCTTCTCTATGTCATTCCTATGACTTTAAATGATTTTCTTTCACTAGTAGTTTAATGAAAAAAAAAAAAAAAAAACAGAAACAAAATAAAAAAAAACATCAACAGCGTTTAAATTTTATTTAATAAATTTAATAACAGTCACGCCGTTGGGGAAAAAAGTAAAGAAAATTTATAGCAGAATCTAAAAAACAAACAAAGTCCTACAAACAGTACTCTCGTATACCGACAAGACCTACGAAGTAAGAAGGCAGTTGTTATTCATTGATATGAAAAGCAAAAAAAATCGTTTTGTTAACAACACTCACTACAACAGAAACAAGGTGACAAGGTTTAACTAAATGGGGTTCAAGGTTTTCATAGAAGCTTCTGTTTTCCCTTCTCATTTCCATTTGTTTTGCACTCATTCCATCCCTTTCGTTATGTATTTGACGGCAGCAAGCAGTTTGAAAAATGTTTAAATTTAGATTCCATTAAAAAAAAGAAAGAAAAAAATACAAAAAAAGCCAAATGGCAAGAATTTATATTTTAATTGGACGTAAAATTACACTGTGGAATTCACCATGAAATGGAAAATAGTGTGACAGATTTAATTGGGATTCAAAAAAAGAAAACAAGAAAATTTGATTTGGTTTCGAAAGTTATTTTGAAAATTTGCAATTAATGAGCAATAATTTTAGGGTTTTTTCGATTACATTTTTGAAAAAAAAATTAATAATTTGCGGCATAAAGGAAAGACAAATTGGTGGTAGTTTGTTGAGAAAATATGTCGAATGACCTACTTTGACTTTGGCTTTAAGAAAAGTACGATTCCTTTTTCATTTTTATTAATTAATTAAGAAGGAGTCAATTATAGAATGATTTTTTTAAATTAAAATAAATTCCGCAAACCGTTTGTTTCAAGAGTTTATACAAAATTGACCTTTTATATCATTAAGAATGTTGTTTTTAAGTTCTTTAATTTCAACGTTCGACTTTGGTATTTTAATCGTTACTATAAAGAGCATAGGGCCTAAACAAATTTTCTGCATTCCGATCTATCCATCGCAATATTTCCAACTGGAATGACCACGTTCTCTGCATTCTGCTGAACTCATTTTCGTTTTGACTTTGCCATGCATGAGCTGGTTGTCCCAGTATACGGTTTCTCTGCGTGTTCCATTCAATAGCATTTCTAGCAATGTTTGATGCCCCTTTACGAATGATGTGTCAAATTAAATTCCATCTTCGCTTTCGAAGCTCCTTATATATTGGAATTTGTCACGTTTCCTTTCACAGGTTTTAATTAAACATAATCTGTGGCCAAAAGATTTTTAATATTCTGTGTAGGAACCTATTCACGAACACTTAAAGCGATTGGATGCCTTTAATACTTGCATTCCATGACAGCTCAAAACTTTGTTGAGCTGTGCAAACGGTTCAGTAACTTTTTTATCCGACAAGAAATATCTGCGCTGGAGCCCCTAGTATTTGTTACGCAAGCGCCAATATAACAGAACTTAGTTCCTCCGGAATCTCATTATCTAGAACGAATCTTCATTGCCTTTGCCTTCATAATATTAATTTTCAGTCCAGTAATTATGAAATTTCCGGCAACAGAAAATAATAAACATTAGAAAATCTGTCAGGCGTAGATCCTCTAGTCGTTGCTGAAGTCCACACAAAAAACCGCGATTTTCCACTATTGCGTGACTCACGACAATATCAATCATAATACTTTTTAAAAGGAAATGGTGACAAAACACGCTCTTTTCGGACCCCTGTGCTATTTTCGATCTTTCGGGAGAATAAGTCGTCATGGAAAAATACGGCAGCTGGAGCCCCTATATGGACTTCTTTATTAGCCGAATCAATTTCAGTAAAGTGTCATCCAAATAATGCTATGAGCAAGAGAGTCGAAGGGGTTAAGGGGTTTTCGAATTCAACAGACTGTTCCACGATAATTCTCAATGAGTTTTTATTTTCAATACATGACATAATCGTTCGAAAGCTAGGATGTTATCCTCTTAGCAATGTGATTCCTTGCCAGTGGTTCCGATTCGTTAAGTAATTTGTTTATATTTTCATTATAATACCCTGAGCACAATAATTCCCATGGATCGTTGCATCCTGCAAGAGCGCCTGGTTAGGATGATGATAATGATTATATTACCTTCGTTTAGTTCTTCTGGAAATATTTCCGATTCCCAGATTTCTAGGTATAATATAGATAAGTTTCGTACTAGTTGAGGAATTTACCTTAAGGAGCTCTGGGAAGATGTTATCAATCCTAGGACTTTTGTTGTCCTTCAATGAGTCACTGTCATCTAGATTCTCAGAGATTATAGAAGCAGTAGTACTGATGTTCAGCTGTGTGCGATGGTTTTTATATTCGCATATTTATAGATTCGTTTGTGGTCGTGGTGAGAACATGACTGCTTGTTTTAAGCCTAATAGAACTTACGAAAGTGTCACAAAAACTGTCATCCTGTGCTCGCTATTTTAACTTTATAATCAGTATACTTCATCAGTTTGCGCTACTTATAGACATAAAATTGTGTTCAGCGTTGGGGTTGTTTTTTTGGCTTCATCGACGTGTGAAGTGGAATTACCCTCAAGGAAACTTTGAAATCGATGATTTTGTTGCTATCCGTCAGAATAATTTACCCGCTAACGAATGGCGGTTGGATCGAATTGAGAAGACCAATTTAGAACCCAACTCGAGAGTCCGTTCTGCGAAAGTGAGAACAGCTTCTGCCATTTTCACCCTACCTCCTAACAACTACCTCTAACAACAACTAACAACCAATCAAACTACAAAAAATTCATTAGAACTACTATAGCGTACATCTCCGGATATATGCTTACATATTCACACGTATATATAATTTTACTGGTTGAAATTAATTGTACCATATTTATATTCCTTTTAATTGACCCCATTTTCACCCGCATACGCCTTAGCCGTTGTTGTTGCAGTTTTGCAAGGAGGAGGATATTTGCGCGCATAGTATGAACGTCGCGCAAATTAATAAATATAATTTTCTATTTTCCATTATTTTCCGAGGATATATTTCAAGGAAAAGAAAAAAAAAAAACGAATTCTTAACCAATTCACAACGGACTCCATCACGTTCAGAAAATGAACCGTTTGGTGCGGATTACACGCTGATGAAATCATTGGACTTTATTTCTTCAAAAATTAAGCCAAAACTCGTGTTACGGTCAATGGAGATCATTATCGCATTATTAAAATTCAATTGCTCATACTTATTCATACCGATAGCATTCATTTATTTATCAGAAAATACTCATAATACTCATACATCATTTATGAGTACTCATAAGTACTCAGGAATGTAAGTATTGGCTATTCAAAAGAAAAAGCAAACACACAAACACACAACATTATAATGAGCATTCAAATGTTCATATACGAATCACACTCATTTTGTATCGTCTACGCACAATGAGTGCGTGATGAGTATGAATCAATAACGTCATAAATGTTGATAGGTGTGAGTATTAGTATTGGAATGAATTTATTTTTTATTTATAATGTATAAGTCTTAATATTTTGTAAAAATTTGAGTACAATAATATCTAAAAAAATTAATAAATAAATAAACAGAGCAGCATAAACCCGCTACGCATGTTCACTCGTCTCTGTTTCATTGACGACTAAAAACAAGAGCGTAAGAATACGCGTGCATTGGACGTCAACAAAAGTTGTATGAAATATGCATAATTGCTTTAGAATATGAATCCCTATGAGTAGCCATTGCAAGGAGTATGAATAAGTACGAGTATAAGAATTAATGAATCATGATTAGAGTATACTCATGTTTGCAGTATTCATTGCTGATCTCTGGGAAAGATCTTACGAAAAAAATTTTTTTAAATTACAATTTAATTTTTTGTTGTTTTTTGATAAAGAACATTTTTCTTTTAAAAATTTAATAAAAAATTGCCGATGTCACAGCATTAATAAATGACCCTCGTAAACAAAGGATTGTTACAAATTTCCACACCTTCTGTGACTACAAAAATGTAAACGAATTTTGGGAATTTAAGTTTTTTTAGTCTTTGAATATGTATTTCGATTAAAAAAAAATTGTGTGAATAAAAATTTAAAATTTTTTTAATTAAAACTTTAAGGATTACAGGATTCGCTTATTTTTTTACACAATTCGCTTATATAGTAGTAAAATAAAATAAAGAAGTAAAAGTGAAGATAGAAATTAACTAAAAAAATTAATTATACATGCATAGTTGTTGTAGCAGTTAGATATACAAAGTTAAGTCGACTAGGTGTACCAGTATATGGTATAGTGGCATGAAAATTAGATTTTTTGTATGATTTAAAATTCAATTTTTTTCTCTGCACTCTCACGGCATAGACATTCGCATTGAATCATGACTTTGGTAATGTTCACTTGCAAGTTGTAGAATGAGTAGTCAGCTACTGACTACCACCTTCATTGAAAGTAATCATGGGGTATTTTGTTCTATTTTTTAAAGGAAATTTTTATGAAAAAACAAGAATTTTCACACGATATGCTTTGTTTTTGTTGCCTTTTTTCTCTATGTAAGTCAATTTCACAAGAATTGGTTGCACGGCCACGAGTATGAATTTAAAAAAAATAAAAAATAAAATTTACCTGTTGGTGGGATGAATGCAAATAAGATTTTCCAGAATAATGTTACGAAATGCATTACATAATCAAAACATGATGGTGTTGGCGCCATACCCTCTTCAGCACCACTTTCTTCACCAGCGTCATCATCACCTGTTTGCAAAGAGAAACGAGAAAATGAATTAATTTTTACTTTCATTTTGTTTTTCTTAACAATTTAAAATATAAATTTTTATTATGTTCTTGCCTCTTTTTATGCGCCACACTTCCACCTTTTTATACGAGTACTTAAAATATGTAGCACATGTCTGCGATATGCTAAATATTTTTTTTTTTTTTTCAGAGAAGGGAAGTGTGACTTTTAAAAAAAAACAAAAAGAACAAATTTCCTATTTACCGGGATTCACTGTAAGTGCTTCAATAAATTGCTCCTTCCATGAGGATGTACCAATTACTAAAGATGCATTGGCTCTTTGTACCAATTTGTCTACAGTATTCTGTAATAAAAAAAATACGAAAATTATATGAGTAAATTACAATTTATGCTTGAAGAAATGGATTTATTTTTTTTCAAAAGAGAAATAAAAATTTCTTTTAAAAAAAATATGTACATATTTATAGCGGTGTTGACAAAAACCCGGGTTTTATTAAAAAAAACCAACCCACCGGGTTGTATTAAGTTTTTGGATGAGTTTTCTAACTGCATCCAAATTTCGCTCAGAAAGACAATATATTTTTATTTGTTGGTCATATTACGTTGTTTTAGTATTTATAATGCAGTATTGCACTCTAGGTCGGATCAAGGCAGCGTTGGGCTGCTAAATCAGACTGCTATTATTTCGCTTGAATCGTGCATTATGAGAGAACGACCGGAATACAAAGAGAGACTTGATTAAGTTATTCTTTTGCATGACAGCGCTCGGTCACACGTAGCAAAAGTTGCCAATCGATTGTCAGAAACGATCAAATGCTGTAACTGCCGTATTCTTCGAACATTTATCCCTCTGACTATTGATTGTTCGACGGATACAATATCTTTTAACATGTCGCCGAATCAAAAAGTTTTTCTGAAACAGGATTCGGAAATTGGCTCAAAGAAAAGAAAAGATGTAATGTAATGATCCGGTCCGAATCAATTTGTACTCCCAATACGTAAAGTATACTTATTTTTGTTGTAAATAAACTACAAACTACTTTAGATAAAAAACCCACCCGGGTTTTTTTTTTTTAAAAATAAAACCCAATAAAACCCGTGTGGGTTTAATTGCATTACCCAGTGGGTTGTCATATTGTAGTTATATTATTTCGTAGTTATATTGTAGAAATATTTAATTTTTTTCTAAATTAAGTAAATTTATTTGAATTCTAATAAAAATGATAGAACTATACAAGTGAATGTATAAACATGCTTTTGCTATGTTCTCACAACAATCTTTTTCCGTTTGTCCGCTTTCTAATTCATAATTCAACCCCTAATTATGAACAAAATTGCATAATTCCCCATACAAAATTTTGAGAGCGTATCACACTAATTGTTAGTAATTCAATTCTAATTACTCTAATTACCCTGTAAACTACTAAAAAAAATCCACGATTTTTTATCGGGTGTTTGTCCACGCTGAAGTTTTGAATTTAATTTCCTAACCTTTCTTCCATTTTTAATACACAATTTAGCGGCAAATAACGAAACAATAAAAATAACAAGAATAACTACCAAAACTAATTAATAATATAATATAATATAATTAATTAATTAATTAAAAGGCTGCCATATGAACAGTGTAATTCGTATAATTAAAACAGCGAACAAAGTAATTCGAAGTTCCGTGTGAACATGCTATTTGATTGAAAGGCGTTCTTTGTGCTGCGAACAATGTTGTCAATTTTTTAATTCTGTGATTTTTTATTTATCCAGCTAAGTAGTTTTCACCTTAACTGTTATTACGGCTTGTTTTTGAGAGCAATTTAACGAAAAGCAAAAAAATATGAATTCTATGTGCTAAGTAAACATTATGGGAGAACGAAACATTTCTGACTGAATGGTTGCAGGGAACCTTGTTAAAGATTCCGAAAAAAGGCGCGACAACGGATTATAATAATTGAAGGAGCATCATGTTGCTGTGTGTGACAGTTAAGATTATATGTCGAATAATTTTGGACCGAATAGCAGGTAAAATCGTTGTTGATTCGGAACCAATAGGCATGGTTCAATTTTTCGTCTAAACATGCATCAAAAGAAGGTTTAGATGGATGTGTCAGCTGACAAAGTAAATAACTGACGATTTTTTAAATGCAGACAGTGTTATTCGCATCGAGCGTTATTGCGTCGTTTTACAACACTTAACAAAATTTGAACCCACCAAAACACAACAAAGAGGAAAAAACAATCACAATAATGTGTTTTTGTAAAGTGAACGTGCACAAAATAAAGTAAAGTAAAGTAAAGGTTGTGAATTGCATTTGTATCGAATTTTCGGGCAGTTTTGCATTTTGAGCTTAACATGGATCACGCTCTGTATGTCGTTATTCATTTTTCGGTTTCAAAAGTAAATTTAGTTCTTTACCACTTTTTCGCATTTTTCGGGCGCTATCGTGGCGATAATTTGACTTCAATTGCTTCAACGGTAGGGGATTATTCGCGTCTTCAATGTGGTGGCCAATTGAAGCCATCAAATCGAAAAATTAGGTGACTGGGATATTATATAGCAAAAATCGGCCGTGTGTTACGTGACACCGTCTTGTTGAAACTACATATCGTCCAGTTCATAATGTTAAATTGCAGGCAAAAAAAGACGGTTATCATACGGCCATAGCACTCTGAATTGACGAATGCCATGAGCCATCGAGCGGCGAGTTTGGGAAGCAAATAATCTCAAGTTTTGGAGTAGTTCATTGGTCTCCAATATCATGTGATTAGGGCTGTCATTGGTGAGCTACCGGCCGACATGCTGGAAAAAGTGTGCCAAAATCGGAGCGTAGCTACGGGCAACATTTACATGTAATAATTGTTATAAAGTAAATGACTGGCATTCATTTATCGCCCCAAAAAAATATTTTATTTGATTTTGCAAATTTTCAAATAATCCGTTAAAAGAAAAAAAAAATTTACGGGCCAAATGTAGAGCCCATTGCATTCTATGAAATTATTGTAAATGAAAAATTTCATTGATGAGTTATCATTGAATATTATGTATGACTACTTCATTGAATGTCGCCGTACTAAAGAAAGCTGAAATTAAGCGACATTATCTGTTATGAGTCGACTACATACTGAACGATGCAGGATATTGTCTGCTACAACTCCCTGTTAACGTATAAAAAGCTAATGATTCGCAATGATATTTTCTGTTAGAACTCACTAAAACACGGACGCAAGACAAAATCAACTTCTGTCATCTATTAAAAATTTGGACGATTATTTTAAAAAGTCATATTTGTCACGATGATTCACGGTCACCACCGTGTTAGCAACATAAATTTTGTTTTCAAATATTTGAGAAATTTTTCGAAATCAATCGTTTGTTTATTTCTTAAACTACTACTGCCCAGTATATTTAATGACTTGTAATCGCTAAAACATATTTAAGCCTTTACCTTATATACATACCTACATACCTAATTATTTTTTAATTTTCAAAAAATAAAACCTAAGAAATCAGTGGGTGATTATGAATTTTCGTCATGCTTTTACACTCACGTTTTATTTTATTTTTATATTTTATTGTATGTGAGTGTCAACCAAAAGACCCATATCGGTATCAGATTACTTTTAAGGTTTCATATTTGTACTTTTAGGTATTTTTATTTATATTTTTATTTTTTGCAATTTTTTTTTAATAGATTATCATAGTAAAACTTAATTAAATTAAAAAACATTAAACCATAATTTTACAAGATATACGAGTTTACAAGTATTATCAAGCACATAAAATAAACTTAATATTTTATATCATTTTCTTGTTTTTATCTCTGTAGATCAGAGTCAGGCAAAGAGCTGCTCTTCTCTTTTGTTTTAGCATGAACGTACTCACACGCATAAGCAAAAAATAAACAAAGAGAAGTAAAGAACAAACAAGTGGCCTGAGTGAGAGATGCTCGAATTACTATCACAATTGAATATGCAATTTCGAAAAGGGCACATCTCGGATATTTTGGCAAATGCGTTTTTTCGTATCAATGAGTTTCAAATGCTTCTCTGCACCTATTACGCTTGAAAAACTAACCTCCCTAGCATTATTTATATTTTAGATATCATGGCAGATAGGTCACAACTCTAAGAATGTGCCTTTCCGAAGTTATTGTTTAAGCAGAGAGTACAAAAAAATGCAATGCAGCACCGCTTTCTTTTAACGCGTAAAGCCGTTATTTATTCTTCTTCCTACTTATCAAGCTTATAGAGACAAAGTACCTATTAATTATCTGAAAATTTCAGATATTGTGAAACTCAAGCAATATATACCAACAGAATTTACAGAATTCTATGACGAAATACTGCAATGGCCAACTACAAATGAAAAAGAGCTTCCTGAGAGAAGATTTTTGTTAAAAGTATATTATTTATTTTTAGTAGAAGTATTGTCTTTAATTTTTGTTATACTTTAATACTTCGTTACAAAATAATTAGTTTTTTTCATTTCCTGTAAACTTTAAATATTCGGACATGTGAAATATGTGGTGCCACTTTCTATACAGCCTACAGGATGAGATAATTCGGCTTATTAACAACATTTAACCACAATTATGTCTCAGAATCATTGAAAATATTGACTGACGAATAGAGGTATGCCACCGAAGCCGTGGCGAGCATTTGGCCGATATTTTATTCCACACATATGAACTTGTCATAGATCCTTCTATCATAATAAGCAATATTAAGATAATTCTCTGAAACATTTTTTTTTTTTTTAAATTAACAACATGCGATTTGGTTGGATCAGCCTTTATACCACCTTGATCAAAAAGTTCCCTATATGGCGGTCCCATCGTTCCGATTTGATTTTTTTTTGTTAAGTTGGTACATCTATTGTTGATATTCCACTAAATCTTAGCGACATAGCTTGACATTTGTTAGCGGTTTTTTACAATTTTAGAAATGGATTTAAATTTGCAACAACGAACTTTTATAAAATTTTGTGTAAAAAACGGAGTTAATGGTGCGCGAACATTGGAAATGTTGGTAAAGTGTTTCGCCAACGATTCTCTAAAGAAAACGGTCATTTACCAGTGGCACGAGCGGTTCAAAACTGGTCGTGAGTCAATCGAAGATGATGAACACAGTGGCAGACCATCAACATCGAAAACTGACGAATACGTTGATAAAGTTAAAGAAATGGTGGTCAATAACCGCAAATTAACCATCAGAGAGATAGTTGAGAACTTGAACATTGCCTATGGATCTGTACAAGATATTTTGTTTAATGATTTGGGTTTCCGTCGTGTAGCAGCAAAGTTGGTGCCAAAAGACTTCAGTTTTATGCAAAATAGAGACCGTGTTGAGGTCGCAAAAGACATGATTTGCGAGGCGGAATCCGAAACCACATTGATCAAAAAGATCATTACTGGAGACGTGGGTTTATGACTACGACACGCAATCCAGACATCAGCCAAGCAAATGGCGGTCACCAAAAACCACGTAGTTTTCAGTCAAAAAGAAGGTAATGCTCACGCTTTTTATGGAGTACAACGGTGTAGCGCATATTAGACGGTAAACAAAGAGAGACGTAAAAATGAGACGTTTGCGTGAAGCAATTCGCCGAAAGATAGCAGAATTGTGAGCAGAAAACTCGTAGAAATTGCACCATGACAACGCTCCGTCGCACAGTGCCATTTTTAGTCCAAGTTTTTTGACGAAAAATGCAACAAATACCATCCAACAGTCACCGAATTCACCTGATTTGGCTCCCTGTGATTTCTTTCTCTTCAATCGAGTTAAAAAACCATTACGGGCACGCTTTGTAGCAGCCGAGAGGAAATAATGGGAAAATCGCAGGAATGGACATACTGATGGACATACCGAAAACCGAATATAAAAAATGCTTTGAGGATGGGATCAAGCGCTGGCATAAGTGTGTTGCAGCCAATGTGGATTAATTTAAAGGGAACTTTTTGATCAAGGTGGTATTTTGGTATTTTGCCTGTCTCTGCCGCAGATGTATAGCAGCAGAGAGAGAACGATATAGAATAGGAATAATACGAGTATGTACATATAACACATGTGTAAATAATTGCTTACATTAACAATAGAACAGATAGAGTAATGAAAGTATGTATGTATTAGTGAGCAACCAACATAAAAGAATTGTAATATAAAACCAGAGAAGAGACAACAAAAAGCATAAGAAATACAGGAAAAATTTTTAATTTTTCGATTTTGATATCTTGGGAAGATATGGGTTAAGGTAATTTCTTTCACTGCTCATATCATGTTTTATTGTACGTAAGTGTGAGTGTAAAAAAATATCCTCATGTTCTGTGTTCATATTAAAGTGTTGATTAAAGAAATAAAAAGATATAAACATGTGTTGCGTTGTAACAGCAACCATGTATATAAAACAACTCTGTTTGTATATACATATGTATGCATATAAACATATATTGTATATGAGAGTAAGGGAAAAATGTCTTAAAATATCCGTATAATTGTGCGAAAGAATGTTTGTGTACCTGTGTTACAGAGATTAAGTTGACTTGTCAAAATAATAAAAATATATCTTTTATTTCATTAGTTAACCACGAACAGAGCAAAGAAAAAAAGTAGAAAAGATATGGCCTGACTTATTTGTAACCTAGAGCAGTTTTTCTTTTTTTTTTTTTAACTAAAATTTTGCTCGCTAAATTTGCTTACGAGAAGACTTGATTGATATTTACAGATTTTTCAAGTGAAAATTCGTATTTCAACGTGGGCAGTGCATGTAAATATAAATTTAGGATAACTAAACAAAGAGGTATAGTATTAATAGGCACTAGACATGAAGGAATGATTATTTTAAATATTATGTTTTATTGAAAGTACTAGCAAAGCGCGGCGTGCTTCGCTACCGCCATCTTAGTTCTTTAGATCAGACCCTATTCGCCCTAGATTTTTTTACTAAATCAGTTTCATAGGAAAGTGCTCGTGGTAAAACTTTAGGGCTCTCGCTGTAGCAGTTCTGAAGATATTCTACAATTAATGTTTGCTTTCTATGGGGTTAATTTTCCCCCTAATCTCATCCCGCCCGGGTTCGGAGAAAATTTTTATCGCAATCAGTGTAACAGTATTCGAAAATTAATTTTTCCTTTATATGGGTGCTACACCTCTCCCCTGATTATATCTGGTCTACATTTATTCCAGTAAATAGTTCTTTAGATATGCGATTATTAATATTCGGTTTGTATGGGAGGTACCTCTATCGAAAAGAAAATGTAGCCTATGTCTCCTTCCAGGCATACAGGATGATACAGTGAAAATTTTAAGAAAATCGATTCAGCCGTTTAGCCATCTATAGACTTCAAACACACATATATATACATACAAACAAACACACATTCATTTTTATATATAAAGACTTGGTAAATAAATATTTTCTTTATGGAAATCAGCAATTGATTTGGGCATAACTTGCGGAGACCTCAGGATTACATCACCTAAATTGCAATAGACCAAGTAATTTTCAGGGAGTCTTAGGCTGGCCAATGTTTTACCATCATCAAGGGTCATATAAACTATGCGTTGCTTGGCTTTTAAATAATAATGAATTGTAGGTTTGGCACGGAATCCATATGTATGTTGGCAGAAAGATGGTAGAAGGTGGTCATATGAATGCAGATTTTGTTGTTGTCAAATTTTAGCTAAAAAATTATTTGCAGGACGACACCTTAATTTTTCTTGTAATTATATTAAAACGAATGACCTTCACTTATTAAGTTTATCTAGATATCGATGTATCGGTGATTAATTATAGATGATCACCTAATATTTTACTTTCAAGGATTTTGCACTATCTTTTGTGTTGCTGGTAATAAACACGTGATATGAATAAGTAAAGTCGCACAAATATTGGATATAAATCTGAATATACTTCCGTGTTGCCCATACATTCTAATTATTTTCTGACATTCATACATACTATACTCACATACATAAATACATGTGTATGTATGAGTATATACAGAAAATACAGTTTATAAGCATTTTTATGATGCCATTAAATTTATATGAGACTGGGGTTATTTTAATGTGACGGTATTTCCTTTAAGAATTTATCAGTATACGTATGTAGAATATATGCGATGTATAGTCAGTGTCATAATTAATTGCGTAAAAATAAGCGTTTTAACATTTTTTCTTCTAACCAATAATGTCGTACAAGGATTTTATATGATAAATGGAGGGGATGAAAAAAGCTTTTTATTTTAATTATAATTCAAATGAATAAGAAAATATAACGTTTAACCAAATATTTTGTTTTAAATGATAAAAACACTACCAGGCTTGCTTTCAAATTTGTATAAAGGGTTGGTTATTTTCGTTGCCGTGATATACATATAAGAACCTGAAGGATTTACAATAAATCCCACGATAGTTGCTTATTAAAAAGCCTAATGACCCCGCCAATTGTCATCAAATTTTCAAAAACTAAGTCGCATTTTATTTATAACTTAACATAATTCTTTAATAAATTCATAAATAGTTCGGTTACTATATAAAATGTGTGTAAAAACATCATTTAACTTGAGAAATGTGGAAAAAATTAGATAAAAAATTGTTTGTGAATCAATTGTGTTCGGTACCCCGATTTTAAAAGCTCATAATACAAAACATCCTTCTGATCCTACCAAATACAGAGCATTATCTTGGCGTCATGGATATTCGGCTTCGGCGTTGATTTTGCTGGTTGGTCAGGCTTTACATATTACTTTTTACGTTTGGCTTTATCATAATGTATTAATTTTTCATCACCAGTAATAATACGATGCAAAATTGACTTCTTTTTATAACATTCAAGCATCATTTCCGACTTGCAAAATCGCCTCTCAACGTCCCTCGCCTTCAGTTCAGATGGGACCTACTTTCCTTGCTTTTGAATGAATCCCAATGCTATTAAACGTAAAGAAATGGTTTGTTAGGTGACTCCCAATGATGATGCAAGTTCTTCATCGAGTAATGCTTCCAATTCCTCATCTTCAAACTTTTTCGGCAGACCACGCCTCTCCTTGTCTTCTGTGTCGAAATCACCACATTTGAATCGCGCAAACCATCGTTCACAAGTTTTTTGAGTTGATGCATGTTGACCGTAAGCTTCTACCAACAATCGATAACGTTCAGCAGCCGTTTTCTTCAAATGAAAGAAGGTTATCAGACTTCCCCGCAAAACATCTTTCTTGGACACAAAATGCGACATTATTGTAGCGATTGAAAAAATGTGTGTTTACACTTTGGCGTCTATCAAATACTAAATTATAATGACAGATATTTAGTCTCCAAAATATCATATTTGTTATTGTTGACTCAAAACATATGTGATAGTTCTGCCATTTGATGTCCCACTCGATATTATTAACTTATATACCCAATATTTTTGGCATATGGCAGGAACTACAGTGTATTGGTATCATGAATTAAAACGTTAATACTGAAGTAAAAAATTTTGAAATTTTAAATGCGAATTCGAGTGATTTAAATAAATTTTTTATGAATTTAAGAACCAATTGGGTTGAGTACTTTTATTTCAAGAACAGTTTGACAATATAAGAAAGATTAATTTTATATCCTACCGTAATTAACACTAAACCTAACGATATGACATGTGTACCTATTTCTAGCATGGCGGCTCAAATGACCCGATGCTGTAGTTAGGACTGGTTACATATATATCTCGGTAAATAAAATAATAAGTGAAGAGTAGGTACTGAAGAATATTTTAATGTATTTTTAACTAAAAGTGGCGAAGGCAATATAACAATATATAAAAATGTTATTTACAAGAAATTCTGACAAAAAATTTGACACCCGGTCGTGATAGCTTTAGTGTTAATGAAAGAAATAGTCGGTGAAATCCTTACAAACCAAAGCAAAATAAAATAATTTCTGAAAACTTACTTTATTTCATATCAATCTCAATTAAATTACGTAAAACTTCAGTAAAAATATCGAATAAATTACAAATATTTGATGAATTTTAATTAAATAAATTTTTTTAAAAGCAATTATTTGCAATCAAGAAGAAATAAAACAAGAATTCATTCAGGCCTTTCACAGCAATTAAGCATATGGGTGTCTGTGTTAATAACTTTCCTAAAATAATCCTTTTAAAATGTTCCATAATTTAATGAAGAGGTCCTTTCTTAAATGGTTGGATAGATGATGTACAAATAAGCCTTCCAAAAGCATTAAACATTCTACTACACAAAAATTAATACATTGAGGAATAAAATAATAGCACTTATTTAAGTAATTAGTGCTCTAACCAAACCAAAACTATCAAGTTATCCAGCAAGAACTTTGTTGTTGACAAACCAATATTAGAAGGTTAGTCAATTGTTGTAATGAATTTCGAACGAAAATCACATTTAAATCTACTATGAAAATGAGACGTCAAACCAAACTAAACGAAGGGCAACTATCAGCTGTTAAATCGATTGTGAAACAATAACTAAATACAACAACAATACATAAGCAAGCTAGAAAAATAACAACACAGCACACTAACATATAACATAAGCGAATACACACAATAACAATAAATACAACACATAGAAGACAATGAGAATATTACATTTCATTTATGAACATTGGTTGTAATTCTCATTGAGTTCACATTATTTTTAACATAAATGATCACGATTTGGAAGTGACAATTCAGAGTTGATTTGAGTAAAATCGACTCAACTTTTTTTTGTAAGAGGGGTAACCGGGGCTATTCTCTGGGCGTATTTATAAATTTATTTTATATTTTTACTAAACTCCAATTGTAAATTTTACCGAATTTATCCTACAATTGAATTATAAGTAGCTGGTAACAAAGTCTTCCGCATTTATCCTGTTACCATTGTAGCATACTAACGGAGACGGGTAGCAAGGGCGACCATCTTGCCGTGTCAATACGCTTATATTAACCCCAATTGCAAGGTCTTCCTACAATTGGATTATAAGTAGATGTGAACAAGGTCTTCTAAATTTATCCTATCATCATAGTTGTGGTCTTCCGTATTAAACCTGCCACCGATTTGATAATACCCCAGATCCAGACGACAACTCCTGCAAAACCCTACCCCGATTTTACCGCGATAACAGCTCCTATAATCTCTCCAGGCTATAACCACCGATGACCGTTCCTGTACCTGTAAGCCTGTAGACAATCATTCCTGCCAAGCTAACTGCCGATAACCGTTCTTGTACCTGTAATCCTGTAGACAACCGTTCTTGCTAAGCTAACTACCGATAACTACAGGTAGGCCTGTCCACTACTGTTCCTGTGGTCCCGCTACCGTAACCTTAGACGACCGTTCCTGTAACTCCGCCAAGCTTGCCAGATAAATTTACGAAAAATAAATTGCCGCCAACTTTTCCTGAACTCGTGCTACATTGCCTGGCAGACGACCCGTAACCTGACCTCCTCAACAACGACGCCAAATCCAACCCCCTCGAACCAAGTCCGTGGTAATGAAGTTAGCAAGTAAACGTAGAAAATAAAGGCTTAAATAAATTTTTGCTTAAATTTCAAAAAGGAAAAGAAAAAATTGGATTTTATTTACAAAGGACGCAGACCTTCGCTCCAACCCTTGACAGACTGTCATACCCCAGCTGGGAAAGAAAACTGCGTTACAAGTGTTGCCAACTCAAAGTTATTAACCTCTAACAAAAACACCCGATATATTTTCTATAGCGGTGTAAAGTAAAAAATTAAACACTGCCAATATTTTGCTTCCTTCTATTGCTATTTTACTTTCTAGGATTTCCCAAAAAGGTAATTTTGAAAAAGAAAACAATAATACAAACACATACCAACACATGTTTAAAAACACAAGTAAATTCTCAGCAGTGTTCTCATACGAGTATATGGATAAACACCATAGAAGAGTGTATTTGCTTACACACACAAGTATATAGAGAGCCTGCGAGAGTCTATTGTTTATTTTTTCTGACACAACACAAGATTCATATTAAATACTAAATAACCTCAGATTTATAATGACTATAAAATAATAAAATAGTATTTATCTGTATGTGTATGTGTATGTCAGCCATCATAAACTCACACATACAATTGTGCTTTACGTATTTTATGAGTATTGAAGACCTTAAAATACTATAAACAACTCTATTGTGCGTATGAAGTAGGCTTTTGTTACACCATTTACATGAGTTATGATGTATGTAAGTAAGTGTGTTGGTAGTAAAGAGTATTTGAAAAACTTAAGACAAAGACTATCACCATACCCATAAACAGAAACAAACAATTAACTATACAAACCACAACAGAATGTGTTTTTAAAATTTATAACGACTTCAAGTTGATTGATGATCATTAACTCTAAATATAATTCCATATAAATTATGTTATATTGTGTTTATAAATTATAAAGCATTTATTAGTAAAGTATTTATTAATAAAATTATTCAGTTATTGCAAAATGTGCTTCTGCCATTTGAATTTTGATTCTTTTTTAAGTTTTTATATTTGTAACTTTAAATGATTTCAATTTCAATTTTTATTTGAGTTAATTTTGATTGCATTTAGAAATTGTCTTGATAGTTGTGAGATGATTTGTTATTAAAATAATTAAGATTTGATTTAAAGTGATTTTAAATTAAAAGGACAAACAGAAATTAAATGCAATTAATTAAGAAATTTAGAGAGGTAGATAAATGAAAATAAAATAAATAAGTTTACATATTGAATGCAAAGGGTCCGCCAAATATTTTTTTTTTGAAAATGCTATAAAAAAACTACTGAATATTTTCTCAAATATCTTATTTTATTTGAAAGTACAATCCTTCCGGTTAATAATGGAAAATAATTTCATTTAAATGGCTGCCTCGGCTGGCCATGCAGCAGCCTACACGATCGGTCCTATTTTAAGGCACATTATCGATTGTGTGCAGCTGTATTTCACCAATGGCTTCACGAATATTGTCCTTTAAAGCTTCAATTGTCTCTGGCTTTTGGCGTAACACTTATTTTTGAAGGCACCCCACAAATAATAGTCCAACGGTGTCATATCGCAGCTCCGAGGTGGCCAAACGACATAAGCTCTGCGGCTGATAATGCGATCTTCAAAAGCAGGGCTCAAAACATTGAGTATAGCTTCGGCTGTGTGTCACGTAGCGCCGTCCTGTTGAAACCAAATGTTGCTAATATCCTCCTCTTCAATTTTTGTGAACAAAAATTCGTTTAAAATGGCCCGATAACGATTGCCAATGACTGTAACGGCCACTCCTTGCTCATTTTCGAAGAAAATGGCCCAATCATGCCTCTGGACCAAAACCCGCACCAAACAGTGACTGGTCTTGGGTGTATCGGCTTTTCAATGTATGCCTGCGGGTTTTCTGTGCCCCAAATGCGACAATTTTGCTTGTTTACATACCCGCCTAGATCAAAATGAGCTTCATCTGAAAAGATGATTTTTTTGGCAAAATCATTACTATGATTTTCAAAGTAATGTCGCAATATTTCCCAGCGTTGTTCAAATGTATACACAACCATATTCGTTCAGCGGAAGGATAAAACTAATTATCTGTCAAATCAGACATGAACTAAGTGTTACCATTCACGAAATAAGCACTAGTTGAAAAAAAAACGTTAGATGGCGGACCCTTTATAAATTAAAAAAGCGAATTCACAACGGATGATATACAGTTTGTAAAAAAAACTTTTCAAAGTAGAAAATAAGTTAAAATTTGTTTTGGACTTCAAGACGTCAAAATTTTTAAAATAGACTCACACATTGCAACGCTAACAACAAAAAAGATCTTTACCTGATATCTTTGCTGTAAAGAACTGTTTTCAGAAATAAGAAATTATTGGAATTTCTTGAAATTTGGGTCTTTTATGAAAAAAGTTTGGGTTATTTTTATGAACGTTATCGTATGAAAAAGACGTCATATGGTATAGTGCTTAGCAGTAAAAAATATAAAGCTACTAGGAAGACAAAAGAATAATTGACGCTGGGAATTTTGAGCAAAGTGTCAAAAACAATGTCTTATGAGCCGCAATCCAACACAAGGGACTTAATTCGTCCAGTGAGAATTGATTATGGTAAAGCGTATAGCCTTTCTTTTTTCGTACGAAAAATTTGACATTCAACCAATGTAGTCACTTAACAATTTTTCAAAATTTGTCGTTTTTATGCCTTAAAATATGCAAAAATTTTTTAAAATGGTATTACATTTGTAAACATTAACCATATGTTTTCTCCAACAACATAACAAATAATATTCAGTAGGGACATACATATTTTTACACATATACAAATAATGCATATTTTTTGAACAAAACTTTTTATTCATTTATTGATATAAGTTCTGTAAACAACTGAAAAGGTTTTAAATTGTTTTGTGAGCAGTTTTGATTTTTTAAGACGACTTTACACCCAGTGCGGTACAATTTCTTCATCAGAAAAAATTTTTTTTTTCTGTGATGAAAAAGCACTATAACAACGATACAATTCAAATTTTTTGACCACTCCATGGGATTAGCTTTTATTAGCCATATAATAAAAGACTATATGTATTCTATGTTTTAGCAGTATTTATGTCCCTACTGCTGCTTAAAATTTCGTACTAAATAAGGGAGCCTCAAGTTAATTCGTAGTTGAAAAAAAGTTGCTAGAAATTTGCTGCAGTTGGAAAATAATGTTGACATATATCGTACGTTTCGCATGTTTTTCGTAAAAAGAACAGAGTACTGCTTTCTCAACATTATTTCACAATTATTTGGTGTGAAATATTTTTATATCTAAATTGACAGACAGCATTTCGCACGAAATTTTGAATATTAAAAAAAGATTAAAATTTGCAACAGAACATAATCCACCTTTTCCAGATTACTAGGATGACATAATGTTCCTCGTGAGACTAAAATGACGCTGAAACTGAGGCTTATTTTGACGAGAACGAAAAAGCGTTCTATAAAAGTGGTGTCGAAAAGTTGGAAAATCGCCTTACTCGTTGTATCGCCCTCGAAGGCAACTATGTTATATAAAATCGAGTTTTGTCAAAATTTTGCATTTTTCTTACTTATTCTACGGACTTGAGTGACCGTTAAGTAAGTAAGTTATTGCATAATGAATTATTTCGTTTTGAAAGAAGAGCAGCTAAAGTATTGTATTGAGTGCCCTGTTGAGTTTGGTCACAAATTGATGGTAAATGGATCTAAAGTATAATATATCTGGTAATTGGTACAATAGCTTGTTTGAAAGGTGATATTTTAAGCATTACCTTGTTAGAAGACACTATTGAAATTGCGTTAGTCTGGGAAAAGTTATCTATGTTTAAAAATGAGTGAAAATTCGTTACCGTTATATTTTTTTTTAAATTAATACTTTTTTATTCTTCTTCTTTTCTTCTTTTAGTACAAACATAATATTACATTAAAAACTAAAACAGATTATCTTAAAAATAGGGTGAAATGCATCGCAGATTGCTGAAAAAATAGTTAAAGTTTACGGAGCCGTTGCCGTAACTACAAAAATAGCTCGTTTTCCGTCTGGTAATTTTGCTGTTAAAGATGCACCTCGCTTTGGTCGACCAATCTCAAAAAAAGTCGATGATATTAGGAAAAAAAATTTAGAAGAGGGGCATGTAAGCAGAGTGGATGTTGCTAGTGAACTAGGCATTAATCACCAAAAAGTTATCAACCATGTGAAGAAAGTTAGATATTAATAGAGAACAATTTAATGAACGGCATTTCGATTTGCGCTTCACTGTTAAAACGCAACGAAATCAAACCATTTCTGAAGTGAGTGATTACGGGTGAAGAAAAATCGATTACGTACGACTTTGATGTGTGAAAAAGATCATCGACAAAGTAAGGCGAAGCTTCGCAGACGGTGGCAAAGCCAGAATTGACCCCAATAAAGGGAATGCTGTGTATCTGGCGGGATTGGAAGGGAATTTTTAATTATAAGCTTCTGCAACCAAGTCAAACGATTGATACTCTACTGTCAGCAATTAATAAGATTGAAGCAATGGCCAAAATTGATCAACAGAATAGGCGATGTTTTTCATTGTAACAACGCCAGAGCACACACCCGGCAGAAATAGAGAAAGCTTGGCTGTGAAATTATAATATATGCACCATATGGCTCGGACTTTGCACCTTCGAATTACAACTTGTTTCAATCTCTGCTGAACTCTCTCTTATTGGTGTAAATTTAATCGGTTCGGAATTTCGCTCAGAAAACCCTGCAGTTCTACACTGACGGAATTATGGCTTTAAGCCAAAAATGGCAAAAGGTTATCGATCAAAACAGCACATATTTGGCTTAATAAAGCTCGCTTCAAACATTAGAAAAACATGTTTTATTTTTGATCAAGTTTGTAACCCAACTTTTTCGAACACCCAATACATTGCTTTCAACCTGAGACAGATGATTTATGAGGTTTAAAAATGGAGATTTCGATAGCGAACACAAAAAGCGGCCAGGTCAAGCAAAAACAGTGGAAGTTGATAGCGGCATTATATAAATTTTTTAAGCTGGTCTTGCCTAAAGATATGCATTTGTTTTATTTCATATTTTGCAATTTAAAAAGAATTACGAAGTTGTAGTTAGAAAACTTTAATTGAAGCCCTCCTATTATTTTATATATAAAGTTTTTTTAATTTTTTATTTTTGTATTTTAATTCATTAAAATGTAATCCATTAAATTGAAATTAAACATGGCTGGTTGCATACGTACGCTTTATTTTCACTTTTCGTTAAAATTGTTGCAGGAAAAGCTTTTAAAAAACTTTTCTTTTTCTCTATTTTTTTCTTTTCCCTTCTAGGCAGCAGTATAATATTTTTGCATTAACACTTTTGTTTAGATACTTAAAGTTACTAATTTATTTTGTTGTTGCTGGAGTTTTAAACAAAAATATTTCTCTTTCTCTCTCTCTTTCGTTCTCCCTTTCACTTCATCTCTATTTTTTCAAATGAAATTTCTAAAGTGTTTTGTATGAAGTCAACTGTGTTTCAATTTAAATTAAATTGAGTGTTTTTTAAGCAGCATTTAGTTTTAAATTCTTTACTATTGAGAAAGAGAGAGAAAGAAAGACAGAGAGAACTAGTTAATTGGACACTGTTGCCAAAAACAAAAAAATAAAACCTTAAACTTTTAATTTTTTTATGTGGCTTTAAAGCAAAAACTGTTTTTTTTTTACAAATTTATAATCTTCTGGTATCTTAATTTGTAAATTAAAAACTTTCCCAATCAATTTAAAACGTTCTTATAATGTACTCTCCCGATTCTTACGTTTTCATTTATTATTAAAGAAATAGTGTGGCTACCCTGTGTATTGCGCAAGCAAGTAATTGGGATATAAAAACGAATACGCTTTTATGTACAACCAGCTAAAACCCGGTGTGCGTCGTTACCCCCGCCTTAATTATTATCTTAAATGCTAGTTAGTTACGATGGGTAGAAAGACACCTCTAGCCCACCTGGGTCCAGTATTGATCCCACTGTGATACCCATCAATAATCTAGAAAATGGACAACCTATATATCCGCGTCCCGGTGTGATCCGAACCGACCAGACGTATGTACAAAAGAAGAGATCTTGCCGACATTCACACCGGCCAGATCCGATAAGCCATCCAGGAACGGACTGCCAAGGAAAGCAGTCCTAATATCCGAAAGACTCGGTCACTGGCATAGGAAGTGCTCGACAGTCTCCTCTTCCTCCTCATCCTGACAACCCCTACAATATTCATTGAACGGCAGACCCAATCTCCTAGCGTGCTCACCAGCCACCCACTGCCCAGTAATCACAACAGCCACAAGACTTCGCGGCCTAAGTCACGGCTCCGAGCGAGGCCGATCATATAGAGGCCAGATTTGCCACGATACAGAGCATCCCACAATAGCTTAAATGCTATCTTAGTTACATTTTTAAGCTTTTTCCTCATTTTGACCTTTTCCGGTCAAAATCCAAACATTTGTTTCTTTCAGAAAGACACTGTAGGTTCTGCTTTTTAGCTATACAGTTTTGAAACAAGCACATAATCATTTCTTTCTATTCTTTATTTCTTTACATACATATATAACAGCTTACACAATAAGTCCGTATAATAAGTAAGAAAAAAAAAAAAAATTGTTAACAAAACTCGATTTTATTATTCAACAGAGTTGCCTTCGGGGGCGATAAAACGTGTATAGCGATTTTTCAACTTTGCAATACCGCTTTTATAGTACGTTATCTCTTTATCGGCAAAATAGTCTTCAGTTTCAGCGATTACTTCATCATTGGACTTCTATTTCTATTCAGTAAGCATTTTCTTGAGATCTGAAAACGGGGAAAATTCGCTGGGTATTAAATCTGGAGAATACGGTGGGTGAGTAAACAATTCGAAACCCAATTCATTCAATTTTGACATCGTTTTCGTTGATTTGTGACAGGATTTGTAAGCTCACGCGGCACCCACTTTGAACAGAGTTTTCGCATACCCAAATGTTAGTGTAAAATTGTAAGAGTACTACCCTCGGCTATATCTTTCCAATGT
Source organism: Wohlfahrtia magnifica (assembly GCA_023159175.1). NCBI lineage: Eukaryota > Metazoa > Arthropoda > Insecta > Diptera > Sarcophagidae > Wohlfahrtia > Wohlfahrtia magnifica. The sequence goes on from JAKWBJ010000054.1 coordinate 4,192,482, forward strand.
CAGCTAGCTCGTAAAAGCTTCAATTTGCGATGGTTCATAACCAATGTGTAGATTTTTTGATATTTTCTGAAAAAAAGCCATTTGGGCGTCCACTGCGCTCTGCATCATTTGCGCTGGTACGGCCACGTATAAATTAAACAAACCACTTCTCTATTATCTGTCTAGATAGAATGGAGTTCGGATAGTCTTTATCAAGCCATTGTTTGGTTTCCACTGTAGTTTTTCTATCAAAAAGCGATGCTTTGTCAAAACTCGAAATTCACTTTTTTCCATTTTTTTCTCAATAACACACAAATGCTATAAATCATGAATCAATAGTCAGATTGCTGTCAAATTTATACACGTATCGTTTGAAGGTTATCACTTAAAGAAAATCACCTGGACAAAATTCTCGTAACGCCATCTGTGTGTCATTCTACGGACTTATTGAGTGAACTGTTATATGTATACATAGTAGGGAGATCGGGCGCTTATTATTCGACCGGTTTTAACCGGTTTTTTTGGTTTTGTCGAATACGGTTGTTTCAAAATATTCATTTTTCGAATACCGCATAAACCGGTCGCTATAACACGAATAACCGGTTAATTTAAATAAATATAATTTTGTTTACGTTTGTATATATTTTTTTTATTGAAAATATGCTCATCTTTTAACTATTTGCATAAATTTAGTTTTTATTTTTGTACATATAACAACCTTGAACGTCTTACAAAGAAGGTTCAAACCAAGGTAGATCGCAAAATAAATGCACTCTTGAGCAACAATAGCCTTTTCTCTTTTTTTGTAAATAAATATTGATTTTTATATATGGAGAATGATCAACTAGATTAACCAACAAGCCAAAAAGCCCACAAACGCCGGTTCTGAACAACAAAAATATTAGTTAGTGAAGTTTTTCACAGTGTAAATACACATAACCAGTCGCTAGTATGTTGTAAGGTGATATCGCTGTTGAAAATTGTCGGACGGTGTGGCCTGGGATAGAACCGACTTTTTGAATGTAAGGTGGGTTCTTACATAACATACCACAGTGTACATACGTGGTGCTGCTGTATGCAGCCTCTTGTCGAGGCAAATTAAGGATTCGTATATTACTAATGGCTTTACTCAAAGTAAAACATTTAAATTTTGTTATCTTAGGCACCTAAATTATAACTACAATAACAACGTTTCAACTCTATCCTCTAGCAAGTAATACAACAAAAACGAAATTAGTTCCTTGAGTAGCTATTCGAAACTTAAGTAACTTTCAGTACTTTGTGTAATAAACTTCATTTTTATAGCTTCCGCACACCGTTTTGGCACAGTTTTTATGGTATTTGCTAGAATTATTGTTAGTATTGATTGCAACTTTAATTTTAAGCTCTCCGTCAGCTTCTGCTTATTTTTAAAACGACGTGGTCCAGCTCTGTGCTTCAAAAATTAAGAACAATTTTATTTAAATAAAAGAACCGGTTAACCGGTTAATTAAAATAACAATTATAAGTAACTAAAAAGCGGTTTTTAAAAAGTGCTACTTTTCGCATTATTCGAAAACCGGTTTTTGAAAAAAGTCGAATAATCGATCTCCCTAATACATAGATAGCTTTTATCCAGTGTCACATATACAAATTTCAATATTTGGTATGAATGAAAGGTGCGACGCCCACTTATCCACTTTAGCCGGGTTACTGACTGACAATGTGTATTGCTAACGACGTTGTTTGAATCTAATTTAGAAACTTCTACTGTTGTAGTTATCAAGATATACACAAAAACTAATATTGTCTTTGTATGGGAGGTACCACGCCCACTTCTCCGATTCCGCCCATTTTTTGCCTGATGATGTGTATTAACTATGTGATCATTCAAACCAAATCTAGAAGCTGTTGCTTCAATGTTCTCAAGATATGAAGAAATCAATATATGTTTTGTATGGGAGGTACTACGCCCACTTTGATTTGCCTTGGCTATGAATTTATGTGGGCCAAATTTAGATAATCTCTCTGTTACCATTTTGATGATATAGATAAATAAATATACACTTTGTATGGGCGTGACACCGCCTAGTTTTAAAATTTATATAGGCCATAGTTCCTTTCAGACATACAGTGAAATGCTGTGAAAATCGGTTCTGCCCTTTAGCTGTCCATAAGTCACCAATAAACACATCAATAAACAAACATACAAACACATTCATTTTTATATATAAGATTATACACACAAATACATACATGCTCCTTTTTCCGTATGCATTTTATTAGTGTTTTTATTTTTATTAACAAAACAAAAAAGGTCGCTCTGGCATTGCACTTTTATTTGTTGTTGAGGAATTGTTTAAAGAAAACATTTAACAAAACAAGAGAGCTTTATTTACTCCCTTTTGGCTGCTACTCTTCACTCTCTTTCACACTCATAGGCCACCCATATGCATACACATACACTGTTTACGCTTTCCCGAGTTCCGCTACTTTTTCTCTCTCTCTCTCAATGAAAGTGTGCGTGACGTAAGCATAGACCTTTTTATTTTGTTTTTAAAGGAAAATATTAATTTTTTATAGCAAAAATTCAAAAAATTTAAAAAAAAAATTAAAAAAAATAATAAAAAATATAAAAAAAATCTAAAAAAATATATATATAAATAAGAGTAAAACACATAAGGAATCATATAATTTTTCTTATATTATTACTTTTTTCCTTATATTTTTCTTCTTTTATTATTTTTTCATGTTTTTCTTATATTTTATTGATTTTAATTTTTATTTTCTTTTTCTTTTTTTTTTCATTTTTAGTATAAAAAAATAATATTTCCTTTTATAAACGAAAGAAAAGGTCTATACTTACTTCACGCACATATTCATTTAAGGAGAGAGAAAAACCATATCTGGAATGAGTAATCTCTGTTCTTTGATTCATGTGCCACTCATATACTTATTGTTGTAAACCAGTGGTTATGTTTTTATTCGTTTTCTTTCTATGCTTTGACATTTTTAAGTGCATGTTTGTCACCTTTGCTTTTATTACATTGTTGCTGTTGCTGCTGCTGCAGCACACAATGTATAGAAAAGCATCTCATCCATTTAATTAACTTTTAACTTTTATGCTCTTCAAACTGCTTAATGCTTTTATAGCTGCATTTGTATAGTTTCCTTATTTTCATTCTCGGTACACAAAGTTGCTAACTTTTTATGTAGATTTATAAACGTAAAAGAGTAAGAGAGAGAGAGAGAGAGAGGGAGTAATTTTTACAATATACACTGGCGAGCAAAACCGAGTACAAAACCAGCATTTTTTGGTTAAATGTGCAATTTAGTTATAATAACCAAAAGGACGATTCTTTTGTGATTTGAAATAATTATTTTTTATTAATTTTAGAATAAAAATATGTATTTAGAATAGTAATAACACAACAAAATCAAAAAAATTCAATTTAAGAGCATAAGGCAACTCTAAGTACTCAGTTATGCACGTTTTCGATATGAATAATAAAAGTGTGGAATCACATACTGAAAATAGTAAATAAAACGCAATACGCATGCGTTGGTGGTCTATTTTTGTTAATTCCTATCATTGTTAACTTTTATCAGTAATAGCGACTTTATAGAGCAAAATAAAACCAAAATGAAGGAAATTAATATTGACGTCGCAAATACTATAGTATCGTTGACTGAAAGCGGATACTCATCTAGAGTAATTGCAAAAAAAGTTAATTTGAGTCAACGTTCAGTGATTAAAGTACAAAAAAAGCGAAATGCAGCTCCTAAACGAATGTTGTAGGTCGCCCTCGGCTACTAAAGGATTCAGACGCGCGCGAAAAAAAAATTACATAAAAACACCCAAACAGGCTGCTATTGCCATAAATAAAGACGTCAGTGAGTGGACAGCTCGTAGAGCACTTCGCAGAATCGGTTTAGTAGCAAGTGTTAAAAAGAAAAAGCGAGTTCTTTCAGATAAAAACAAAAAAGCACGTTTGGAATTCTGCAAAAAACATGAGCATTGGACCATTGATGATTGGAAGCGAGTTATTTGGTCTGACGAGACAAAAATCAATCGATTCCAATCTGATGGTAAAGAATATTTTTGGAGCAGACCTCATAAGTCCATTCAAAAGCATCATGTAAAACAAACTGTTAAAGACGGCGGAGGTAGCTTGATGATTTGGGGCTGTTTCACATGGTGGCACTTGGGTCCAATAGTAAGAGTTAATGGTGTAATGAAGAAGGAAGACTACCTCCAAATTCTGAAAACCTATTTATCCGATTTCGTTGACCGCAGTGCGTATCCGGAGGACGAAGTCATTTTTCAGCACACGGCCAAAATTATCCAAAAATGGTTGTCTGAGCAAAAATTTCAGGTAATTAAGTGGCCAGCGCAGAGCCCGGATCTTAATCCGATAGAAAATTTGTGATTTATATTAAAAAGGTGATTGGGAAAACATAATAGAGCGCCTACCAATATTGAGGAACTTTGGAACCGTGTGCAGTTAGAGTGGGGAAATATTTCTAGTGAATTTAAAGAGAACTTGGTTGAAAGTATGCCGAGGCGCATTCAGGATTATGGATACCATACTAAAATTGCAACTTTATAATTGCACTAAAGAATCGTGCAAAACTGAGTATTTGGAGTGGCCTTATGTTTTTATATTGAATTTTTTTTTTGATTTTATTGTGTTATTACTCTTCTATATAAATATTTGTATCCTACAATGAATAAAAAATAATAATTTTAAATTACAAATAAATCGTCCTTTAAGTTATTAATTTATAGGACATTTAACCCAAAAATGCTGATTTTGTACTCGGTTTTGCTCGCCAGTGTATGTACTTCACTTTGGTTTTATTCAAAAGGGGGAAAATTTATGTGGGAGGCGAAAAAGTAAATAAATGCTTAAAAGAGTCAAAGTAAATTCTATTTAAATTGTATACTTTTGCTGTTGTTGTTGTCGTTGTTATTTAAAGTTGCAATAAAAATGTTACCAAGGGACGTATGAGTAATTAGATTTTATTAAGTAATTAATTAGCGTTTATCATACACATAGATAGCTATGTATAGATTACGCAACCCATGGTAGTTAATTTTGGCGTAAAAAATGAAAAAGTTTTTTTTTCTTAAAAGTTAACTACATATATAAAAAGGAATAATCTTTCAAAATAATACGTTTTCTTTTAATTTTTAAAGAATTTGAATTTGAATTCTTTAAATGGGCTCCCAAGTCAAATATGTGTTAAAAAATAATATTAAAATTCTCATAATGAGTCAGCATTTTTTGATTATGAGTACTTTTTAGTCTTCAAAGCCTATTTCTTAGCTAAAAAAGTCTATTGCATAATACCAGCCCTGCTGACTGTTACCTAAAATAATAAAATAAAATAAACCAAACCCCTGTTTAATTTTTAGCAAGTTAAGAATCATCTTAAATTTAACAAAAACTGAAAAATTGAATATCGGGTACTGATCGGCTTATTTTGGATTCAAAAAAGTCTTGATGAATACTGTCAAAACTATACCCAACAAGGCTTTGGTTAAATTTTTTTTTTTAAGGATGTACGTGGTTTTGTTTACATCGATTTCCTTTAAAAGGCTAACACGTTTAACGACTAATATTATTAAAACTTTTTGAACAGAATCAATAATAATTTGAAGCATAAACAATCTTAGTTAGTGCTAGGAAATGGTGTTTCATTACGACAAGGCACATGAATACATGTGATTAGTCACTAAACCAAAAATCCATAAATTGGACATGAAACAAATACAATCTTAATAGTACAGAACGGAATAGGACCATGCGAAGGCTCTGCTAGGTGAGGTCAATGGCTGCACTTGTATTTAAATCATAGGTGCGATGCCACTGGAATCATCCTGCTCATACCTTTATTGGTGATTTTGGTGTTTCCGGTTTGAAACTTGGATATTGCGTCTATTTTATGACGAGCTACTTGTTTGCATAAATTATTATAAAGGGTGGTCCAACCACAATGGACGATGTTAATTGTGAGTCACACCTCCATGTCAAGTTTTTTGCCCAACTTAATTTGACATTTCTTTGCTTCAGTGTTTGATGAAGTCAACCATAAAGAGGTACACAATTGAGCAGCTCGCTAAGATTGTTGAAGCCTTTACGAAAATTGCCATTCAAATCGAAATGCATTTCGTGCACTTCGTAATTTGTTTGGTCAGCATAATCGAACAAATGTCGGGAGAAATTGTGCGCAAATTTCAGCATACCGGGTCTGTAGAAAAGTTCGTTCTGCGAAAAACATTGCTGTTGTTCGCGATAGTGTAGCAGAAAAGCCGTCAACCTCGACTGATATTGTTGGACCTGAACTAAATAAAGCCATGTGAAAGAGCAGTAATGGTGGTCCTGAACCTGAACAAAGCATTTCACACGGTCAATCATACCATTCTCTTTGAGAGCATATTTACGTCTGACCTCCCTAACAACATAAAGAGATGGCTAGTAAGCTATTAGCGTCGAAGACAGTTATTCGTGGAGTTTCGAAGCAAAAGTCCAAATCTCGTCGAATTAAACAGGGAGTACCTGGAGGGGAGGTGTACTATCCCCGATTCTGTTTAATTTCTACGTTTTGAAGTTTCCAGTATCACTAGAGGGAGTGGAAATAATATCTTAAGCAGACGATTGTACACTATCCTGGTGACGGGCAAGAATATCGACGACCCCTGCGGCAGCAAAAAAAAGCTATCTAGAGGATCTAATAGATTTTTTCACTCGGAGGCATTTGAGAGTCCAAACGACCAAATCCTCTACCATACTATTCACTGCATGGACGAAGGAAGTAAGGCTGGATCTAAATATAATCGTGAATGGATCAAGAATATCAACAATAAATTACCCCCAAATCCTCGGTGTAACTTTTCATAGCCTCTCGGTCTTCGGCGTATGTCACTGCAATTAGCAATAAAAAGCGAAATAGAAACAAGGTCCTCAAGTCACTTACCAGCACGAGGAAACCTTGGTGGCTACACATAAGGCAATTGGCCGGTTAGTGGTGAATTATACAGCACCCGCGTGGTCACTAGCAGTAAGCCCAACACAGTGGGAAAATCTATAGAGATATTAAAATGTAGCGCTAAGAACCATTACCAGTTGCGTCCATAAGACACCAGAGCAGCACCTTCATGAAGAATCGAAGATCTTTACAGTCAAAGAAAACTACACCCTACTCACGAAGCATCCAAATTATCGGATAACGTACATTAATGCTTCCCCCAGGAATATGAGGGCAGATCTTCAGTGACGAGGCACAATTTCACCTCATTAACAAGCAGAATTGTCGCATTTAGGCAAATGAGAATCCACGAGTGATTATTGAAAAGCCGATGTATTCACAGAGAGCGACTGTTTGGTGCGGATTATGAGATAGTGGCATCATTGAGCCGGAACTTTTCGAAAATAAGGACGGCCAATCAGTTACCGTGAATGGTGTTCGCTATTGCGAAATTGAGGATACGGACCTGGACGATATTTGATTCCAGCCGCCACGATCATGTGATTTATTCCTTCTTTAGCGATATTTAGAAAAAAGGTGTACTTCAATAAGCCAAAAACGATTCAGGAGCTAAAGGATGAGATAATTTGGCACATTAACGATATTTATGGCGTAGAAGATGACAGCGTTAACCTGAATTAAAAACTAAAGCAAATTAAAATTCTACCCTGACAGACGACAGTTTTTTTTATTCAGTAAACAGCTGTTTGTTTGTCAACAATTTTTTTTTTTTTAGAAGAGAGAAAGTATGATTAGCAGCTACTTTGTTGGTGAAAAATCACCATTTATTTTAAGAAAAAGCTGAAATTACTTTTGCAGAAACTGCTCCATAATTCATTTGAATATATTTCATTTCTTTTTTCAATTAAACATTCATTTATAATAGTAAACAATTTGGTTGCTTACACTATGCAACAAGCAAAAATACCAAAAATGATATTAAAAATGTTTTTTTGATGCGCTATGTTCGCCTAGCTTCAAAAAGCAAAACACAATTTATCATAACCCTGTGTGAACAGGCAGACTGTAAGTGAAAATCTGAAGCGTCCTGTAGGATCAAGAAGCTGATTTCGCCTGAGTATGATCGATGGCTGTGTTAATCGGGCACTAGCCGACTATAAAGCATTAGCACAGGATAAGGATTATGGTACAACGATCACTGTCGCAGTTGTGGAGAAGGAAGAGACGATTGAGCACCTCGTATGTGAATACTTGGCGCTTAGGAACCGTCACCGAAAAGTTTTCGGCAAATGGTTTCTATATCAGCTTATCGATATGCTGCATTGGACCAGGTGGTCTCACATATCTCAAGCCGACGCAGTGTGTGCGATGTATTCCCGACCTTGTGTGATTTTTCAAGTGTTTGTGGTAATTCTCAAAATGGTGTCAAAAGACTGTTTCACACTCGTGGTAGCTACAGATGTACTTGTGAACCAATTGATGATTGAAAATTCATTAATTGAGAATTTCAATCTTTTTCTATTGCCTTACTGCCTTCCTTACTTGCCTATCAAAAATGTACGAATATATCAGTTTTCATAAGATAGATGAAAAGAGTTAAAGTAAGTATGCAAAAAAGTAAATACAAAAAAATTACTGATAAAATACTCAAATCAGGGTATAGTCAGAAATCTTGTTCTTAAGCATGGTCTGAACAATTTTGAATAAGTTGTTAAGTATGTATGCTAATAAACCTAAAATTAGCCAATGCTGTTATGAAACAATACGGGAAGTTTTTCATTACAAAAGAAACTTTGCGATACTTGATATTCTAAGAAATATAAAAATTAAGTGGGACTTAATTAAAATGTAATGGAAATTTATCTGATGGTACTAAAGAACAGTGCTACGACATACTGAAAAACAAACCCATTATAAGAAAATATTAAAAAAAAGCTTGTGCTGAATAACTTTAACTAATTCTTTATTCTTTGTTTATTATCACGTTCTTTTTTTATTTTAATATTTTGTTTTTGTTTTTGTAAAAAGTTTTATTTTCATCATTTTATAAAAATCCAAATATAACATAAACACTTTTTTCGGGTAATATTTGGTTTTTGTGTTCCCGTACTTTTTGTACTTTTTTCTCTCTAATTGAGAGAAATTATTGTTTTCTCTCTTTTTACCGAACTTTACCCAGAAAGTAAAGAAACAGATCTACATATTATTGTAAAATAATAAAAATTGATTGAAAAAATTGCAAACAAACTTACCTTAAATTCTTTACTTTCTTTAATACGCAATTGTGCGCGTACAATATCACCATTCTTGGGACGTCCCAGTAGAGCCATTTTATCTTCTTCTGTTAATTCTTCAGGTGCTTTATTTTCAGCCTCCTGTATAAGTCCTGCCAATTCATCGTCTGTGGTGAAGTGTAGAAAGTGTTTTTTTGTTGTGAATTTTGTTTTTGTAATTTTTCATAAAATGTTTTTTTTTTTATAATAAAACAAAATGTATTACAATAAATAAAGTTAAAAAATGTACACAATTTTTTTCATAAAATGTTTTCTTTCTTTTTAAAAAAAAATGAAATAAAATTTACAAAAAAAATTGTTTTATTAAAAACTAAAGCAAATATAAAAATTAAAAAAAAAAACTGTAATAAATAAAAAATTATGCACATAAATAAAGCCAACATACATGTATGCACAACACAAATATACATAAAAAAGCGAAAAAATAAATAAAAGCACACAGACAGGCAAATCAATCAAATATTAAAAAAAGATGCAAATAAAGCCAAACATTTTTGAAGCATAAATAAAAAAAAAATAAAAATAAAAAAAATTCAATTAATAAAAATCGTTTTGAATGGCTTCAGTGCTGTTTGCTGTTGAACAACTGAAAGCATTTTATCTTTTTTTTTTTTCTTTTTTGATATTCCTTTGGTTTGTTTTTGTCCTTTTTTGTCTAAGGAACTTTTTTGTTTTTTTTACTAAAATATTAACTCTGAGAGAACAATCAAGAGATCACAAGATTTCATTTTTTAAAATTTTTATATTTTGTATTTGTATTAAAAATCAAATGAGTTCTGCAGACGTCAATTTGCAAGATTGCAATAATAAAACCGTGTTTAACAGAAGTTTATTGAGGATTAAGGAAAGGTACCTTTCAAGTCCTCATATGGGGCTTTGTAACAGTTTAATAATAATTTTTTTCTTGACTTTCAATTTCTTACTCCCAATTGTTCTCTCAGTGTGTCTCTGTATAGACTACACTGTTATCCTACACCAATGAATATTTATGGAAAAAGTGTGCCAGGGAGTGCTTTATTTTAACCAAGTGCTCAAAAAAAATTTTTCTTTTTTTTGTTTCACCACAAACATTCAAACAAACAGCCTTGTGGTGAAAAAAAAAAAACATTTTTTTTCTTCAATTCAATTTCGTTTGTAAATTTATTATTTTTTATTTTTCAATTTCTTTTATAGATATGCAGAATGTTCGAAGCGAATAAATCCATAAATATATTTTAATTTATTCGTTTTCAAAGTTTTTATAAAAAAATATAAGTATATATTGAAGTGCATATAAAATCCTAGGCTTTGGCTAAGAAAAATAAAATACAGGGTGTTCCAATAAAATGTTTCATTATCAATATCGCAACATATCAACAGTAGACATGAGTCAATCTGTAACTACTTGATAGATGACCAGTAAAAACTACACCATTGAAACGTTATGGGCTTTAACAAAACATTAAAATTCACTTAAAAAAAAAAATGGTGAAAATCTTCTGATCACAGTTACTCTTTCTGGTTTGTCGTGAAGCATTTTTTTCAGACTGCAAACTGGTGGAAAAATATGATGATGTGAAGAACCGAACTCGTGCACGCAGCTTACGAACAACCGAGAATATTTCCGTTACAGAACACAGGGTGGAGAAAAACACGAATTTTTCCACTTATCATTGATCTTAGAAAATGTGGTTTCTAAAAACTATACTATACCATATTTTGCATAAATACTTGAGTCTTAAGATTCAATTAGACGTCAGTTAACATAACGCCATAGTTGCAACACAACCAACCAACTTTATAAGCAAAAATGTATTTGATTAGTGGTGATATACTATAACGTTGGTTGTCTCGACTATGATTACGGTTATGACGTTAAGTTAAGTTACGTCTAATTGAACCTTTAAGGCTTTTAAAGTTCATTTAATATATGAAAACCACACTTAACGATTATTAATAATGTGTCTTTGCTTATTTGGTTTCTGAAGTTCATCAAACTTATACGGAATTTTAGCGATAAATTATCTTAAGCGACGAGGCCAATTTTCACCAGGGAGGCTATGTTTACGGTTATGACGTTAAGTTAAGTCACGTCTAATTGAACCTTTAAGGCTTTTAAAGTTCATTTAATATATGAAAACCACACTTAACGATTATTAATAATGTGAGTCTTTGCTGATTTGGTTTCTGAAATTCATCAAACTTATACGGAATTTTAGCGATAAATTATCTTAAGAGACGAGGCCAATTTTCACCAGGGAGGCTACGTTCAAAAACAGAATTATCGCAATTGGAGCTCGGAAAAATACCAAAATTATTATTAAAAATCGTATCTATTGTCACGGCCATTGAACCTTATTTTTTCGAAAAAGAAGTTGGAGCAACTCTATCGAACGACGATAATGATTTTGTATGGCCAAAATTGCAAGATATTGATATGGAATACATTTATTTCCATTGCACCTTTGCATGAAAAAATTCCTGACCATGTAATTTCTCGAAAAGATTATCATAATTGGGCATCAAGATCTTGTGATTGAACATCGTTAGACTTTTTGTTTTGGGGCTACGTGACAGCCAAAGTCTATACAAAAGGCCTGTAATTGATTTAAGACCTCACAGATAGAATTAGTGAAGTAATAAGAGAAGTACAGCTGTAAGTGTTCAAATTGCAGATGGAAAAAATAATTAAACAATTGAATTCTGAATGAGAGAGTAAAATACGTAAGAACATAGCATTAGATATGGGTTCAGCACTTAACACTCTAAAACAAAGAAATAGTCAAGGTAGTGATCGTAGATCTATATGGCCAGTTATTTCTAGTCGTAGGATACCTGTTCTTCTCACTATGAGTAAATTGGAGTTGAGGCTGACTACGGGCGCTATTATGTGCCATTGTGGTATCCACTCATGCAATGACTCGTTGATGGGCGAATGCCGATATTGATTACTGTAAGCTGAGCTAGGACGAGTTAGAGACGATCGAACATCATCATGTCATTGTGCCAACCTCTATGGCAGAAGCATTGACTCTTGGGTGAATTTACGTAGGGTTGTGTACCGACCGTACTTTTATCCTTCTGTTTGCCAAGAGCCTTGGGAGTCTGAGATCTTCCAGCTTTTTTCTTTAGCTTCCTTTAGCTTTTGTCCTTTTGTTTTTCCTTAACTTTCTCTTTTAGACTTATCGTCCGCACAGGACGATCACAACGGACCATTTGGTCCTCGAGTGTTTGCAGCCATCGGTCCAGTTTGGCCGGATGGTTGCTCGTCCTTAAACTAAGCCAAACCAACAGGCAATATCATCAAACATCATTGTGCTTTATGCCCTAATGTAAAGGTGTGGCAGACAAAATGCGGCATCGTTCAGCATGAAGTCGACTAATAACAGATAATGTCGCTAAAATTCAGCATGACATCGACTAATAACAGACAATGTCGCAAATTTTCAGCAAGAAATCGACTCATAACAGACAATGTCGCTAAATTTTTAGTTTTATTTATTAAGGCGACCTTTATAGTATATCTTGATGAACGCCATAGTAAATCTATATGACAAACGCAAATAATGGTAAAGCATCTATAACTGACTATGAATTATCTTTGGTGTTATAAATGACATTTTAAAATAATTGGCCAAATTCACATAAATGACAGAGTTGATTTTGTCTTGCAGGCCTCCGTTTATTAGTGTGTCCTAATGGGCAATATCATCAAACATCATTGTAATTTAAGCGTTAAAGGGAAGGTGTGGCAGACAAAATCCTGCATTGTTCACTATGTAGTGGACTCATAACAGATAATGTCGCTAAATTTTAGCATGACATCGACTAATAACAGACAGTGTGTTAATTTTCAGCATAAAGTCGTTAGTTTTTTTTAGTAGGGTGACATTCATAGTAAATTATGATGAACGTCATAGTAAATCAATGTAAGAAACGCTGACAACACTAAAGCATCTATAACTGACTATGAATTATCTTTGGTGTTATACATGACTTTTTAAAGTAATAGTCCAAATTTTTACAGATGACAGAAGTTGATTTTGTCATAACAGACGATGTCATCAAAAATAATTGTGCTTTATAAGCTAACGGGGAGGTGTAGCAGACAAAATCCTGTATTATACACTATGTAGTGGACTCATAATAATGTTGCTGAATTTCAACATGAAGTTGACTCATAACAGACAATGTCGCTAAATATCATTTTTCTTTGATATGGTTTTATTCAATGACATTGTCCCGATGATTCATCATTGCAATTTTTCATTGACAATAAATTCATAGAAATATCGACTTGATACTGTTATTGTGACGATGATACAACGATGACAATGACATATTGACAATGTCGTTCAAATTTGATGTTGTACAGGAAAAAATTAAAATTATTAACGAATTTTATTACTTTCAATAGAATATTTTTTTAATGTTTTCCTTAGTAGCGTCTTTAAACATTTAATTTAATTTTTAATATTGTTTACGTTTTCTAACAATTTTTGTTATGTGTGTTTATGTCAATATAATTTTTAATGATTTTGTTTTTCAATCAGAGGCACAAATTACTGCAATATTAATACAAAATTGCAATAAATGTTTACTTTCTTTTTTGGTCATAAACGAACAAATTGATTTGTAACAGAAAGTTTAAATATTTATGGATTTATGTTTTGTTTGTTTCGAAACACAAAATTTACAAACGAAATTCAATTACAGGAACATTAAAAAATACAAACACTGTACAAATATTTACATTACAAAAAATATCAAAACTAAAAATTTTTAACATTAATACATATAAAAAAGTTTTTTAAATACTACTATTTTTTTTTTCAAAAATATGTAATTTTTTTTTTTAAATTTTCAACAACAAAAATTCAAAAAGTAATAGTTTTTATTTTGGATTTGATTTTGGTGTGTAATCAGATCGTCAAACTACTTAAAAAATATTATACAAAACTAATTATTACTTACAAAATGTTTTTGTTTTGTTTTTGTTTAAAATTTTTTAAAAAAGAATTTCAATTTGAATTTGATTTTGATTTTGGCATGAAATACAACAGCATTTTGTTATTTTCGATTTTGTATGGCACACATAGATTATTGTTTTGCGTTTAGTGGCAGAGCAGGGTTTTCGATTTTTTATTTCGTTCATTTTGTACATTTTTAGTTGTTAACCACAGTATTTTTTAGTTATTGTTGTTTTTGGTTTTTATTAAATGACAGAGAGCGCGGCATACACACACACGCACATACGTAATGCGGTGCATACATACAACAATATTGATGAAAAAAAAAAAAAAAACGCAAAAAATAATAAATTTTTAACATATTTTGCGGATCAACATTATGACAGTTCATTTGAAATAATTATGACAGTTTTGTTTATTCATTATATTGTTTTTTTAATTTTTTTTTGTAGTTATTATTATTTGACCCAGACATTTGTATTATTATTATTATTATTTTTTTTTTGTTCAATTTTCCATTTTTATTTTTTAAATAAAATTTTGTTTAATTTAGTCACGTTGTGTTTACAAAAAAAAGTTCATAATTGTTGTTTTAAACGTTTATGTTTTTTTTTGTTTATAAATATTTATACATAAGTACACAGCGAGAAAAAGAGAGAAAGAGAGTAACGTTAATTGTTGGTTATATTACACACACATACACAGGTTTATGTAGGAAAAAAAAGAAAATACATTTCACAGAATTATATACAATAAATACAATAAAATAAATAATTATAGTTGTTCTTCATTTGTATTTGTGAGAGTGAAATGCAAAACATCGTATTCGAGAGAGAAAGAGAGAAAAGAGAGAACGGTAGTATGAGTATTTGGAGAAAAAAGGTGTCTTACGAGTATTTATTGAAATGTTTTGATTGCTATGTTTGGTTGTTTTCATAGATGGTATTCGTAGATGGTATTTTGTCTGTATTAGTAGGTATTACGAGCTGTTTAGTAATTTGCAAGCATTATTATTTATAAAGTACATACTTTAAATGTAGCATATGTTAGGGAGGTTGGTTGTTATTGTAAGAAAAATAAATAGCAGCTGTTATAGTCAAACAAGAAAGAATTTAATAATAAAATGGTAAAGATTTAATTGTTTAATATATTTGTTGTTATAATTGTTTAGTAATAATTGTTATCTTTATACTAAGGAAGTAAATAGTGTTGTACAGGAAGACAGATTTAAATAAAGATAAAAACATGGAAGAAGGAATAAAAACCATGACAAAAATTTCAAGCAATTTCTATATTCTAGGAATCGGAAAAGTGCACAATCTTTATTACACAATTAATTGCTTTTAAAATATGTTTGACAACCTACTATGACTCTGAACATAGTCAATCATAAAGTAGCAAAAGCCTTACTTGCTGGGTAGATTAAATTCAAATAAATATCAAAATGCTTCGAAAGCTACCAAATCTTAAGAGAAAATTGTTAGTATGTTCAGAAAGATAGCCATACAATATATACCAATATAAAATAAAAAATATTCAAACGGAAGATTTACATATCTGCCCATAGCAAAGTACTCATAAGATCCATAGAAAGTGTACAGAGCAAAGTAAAAAGTTGATAAGATTGCCGGATGTCTCTGAAGAAGATGGCGAAACATAAGTTATCTTTGAATATCTTAACAAGAAGACATTGGAGGTAATCGCATGTTCAAGCGAGATCTCGAATTACTTTTTTTTGGGCTATTTGTATTACTTATACGAATTACTTAGTTCACGTGAAACCTTTGTTATTCGCTTTAATGGTTTTTCTTCTCCTTTTATGTGATTTTTATTAATCGTTTTATTATTTGGCGATAAACTGTGTTTTAAGATGAGCAAAAATGGTTAGCGAGGACAAGCACCCTATACATATTAGATATTTCATCGATTTTGTATTAATTCACAGCTTAGTTGAAACTGAATTACTTACAATGTAAGTGATTCGCTTTTCAAATTTTGTATGAGGAATTATGTAATTCGGCTTATAATTAGGGGTTGAATTAAGAATGAGAGAACGTGAACGTAACGTAACTGTGTAGCTAGCCGATAAGCTAGCATAATCAGGTACTACATTAGATCATTGTGAATCAATTAGAAACATAAAAACTAATTTTAAGAGAAATAATTGTAATTCAAAGGAACTTTATCATCCAGGCACAAGTGAGATGTTTCAGGGGTAGTTGAAAACTAACCTGACTTAGCTTATATTGAAGGTGTTAAAAATGTATACAACAGTTATCCTTCCCGATTGTCGAACATGTTGAAATTACTTTAAAAATATTATTACGATTTTGATTTAGTTCTGAATAAGCTTATGATTTTAATTTTGGCTTCAGTAGGATACGATTCGTCATCTCAAATAAACTGGACAGAGAAAAATAGGTGCCAAGTAAAATGAAGAGTAAGCCTGAACACACTTTTTGGTTAGCTTAAGATCTTAATCCCTTTAAGATTGCACTGACAACGCTGTCAGTTTACTAATACTGATCCCACTGTTCATAGAAGGTAGCGTCCAGGAGGACCTACATGTCCGCGCACCGGCCGAAACTAACCATGCAGGCACATGTACAAAATATGAGAGTCTGCAGACATTTCTTATCTTATTTCCTATCTTATCGTCTTATCCTCTTACTCATCCTGACTCTAGCTCTGGGTGCCAGAGTGACTCCTCACCCAGATAATCTCCAGATCTGAATATTTTGCCATCTCGTTTAGAGATCTCGGAATTCACATGCCGGGACCTCCACTTCTTACACAGCAGTGGACAAATTTACCAAGTAAATATCTAAATTAAAAAAATCAAATCAATATGAGCTACATATTGATCTCGGAGAGTGGGTCAGGGCCTTGTGTAGAGCCGGAGGTAGTTGAAGAATAGAGCGACGACTGACACAGGTGTAGGGGCGAGAGTCTGTGGACACTAATACAAAGATATCTCTACTTGTGGGCTAAAATTCTCCCACGGTGGAAGAGAGTTATCCGAGATGGGCATATAACAATACTATATTTTCGAATAGTCAGTCTTTACTGATAGCATTGGATTCATGTTAATTGAAATCGCAGCTGGCTGGGAAGTGCATTGAATATCTTGAACAACTCGGTGAGGTGACGAAACGTGCGCTTTGCTGGGTCTCTGTTCATTCATCGCTTATAATAAAATTTCCACAGACTGGCAAGAGCAGTGTGTGCAGCAGACTTAATTGGTATTGAGCCCATGTATGAGATTAAGTGGACAACAGTCAGGTTGATGGTGAGCTGGTAAGAACCCTATCTGAGGTTCGCACATTGGGAGAGTGTCCAAAGACTGTAACAAGACAAGTGGTGAGTAAGATCATTCTTCTATGCAGAAGGGTTATATAAATTACAGAGGGCGAATATTTGTAGGACCGCGATTTTCTATCGGGACACTACTACCTGAGATATCATCTGTATAGGTTACGTCTCCTGGATAAGATGGAAGGACGACTCTGTCTGGAGTAGGATGAAACCACAGTTGCACAATTGAGCCGATTAGAACCAGATTGTACGTTTTTAACCGAGATCAATTGGATCCGGGGAAGGAAAAATTTGTTACTCTAAAGGATTTACTCGACTTTATTAGGAGATGGCAGGGTGTAGTAGTTAAACCTTAGGTATACAATACAAGTAGCAGAGGTTCGAACCTCAGCAGAGGACATAACAAAAAAGAAAATTTCATTGCGGTTCCGATTGTTTAATAAAGAGGCTTTAATATTCACACAGACAAATCCATCTAAAGAAGCCTCTCTGGAAGCGGGCAAGCTGGAATGTCAGTCCACCACTGGCGCTGATGACAAACATTAGACGAATGATCAGGGGAAATCACCACCTACTGGGAAAAAACTATAATGCTAAGTAAGGATCACAACCACCACTTAGCAAGGATCTTTACCACTGCACACAATCATATGGAGGCGAGTTACAGTAGATTAATCATATACTTAGCTTGAATGTCAACTTGATTACTGAAAGTGAAACAAAGCAATTGATACTTTGTGAAGAGCCAATATGCTTCCTAGAGGAGTGACGGAGAAAAAAAATATTCGGAGATCGGAGAAGTTGTTGTTTGAACATTTCTTTCGGTCTGTCCTTTGGTATATGAGAAACAATTGAGTGGGATAGTAGCGTTGGACGATTGTGGTTAACTGGACATTATCTGCTGGCGGAGTCACAGTGATAATTTTGATCTTTCCTTACTAGAGTAGGACACAAAAGATGTTTTGTTTCGAAAAGTCTGCCTACTGGCGGCTAGTGGTAATAACTAATAATATATTTAAAATTAAATAATTATCAGATTTATAAATAGCATGTTCGTTCTTAAGGTTGTAGCACTAAGGTTACCATGTATTAGTAAAAGAATATAATAGAAGTAGCATAGTAAATAGTTAAATAGTAAAGAAATCCTATGCAGTATAAAATATAAAATAATATTATTTCGAAAATTCGAATAGGAAAGTTAAAGAGCACAAAATGCTATTTACTTAAAATTGAAAGCTATTCTCAAAACAACAAAGAGTACGAAATGCTATTCTGAAATATGTTTGTAAAAATATGATATCAACTACGATTATTGAAAAATAGTAAAAATAAAAAAATAAATAAAAAAATAGTATCTGTAGCAATAGCACTTAAAACTTTTTAAAAATTTGTCAATTATTTTCCAGGGGAAGTAAAAATGTAAGTATTCATGTAGAAGAAAAAGTAATACTTTTAAATGAGCTCTAAAACGCAGTTGAAATTTATATAGTAAAGCTATAAGTAAAAGTAGCACTTGTAATAGTAACTTTTTTTTAAATAATAAATATGAAATACTAAGGGATATCATCAGTAGTAAATATAAAGAAAAAAATATGTAGCATTTGTAGTATTTAATAGTTTTCATAGAATTTTATATAAAAAGATATATTTATTGATACAAATAGCAGAAAAATAGCATTAGTAGTAGTAGGAGAATTGTTAATATTTTGTAAGTCAAAAGTAAAGTTATAAGGAAGAGTAGCACTTTAAGCAGTTTTAGTGATCATAAAGCAATAATCGTTTGGGGTAAGTAGTAAAAATAGTACAATTAGTAGTAAGATCAGTAGCATAAATTTTTTTCTATAAAAACCAACAACAAATAGCGTTACGAAGCTGTATGCTGTTTTGCTCATTTTAAAAGAAAATTAACGTTACGAATACATTCTTAAGTTAGATTTTTTTGAAAATAATGTTTGTATGTGTGTAATAACGAATTCGCTCAAATAAATGCATTATTAGTGTTGAAGCGTAGTAAATTAAATGTTATTGCTGTTGTTATTGTTGTCTTTGCTGTTGTTTATATTGTTGATATGCGCTACGCCACTATCAGGTGGCCCAATACGCAGTAGCAATAAAAATTGTTTGGTTTTAGCCATAAAAACAACATTTGCATGTCATAATGATGCCATTTAACGTAATGATTTATCGTTGTCAGCCGGATATTTTGATACTGCATAGCTGCTGTTGTGTGTTGTTAAACAAACGCACGTATTGTTGTTGACAAGCTCCTTTCTGGTTTAATGCTATGCTGGATGGTGTCTGGTAAAGGTGGTGGTGGTGATGGTGGTAATGGCTCTAAACAAGCTCATATGTGTTGCATAGTTTTAGGGGCGGGTAAAAGGATAATAAATAAAATATATCCGAAAACGTTCCATAATTTGTATATTTTTATTTTTTCTTTTTCAGTTTTTTGTTTTTTTTTTGTTTTTTTTTTAATAAATTTCAGTTGAAAAATTAAATTTTAATTAAGAAACAATTCGAATTTATTTAAAGAATTTTTAAAATTAAATTAATTCATAATTGTTATGTATGCAGTAAGGGAACTTTTTCAGTTTGTTTCAAGCAAAAATTAATAATTCTTAATAATTCTACTTCTTCTTCTTCTTAATAAAGGAGGTTAATAATTAAAAAAAAAATGTTGCAAAAAAGCGCAAGGAATTTTAGTACATTTTTAAGTGCTTTTTTCAAAAATAATACAAAAAAAAATATTTACAAAAAAAACAAAACCCATAATATATTAGAAAAATCAAAACCCAAAACCAAAATAGCAATAAATAATAAAAAATACGAATTAAATAACAAAAACAAAATATTTAAAAAATATTTTCAAAAAAACTTAAGCTTTTTTAGTTTTTCTTCAAAAAGTAAATTGTTTGTTAAGTGCGTTGCTTTTTCTATTATTTTTTTTCTTAATTTTATTTATTTTTTGTGATGAAAACTCACTACGTTTGCCTGTGAAAATATTGCAGAAAAAAAATTAAAAAAACACCAAAAATAAGTTGATTAATTTTTTAATTGCTTTGATGACATAAATTTTTTTAAATACATTCTACAAAAATATTACATAAATTGTTTTAAGAGCAAGAGAAGTGTACAAATTTGTTATATACAAAAATACAAATAATTTTTTTTTTTTTTTGGAAAGAGTGTACGACGTACTGTAGTCAAAAAATAAAAAAAAATTATTTACAATACAATTGTACTACTGGTGAAATAATAACAAAAAAAGTGTTTTACTGTTAAGGGGACCAGCAGGGTTAATAGATTTAAAGGTTAGTTTTTTATTAGTAAAGTTTTAAGTGATTAATATATGAGTTTATTGAGAAACAAATTTATGAAAAATAGATTTTAAAATTTGTTTCTTAAAAAAAGATGATTTTTTATGATAAAAGAAGACAATTGTAATAAATGAACTTAATATTTTTTTAGGGTATTATTTTTTAAAAAATTTTCCTATTTACGAATTAAAAACAAAATATTTTAATAACTTTCTGAACATTCTTACTTCCCCAACTATTTCCTTTGAGAGAGAAACAAACATAAACCACCATAAGGAACTACGTTGCAAAGTATGAACTTCTTAATGAACAATAATGAACAATAAGGAGACATTTATTCTTCGTTGAATATAGATTCCAGGTTAATATATAAGGCAGTTAAGCCTCTTTGAAAAAGCCTCTCCGAACCATTTAACATCAAACGAGGTTTCAGGCAGAGTGATAGATTAGCGTGTGATTTTGTAATTAATTTATTAGAAAAGATCTTGAGCAATGCAACTGTTAATAAAAGGGGCCCAATCTAAACCAGCGAATTATGCTACTCGCATATCAATATCATTGTATGGGCAATGCGACATGTAAATGCTGCTTTTGCAAATATTAAAAAAGATTCGGTGAAAGTGGGTGTGGCAGTGAACGAAGATAAAACCAAGTTGCTGGTTTCAATGAACAGAGATTTCATAAAATATGATTATTTTGGTCTCAGCAAGCAGTTTAGGAACAAAGCTCGCTCAACACACAAAAATAACACGGTACAAGACACTGCTCCCACCCGTGTTGTTATTTGGCGCAGAAGCTTGGGTACTTGTGCAAACAGATGAAGCTGTTCTTGGAGTCTTCGAAATAAAAAGTCTTTGTAAAATGATATGTATCTGGTAATTAAATTGGATGTTAATCCAATATTACAGTCTGCGAAGTACTACCTTCTTTAGTCTCTGCTCATTTTCTTCGCACATTACTGTCGTACATGATCCACTTCTCATCTCCCGTAATTATTTGCTTAAGCAATGTTTCGATTTCATTCCGTTTTAGCAAATTTCACTATTAATTCATGTGGCCCCCACACATTGAGCTCTTTTGTGTATCTAGTTTTATACAATTGATTGAGAACTGTTTGATGATGAATGCTTGGTTCCCTAGCAACGTCTATGCTACTTCATGCAACTGGTAAAACTATAAAACTATAAATTAACGAGATTAAGGCCAAGTAATTCATTTAAAACGGCCAGAAAAGGTGTTATGTTATATTATACCAATGCCGAATCACACATATTTTTAATGAATCGGCAGAAACTGAGAGAGCTTAGCTAAGATATTTTGTTGCATCCACCATATAGTTCGGAACTTGCAACATTAGATTATCATTTGTTTCATCTCTGCAGAACTCTCTTAATGATGGTAATTTAAGTTCTTTAAGGCTTGTAAAACGCAATTGGATCAGCTTTTCGCTCAGAATAATAGATTGGCTTTACCACCATTCAAAACGGCACATATTTGGTTAAAAAACTCTTTTCAAATAAAATGTAAGAAAATTGTGTTTAATTTTTGGTCAAATATTTAATCTAAATTTTTCGAACACCCAATATTTGGAAGCAGTATTTAAAAAAAACAAAAAAATTAATTTTTTGAGGACTATATTGAGAAATAAATAGCTTTTTGTCTGAAAGCTAAATAATTTCATCCAATAGCCTTTGAACTCTAGACCTGCCTTTCAGATTTAAAGATTTAAAACAATTGGGAATTAATTAATAAAGTGACCATTCAGATTAGAGAACAATTTTATATAATTTTTCAAATTTTATTTAAAATTTAAATGGTTCTTCGAACGGTTTAAAAATGGTCCTTCGAACAATTTTAATTTTTGCCAAATTGAAAAAAAATTTATTTGAAATAGTCTTCTTTTATATAAATATATGATAAATGTAATTAAGAAATTTGTTTTTTGAAAAGTGTGATAATTTTGAAAAATTTTGTAAAATTATTAATATTTTTTTTCTTTAAATTTTTCAAAAAAATTATCAAAATTTTTTTTATAGGTAAACATCAATACGAATACATAGAAAATTTAAAATTCAAACATAAATAATATTTTTAGATAGGAACTATGTATATAGAAAATATAAAGTTTCCTTTGTAAAAGGGCCAGTACAAGTAAAGAAACCAGTAGTATTACAAATAAAATACATATTGACTAGAAGACAGTAATGATAAGAGAACATTAGAAGTAAAATATTTTTTTAGAATTTTTAGAATTTTTTTGTATTAAAACAAAGAACAAAATTGTAAAAATTTTAGAAAAAAATTTATTAAAAAAATTTAATTGTTTAAGCAAATAGACCAGTACACTTTTAAAAATAAAGTAAACAAGTATGAGGATAATTATTTTTTTTTAATTTTAATATCTTCTTTCGGTAAATTCAATATTAATTTATTGAAAAAACAAAATTAAATTTTAATAAAAGAAAATAAAAAAGACATTTAATTTGTTTGTAAGAAGGACTAGAGAAACATTTAAATTTTTATAAGTATAAAAATAAAGAAAAAACATATTTATAAAAGGACAACACTGTTGTTTTAATAAAAAATTAATTCATTTTAGACCAGTATAACAGTATAACACACTTAAACAAAATTAATACATTTAGAGAAATAGTTAAGAGAAATAGAGACAGACAGAGACAAAAAGACAGCGTAAGTAGCACAGTAGAGCAGAGTATAACACAAACTATTAGAATTTTTGAGTTAAATATTTAATTAATTAATTAAATTGCTTTTATTTATTTAAATTTACGCTTTGATTTAATTTTTTTTTTTTTTTTTTTACAAATAAAACAAGACGAAAATAGTTATTTTACATTGATGTTTACGTACCCAAAAATTTGTTAAAAAATACAAATGCATCCTTTTTATTAGATTTATTATCTGTTGAAGGATAAATAAATAAAAAAAAGATTGGGAATATTTTTAAGGTATTTGTTTAAGGATTTTCGTTTGTTTTTTTTTTTTTTTTTTTGAGAGCATTTATTTAGTAATAAAAAATATATGAAATTTAGTAAATTAAAATGAATGATTGAAAGGTAAAAGATTAAGAAAATGATCTTTATTTGATTCAGGAGTGGGTATTTCTTACTTTATTTTACAAAATTTTTAAAAACCACAAAATACAAAAAGATTTTCTTTTATTCTAAATAAGAGTTTAATTTATAGGGATTAAAAGGTATTTGAATTTAAATTACTTTTCTTGTCAAACCGTGAATAAAAAACGAATGATAAAATGACGAGAAAGTAATCGTGATATGTATTAGTTTTATGCAGAGGGGCCTTAATATTTGCAGATGCAGGGTGATGTTTTTCTTTTATTGAATTTATGAAAGAATCATACCGTAAATCTATTGTATACACTGAGAAAAATTTGACTAATTTTTTTTTACAACTAATTTAATTGAATATAAAATTTCGTAAAGGTCACATGTCCGAATATTTAAAGTTTGCAGGAAACGAAAAAATCGAATTATTTTGTAATGAAGTATAAAAGTTCAAAAAATCTTATACGGATTATATTTTGGGGCAAATTTGTAACCGAAAATTACAAAAATATTTGGATATTGACCATATTATATATGATTGCTTATAAAGGGTCCGCCATCTAACGTTTTTTTTTCAAATAGTGCTTGTTTCGTAAATTGTAACACTTAGCTCATATCTGATTTGACAGATAATTAGTTTTATCCTTCCGCTGAACGAATATGGTTGTATACGCTTGAACAACACTGGAAATCTGGGCCTGCAATCGACTTACAGAAGATGCCGATTTTGCCAAAAAAAATCATCTTTTCAGATGAAGCTCATTTTGATACTGGCTGGTATGTAAACAAGCAAAATTGTCGCATTTGGGGCACAGAAAACCCGCACGCGTGATTAGATTGAGGATGGTAATAAGCGGTGCTGCACAGCAAGGTTCCGGATCGATATAGGGTGTCATGGAACTCTTTCCAGCCAATACATCTGCTATTTCATTACCATTCATTTTAACAAGAGTTGCTAAAAGTTTCGTGAAATGTAACAAGACCAACTGTATCGCTATTTTTTTAATATCGTACTGTATTGACTTACACGAGGGGAACACTAGTGTCAATAAGTAAAATTTGGCATGAACATAATAAAGTTTGACATTTTTTAGCATAAACGTACTCACAACATTTTGACATACAAGTACTATTTGTTTTGTTTACAGGGAGTTAAGAAAATCAATTTGGCCAAAGGAAAGATGGAAATTTCAAGAGAAGGTTTTCGTTGGATTATTTTTCACAACATTCGACGTGGTTTACCTCAACAAGAATGTGTCGATGAGCTCAGTTCTGTGTATGGCGATAAAGCACCATCAAAAACCACTATCTATCGCTGGTATAGTGAATTTAATCGTGATTCGCGTAGTTCGGTTGCCAACGAATTCCGTGAAGATTGTCAAAAATTGGTTGTTGTGTTACAAAACATGAATGCAGTGCGTGAACTGATAGTCCATGATCGTCATGTGACATAATTTGGGATAAAGACATTAGTTCCGCTTCAATACATACGATTTTACATGAATGACGTGAAGACTTTAAATGACGTGTGTAAAATCGTGTCAGGAAACGAATCATAGATATAATTATGCATATGAGACGGAAACAAAACAGTAATCAGCAGTGTTGATACTCCAAAACGAGCTAAATCCAACTGATTTATTATCTATATCCTAACACACGCCTATACTATAAGCAGTCCTATTGAGACTGCGATTCACTTGTGTAGGTATATATAAAATGATCTTGAGCACAGGGTATATGCATTGGAGGACTTTATGGATATTTTTTCTGTGTCACTCCCCTAGGGAGAACATGGGCATTTCACAAAGCATCAAGCTGATTTATCAAGCTAAGCAGATGATTAATCTACTGTAGGTCCCCGCCATATGATTGTTTTGTGTGAAGATCATTGCTTATTGGTGATAGTGATCTTTATTTTAGCATTCTAATCGTCAAGTCATGGCGGTTCTTCTTTATTTTTTTTATAGGGGGGAAGTTGAAGCCTTTTTATTAAACACTCTAACTAAGGGCTCGAACCTGGGTCGCTTGTGTTGTTATTCGTGTGCTCTAATCACTACACCTGGATATAGAGGGGATTTTTAACAATGTGACTCCAGAGCAGATTTCGGCAAAGAGCTACTCTTCCGTTCTTTTTCACACGTACGTATTCACACGCATAGGCAAAAAATAAACAAAGAGAAGTAAAGAGAAAACAAGTGGTAAAAGACAGTGCAAAATGGCCTGAGTGAAAGACTTTCAATTACTACCACAATTGTAAAATGCATTAATGTATTTGCCGAACGCTGTTTCAGAGGCAATTAAGTCGGCTCTGAATGTACATTAGTTCATGTTCAGATTCATATAAAGACTCTTGACCTACAGGGTCATTGTTTATCACTGTTCCTGTGGAATTTGGTCATTATTCCATTGCAATTTGTCACTTTGCTCGTGAAGCTTGACTTTTAGTTTAAGGCTGTAGTGTGTGCGTATGCCTTTGCTGTGTCGGTTAATTATATTGATATAACTTCACCTTCAGATGTCTCTGGGAATTCTTAGTCGATGGAGCACTGAAAGAGGCCTAAGACGAAATTGGTATTGGGTATATCTCCGTGTCGCGCCTGCCCGGGGTGGAACTGGAGCTGTCGGATAACATGCAGAATTTGTGTATCGTGCTGAACTCTAAGCACGGGCTAGCAAAGGCTATTATTGCGTTGTACATGTGATCGATTCATTTATTGTATTTTGCTTTCTCACTACTCTATGCAGCATATCGGCTATCCACAAAGCATCCATTGCCTTGTTGCAGTTTCATTCATCAACTTCATATTCAATCTAAGTGGATGATTAGTTTACAGCAGCTCGCCTCTATATGATTGTCTAGTGGTGAATTTCCTTGATGGTAGTGCTCCATACTTAGCATTGTAATTTCTCTCCTAGTAGGTGGTATTTTCTCCTGATCATCATCGCTGGAAGTAAGTTAATTGGAGGGAGGTTGAAGACCGCAATTAAATTTTTTCGTCATGTCTTCCGTTGGAGATGCGAACCTGGGCCTCTGGTGTAGTATGCGTGTACTCTGACTACCACACAACGCCACCACCGATTTAATTTGTGGTGTCATGTTATATAACGCCGTAACCGATTATTTAAATTTTGGCGTTTAGGCTATGATTACGGTTATCGTTTTAAGGTAAGGCATGTCTAATTGAACCTTTAGCTCAATGCTAATTATAAATTTGAGGAAATGGTCTTTAGAAATTTTATTATTCGGATGGAGTAAAGAAACTAGAAAAACGTTAGAGTTATCCAGCTAAGAAGAAACTATGTTATAAAATAACTTTTTTTGCGGAGATTTAATTTTTATCTAAGAAGTTGCGATATTATCAATTTTATCGCCCTCCCTACGAACTATCAATCACTCTTTGATCGTAGCATATTATTTTTAGAATTCTTATCGATCTTTGCTGGCGTGGTGAACTTACTTGAGAGACCGTCAGGTGTACTCGTATGACCACACTAGTACTCAGTTAACTATGTTTTAGCCACCATAAAATCAATGGTAAGGGGTGCCCACATTATTTGCCAAGTGTGTTTCTTTAGTTTTTTCTATTTTCTTTAAAATTAATGGGATCATTTGCCTGCTTTCTATCACTGGTGGTCAAAAACAGATTAATAGGTGTAGTTTGTTCAAAAACCGACAGCAAGTAAGTAATAGAAAATAGTTAAAAAGGGTAGTGTTGTATTTGAAATTATTAAGGCTGTTCCATTATATCTATGTATGAGTCAATTTTTGTTTGTAAAGTTTGGATCGTAACACCTTCCAGAAATATTCTCTGTAGCAAACAAATACATTGTCGAAAATTATAGGCAGATTGTGTTAGGGGAAGGCGGGACAAGCTGTCAAAATTTTGTTTCATAATAATTTAACAATGCGGCATGCCTTCCCCTGATGCAGCTGGCCTTAAATTCTCCACTATGCATATTTTTGCTACAGAGAACATTTTTGGAGGGGCTGCTGACCGAAACTTAAAAAAAAAAAAATAAAATAAAAAATGACTCATACATATATGGCACATCCCATTAAGGGCGGATGCGGCATGCTTTCCTTTGATGTAATCTGCCTAAATATTTTTCATAATGCGGATAATTCTAGGGCGGAGTTACAGTATAAACATTGTTCTAGAATAGGTTAAATTCAACTACTCTACTCAAATAATTCATAAATCTATAATAAAATAATTCTAGGAGCCAATAAATAAATTTTTCTCAGTGTATAAAAAAATTGATGTAAAGTTCAAACTAAAGTAACTACCAAACACTCATGGTTATATACAGTAAAGCTGGTAAATAAAAGTAATTTCTTAACATTATGCAGCTTCTTTTAGCTGAATATGCAAATCATGCGGTTTAGATTGCTAATCAGATGGCAAATCTAAAATTCTTATAATTTATACGGAGCGATACATATTAAAAACAGCTTCAGCTTTTTACAAGTTCTCTGCAAAACCTCTCATGAAAAATGAGTGAACGAATGAATAAATGAATAAATGAAAAAGAATGATTGAAGAAATGAGGCGAGCGATTAGGAAATGCATTTAATAAGATATTGTGGTAAAAGAACGGTGAGATAAGGTATTGAATTGTTGGGTTTGCAGACAGTAGAGTGTGCTTGTATTAATTTCATGTTATTGGTTACTTAAAACTATTTAAACCATATATTTTTGAGATTATTTACTGGAAAGCTATTACTGCTAGTACTTGAGCTTAACGAAATTTGACTACATTGAGAGGATCTATAGACACCTTAATGGTTACATAGGTCCCCTTGAAATCTACTAAGAAACAAGTGAAAAAAAAAACATAAACTTAAAGGCCGTTGAATAAAATAAAGAAAAAACTAAAAAATTATAAACAAAATAGTCTGAAGGAGTAGGTAGACATGTTATGTTTAGTGTAAGTTTACATTTTCTAGACAGGGTGGTTGGGTTGTTTAATAGAAATACATTTAATTTAATTTAATTTTTTTTTTTTGAGAGAGAGTTTTTACAAACACACACATACACACACATAATTGTTACACAAATTTTATATAATAAAATACTATCTAATAGAAAAAAATAAAACGAATAAATAAAATTTTTTAGAAATTAAAAATTTTTCTTTTCAATAAATAAATAAAAAAAAAAACATTACGACGAATACCACGACGCATACAAAGCTAGACACGTAATTGGGCCCAAACGATTTTTTTTTTTTTTTTATACTAAAAACTGAGAAGACGGCTATTTTTCTTTTTTTGGTTCAATCATTTTAATTTTTTATATAGTATTGCTAAGGTTTTTTTTTTTACTAATTTAATTGTTGTTGTTTTGTAGTGAAACTTGATGTGAAATGTGTTAGAAAACTAAAACTAATTTGTTGTTTTGAAAAAATTCTAAAATATTTTTTTAAATATTTTTTTTTTTTTTTTTGAATACCACACATGTCTAAAAACGAAAGTAAATGGAAAACTATTTAATTAATTAAAAAGCAAAATACAAAATTACAACAAAAAAATTTAAAAAAAAGAAATCTAAAATATTAAAAAATATTACTATTTTCTAAATAAATTCCTCAAAGCACAGGAAAATTTTAATAAAAAAAATAATTTATTAAAGAACTAAATAGAATACATTCATACCTCGATTTACAGGTACTTTTTTAAACAGATTTTAAAATTTCAAAAACATAACCTGTTAAGTGCGGAATACATTTTTAGTATAATGCGTTTAAAATATTAAGGCAAATTTCCATGACGAAAAATGTCGTCACAACGAGTGCTGTAGTACTAAGTGTATGACAAAAAGTTTCCTCAATTCCACTTAATAGGTTAACCACCATAGGAAATATTTTCTGTAATTTTTTATTTTATTTTGCCACATACAATGTAAATCAAGGCATGAGTGTAATTTAATTAAAAAAAAAAAAAAAAAACACAAATTCCATTTAGTTGCACTTTTTTGCTCACTATTTTTTCTTATTTTAACGATTCTGAGCAAATTATAATTGAAATTTTGAAAATTTAATGGATATTGTTTGTTACTTTTCAAGAGACATTGTGCTAATAATTATCGGTTTGGTGCGATCAAGCCTGACTGTGTATCATGCCATAGTTCTCTAATTCTCTAATTAGTTACTTATGTTAGGGTTAAGAGCTACGAGATCAATAGTTAAGTCCCTTGCAAGGAAGGCTTGAGAAAACTATGAGACCTCTACAGAAAAGCAGATGGTTTTTTTCTTATTTCTTAAAGAAGTAGGCGGCACAAAGAGTGGGTTAAAGTAGCTCTCATTTGCTTACTGCCTTACAGAAAATTAGCTGGCATGTTAAGACAAACGGGTGAGCACGTGTTACGTACTTTTGTCAAAGCAATTTGAATGCCAAAACATAGGAAAACGATGAAGTATCTTCAGGGTAAAAGTTCAGCTTTTCATCTGCTCAGAGAGTTAACTCTGGTAACCTGAACAATGAAGGAACGGATATTTTACTTTTCTCTTCAGTAATTGGGTATGGCTGATCGGAAATTAAACATAACGGCAGTGGTTTTAACTGTAATTGTTCTTCTGTATTGTATTGCGGGTAGCGTGGTTTACTGGTAAGAGTGCTCGCATACAACGTACGTTCAATTGCGGTTTAGAGTTTTCAATTTGAAGACTTAAATCCTATTCAGACAAATCCATCTAAATGTAGCCCCCTAGACATTCCAGTTTTACCTCTGGCGATGATTGCAAACATTACATAAATGATCAGAAGGAAAATGCCTCCAACCTTGGATATTCGCCTGACTGGTGCCACGGGAGTCAGAAGCCCCAGGGACATTGGTCTCTGCTCTCTACTCTCTGAGTAGGCCCTTTTGTGGATATATCGTGGTGGCTGTAGTTTTAAGCCTAAAACGCAGGAGGAGCGTGTGCTCGGTGTGGTGTTGCATCTCCTCAACCGGTTGCTGTAGCCCATATCATGGCAGGACTTTAGATGGTCTCCAACACTTCACTAAAGTGTGAAGATTAGCGTCCTAATAACGCACCTTTGAAATTGATGCTCACTTGTGAATATCACAAGTGGCACCGTGGGTGCTGCCAGCGCGGCTATACTTAAGTATACCACTGACTTACTTACCACTTAGCAAGGATTTTCATTACTACACAATTACATGATTAACACGATCCGAACTGAATAATAAAATTTAAATAAGGCAGTGAATTGGGGTGGCGTGGTGTAGTGGCTTGAGCGCAGCATAGCAACACAAACGACCCAGGTTCGAGTCCCAGCAGAGGACATGATGAAAATTTAATTGTGGTTTTAAATGTTTAATAAAGAGAGAAGAAGCCACCCTGGCCTTCCCGCATACATCTGGCGATGGTGACAAGCATCAGACGAATGACGCCACCAATTGGGAAAAAATTACAATGCTAAAGTAAAAATCACCACTAATTAGAAGAGTGACGGAGAGAAAAAGGCAATGTATACTTTGTGGAATGGATGTATGCTTTTAGATGATTTTGATACCCATATAGCTTGCACCTATAAAATTGTGCAAACCCAAAAACGTTTTGAAATTGACATCTCAGGTTACACAGTTGCTAAAAATAGTGCTCGCGTAAAAAGTTACATGGATTTGAAAATGAGTAAAATATCTGAAGAAAAAACGACGCAAAAGCAAGCCCAACATGATTAATTGTGCGATAAAGAATCAAACGTAGTTTGTTCAATTCCATTCAGATAGCGTACGCACTATATGGTATTTCCTGTCGGAGAATTTAAAGCTTAAAAATTCGATTTATCCAATTACCATCAGCAAAACGCTGCTTAAACGTAACGAAATCGAAGCGTTTTTGAAGCGGATTATAATGGACTTAGAAAAATGGATTAGATGCGAGAACCTCAAAAGAAAAAACTATGAACAACTAATAGACCGTAATAGTCGGAATATATCTAGATTGCTGGCAATAAAAACTGGACATTAGTTGCTAGATGCTCACATAGGCTTGAATTGAACTCCTCCTCTACGTTTATTGTCACAGTTGCATTAACAGGGAAAAGGAGGAAACAGTAGTTCATATTCTCTGCAACAGAAACAGATTCCTTGGTAACTACATAACGTACAATCTGGTTATCTTGGTCTCACTATATCTCATACCGCATTGTTATATCGGGTGAGCCATTTAAAAGTTTCAATTTAAAAATGCAATAAAACAAAAGCAGTTCGAAATTTTGCCAAATTTATTTGTTCGTTGTGAAGTACAATTGTATCGGTTAGAAATGAAACACATTTATATGACTGCCGCCTGGCCATAGAGTACAACATTCGATCGGTCCAATTTTCGAGAACTTTTTCGAGTGTATGGGACCGTATCTCGGCAACGGAATCATGAATGCTCAATTGTCCCTGGTTAGTCGACATAACACTTGACCTTAACGGCGCCCCACAGAAAATAGTCCAACGGTGTCAAATCGAGGCTGCATGGCGGCCAAATGACATCACAATTTCGGCTAATTAAACGGCCATCAAACGTTTGACGCAATATCATGGTGCAATAGGTGCCTCCATGGACCGTACCAAACAGTCACTCGTAATGGGTGCATTAGCTTCTGTAAGACCACGTTTGGGTTTTCTGAGCCTCAGAGATATAAATGAGTTTCATCCGAAAAGATGATTTTTTTCATATTTTTTTCGGATTTTCATTTTCCAATTTTTTTACAATTTTGTGACAGAATAGAATTTGTGACATAAGTATTGCCAGCTTCGAAATAATCGCTGGTTAAAATTTAAACCGATTGATGGCACACCATATACATAACGATATATCTGACGAGCGAAATTCGACTTTACTTAATTGTATGCGAGTAGTGGACAACCACGGGATTCAAGCCATATTGACATGGAGCTCTGAACCTTTTTTTTAATCCTAAGACTCAAAAAGCTATTTTAAGAATTGAAATTTAAAACGATTCATGAGATAAAGATTTTAAAGTTGAAGGAGCTCAGTTAATTACAAATAGTGCTTAAGAAGTACTTGAAGTTTTATAAAAATCATTGGGACAATTGCTTTATATTTTAGAGGAGATTGAGTAATGTATGATTCAACGAATTGTTCCGAAAATAAAAATGCCTAAAAAGAAAATACGCCACATTATCGCCTTTGGGACTGTATTGTTGGATTTTTGTCTATTGGTTTGTGTCAAGGTAAATAATGTGTTACCCTGGTATTGCCATACTGATTTGTGTATTTGATGTCATTGCCAATTCGACCATCTTTGGGTAACATAATCTTACATGTTTACAATTAACGGATATAAAAAAGAGGATATGAGAGCTTTTGAGACATTTCCGGAACTTTTCTGACTGTGGGCAGATTTAGGTGCGTAAGGAGGCTGCTTTGCCTACGTCTATATAGTTATCGTTTTGTAGTTATAAAATAAAGTTATAAAATAAAGGCGTAAATAAAAGTTACTATAAAGATAAAGTGAGAAAATAAAAATTGTAAAACAACAACAGTGTGGTGTTTATTTATTTTACGCAATTTTAAAAAAATCAAGCGTTTTAAAAAAGGTTAAAACGTAGCAGTATGTTTGAGCGTATAGATTACCCATGTTATGGTTACTGCAGGAGCTGTCAGGATGAGTGGGAAGAGGAATATACAACACCGGTGCAACACCTTTTTTATAAGTGTCTCGCTCTACGGCAGCTTAGACTAAGACATCTAGGTGTATATCTGTTCCATGATCTAAGCCGGCACAGTGATATATCCCCGACCAGGATTGGATATCGCGAGGATAAAATTATTTGCACATTCAGGTTTAGCTAGAGCTTAATTCGATCTTTTTTGTCTATAACTTTGGGTCGTTGTGCGTCATAGTGTACTTGCCAACTGCGGGCAACCCCGGTAACCTAACCTCACTGACAAGCCTGTATTAGATCGTTGGGCATTGCGTAAACATTTGTCTATTGATATACCTAAATAAGTTAACATGAAGAGTAATGTTAACTTAACTTTTCAACAAAAAATCACTAAAGCGAAAACAGCTAAAATGGCAGTACCTTTTTATTCCTTTCTTTTATTATTTTCTTCGCAGCCAACTTCACTTTCTACTACATTATCAAAATTGGATTTTCAATTACAAAGCTTTAGTGCTGCGCTATTATGATTTGCTTAATACAATTTGTATGGGCATGATCATTTCTGACAGCTAGACAACGTTTAGTGGTCTGATTTAGGTATGACTGTAACCTAGACGAGATTTCTTTTTTTTCAAGCTTAACAAAAAAGTGGAATCGGAGCAAAGAGTTTTATTATTAAGAAAAATGATTGCTGAATAATCTTTTCTGTGAATTCAACTCTTGTGCAATAAAAGAAAAAATATTTTAAAAATAATTTTAACACAATGTCTCTTTTTAAGAGTAATGAATAATATTCATTAAATGTGTGTATGTATGTATATATATATGTATGAATACATAACACATAAACTCTTTATTTTAAGAGCAACTCATAAATTTTCTTTAATATGTAGAAATCTCTTGTTTTTTTACGACACATTTAAATGGCAAATTTCGTTCTTAATGTTTTTGCGTTTCTCTTAATGGTTATTTTTTCATTTATTTTAGCCACGTTAATAAGTATTAACGAACGAGATAGTAATAAAAATGAATGAATACGAGTGTTTAATTATAATAATAATACAAAAGAAAGAAAATTTAATTTTTACTGAAATTCATGATCGATACTGAAAGACCGAAACGAGAAAAAGAAAAAATAAAAATTAAAAGAAAGAAAAAAAAATAAATGAGAAAGAGAGAAAAAAATCAAATAAATAATGATGAAATTTACTCTTTTCAAATATTATTATAATTATATAACTAATAACAATATTCTTCTTCTTCTTCTTCTTCTTCCCATATCCTTGTCATAAAATCCCTTTCCCCTATTTCATAATCAAATAATATTAGAAAAAAAGGAAAAAATCCTATATAAGGATAAGCCAGCTATAAATGTAAAATCTCTAGACAATCTTCTTCGTGTTTTTTTTCTTTTTACATTTTTTTATTGGTGTTGTAATATTTGCGTAAGGATGTGGGTTGGTTTTGGTTAAAGAAAAGGAAAAAAAGTCATAATTATATGGGAGCAAAGGAAAAAAGGAGCCGGCAGTGAAAAGAAGGAAAGGAGAGCATGAACCTTTAATTAAAATGTATTTGAATTCATTTCATTTCGAAATCTTTTTAACCTCCAAACCAATCAGAGTCTCTAGGGATTTAATTGTTTTTTTAAGTGGAAAGTTCGTTTAACAGAGTGTATGTGTGTGTTATGCTCTTTAGCTTTAAAAAAAATAATTTTTTTATGTGTGTGTGTCTCTTATTAAACTTAAAGAAAATGGAGCATATTTATAGGGATTTGTTTAATCTTTGTTGAAGGGGAAAAAGCCTAATTTCTTCTAAATACGTTAAGATGAGCATTCTTTTCGGTAAATATGTTTATGTATGTATTTGTGAATATGTAAGGGTATGTTAGTGTGAGTTTGTGTATGTTTGTATGCTGTTATGTTGTGAATTGTTTGTTCTTCTCTATGTATTTGTGAGTATTATTTTCTTCTCTTATTGATCTTTTCTTTGTAGACTTAATTTGTATAGACGTTTGATTAATAAATAGAAAAAACAAAATTCTTTGTGAATATGGAATAATTATAAGCTTACCTGGTGCCATAATGGGTTCGCCAATGTTGACATAGAAGAGTACATCCTTTTCATAACTGCCTTCTTCTATTATACCCAATTGTATAACTTTTCTGTAAAGAACACAATGAAAATTTTAAAACGTTAATGAGTTTTTTTTTGCTAAAAAATCAAAAACATCAAAAAAAAAAAATAAAATAAATTAAATGCCATTATAATTTCAATGGGAGTCGGTTTAAGCAAGAAATGTTCTAAAAAATTATTGTATGTGTTTATGTTTGTTTGTTGGTTTGTGCCTTATAGACAGCTGAACCAATTTTCTTGAAATTTTTCTCTCTTTATGTCTGGCAGGACCTATATGTCATATAAATTTCAAAAATACCAACTGGGCAGTGCCAGGCCCATACAAATTGTGTATTTATTTGTCTATATCTTCAAAATCGTAACAGAAAGATTCTCTATGGAAGGAATTGGACATGTGGGCGTGATACCTCCCATACAAAGTATATATTAATTTTTCTAAAGGGTGAGCAAATTTGAGGTTAGGAAGTAAATTGGCTTAAAAACACATTTTTTTAAGACAAATTCAGTTTTATTCATGCCAATATAAAATAGAAAAAAAATGATCTAATAATGGAATATAATGAAGGTGAAATGTCCACCTCTAGCACATCGGCAGACGTCCGCTTTTTTCACAAAATTTTGAACCACATTTTGCAACAAAACTTCGCTTATCTCGTCAATGCAGCGCTGAATTTCATTTTACACAGTATTAGTTATTTGTGGTTTGTTCATGTAAACCCGGTCTTTCAAATGGCTACAGAGAAACTAATCCAGCGGCATTAAATCACAAGAATGTGGCTGCCAATTGACGTCGCCAAATAGAGAAGTTACGCGACCGGAAAATTTCTCATGCAATAACTGAATTGTTTGGCTGACAGTGTGCCTTGTGACGCCGTCCTGCTAAAATTAAAGGTCACTGATGTCAACATGAGCCAATTGTGGCCACAAAAAATTGGTTGTCATGTTTTGGTAGCGCAGAGACTTCACGGCGTTTCCTTGCTCAGTTTAGAAAAAATACGGGTCGATGATGCCGCCTAATCATAAACCACACCATACGGTCACTTTCTTTGGATGTAATAGGACTATTTCTGGATATGCGGCAATTTTGCTTGTTTACATAACCGCCTAATTGAAAATGGGCCTCATCACTAGAGATGATATTGTTGAAAAATGCGTTGTTCTCGTTCAGTTTTTCAAACAGTAAATTCTCACAATTAAATTTGTTTGTTCAAGAGTGTAGCTTTCCTTAGTTTAAATTTCCCAATTTTTTTTTACTAAATAAAAAGGTTGACAGCTCAACTCTTGACGTATCATCATTTGACAGCAAATTTAGTTCCTGAGCTCAAATTTGCTTACTCTTTATATCTTAGAATGACAAATAGAAGGTTCAAAATGAGGTTCAAAATGAGGTTCAAACACCGTCGTGAACAATACACATTATCAGTCAGTAACTGGACGAGATTGAAAAAATGGGCGTGGCCCTACCATTCATGCTTGATGTTGAATTTTGTATGTATGGAGAACAACAACTATTGAGGTTTCGTTATCTATCCAAATCAACCAAAAAGCGGGATTTGCAGAAGGTATTCCAGTATTCAAAGCATCTGGCAATTTCCCAATCTTTGATTACATTAAGGATGGTAGTAAATGGCGCTGCACAGTAAGGTTCCAGATACAAAATATTTTACAGTAAGTATTTCATAGGAGAGGGTATCCGTTGTGAAATCTTGATCAAATTAGTGTTTAGCTCGCCCATAACCATTATCATGATATCTAATGATTGAGTTCAAAATTCTGAAATGCCTCTAGTTCACCGCCTCAATCTCCTTAGTGACCCATAATCTCAGAGACGTTTGTATTGCTATTTTCTTTTCCTGAATATCCGAAGATAGCTACTGTTCAAAACAGTGGAGATTTAATGAAGTAAACATTGCTCCAGTTGTCAGTATCGCCATCATTCTGATAATAAGCTTAAACTCAATCTGAAGCATTTTCCCCCCAAGTGCTTGCCACCAGAAAACCAATCTCTAAAATAAAATTGATTATATGTTACATTGTCAGTTACTATTTGAATAAAGCCATTGTATTATTCTATGAAACCTATCTATTTCGTCGTCAGTACAATGACAGACAGTGTCACCACAAAGATGCTACATTCGTTCGAATTGCGCATAGACTTGCCCAAATACTCTTTTGAAGTGATTGTGCTGATAGTTGAGTGCTAGCAATCGTGGTATCCATACCACGCCTATTATCCTTTTCTTTATTTAAATATTCTTTGCCAGCTTTGATGACCTCATGTGCTTTTATTCTTCAACAGTCAACTAACATTTCATGGACCATAATGTTTGGTCTCACTTGTGCTGGTACGAGCTCAATGGAACTTAAAAAATCACTGCTTTAATTTAGTTCTAACAGTACTTATCGAGTCCTTCTTTAGTTTAACTAATAGACGAAATACAATAGGGTAGGCCAAGTAATACATATTTAGCAGTTGTTGGCGAGCAGTGTTGGATTGAAACTTACTGTACTGGAAATACAAATAGTCTTCTTCTTCTTTGGTGACTTGATAACAACCTTCTGGCCTTATACCTGAATTAGAATAGAGTACTAAGCGCTTCGATGCTGTTCCTTCAATTTTTTACACCAAATTTTAAAAGATCGTCGTCGACCTGATTTTTCTACCGGAATTTCGGAAAACTCTTTTCACCGGATCATTTACATTCATACGCAAGACATGTCCAAGCCAACGCAA
Source organism: Wohlfahrtia magnifica (assembly GCA_023159175.1). Lineage (NCBI taxonomy): Eukaryota > Metazoa > Arthropoda > Insecta > Diptera > Sarcophagidae > Wohlfahrtia > Wohlfahrtia magnifica. Next base: position 4,230,896 of record JAKWBJ010000054.1, read on the forward strand.
ACGTTGTACTTTAATGCGCCTAACGACGTCGATGTCAGCATAAAGATCATACGGTTCAGGATTTATTCGATGAATCGCCGCAAACTTAATTTTTTAAGACTCCAAGAACAGCTTCAATTGCTTGGGCAAGTACACATGCTTCTGCGCCATATAGTAACACGGGTAGTACCAGCGTCATATTGAGAGAGATAGAGAGAAAGAGAGAGACAAAAACAAAACAAAAATTTTAAATGTTAAAAAAAAATATTATTCTGTGTCATGCCGCAACTCTATTTCCAAACTCATTACTGTGTACACGGGTCATTGAATGATCAGAATGCAAGCGAAGAAAATGAGTTTGCTCACTTTGTTCACTATCTCAATAGCTATTCGGGTCTGTCGAGCAGACGACTACGGCATTTTGGCATACCGTTTCTACAATGGATTCCCTTGATTTTCTTTACTTTATAAGCTGCTCAAGGTGGCTATAATCCTTTCAGCCTTTTGCTAACCTTTAGGTGGTTCTTTTCCTGTGGTATTGGCTTCATTTCGAAATGGCACTTTGGGGCCAATTGTAGAGTGACGTAGATCTTATGCAAGATGCAATGTAACACGGCAGACTATCCTTGGGAAAGATTGAGCCCACGACCCTAGCGCAGATAGTCTATCTAGCACATTACCCACTTGCCTGCCGGAGCACTCGCCTTAAACAAGTTATTTAGCGATCAACAGTAAGTTTTCAGAATTTTATGAACTGCATAGTAACCTGCTAGCTTCAGTCTTTAGACTTTGTTCTTAAACTGCTTGCTGAGATCGAAATAAAATCTATTAGAAAGTATTATTCTTCATTCTATCTCCAAACTGTATCGAAAACTGTATAGTTAAATTCGTTCACTTTTCCCAAGTTGTAGTTGCCAACATTCATATTTTGATCCAGTCTTATGGAATATCTGTTCGTTGAAACTTGCTTTTATATAATACAAAAATGCAAATGTTAAAAGTCAAACAACCCTCGCATTTTATATACTATATAGTTTTTTTTTCTCCGTCACTCCGCTAGGGAGCATATTGCCTTTGAATAAAGCATCTTTATTGCTTTGTTTCAGTTCCTTTAATTAATTTGATATTTTTTTAGTAAGTAGATGATTAATCCGCTGTAGCTTCCTCCATATGATTTTTGTGTGTGTAGTGGTGAAGATCCTTGCTAATTGGTGGTGATCTTTACTTTAGCATTGTATTTTTTACCAGTAGGTGGCGTTGTTTTTCCTGATCATTCATCTGATGTTTGTCATCATCGTCAGAGGTATTTTTATGTTTTTTTTTTTAGATGGAGTTGTCTGGAGGGAAGAAATTGAAGCCTTTTTTATTATTAAACATTCGAAACCACAATTACATTTTTTCTTTGTCATGTCCTCTGCTGTGGCTCGAGCCTGGTTCGCCTGTGTTGTTATGCGTGCGCTCTAACCACTACACCACGCCACCCCCATATAAAGAGTGTTTTTATAGAGGTATAGAATTTTAAGTTGCAATAAAACAACGATGATTTATTCGATTGACATGAATTTTATTTATCCGAAAGATAATCTTCTCGCATTAAATTTTAAATATGATTTCTGGCATATGACCGCCACGACTGGCGCGGATGTAGACCAATTTGGACGTCAAATTTCGATGACTTTCCAACATTTGTGACCGTATATCGTCAATAACACGGCGAATGTTGTCTTCCAAATTGTCAAGCGTTTGTGGCTCTACCGCATAGACCAATGAGTTTCCATAGCCCCACAGAAAGTAGTCTAGCGGTGTTAAATCACAAGATCTTGGAGGCCAATTCACAGGTCCAAAACGTGAAACTAAGCGGTCACCAAACGTGTCTTTCAATAAATCTATTGTGGCACGAGCTGTGTGACATGTTGCGCCGTCTTGTTGAAACCACATCTCCTGGATATCATGGCTATTCAATTCAGGAATGAAAAAGTTAGTAATCATGGCTCTATACCGATCACCATTGACTGTAACGTTCTGGCCACCATTGTTTTTGAAAAAGTACGGACCAATGATTTCACCAGCCTATAAAGCGCACTAAACAGTCAGTTTTTCTGAATGAAAATTGAAAATTGAAAAAAAAAAAATCACTTATGAAAAATGAAAATTGCAGTATTTGCAAGCGTTGTTCAGGCGTGAGTCTATTCATGACAAATTGCCAAACCAAACTGAGCATAAATCACTTGACAGCTGTTAAATCGGTCCCTATCATGAAAAGTGATGTCAACTTTAAGTTCTATACCTCTATAAAAAACACGCTTTATATTACTATACTATTTCATAATTATTAATAAATCGTTTTGATTAATTAAATTATTTATGCCACAAAAAACTGTCAACATTTGCACAAAATTTGCTCATTAATAATAATATTCTGGGTTTTAAATAAAATCGTTGAAATTTATGATGAAAATATTTTATTGATTTATGAGTGGATATACGAGTATTTTTGATTTCGTATATTTTCGCAATTTTAAAGATCATTAACAAAAATTAATTTCAAAAAGTAATAAAAAAACTTATAATAATGATATCACTTTAATATTAAAAGTGGTCTGTTAAAAAAAAAAATTATTAAAAAAAAAACAGAAAATCATTTGAGCAACCAATCAGATACAAAATATTTTCCCTTCTCGACCAGAAATATACATTTTGTATGATTTCTTTTGAATCAAGATTTTTTTTTTGTGTATTTTGTTTTCAGTATTTCATTTCATTACGTTTCATAATTTATAAAGTTATTCTTCTTTAATTTTGTTTTTAGTTTTTGTTTTCCTTATTTTTATTATTTATTAATGTTTGCAAAATGTTTTCTACTCAAACACTAACAGACATAAACCAATACTTTCCACGTTTGCTTTTTCATTTTTTTTCTTTAAAAAATATTGTATGAGAAAAATAGGAACCTCTAGCTTTGTGTGAAAGAAAAACAAAGAAAAAAAAAAATTATTCAAATCAAAGAAACCCAACCGACCGCCAACCGACCATATTAAAAAGAAAAAAAAAAAGCAAAGAAAATAAGCAAAATCGACAAAAAAAAAGTTATGGCAAAACGTACAAACAGAACAACAAATTTGTTTTGGCTGCCGGCCAAAATTAGAGCAGACATGTTTTAGAAGAACAACATACAGAAGAAAAGTTGTAGGAAAAAAAAAATCAGCAATAAAAAAAACATTATAAAAACAGAGGAAAAATGTTGCACTTGTCGTTTTTTGTTGTTTTATTCTCCGTTTTTTTATGAGTTGCGCATGTTGAGTTGACGTTTTTTTCATTTTTTTTCGTTTTTGTCTAGATTGCATTATAAAAACATAGACGTTGTTAGGAGATATTTTTAAGTGGGAGCTCCTATGCATGCAATATGAAAACTAAAAATTCAAAAACGTATATTTCACACCATTTGTAGGCGCAATTATCAATTATGCATTATAAATAAAAGTTATTTTAAAAAAGCCAATTTTTAATTCAATTACAGTTTGTAATTAGTAAAACGAAATTACCATTTGAGATTACAAGTAATTAGTGATTGTCTTTTACCAATTACTTATTATAGTAATTGGCATTACTGTAGTAATTGGTAAACATTGAAATTATTTTCAGTATTTGAATTTAATTTAAATTACTAATTAGCAATTATATTTAATTCAATTACCAATCATCAATTAGATATTATTTGTTATTGTAATTGATAAAAATAAATATAATTGGTAATAGGCAGTCAATTACAATAATATATAATATCTAATTGATGATTGGTAATTGATCTTGTAATTAATTATAAAATATAATTGGTAAGCTGAAATTTACTTAATGATTGTAATTTAAATATTAAATAGTTCAATTTTATTTGGATTCTGCATAGAAGTTTAATTGAATTTAAAAATATAAATGTAAATCATATGTAATTGGTAATTGAAAACTAATTGAAATAATAAATAATTTATAACTGATGATTATAATTACCAATCACTAATTGATTTTGCGATTAATTACAAAATATTTTTTTGAAAATGCTATAAAAAAAACTACTGAATATTTTCTCAAATTTCTTTTTTTATTTGAAATTACAATCCTTCCGGTTAATAATGTAAAATAATTTCATTCAACTGGCTGCCTCGGCTGGCCATGCAATTAGCCTACACGATCGGTCCAATTTGTAAGCACATTATCGATTGTGTGCAGCTGCATTTCACACATGGCTTCACGAATATTGTCCTTTAAAGCGGCAATTGTCTCTGGCTTGTTGGCGTAATACTTATCTTTGACGGCACCCCACAAATAATAGTCAAACGGTGTCAAATCGCAGCTCCGAGGTGGCCAAACGACATCAACTCTGCGGCTGATGATGTGATCTTCAAAAACAGGGCGCAAAACATTGAGTGTAGCTTCGGCTGTGTGGCACGTAGCGCCGTCCTGTTGAAACCAACTGTTGCTAATATCCTTCTCTTCAATTTTTGTCAACAAAAATTCGTTCTACATGGCCTGATAACGATCGCCATTGACTGTAACGGCCACTCCTTGCTCATTTTCGAAGAAAAATGGCCCAATTATGCCTCTGCACCAAAATCCGCACCAAACAGTGACTCGTCTTGGGTGTATCAGCTTTTCAATGTATGCGTGCGGATTTCCGGTGCCCCAAATCCGACAATTTTGCTTGTTTACATACCCGCCGAGATCATCTGCAACATTACCATGATTTTCAAAGTAGTGTCGCAAGTGGGATCAAGTGAAAGACCATTAATATATTCTCTGACAGCTAAGCTACCCTAAGCGCACTTGACTCGAATTGAATGTCGTCTAGATTGGTCAAAGGCTTTCGCTTGGAAATAGGGTTCAGTTTGTTTGGGTACCTGGAGACTGTGGAAGAGATAGTACTGAGATAGTGGATGCATTTGCCAAAAAGGGTTCTATGACACTCTATATCGGTCTGGAACCTTGCTATGCAGCTCCAGTTACTACCATCGTCAATCTAGTCAAGGATTGGGACATTGCTAATCAAAAAGGGTCTTCGATCAGTCCACAATTTAGGCATCGCACTAGGGTTCTTAAGTATGATAGGCCAGACGTGAAACTCCTAACAGAGTTTCTTATGGATTACTGACTTATGGATTACTTGACTAAGAGCGCAATTGAAAACGATGGCGATCACAGATGTGGATGTTTGTAGACTGTGCTCACAGGCATCAGGTAGAGCGGAACACATATTGTGTGAATGTGTGGTTCTTGATAGGTTTTGGTGGAAATGTTAAGGTGGACATAGGTTCTCACTGGTTGACATATCCACCATTATGGTTTCAGATTTGCTGGTGTTCATAAGGAAGGCAGCAGATCTGCTAAACTAACTGTAGTTCGGAAAGGACGGAATAGATTCTATGGGTCGCAGTGTCCTCCAATAGTGCCGGTCGGTATGATGATAATAATAATGCTGCTTTTGATAAAAAAAGCTAAGAGGTTGAGTGTTATAAATTGTCGGTAGATGGCGGTAAAATGTAATATCTATGGTTATATTAATTGCATCAGGCAACACTATAGCCTTACAAACAAGGTGACATTTATTGTCATTACTTTATTGTAAGACATTGTTACAATCACATTGTGCTGTGAGATGATATCTATGATATGTTTAACAATGAGAGCAAATTCGGAACGTTACTGTCGTATTTTCTATTATAGAATGCGCCGCAGGTTGCTGAAAAATTTGTAAAATTTACGGAGACGATGCTGTAACATGTGATAATTTTAATGTTGAAGATGCACCTCACTCTGGTCAACCAATCACCAAAAAAGTGTATGAAATCATGGAAAAAATTGAAAAAAACAGCACATAAGCAGCATAGACGTTGCTAGGGAACTAAGCATTCATCACCAAACAGTTATCAGCCATTTGAAGAGAGGTGGATAGACAAGGAAACTTGATGTTTGGGTGGCACGATAATTAATAGTGAAAATATAACGAAGCGAATTTCCATTGGAGATTCACTGTTAAAACGAAACAAAATCGAACCATTCTAAGGCGAATGATTGGTCGTACATCATTACGACAATAATGTGCGAAAAAGATCATTGACGAAGTAATATGAAGGTTCGCAAATGATGGAAAAGTTAGTATTGATTACAAGAAAGATAATGCTGTGTGTCTGATGGGATGGGAAGGAAATTGTGCATTATGAGTCAATAATTAACAAGATTGAAACAAGCAATTCAATTAAAACGATCAGAAGTGATCAACAGAAATAGTGTTATGTTCCATCATGACAACGCCAGATTACACACATCTCTGATGATCTGGCAGAAACTAAGAGAGCTTGGCTGGAAAGTTTTGATATATGCACCATATAGCCCGGACCTTGCACCTTCAGATTATCGTTTGTTTGGATCTCTGTAGAACACAATTGGATGAGTTTTCCACTCAGAATAATGTATTTACTTCAAAAATGTCAAAAGGTAATAAACGGCACAGATTTGGTTTAATAAAGCTTGTGTGAGATATAAGAAAAAGGTGTTTCATTTTTGTTAAAATTTCTGACTGAACTTTTTCGAACACCCAATACATTAGTTTTTAACATTAGAAGCCATAATTTTTCCATTAAATTTAAGCGTTCATGTCAAGGTTAAATTCCAATATATTTTGTTAAACTTTTGTTATATTATCTAGTAATGTACGCCTTCAGTAATGAAATTGCATCATACAACTTTTAAGCCCCTGCCCTCTTACTACGTTTTTTGTGTTTAATAAGAAAATTGAGAAAACTCAGTAAAATGCTCAGTAATACTTTAAATTAGAAAATTTTTTTCTGAAAAAAACTTTAATCAGAGGTATTTTGTAGAGGATTTTATAGGACAAGAAATTTTTGATATAAGTTTCCAACAACTTTTATGAAAATATGATAACGAATATCAAAACTTGCTTAAGTAGATTTTTATTTCTTTTTTATTTTTTTTTAAATATTTCTTTACATTTTAAGTAACGGGTGATTTTTTGCTATTTGGTTTTTCAGTGTACAAAAAAGATTCGTGACATGTGGCAATGCCAAAAATGCTCAGTAAGGTTTGCCATTTCACCATTAACAAACTAACAAGCGAAGATCGCTTGCAAATCATTGAATTTTATTATCAAAATTCGTGCTGTGTGCTATTCGTGCTATTTAAGCTGTAGTAACCTAATATTGCACATTAATTCAAAATTTTTCTTTCGAAAAATTATTATCAGCGGCGAAACTCATTTAAGGCTCAATGAGTACGTCAACAAATAGAATTGCCGAGTTTGGTGTGGAGAGCAATCAGTTCAAGAGCTGCCAATGCACTCTGAAAAATGCGCTATTTAGTGTGGTTTGTGGGTTCAATAATGGAGCAAAGTACCGTCGGATGGCTATCGAGTTTTTGAACAAAATTAAAGAATTGGACTTGGTCGACATGTGGTTCCAACAAGATGGAGCTATATGCCACACGTTATGCGATACATGAGCTTATGCAGAGGCAAGCGAACTTATCCAGAATGTTTTGGCCTTCTCTTTGGCTTTCTCTTTCTTAGGTTTGGATGAAAGTTGAACGGGATTTTCCGGGCCTAATTACCGGGCATTGTATAATGGGTCGCATGTCGGAGCGCATGGAATGCCCTGATCATGGCTACTGTGTAAGCTGTCAGGATAAAGAGAAGGAGGAATCGGTACGTCACTATCTCTGCGACTATCCTGCTCTATGGGAGCTTTGACTTAGGCATTTGGGATCATGTCGCTTCCATGATCTAGACTGTCTTAGGGATATGTCACTGTCGAAGTTGATTAACTTCGTCAAGGGTACCGGTTGGCTCAAATGAGGTAACTGATATTTTGGGTCTTTATGTGCAGATCTTTTTTCTCTACCATTTCCGGCCTTTTGGCCTCTTTAATGAGTTTGTCCTTGGGCCATAGTGAACTCGTCTCCTAGTGAACTCGCGAAATGCGAGCGACTCATTTAAACTAAACTAACTTAACCTTCTTTTCCAACGGTTTCCAAATATTTTCACACTTCAGATGACATCTATAGAAACATAAATGCATGCACTACGTCTTTAATAGTGTGTGCCACTCTGGTATGTTAGGTAAGACACTCGACTATCAACCAAGAAATCCTCTGTTCAAACCCAGGCCACACCATCTAACAATTTTCAACACCGGTATTACCTAACAACATTACTAACGACTGGTTGAGTATTTATGCTGTGAAAAACTTCACTAACTAATATTTACATCTGCCGCTTGGAGCCGGAGTTTATAGATCCTTTTCAATGAGTCTACTTGGTCATCATTCTCCATATAAAAAATATTAATATTTGTTTACAGAAAGAAAGTAAAAATTATTGTTGCTCAAGTGTATCTACCATGGTTTTCACGTTCTTTGTGAGACGTTCAGGGTAGTCATAGTATGAAAATAAGACTTCATATATTAAACGATTAGCATATTTGCAATAAAAATTATACATTTTTTTTCTCCGTCACTTCTCTAGAGAGCATATTGGCTTTCCACAAAGCATCAATTGCTTTGTTTCAGTTTCTTTAATCAATTTCAATATTTCAAGCTAAGTGGATGATTAATCCGCTGTAGCTTCCTCTATATGATTTTTTTTTGTGTAGTGGTGAAGATCCTTGCTAATTGGTGGTGATCTTTACTTTAGCATTGTAATTTTTTCCCAGTAGGTGGCGTGTTTTTCCTGATCATTCGTCTGATGTTTGTCATTATGGCCAGAGTTGTGCTTGAAGCGTCAGGGGGGCCTTTTTCTTTATTATTTTTTTTAGATGGAGTTGTCTAGAGGGAAGAAGTTGAAGCCTTTTTTATTATTAAACATCCGAAACCACAATTAAATTTTTTCTTCGTCATCATGTCCTCTGCTGGGGGTCAAACCTGGGTCGTTTGTGTTTTTATGCGTGCGCTCTAATCACTTCACCACGCCACCCCCAAAAATTACACATATTAAGTGGTTTATTCGCTATTCGAAAAAATGACATTTTAAGAAAACCGTATTCAGCAAAACCAAAAAACTGGTCAAAACCGGTCGAAAATAACCGTTCGGTCTCCCTAAGGTAAATACTATAGATAGCTTTTATCCAGTGTGATTTCTGCAATTCGCGCTTATTGGCTGATGTGAATAGATAACGAAGCTTTTATAGTTTTTATTCTACACATAGACAAAATCCAAAACTTAATATGAATGAGGTGTTACGCCCACTTATCCAATTTTGCTTAGTTACTAATTGGTTACAACTATTGTTCAACAACATTGTTTGAACTACATTTAGAAACGTCTACTTATGCCGTTTTCAAGATATACAAAAATTAATATTGACTTTGTATGGAAGGTAGCACAAACACTTGTCCAATTCCGGCCACTTTTTGACTGATGATTTGCATTGACTAAGAATCTCTTTGGAGCAAATTTAGATAATTTTTTACACTTTGTATTCGATATTATATTTAAAAAAATCCGGGTGGTTTTTTCATTTAAATGTCTTCGTAGTTTATTTATAACGGAAATATGTATTATTTACGTTTGGGCAGTACAAGTTAATTTGGTCCGTTATTTTTAGCTCAAAGATGATAATGAAGTAACAAATTAATCACAATAAAAATTTGTCAAATCACTGTTTGCATCCTATTTCCCCACTTCTGAGCCAATTTCCACATCCCATAGAGGCGATCCAAATTTGAAGTCGATTCTACATTTCTTGGAAAGAAGTGATTCGGTGAAATGGTAAAAGATATTGTATTCGTGAAACAGCCAATAGCCAGAGGAATCAATGTGCGGACAATACGGTGTGTGCACCATTTCTGACAATCGTTTGGCAACTTTTGCTATATAAAGCCTAGCGTTGCCATGCAAAAGAATAACTTAATCACGTCTTTCTATTCCGGCCGTTTTTCTTATAATGCACGGTTCAAACGAAGTAATTGCAGCCAGCTTTAGCAGCCCATAGTACCCAACACCTCCTTGATCCAACCAAGAGTGTAAAATTGCATTATAAATTCTAAAAAAACGTAATTTTATTAACAAATAAAAAAAATATTGTCGAATTGAACGAAGTTAGAAAGCAGTTATAAAACCCAATAAAACTCATCAAAAAATTCGATTGGCTGGGCTTAAATAAAAACGGTGTTTCTGCCAACTCTGAAGTAAACATACATACAAAAACACATTCATTTTTATGTAAATGGTCAGCCATCTAACGTTTTTTTTCCAACTAGCGCTTATTTTGTGAATGGTAACACAGCTTACGTCTGATTTGACAGATAATTAGTTTTATCCTTCCGCAGAATGAATATAGCTGTGTATACGCTTGAACAGCGCTGGGAATCTGGGCCTGCGATCGACTTACAGAAGATGCCGATTTTGCCAAAAAAAAAAAAATCATCTTTTCAGATGAAGCTCATTTTGATCTTGGCGGGTATGTAAACAAGCAAAATTGTCGCATTTGAGGCGCAGAAAACCCGCACGCATACATGGAAAAGCCGATACACCCAAGACGAGTCAATGTTTGGTGCGGATTTTGATCCAGAGGCATAATTGGGCCATTTTTCTTCGAAAATGATCAAGGGGAGTGGCCGTTGCAGTCAATGGCGATCGTTATCGGGCCATGTTGAACGAATTTTTGTTCACAAAAATTGAAGAGGAGGATATTAGCAACATTTGGTTTCAACAGGACGGCGCTTCGTGCCACACAGCCGAAGCTACACTCGATGTTTTGCGCCCTGTTTTTGAAGATCGTATTATCAGCCGCAGAGCTGATTATTTGTGGGGTGCCGTCAAAGATAAGTGTTACGCCAACAAGCCAGAGACAATTGACGCTTTAAGGGACAATATTCGTGAAGCCATTGGTGAAATACAGCTGCACACAATCGATAATGTGCTTAAAAATTGGACCGATCGTGTAGGCTACTGCATGGCCAGCCGAGGCAGCCATTTGAATGAAATTATTTTCCATTATTAACCGGAAGGATTGTACTTTCAAACAAAAAAGAAATTTGAGAAAATATTCAGTGTTTTTTTATAGCATTTTCAAAAAAAAAAAAAAAAAAAAATTATTTGGAGGACCCTTTATAAGATAATTTTTGATTCGATTGGGCGATCTATACTAAATTTTGATAATATTTTAAGTAGAGAAAAAAAATCAAACAGCTGCTAAGTTGACTAAGCATGGCAATATTTTCTTTAGACAAATTCCCAAGCTATTATCACATGACCCTCGCATAAACTAATATGAATATATATGAAGAATTTATTTTGACAAAAAAAAAAACTATATGATGCCCATAGTTTTTGATTTGATCTTAAATCAAGAAAAAAAAGTAAAATTTTATATAAAAATATTTCAAAAAATTTCTCAAAAATAAGTAAAATTTATATGAGAGACAGACAGTTTGTATCATATTTAGGTTTTAAAAATTTTTTTTTTTTAAACATATGATTTATCTTCTATTTTTGTTGTATTATATTATATTATTATTTATTATTTAATTTTGTTGTTGTTGTTGTTATTGTTGTAGTATAAATGTATGTGCAAAGAAATTTGTATCTTCTGTATCTCTCATTCTGTTTAATAAAAATATTTGATTTTTAATTTCTTTTTTTATACAACAACAATTGACATTAAATATGTTCTGCGTTTCATCACATGTTCATGATTTCATTTTAAAATTGTAATTTATTATTAAATATATACAAATATAACAATATGTACGTACTAATAGACAAATACAAATACTCGTACATTTCAAAAAGCAACAACATGCGGCAGTAGTTTTATCACAATTTATGGCCGCAAGTTGTTAAAAATATTTGATTTTAATTTTATTTTTATTTTAATTTTATTTTTATTTTAATTCACTTTTTATTTTTAATACACTCCAATGTACAAAAAATTTTAAATGTAAAAAAAAATATTCCTGTGTTATGGCGCCTATTTCCAAATTCATTGCATGTTAGGAACGCAAGCGCAGAAAATGGGTTTGCTCTTTAGCTTTCACTGCAACAACTGCAATAGGTTCCCTCTCTAAGAGAGAGAGAGAGAGAGAGAGAGAGAGATAATCGCTTACTTTCTCTGTGAATATCCGGGTCTGGCGAGCAGACGACTGAGGTACTTTGGCGTACCTTTCTTTAATGCTTTGACGCAGTGCGAGAAACTGGATTCCTTCCATGGATCTTTTCCATTGCAAAGGAACCGCCATGTGGCGGTCACATTGTTTTTATTTGAGTTTTTATTTTTTATTTTTTGTTAAGTTGGTACATCTATTGCTGATATTCCCGCTAAATCTTAGCGTCATAGATTGACATTTGCAAAAGCTAGGTAGCCTAGAGTACATCAATCTCTATGTGTGTTCGATTTTTAGAAATGGATCTAAATTTGCAACAACAATAAATAACGCAAAATCAAAAAAAAAAAAATCATTACATTTTTTCAAATTAAAACAATTTGTCCAATTTTCTTTATGATTCTAAATTACTAAAAACCTACATAAAGAGATTTTCTTCTACTTCTGGCAACACTGTGTCCAGCCAAGCTAAATAAAGCACAACTATCACCTGTTGAACAGAGCATGTAACCCTCCCAGTTTGAGTGAAATAAAGCAGGCAATAACGAACTTGAAGAATAATAAAGCTGCAGGCGAAGATGGCTTACAAACGGAAATCCTACTGGCAGACATTACAACAGCAGCTGAATTACTACGGCCTCGTATTACATCAGCATGGGAGGAAGAGCATAATTGTGAAACTACCTAAAAGCAATAACTGGAGGGAAATTACTCTGCTTAACACCATATACAAGATACTAGAAGTCATAATACAGGGAAGGCAAACTAGAGAACATATTGCGAGACAAACAGGCAGGCTTCCGTCATATATAATCTGCGTAGGCCAACAGTTCTATACCTACTGTTCGTCGACTTCAAGAAAGCCTTCGATAGCATCAAAAGGACTGCTATATGGAAAGCATTGAGAAGAAAAGGAGTACCCCAGAAAATAATCCGAATAATAAGAGCAATGTACGAGAATGAAGGACTCTTGGTTCTTCACAACGGGAGCATCAGCTAACCATTCCATACTAATGCTGGAGTAAAACAAGGATGTCCACTCTCACCTCTACTATTCACCATCGTACTCGATGAGATCATGAGCGAAGTCTGTTCACAAAGAAGAGGCATAACATGGAGTCTTTCACGACAACTCGAGGACCTGGATTATGCGGATGATATTTGCCTACTCTCACACAAGAACTCCAACATGCAGTCAAAATTAAATGACCTGGAAAAACTGGCTCGCAATGTTGGACTTGAGATACGAGTAAATATCAAGAAAACCAAAGCTATGAGAATTAACAACAATACCACAGAAAACATCATCCTACAATCCGAACCAATCGAGTATATAAATAACTGATGCTATCTGAGAAGCACACTGATAAAAAACGACGGTGCAGAAATAGACGTTAATAACAGACTCAAGAAAGCAAGGTCGGCATTCGGACGATTATAGTCAGTATGGAGAAGCTCATACATATACAGGCGAACCAAGCTCAGAATATTCAACGCATGTGTAAAGTCAATTCTGTTGTACGGCAGTGAAACCTGGCTTGTGTCTAACACCATCACGAAATAGCTACAGGTATTCACCGACAAGTGCCTTAGAATCATATGCAAGATATTCTGGCCTAACATCATAAGCGACATAGATCTATCGAATTTAACAAACGAAGATCCCATACTGAAGCAGATAAGGCAAAGAAAGTGAAGATGGAACGGCCATTCCTTAAGGAAAAGTCATAGTAGTATTACAAGGATGGCATTTGAGTGGAATCCTTAAGGATCAAGGAACCGCGGTCAACCAGGAAACAGCTAGCGACGTACAATTATCCAAGAACTAAGGCAGAACAATCTTGCATGGGTAGGGGCAAAGACAACAGCAGCAATTCGTGTAAGATGGAAATGCTTAGTGGAAGCAAAAAAAAAAAAAAATAATAATCAGCTGTTATATCGTTTGGTAAATAAAGCAGTGTTGCCAACTCAAAGTTAAGAACCTCTAAGAAACACCCGATACAATAAATATTTCAAAGGAAAGCTAAGCCTTGAAAATTGGTAGAATTCAGAATTAACTTTTAATTTTTTAAAATTTTATGCCAAGTCTATGGTGTCCCTCTTAAGATTAGAGAGCCATTTGTAAGGATTTAGCCACGTCAGCGCTTGTGCTGACTGCCAAAATCACCAATATAGTGGCATAGGCTACAAAGAAGAATAAAATGTTTAAAAGAAATTTAATTTAATTTTAGCTCTGATGTCGATATGAAGCAAAAATTACCTCTGAATTGTAGACAATGACAAGGGTTGACATTTAAATTTTAAAAGAATACAAAAAGTCAATACAATTTTTTTTTTTTTTTGCATAAATAATGTAGTTTATCGTTATAGAATTGTTGATAAAATTGAAAAGATTTCTTTAGGATTTTTTAATAATTCATCAGCATATTTCATTACAATATGTTTTTCATTATTTTATATGAGAGATTGTATTCATTTCAAGGTAATTTATGTCTAATGACAAATAAGAATTCTTTCAACAAATTTGTTTCCAATAAAATTACAAATGAAGAAAGAAGCAGAGGCGTTTCGTAAAATATTTGATTTATTGCTTTTTGTTACAATTTTTCATTAAAGTTATAGGAAAAGTAACATCACTATAAAAGATTTACCGCCATATCCACAAAATTTTAAATGGGTTAAAATATAATACAAATGCATTTAATTTTTTATGAATATGGGGTTTAGATTTTAGAGACTTTAATATTTTCACATAATCTTTCACTTGTTCTACGATCGAAGCCACTGTGTTTTACCTGCCTAAAGTCATCTTCGTACAAGTTTTTATACAGAAATGCATAGAAACAGTGTACAAGTATCAGAATCTTATCGCTCGTTGCTAAAAAATCATTTGCCTCTTTTGATTACCCATAATACAATATTATCAAATCAAAAATCTTTGATAAACAAAAAAAAAAAAGTATTAAAATAAGGCGATTTAATCTAATCACTGAGGGAATTATTTTATGATCCCCATACATTTGATTTTCTTTCAATTCCATATTTCATTCAATACTGTGTTTTACGCATTTCAAAAGTACAAGAGTTTTAGTTGATCTTTTGCGGTCAGTTCGTATCGAACATGTTTTCGTATAACGTGGCGGGTTTTGCTGTTGTAACACTTTTAGTGTTAAGTTGTGTGCAGGCATTGCCCCCCAAATGCCAGAGAGATGATGAAGACTGTCGGGATCGTTATATGCATCCCGATTTACCTGAAATACCTAAACAATACCAACGTGTTGTTAGTGGTGAGAACACCAATGAATATTGGCGTAATATAGGAGAGGATTTCGTTTTCAAACAACTCATGTCAAAACCTAATAAGAATCAGGCTAAAAACATCATAATGTTTTTGGGTGATGGCATGGGTCTGACTACCATAGCAGCAGCCAGAAATTTATTGGGCGGTGAGGAACAAAGTTTATCGTTTAATGAGTTTCCCTATACTGGTTTGGCTAAAACTTATTCGGTCGACAAAATTGTACCCGATTCAGCCTGTACTTCTACAGCCTATTTAAGTGGTGTTAAGGCCCAGGAAGGTACTTTGGGTGTTAATGGCAATGTCGATATGGGCGATTGTCAAGCTGGCAATGATCGTAACAACTGGGTCTATTCCATAGCCAAATGGGCCCAGGATATGGGTAAGAGTACCGGTGTAGTAACCACCACGCGCATAACACATGCTTCTCCGGCCGGCATCTATGCTCATATAGCCCATCGTAATTGGGAAAACGATCAAGAGGTCAATGCAGAGTGTGGTCTCAACTCGGGTGTGCAAGACATTGCCTATCAACTGATTAAGGGTGAAGTTGGTAGTAAATTGGATTTTGTTATGGGTGGTGGTAAAAAGCATTTCATTGATGCCAATCTCTATAAGAATGGCAAACGTCGTGATGGTTTAAATTTGGTGGAGGAGTATAAGAAACAAAGTTCTAAAAATTTATATGTTGAAACCCGGGACGAACTAATGTCGGCCAAGTTGAAGGAGTGGGATAGAGTTTTTGGTCTCTATCAGGATGATCATATGTTGTATCATTTGGAAACGAATGAAACCACCACACAGCCTACTTTAGAGGAAATGACAAGCAAAGCCATTGAGTTTTTATCGAAAAACGAAAATGGCTTTTTCCTCTTCGTGGAGGGTGGACGTATTGATTTGGCTCATCATCAAAATATGGCTAGAATTGCTTTAGATGAAACAGTGGAATTTTCCAAAGCTGTAGCCGCTGGCCAGGAATTGACTTCAGAGGCTGATACGCTTATTGTAGTAACAGCTGATCATTCACATGCTTTTTCCTACAGTGGCTATCCGGTAAGTTGAATTGATTTTATAAACATGTTTAAAGTCTTATATTTTTCTATATTTATGTACAACACAGTACCGTGGCAATGATATTTTTGGCCGTACACCCGCTAATTCTGCAGATAAAATACCTTATATGACCTTGAGTTATGCCAATGGCCCCAGTTTTGTCAAATCTTTTGATTCTGCCAAAGGTCATCGTATTGATCCCACCACTGTTATCAATGGCGATAAATACGATCAATTCCCCTCTTCTTGGCTCTTGGAAGATGAAACACATGGTGGCGATGATGTTCCTGTATATGCTTCAGGACCCTGGTCTCATTTGTTTAGCGGTGTCTATGAACAGAATATCATTCCTCATATAATGGGTTATGCTTCCTGTTTGGGCAACGGTTTACAAATGTGCCATAGACAATCCGACAATCAATAGGAAACGACTTGTGATAATTTGTAATAAAAAAAAATCCCGAGTTATTTGTAATAAATACTTGTTATTATTAAGTATTAAATTAAAAAGAAAATGCTTAAAATAGCATATATGAGAATTCGATAACGTGTTATCTTGCGGCAATATATTGCTCTGTCCATACCACAATCTTGTTTATAGAAATATTGTAGACAGCAAATGATAAGAAACTATTTTTAAAACGGTTTTCTAATCAAAAAGCAATAAATAATTATTAATGCAGTTTAAAATGTTTTCAAAGTTTTAGTTGATAAACGAAAACACTATTATGTCATGCCGATCAAGATCTAAGCACATGGTTTAAATTTATATAAGTTGGGCTAAATTTTAAAAGAGTGATATATGTAGGGCAGGCATATGGTTCCCACCTGGAAAATCAGAACTAATTTACGATCAAATATTACAATTTTCCAGAAAATGTTAAAAAGTTTCCGAAACCAGGAAATTTTTTAATCGAATCCTATCTAATGTGAACAACGACTCTACGCAAAGGAACAGGTAGGATTTAGAAGAGGTAAATCATGCGCAGAAAGTGTTGCCAGAAATTGGGAAAAGTCCCTACACGATGGTATTTTTGCTACTAAAATAGAAGCGTAGAGAATCGGAAAAATTTTTCAAATTTCCCAAAATGTAGAGATTTTTTCTTATTTTTCATTTATTTATGAGATAAATACAAACAAATTTATTTTAAATATTTTTGTTTTGTTCAAAACGGTTACAAAATTGTGTTTTCCCAAAAATGCGATTACATAAAAAATGTAAAATATCTTCAAAGGATAAGTAAACATTTCAGGAAAATATGAGGGTGCTCCCATATATCACAATATAAATATGATTGTCCAAGGGGTCTACAAGAGAGTCCATATAATGGTATGTTTGGAAAAATCACCGGATTTGAGAAAATTGAATTTTAAAAATCGCCTTTTTGAAAAATATGAAAATTGTTGGGAAGATGAGTGAGCATTTCTCTAAAATATGGAAGTGTATACATATACCACTCTATACACATGCTGGTCAAAGGGATCCTGTACAGAGCCCATATAGTGATATGTCTAGAAAAATCACCGGATTTGAGAAAATAGAGATTTAAAAATCGCCTTTTTGAAAAATATGAAAATTGTTGGGAAGATGAGTGGGAATTTCTCTAAAATATGGAAGTGTATCACTCTATACACATGCTGGTCAAAGGAATCCTGTACAGAGCCCATATAGTGGTATGTCTGAAAAAATCACCGGATTTGAGAAAATTGAATTTTAAAAATCGCCTTTTTGAAAAATATGAAAATTGTTGGGAAGATGAGTGGGCATTTCTCTAAAATATGGAAGTGTACACATATACCACTATATACACATGCTGGTCAAAGGGTTCCTATACAGAGCCCATATAGTGGTATGTCTGGAAAAATCACCGGATTTGAGAAAATTGAGTTTTAAAAATCGCCTTTTTGAAAAATATGAAAATTGTTGGGAAGATGAGTGAGCATTTCTCTAAAATATGGAAGTGTACACATATACCACTATATACACATGCTGGCCAAAGCGATCCTGCACAGAGCACATATAGATTTCAGACTTTTCATTTCACAATTTCCAAAAATTTGCTTATGCGTTGAATATTTTGTAAATTTTCTTATTTTATCGGGTGTACGAATGGATATGGATTTTGCATACATTTCTTTGAGAACAATAGCATTTAAATAAGATTCTTTGTTATTTATTTTGAATTATTATGGAACTGTTCAAAATAAACAATATGATATTTTGCACAGGTACACAAGATTATTTAGACCTTGAAAAACATTAACTAAACATAGGCATTAAATAGGTCATTTACACATTTTCGATGAATTGAACATTTGTTTAATTAAAAATAATTGAAAATGTATTTATTTTCAAATTATCCATTAATACATATGAGTAATATTTGAATTTAATAATTCCTTTAAAGATTTGGACACTTTGTTTAGCTTTCGATCACCAGCTTTTCATTCATGAAAAATGTCTTTATAACTCATTCGTCCATTCATATAATTCCTTTGTTGGCATTGCGTAGGTGATGGTAAAATGCATTTCTCACGAAATTCATTTATAAAATTAAAAAAAAAAAACAATCTTTAAATACATTTTAAAATAAGGTTTAACAATTTTTTTGTTTAAAGTTCAATTGATATTAGATGTGTAACTTAAAAATGCGGCATTCACAACAGATGGCGTTTCTTTTACATGTGGTTTGTGCTTGAATAACTTATATGGCATTTTTTTTTACTTCAAAAATGTTGAATTTTGTAATAACAAAACATCATTCGCGGGAAGTTTTGCTTTACTCATACAAATTGAAAAACAGAGAAGCTGTAGCACATCGCTTACTTACCGCAGCCTATGCTGAATACTTTTCATCGATTTCAACGACCAAGAGATGATTATTGCGGCCGAAGATAATGACTTCAATTCACTACTTCATGAAGATTGTTGTCGAACTCAAGAACTACCTTCAAAATTATTGGGACCTACTCAAGCAGCAAAACATTTGCAGTAAGAAAATTAGGTAACACACGTGTTAAGTGCTGCACTTCCTAATACGCTATAAAGACAAGTCATTTTTGCAAAGAATTATTTATTACGATAATCTGGTTACTTGGTTCACGTAGCCGCTCAGTAGGAGCATTAGGAAGTGTGTTCTGATACCAGTTGAAGTACCTGAGGTACCTCATGGTGTCGTGCATAATCTAGTTATCGAAACACTATGGCGGCGGCTAAGTATGGCTTGGCAACTATACTAGAAATGTTCGATTGTTTTTTATTTATACAAATTATCACAGCTACGACAGTAATCATTCTGTTATATTCCTATACGTCGGGCATAGTCGCCAATCGCCCAGTGTCCGTTTATGGCATCGATTTATCTGGAAACGCATGTCCTACTGTGGCCTATGAGCGCTCTAGTGCATCTAATATTATATTCTGGCAGTGTCAGCACTGAAATCTTATCTATTCTAAGGTAATAATCGAAAGTACATTCGAAATAAATCCCTTAGTCGTTCATTTCCATCACTACAGACAAAAGACTTGGGGCGCGCAATGCAGTCTTGCATTTCTCCATTAGCTGAATGGTAGTGGTGTATGATTAAGTGACAAGAAGGGTTGTCTGGCTGCCCACGCAAATGTGTATAAAGCCGTGGGCGCTATAAGAAGATAATACTAAGTAGGCTTTCCGTAAATCGTAGGTCTTTGTCCAAAGCAGAATATACCAGATGAGTTAGATTTATTATGAGCTGCTAAGTATAAAACAGACGACTACAATGTGATTCGTTTAAAGCAAGTATTGGTTGAAAAATGCCTGGAATATGCAATCAGGTACTAAATCTCATATAACAACACTCAAACACATGTTGCATAACCAATTGAAAACTATTTCGATAATAGTTAGTGGGAAGTCAATATATTGTCAAAAATATGGAAAAAGGCCTTAGCTAAGGATGAAAAATTTGGTTTGATTCGCTGTGCGCAAACAGTCAAATAGAATCGAAAGTACTGCGTTTTCACAAGACCACTCCAATCGCCAGTTGCGTCGTAATGTTAACCAATATGGACTTAGATCCAGCCTGTCGCCATGTAAATCTCGGTAAGTCATTAACTCTACCCACCGACAAGTCACCAAGGCTGGACATTACATAGCTGAAAAAAATCTGAAAGTTAGCGAGGTTAGGGCGCAGACATACAACAAAGACAGCCCAGGTTCAAATCCCAGCAGAGCACATAACGAAAAAATTTTTTTAAATTCAGTTTCAAGTATTTAATAAAGAAACTTCATACTCCCTTCAGATAATTCCATATAAAGAAACCCCCCTGGCTTTTCCAACTAACCTCTAGCGATGATGACTAGCAGCAGACGGATGATCAGGAGAAAATACTACCCACTGGGAGATATTACAATGCTAATTAAGGATCTTCACCACTACACACAATCATATGGAGATAAGCTACTTGAAAATCAACTTGATTACTGATAATGAAACAAAATAATGGATGCTTTGTGGAAAGACAATTTGCTTCCTAGAGGAGTAACATAAAAAAAAAAATCTGAACGGACAGAAGTGATCTGCTTTATATATCTCAAACGCGCTCTTAGTCACAATTCTACTGAGGTTTACCAAAAATTTTATCTTCAGAAGGCTGAGGGGACATCTATGTTCTGAACACTTGTAGAGTGGCCAACTTGCACTATACAACTTAGAGCCCATACTAGACGAGATATATGTCGGTTGCTGAAAGCAATAACTGAAAATTGAATGCTAGGTGAGCAGATACCGCCTCTTCAATGATGGCCAATATTTTAATTAATTTATTGTACAAATATTTCATTACACTTTGATATTTAATATATTTGTTTTGATGCACTATGGTCGCTTAACTTCAACTATCATCAGCATTTCAGATTCTATTGATAAGTTTTTTTTTTAAAATTTATTTTCCGAAGTGTGAGATTTTTGAGGAGGCTGCTTCACACATTTTATAATAATTTTGAAATGACTCATTCGATTTCGTTAAGTCATATGTTAACAAAATTTTGTTGTTGTTGTGATTGCCGAAAAAAAAGCTTATACGCCACCCATTGCATACAATTACAATAAAAAATTTTTATAGTCAAAACTCGGTACTTTGACTTTATTGGGAATAAAATCTGTATTTACCAATCGATTTTCGTTAGTTATGACTTCTCTTATTTCTATTATATGCGACTTTATGAATAAATAGTGAAACTGGGATATATCTGCTGCTTTCTATTTTTTGTGAATTATTAGAAACCAAAAATATTGTTACGTTTTTACCATCTTAAAAACGTGCTTTTATGAGTTCGTAGATAGAGCTGCAAAACTATTGAGAGTCGGCCCATTCGATAACTTCGATAGTTTGCAAAAAAACTATCGATACTATCGGATTCCTTTAAGTACTACGTGTGGCAACAATATTAGAATTTCAGTGAAAAGAAAGGAATAATAATAAATATACAGTGGAAGCAATAATAGGAACAGTATCTTTTTTTTCAATATGTCATACAATATAGCGAAAATGTTCAGACCATGAAGTGCTCCAAAACTAAAGTAATGAATGCGTTGCAGTGAAAGAAAACTGCAGAGACTATGGGTACCTTAAAGATGAATCCCTCCTACTCATTAAAAGACCTTAAAAATGAACTTATAGCTCCTGTGTCAAGTCACACAATAGGAAACAAACTTATGGAAGCTAAACTTATTATATAACCAAACTTGTTAAACCAAAACAGAGTAAAATGAAAGCAGCTGTTTTAATAGGTACCAACAGTGCGAGCGCAAAAATTTACTTTTTCTTTGTTTATTTAATTTATTTACATAAAAATGCAACCCTGATCTAATGGCAAACAGGATATCTAAAATATACTTAGTGTGTATCTATTATTGCACTAAGTTTTGTTAAATCAATCTACACATTTTGGTCTTGGCGTTTGAATTTGTAAAAATATAACAATTCAATTGAGTGAACAGTTCCGATTAGTAGTTTTTGCCCTATTTGGTTACTTTTTGATTAAAATTTGGTTAGAAAAAATTTTAGGCTGTGGCAACACTGTTTACACGATGATATTCGCTCACTTTTTCATGAAAACTTGACACGTCATACGACTTGTATTATCGTGCCGATAGTATTGATAGTGAAAAAAACTATCGATGGTCAGCTAAAATCAAAACTATCGATACTATGGATAGTACTATCGATTGTATTGCAGCTCTATTCGTAGATTGTAGTTAAAATAAAATAAATTTTGTGTTTTTGGTTTTAATTAAAAATCCTTTATTCAACACAGTTATGTGCACCACTGTTTGTAATCTTTTTACAGGCAATAACAGTTTTTATTCTTAATTACTCTGTCTGTTTACAATCTTGTAAACAACAACAATTACTCGACAGATCTTTCTACTTAAAGATCTTCCAATCCGATCGTAGTTATAACTTTGTTCCGATCACAACTTTTTCAACCAAAGGTTATCCACGCCTAACTCTCTTTACTGAGTTTTTTTTCTACTTCATTAGTTTACTCCTTATAAACTCTCTTCACACAAACTGCACTCGCTGGATTTACTTTACTTATCATTGTTGTTCGCATCGATGCGCTTTTTATATGGCTGAGTAAACAACACATCAAAAGCTCTCGAACGTCTCGATATTTTAGGTAAATTCCATTTGTTTCTTTTAATTTCTTTTTAGTTCTTTTATAGCCATGCGTATGTGAACATCTACCTCTTTCAGATCTTAGTATTTGTTGTTGCCGTGTTATTTTTATTTACTTTATCTCTGCTAATGGTTGTTGTTTTAGATTTGGTTATTAGTAAACATCACGTCTAGTTGTTTATTGCAAATTATTTTGTTTATTTATTTTAGCGATGTAATAAATGCTGTGGTGTCCAACCTTATTTTCGTAACAATATCTTAATTAAAAAAAAAATGTATGATATTATTCTCAATAACTCCAAAAGTACGGGCTGTATTAAAAAATGATATTAGAACGACTTAAATCTCGAATAATTTTGCATTTTTTAACATATGGTTTAGCGAAATCGAATAAGTCATTTCAATGTTATTATAAGATGTATGAAGCAGCTTCTTTAAAAATTTCACATTTTAGAAAAAAAAAAAATCTACAAAAAAGACTTATCCATAGAATCTGAAATGCTGATAATTTTTTAATTAGGCAATCATAGCGCATCAAAAAAAAAAAAAAAAAAAAAAAAAAAATATAGTGGTTATCCATGGTCAGAAATTTTTTTTTTTTCATTTTTTGCATAGTGTTTGTTATAAAAAATTCGCTAAAAAATGCACGCATTTTTAAGCAATTTGCCTAACGCATCAGTAATTCTATTGTCAGAACTTTTTCTCAATAATTTTAAAATAATTCGAAAACAACAATGAACAAAACATGTTTAAAAACTACAATTTTCAATTTTCTACAACAACTTAAAAGAATAAAATTGTACTTTCTAAAGAAAAGTCTAGAGAAAAAAAATTATATGAAGTTACGAGTAATAATCCATTTACGTAGACATCATTACATAAAAGGGTTGCAAACTAAAAAAAAAAAAAAAAAAAAAACAATTGAAATGTTGAAAAAAAAAAAACGATTTTTGCATAAATTTTATAGCAACAGGCCATTAAAAAAGGAAAATCACGATAGAAAAAAGAAAAATATTCCTCAATAATTACATTAAAAACTTTAACGTAATGAAACTGTAATTATTCGTTAATTAAAGCTTTACGATAAAAATTTCGTTAAGAAACAATATTATAAGCCATGCGGCCTCAAAGTTGTTTCAAAAACAAGAAGAACCACCACTACCCACCAAAGCCACTTAAAACTTTAAAATTTTTGCTTCTTCTGTTTGTTTTTGTAATACTTTTCTTTATAATCCAATTGGAATGGACGACATTTGCTTCTTGAAAATAAAAAAAAAGCAAATGAAAAATGAAAAATGGAACGCGCGTTGTAACAATAAAGAAATGAACTTAAAAATGAAAAAAAGAAATTCTAAAGGATATTAAAATGAACACAGAAGCTAAAGGTGTAGGTTGGAAACTTTCAGTTTTTTTTCGTTTTTTTTTTTTTTTTTTTTGTTCAAGTAAAAACTTTAGGCGTCTAATTTAAAATTCATCAACTTAATGGGCGGGTAATTTACCACCATAGATTTCCCTTTTTCCCTACTTTTTTTTAGGATTTTTTATTTTTCATTTTTTCATGTTCTAGTTTTTAGTACTTTTGTGCGAGAGTGTGTGTTATTCTTAAGAAAATTTGCATTTAAACTTTTTTGTATTTTTTTTTTTTTTAGAAAGAAATAATGAACGAACATTGCACGCAAACTTTGTTTTCGGTACTTCAATTCAAATCATTCAAGTCATTCATTCATTTCACTTTCTTTGAAAAGAAAAAATCCATTCAAAATAAGGTTAAGGCAACATTAGGGGCAGCGTGTGTTCTCCGATTTTTTCTTTTACTGACAAAATGTGTAATTTGTATGCACAATGGGTTGTATAAGAACTAAAGGACTCTTAGACAGACAACTTAAAAATTAAAGAAATAAAGTAAAAAGTTTATTTATAAAAAAAAATTCCGAAAATTTTAGGTTATAAGGCATTTATAATAACAAAGTGAATTAAAACACAACTTTTTCTCATCTCTTTGGTAGCCGTATGGATTACGCACCAAAAGAACTGATGTGGTTTTGAGGTAAAGAATGAATCAAGCCAATCTCTGATACCCTGTTCGTTCTGCATCGATCGGAACAAACTGTAGTCAGAAGGGGCAAGGTCTGGACTACAAAGCAGGTGAGCTAAAACTTCCCATCCTCTGTTTTTCAAATAGTTTTTGAGCGATCTTGCAACATGTGGCAGAGCGTTGTCATGTTGGAAGCTTATGGCTTCGTGTCTAGTCGAATATTTTGGTCGTTATTCGTTAATTACTCTCTTCAAACGAATCGATTGTATTCGTCTACGCGACTTAAACAGCTCATAATACAAAACACACTTCTTTCTGATCCCACCAAATACAGAGCATTACCTTGGCATCATGGTGTTGATTTGGTTGGTTAGCCGGGCTGTACATATGACTTTTTGCGCTTGGGGTTAACGTAATGTATGCACTTTTTATCTCCAGCAACAATACGATGCAAAAATTACTTCCGTTTGTGGCGATCAAGCATCATTTGTAACAAGCAAAATCGCCTCTCAAGGTCTCTCGGCTTCAATTCATATGGGACCTAATATCGTTGCTTTTGAATGAATCCCAATACTTTTAAATATAAGGAAATGGCTTGTTGTGTAATTCCCAATGATAATGCAAGTTCGCTCTGCGAGTAATGCTTCCAATTACTCATCTTCAAACATTTATGGCTGACCAGGCCTCTCCTTGTCTTCTGTGTCGAAATTAGCACTTTTGCATCTCGTAAACCATCATTTATAAGTTTTTTGAGTTGGTGCATGTTGATCGTAAGCTTCTACCAACAATCGATAACTTTCAGCAGCTATTTTCTTCAAATGAAAGAAGGTTATCAGAGTTCCCCGCAAAACATCTTTTTTAGGCATAAAATTCGAAATTATTATAGCGATTGGAAAAAGTGTCTGTTTACACTTTGACGTCTATTGAATATTGAATTATAAGGACAGATAGATGTTTACCCTCTAAAATACCATATTTGTTATTATTGATAGTTATGCCATATGTTCTACAAGTCGACATTAGTAGCTGGTATAGCCAATGGAATACAACTCTCATGTATGGGCCGGTGCTCAAAAGTCTATTTTGGAGCTTCTCGACCGCGTACAGGAGAGGCGAAGATGACGGGTAGCCAACTCCATCGATTCATTGGAGCACCGTCGCAATGTGGCGTGTGTTTCATTGTTCTATCGGTACTATAACGGAATGTGTTCTAACGAAATTAAGGAATTAATTCCTAAAAAACATATATTTTTCTGTAGTACTCTGTAGTTGATTGTCCAGTAAATCGCACAACGTATTATAGGGAGAATTCGTTCTTTGGTCGCACTCTTCGGCTGTGGAGTAATCTTCCAGCGAAAGTATTTCCTGCCACTTACGACATGAGTAAATTTAAATCTAACGTCCATAAACACTACTCCCTCTATCCTCCTTCAAATAACCTATTTTCCTAATACCAGCACAATGCACTGCATGAGTTGGGGCCATCCACTGGGTGCTGGTCTTATAGAAAAAAATATATATTTGGAGCTATAGAAAGCTACACATCGATTGCACTATACAATAGGCAAAAATACCTTTGATATTCAATATACTTTTTTGGTGCGCTATGGTCGCCTAACTTCAAAAAGCGTCAGCATTTCAGATTCTATGGATAAGCTTTTTTTACAATTTTTTCTAAAATGTGAGATTTTTGTGCAGGCTGCTTTATTCATCTTATGATAACTTTGAAATGACTTATCCGATTACGTTAGGCCAAACGCCACAGAATTCCAAATTGTACCAGCTTTAAGTCATTCTAATGTCATTTTTTAAAACAAACAATATTTTTTGGATAATTGAGAAATAAATTATAAAAAACTTAGTTTTCTTTTAAAAATTGCCATATTTTTGATTTCTAAAAATTGACAAAAAATAAGAAACAGCAAATATTTAGCAGTTTCACTATTTGTTCATAAAGTTGTATTTAATAAAAGTAAAATTAACCATAGTTCATGAAAATCGATTGGCAAGTATCATATATATTATTTCTAAAGCACTTTTTTTGTCGGTGGCAAATATCTCCCATACCACCGCATCAAATTTAATGAATGAATTAGAAATTGAAAAATTATTATTTTCATTGATAAAAATTATATTTTATATAGAACTTCCTGATAGTATTGTTGTCATTATGATTAAATGTTTATGTTCAAGTGTGGTAATACAGGGTCACCGGCATTGCAGTCAATCTCTTACCGGGGGGACGAACATCACACTCGGTTTTTAAAATACCTGTACCTGTCTTATACACCTCGGTTTCATCACAAAGGATGCACAATTTCTTTTTAAAACAGACCTCATTATTTGAGCTGAAATTTCAATGGTGCCAAAACATGCATTCAGCGTTGTCGATCGTCTGTTAAAGGACATTATAAATAATAAACTTCCTTATGGAGGAAAAATAATTCTTTTTGGTGGAGATTTTCGACAGTTGTTGCCCGTTGTCCGACACGCCAACAGAACAACCATTGTTGAAAATACAGTAAAAAATCGGCTTTATAGTCCCAAGTTAAAATTCATAAGTTCACTCAATATATGAAACCTAATGATCCCCTTTTTACTGAATGGTTGCTACAACTGGGAAACGGTGATTTGGAAGTCCAAACGACCTACAATAATGAAGCAATTAAAATCCCGAAGCATTGTTATTGCAGTTATGATACATTTATTTCCGCAATTTTTAACGTCGAAGAAATCAATGAACAAAATACATATTTTCCAATTTTATTCAACGTTAATTTTAAGTACTTGGAGAGGAATAAATTTATTTTAGTTCAGATTGTGTTCAACAGGAGGAAATTGACAATTGTATCCAACAGAATTTTTAAACTCTTTAAACCCATCGGGTTTACCACCTCATAAACTGCTTTTAAAGACAAATGCAATTATAATGTTAATCAGAAATCTTAATGCTAAACAGGGCTTAATAAATGGTACAAAACTTGCAAAAATTATTCATACCGATAAAACCGATCCAACTGTGCCTTTTCGAATGACACGAAAAAAATTCCCTGCGAAAGTTGCTTTTGCTATGACGATAAACAAAGCAAAAGGTAGGATTGTATTCACCAGAACCGGTCTTTTCACATGGGCAGTTATACGTGGCTTTTTCTCGAGTGCGTACGTTTAAATATATTTTTGTTTGTATTACGGACTCGTATGGGCAAAAAGTTAACGATGATCATGTCATTACCTCTAACATTGTATTCAGAGAAGTATTATAAAAGCATTTAAACATATGTATGTATGTATGTAAATATGTATGATATATTATGATTTCTAATATTTTTATACTTTTAATAAAATGTATTGAAGTTACTAAAATTTCTATTAATTATTTTCATTTTATGTTACAAAAATGATAACTAACGGTGCGAAATATTCGCACGGGTATATTTTATTACCAATAAAGTGAAAGGATCACATATATATGTAGTGGGTGTCGTATAAGCGATATATATTTTTTAAAATTCATAAATATCACTCATACGCTCAGAGGAATTGTCGGCATTTTTTTTCATTTGTTTCATAGTGTTATCAGAAGCAGAACGTTCATAGGCTTTGCCCCATTTTGGCATATTCTCTCCAACATATCGACCGGTATCTTACGAATAAATTCTATAATATTGGCTTTCAGTGCGTCAACCCTTGCCAGCGTGTTCTTATAGACATGAGCCTTAAAATAGCCCCACAAAATAGTCTAAAGACACGAACAAGTTAGCCAATTGACTGGTTACAAATGTTAAATAAACTGGCCATTATTTCACGTGCTGTGTGGCATGGGGCACCGTCTTGTTGAGACCATATGTCAGCCATGGGTAAAAAGAAATTTGTAATCATTGCACGGTAGCGCTCGCCATTCACTGTAGCGTTCCTGTCTTCGGCGTCTTTGAAAAAATACGGTCGAATGATGCCTTCGGCCCATAATCTACACCAAACAGTGCATTTCTTGGGGTGCATTTCTTGGGGTGCATTGGCAGTTCTTCACATCAAACATGGCAATTTTGTTTGTTCACGTATTCATTTAACAAGAAATGAGGTGATCATAGAATGAAAGGAATTCACGATGCTCTTTCTTAACCGAGCATGATGTTTAATAATAAAAGTCATAAATCTGCAAGCGTTGTTCGTTAGTAAGTCGATTCATGGTTAAATTATAGATCGAACTGAACATGTTTGACAGTAACATGTTAGACGATATAAGGCTGCATAAAACATTCTTTGGGTCGTGTGGCGTACAGGTTCTAAAATTAATTAATTCAGGTTCTAAATTTAATTTATTTTTTGTAATTCTGAGGCAGAATGTTTTTCTTAAATTGGCCCTACGAGGAAAACTAATAAAATTTAAATGAGACATTCGTAAGAATTCCTTTTAATATTGTTTTTAATTATTTTTTTCTTTCCAAACATATCCCATTGTGCATCACATTTACTAGTGCCATTATGCTTTCTATTCAATGACCACCAGTACAGTTATACAGACAAACAAACACAAAAGACCATTTACTACCACACCAGCAATTACGTTCAAACTCTTATACAAGCAGTGGCTCATAAACGTGTTACACTTTTAATAACCGAATGGCGAGAGTTATGACTGAAAATTGAGGTTTTCCAAATATACCCCAGATTACAACAATTTTCTTTGGTTTTCACTTTTTTATTAAACGATTTTTTTTTTGCTTGCACTCACTTTCATCATAAAGAAAAACAGAAAGAAAAGGTGAAAAGCAAAGAGTGCAAAAATAATAATTAACTGCAATATCTTGTTTTTATTTTGCATTTTATAGTCGTTTCTTGGGAGTTGCTCAATGAAATTTATTTATTTTTTCAGCGAATTTTATAGAAATTAGTGGTGTTAGTCAGATTTGAAATAGAAAAATATTTATTTTTCATTTTTAATTAAAATTAAATTCTTTTTTTAATAAACTATTATTTTAAACAGCAGTTGCAGTTGCATTTGTAATTATAATTATGGCATTTTAGTTTTCAAACTAATTTTCATCTCCAATCACGTTTCTTATAAAGTTTGCCAACAATTAGAGGTGTTGGAGAGGATGATGCAGCATTTTTGTAAATATTTGGAAACTTTTAATAAATGAACAAGCAAGTTGGCTTACAATTAAGAGGTTAGCTATTAAGCAAAATCATGCTAAAATTGTAATTAAACGAGGGTTGCTATTTAAAGTTGTTTCACGTAAATGTATGACATAAATTTATTAAACAAGGAAATTATAAAACAAACAGTTTAAATAGGGTTTTTAAATAAATTTCTTCAATTCATCGCTCATATAAAAGGCTGAATTAACATGAAATTAAGTCGATATGATCACTTTAGCTATCGTTCACTTCACCATCGTTCTGTAGGCCATAATGAGCCAAGTCTGTTCAAGGAGAAGAAAAATAACAGAGAGTCGCTAAAGCCAATTCAAAGATTTGGATTAAGCGAATAACATTTGTCTACTCTCGCATAGGATATTCAATAAATATGCTGTCGTAACTGGAGGACTTGACTCGCAATGTTGGACTTGAGATAAACGAGCGAATTCATGAAACGAGCGAACTATGGAATTTACATAGTACGTAAAAACTCAACTCGTGAACAGATTTTTTTTCTTTTGGTTCGCCCGTTTTATGACTCGTACCCGAGAGTTTTATTTTTTAATTCGTTAGCACGAATAATATTTTGTGACCAAATTATTGTTTGCTCTACTCGTGAGCACAAATTTAAAACGTAAAAAAATTTTTCTTTAAGTCGTCATCACGAATTTTATTCTGCGAACGAATTAAAAAATAGGCAAAAAAGAATCAAAAACAAGCAATTCGTTTTAAAGCATTTTGTTTGTGTAAATGCGTCATACCATGCATTTGTATGTGTATATGTGTGTATATTTTGTGTGCAGCGACCAATATGTATCACTCGTATGCATGTTTTATAAATATTACACAAACAACATAAAAAGAATGGCAACTTTTCAACACATTTTGATGCTTTTCAACACGGTTTGTGCTTCGAGTTTTATTTCTAATTTCTTTTGTTTTTGATTCTTCGCACGAATCGTATTTAAAATTCTTTTAAAATTCGACTTTTAACAAGAATCGTTCTTTACGAACGAATTCAATTCGGGCACTCTTTCAACTCTGATAAATACTAAGAAAACAAAGATCATGAAAATCAACAAAACTAACGCGCAAAACGTCATGTTAATGCCTAGTCAACCAATCGAGTATGTAGCCAACTTTCGCTATTTAGGAAGTACAATGACTACAAATGAAGGTGTAGAAACAAACGTGGACAACAGACTCAAGAAGGCAAGAGTGGCATTTGAACGACTGCATTCAGTACGAAAGGGCTTACATATATCCAGACGAAGTAAGTTGTGAATATTCAACTTAATTGTTAAGTCAGTGCTGTTGTATGGTAGTGAGACCTGACTTGTATCCAATAACATCACGCAAACGCTCATCAGATCCTATTCATCAACAAATGTCTGAGAATCATATGCAGAATATTCTGGCCTAAAACCGTAAATAACACAGAACTATTGAACACGACTACGCAGGAATCCATACTGAAAGAGATAAGGAAAAAAATGGAGTTGGATCGGTCACACCATTTGAAAAAGTCCCGACAGTATTAGCAGAATGTCACTCAAGTGGAATTCTCAAATCTCAAGATATCTTAGGCGACCTGCAGATGCACAATTATCCAAGAACTAAGACATGGAAAGAAACAAAAAAACATCAGCCGTGAACCGTGTAAGATGCAAATGCTTTGTGGAAGACACATGCTCTTAAAAGTGAGTAAAGAGTGGTGGTGTAGTTGTTAGTTCGCACATATAGCAGCGCAAGCCGCCTAGGTTCGAGCCTCAGCAGAGGAAATAACGAAAAAATTGATTTGTGCATTCAAGTGTTTAATAAGAAAACCTTCACTTTCCTCCAGACAACTCCATCTAAAAAAATAAAGAAACAACAGAAGCCTCCCTGACCTTCTAGCTTGCTTTTACATATGATGACAAACATCAGATGAATGATCAGGAGAAAATACTAAGTAAAGATTATCACAACCACTTAGCAAGGATCTTCACTACTACACAGAACGGAATAAACCAATCATTTGGCCATCTTAACTCTGTGTAAATCTGTGTGAAATTCGCAATTTTGCATGGATTTGTGTAGTGGAACACAGTGATTAAGCATATTACAGCAATCCAGATATTCAGAAAAAGCTAAATGCAGCGAGTTTGCATATATTTTGGCCTTTCACGATTTCTAACTACAGGCTCTAACTGAGAAAAAATCAAACTCCAATGAAAACCGAAATTCTCAGGTGGAAACGGAGATAGTTTGGACATAACTAAAACGGCCATAAAATGGAACCCGCAGAAAAGTAGACGATAAGTTTGACCAGCCCACTCATGGAGACTGCAAATAGAGATGAAGGCTACAGCACATAATCGGGTTATTCATTTGGTGGCTGTTAAAAAGCTGTTATATGTTAAACATCTGTCATCCGGAGTATCATTTATTTAGTGAAAGGCTTGTCATTAACGAATATGAATCGTTTAGCAACCTAACAATGCGCAATAACAGTTAAAACTTACTACGAATGTGGCAATACAAACGGGGCTACTGAATTTTGATTTTTCAAACAAAATTTTTTTCAGCATTGAAACTCATTTCTAACTCGCTTACTATGCCAGCAAGCAAAATTGTCACCCAGAAGTGATTTGGAGTGCATTATAGTTTGGAGGAGTTATTGGGTTGTATTATTTCGAAAATGACGTTACCGTTGGCTTTTTTGACCTAGAACTAAAGATTACGGACAGGACGATATGTGATTTTAGTAAAACGATGCCATGAGCCACATGACACTCCAGATTTTGGCTTTATTGCATGAGACGTTTTCCAATTGTTTAATTTTTGGATTTGGCGAAGTCAATTGGTTACCAAAATCATGCGATTTGATGCCGTTAGATATTCTTTTTGTGGGCCTACATCAAAAGCCATATCTACTTGAATAATTTCCTTAGATTGGAGGATTTAAAAACCAACATTCGATAAGTTATTGGCGAAATGTGCAATAAAGTAGGCGTGAATTACCTCAAAAGGATCTTCTGCTTCAACTAATCCAGATGCGCTCTATGTATATACTTGTGTCATGTGTATATGTACTTACATTAAATAAATTTCGCTTAACATCTACATATAGTTCTCCTCAAAATACTTTATATAATTGCTACTTTCCTTATACTTTATATCTTAATAATACTCCTCCTGTTAGTAATTCGTTTCGGCAAACCTTGAATTTGAAACGATTTTATTTAATTTTGCCATACTTTTTTGGGCTTCAACTCAAAAAACGAAAAAAAAAACAAAATTTAAACTGATTATAACCAATACCATGTGGTAAGTAGTTATTGTTACATTTGCTGCTGCAATTTCAGTTGCAAATGTATATGAAAAGCAAATTGTTATAAAATTTATTCATAAATTTTGTTGTAACAACTACTACCAACAAAATAATTGTTTTCATTCCAATTGTCGTTGTATTTTGCATGTACACTCTCATATTACCTCATTTAGGAAATTGCGTGTTGCAAGCAGCCACATATCATACATAAATACTCGTGTAAGTCTTTTGGCCTACGAATAAATGTATATGTATGCATGAGGGTGTGTGTGTGCGTGTGTTAGTAATTATATTGCCTCTGATTATAAGTCTCTTCCACATGCAAACTGACCATATAAGTCACATAAATAATTTTTAATTAATTTTATATTAAAAGTTAATTTGTGTACATGAGTAAATCTAAAATAATTAAAAAAAAAAATAACTTTCTTTAGAGAGGAAACGACGAGAAATTGTGGGCATAAGGGGGAAAATTTAATAATTTTAAATGTGACCATATTATATCATGGTAAAGCCATTAAAAGCATATCCTTCGCCTTGAAATTAAACAACAAAAATAGTTAAGGTTGTACAGAAACTAAGGGCAAATGTTGCCCTAAGATTATTGGTTCTTGTAAGTTTAAGGTAAAAATTGTAAAGATTGATTTTAATTATAAAATACAAAATATTGTTACGAAAATAAGGTTGGCCACCACAGCGTTTATTACATCGACAAAAAATAAGAAGAACAGCTGTACGTGCTGTTTACAAATAACTAAATCTACAACAACAACCATTAGCAGAGATAAAGTAAATAAGAATAACATGGCAACAACAATAACTAAGCAGCAAAGAAAACAAGTAACAGACAATAAACAAGTAACAACAAATACTAAAAGCTGAAAAAGGTAAATGTTTACATAGCATGGCTACAAAAAAACTAAAAAGAAATTAAAATAAAGAAATGGAATCTACATGAAATATCGAGAAGTTCGAGAGTTTTCGATGAGCACATCGATGCGAACAGCAACCAGATTATGTGTCGTAAACTCAGCGATTGCAGTTTTTAAGTTAAGTTAACTCAGCGAAAGTGTTATTGGTGTGAAGAATCGTGAAGTAAAAACCAGTTTAGTTGGAGCTAAGTGGAGTTAAGTGTGGATAACCTCTGGTTAAAAAGGTTGTGATCAAACCTAAGTTATAACTGCAATCGGGTTGGAAGATCTTTAGGAAGAAAGATCTGTCGAATAATTGTTGTTGTAAACAGACAGAGTAATTAAGAATAAAAATTGTTATTGCCCGTAAGAAGATCACAAGCAGTGGTGGACATAACTGTGTTGAACAAAGGATTTTAATTAACAACAAACACAACATTTATTTTGTTTTAACTACAATCTACGAACTCATAAAAACACGTTTTTAAAAAGGTAAAAACGTAACAATATTATGCCATTATAGGTCGTCAATTTTTAATATTTTTTAATAAGAAATTGAAAGGAAATGTTTAACTTGTGAAGCGTTAAGTAGGTTTCACTATTAACTGGATTTCTAACGAGCTTTTTCAATTACAATAATTTTGATCAGAAAGCAACACAAAATTCTTTAATTGTTATATTGAAGCAGTCATCAAAGCAGGCTTCCAGCTGATGCAATTTTAATTTTATTTTTTCATATTTATATTTACGTTTTTGTTATCAACTAAGCAGGTTTTCCATCTTCTGTAGCAGATTTAGAATAAACGATGGAATTGCTGGCATCTTTCGTTGTCTAGAATCAACATCCTCTGTGTATTTGGTGTAGTAATGATTCTTAGCTATTTTTGTTCTCCTAATTTTTATCATATTAGTAGGTGGTGATGTTATTATTTTTTCTTATGAGAAGTCAAAAGGTTTCTGGGATAGTTCACTTGGAGGCGATCCTTAATTATTTAAAATTTTTAACCATGAGAAAAATTTGCCTTCTCATCGCCGGGACTCGAACATAGGCTGCTGGGTTTTGCATGCATTAGTGCAAAATGAGCGTTTGTGATTTTTGTCGTGCATTAAGCAAGTCGATATGGCTTCAGAGCATTTGCAATTCGTAGAATAAGGTGTGATTCAAAATGATAAGGTCACCTTAATATTTGCTCAATTCATCCAAACTATAAAATGTTATGTATGGTCACCTTATTAAAAAAAATTCTACGTTCAAATAAGTGCATAATAAGCCGGTTTTGCTCTTAGAGATCTACCGTTATATTATGTTTATTTAAATTTATGTAAATAATTCAAAATTATAAGGTCGGTGATTAATAAGCAATTAATCCAATCAGAAGGTATCACAATTAATATTTTTTTTAATAATTTAAAATTTAAATAATATCTGCGCGGTATGGGTCACGGTGAACCTTTGTTGTTGTCTGAGAACAAAATTTTGAATGGAAATTCAGTATCAATATTAGTTTGCACCGAATTGGCGGCGGTGTAAGTCTAGTCATAATGTTTGACGTCATACTGTTTGACGCTTATTTTCAAAAGAACTAAATTTGTAGTAGAAATGAAACTTTACACGTGTTTACTGAGACAGATGATTAACAAAAGCAAAGTAATGCCATTTATTTATAAGCCTAGAAGTATGTTAATTTTTTTTCGTGCACACTTCTCAGTTGGTGTTTACGTCATGAGAAAGTAATTTAATATTTATTTTTAAAACTGAGAAATGAAGTAAATAAATAATTTTCCGGTCTTATACGGTTCATATGACTCAGAAAATAATTTATAGAAAATAAATAAATATTTTTCTGAAAATTATATAAAATTTAAATAAAAACTAATTTTTTTTTTATAATTTATTCTTACCCTTTAAAAAGGATTTTTGTTCGTTGGCAACTTACCTAAAAGGAGAGAGAAAAAAAAATTGTTTTTTAATGTCTTTCAAAAGATTATTGCATAGATATTAGAAATAAAAAACAATAGAATGTATAAAAATGTTTATTTAATTCTTCGTTTTATATTCAAAACATATACAAAAAATGACTTTTATGACAAATTTTAAAGAAATCAAATTTGTAAAGAAAGTAAATAAAAACCCTCATCTTACAAGTTTTTTAAGGAGCTTACAAGACTTTATACAAATGAAATACACACAGAGAAAAATCATTGTAAATTCAATTAGGACAGGGATGAAATTTTTTTTTTTTTAAATAATGAATTTGCTTCCTGTTGATGCAACATGATCTTACAATGAAAAAAAGTAGATTTTTTCATTTAAAAACAACTAGAAATCGTGTTAAATTAATATTAAAATTCTAGTTAAATCAAAGTGATAATCATGTTGGAATAATGTGAGTGTCTTATTGAATTAATATTGTGAAAACTTAAAATAACAAGAATTTGACGCTGAATGAATTAACTTTGAAGTCGTTTTAAATTAATATGGCGGTCATATTAAAATAACGTGAAATTTCATGTTAATTCGAAATGATTCTAAATCTTATTTTTATTTATTTATAAAACCATACATGTAAAGCTTACAAGTTCCTCAGATCACGGTTTGCTTCAGCAGGATTTGTTTTCCTATAAAGTGGTTTTCTTAAAAGATGAGAATATCATTCAACAAGAATTTATAATAGAACCAATGGAGAATTTCAGAAACTGTATTGAAAGGTTTTAGAGCCACGCAGGCTGTGGAGCAGTCGCCAGAATGGCAATGTTCCCTTTATTTGGTTTTTACAGGCTTCGACACCCTCCTAAACAATCATACAATTTCGAACACTCTTGCTTTTGGTTTTACACAATAGATAGTTGCTTATTCCAGCTCTTCAAAAAGTGCCAAATGTAGGGTGATTGCAGTGATGCATATTTGCCCTCTTTTCTTTAATATAGTGGAGAGCCTAGAATATGCAGATGATATTTGCCCCTTACGCATAATCACTGCCATATGAAAGCTAAACTTACATCCTTCGACACCTAGGCTGCAAAAGCTCGTCTTAGAATATACATTTAAGAGCAAGATGATGTGCTTGCTACAACACTCTGAATAGGGGCAAATATAAAATAGAGGGTGTTGAGCATGTATGGCATTCTGACGCATGCGGGTGGTTGTAGTAATTAAAAGAAAAGGTATTGTAAAGCTTATCGAATTTCGATGGCTAACCAGTTGTCTACATCCAACTCCTTGCATGGACATATTTCGAAACGTACTAAGATCAATTCTATGTGTGTGAAGATAAATTCAAATTTGAAAAGCAAAGACATCAACCATATTTGCTCTAAGTTTGCGTTAACAGTGTAAAATGTAAATTATGTACATCTGTGTATATAGTGGTATATGTGAACACTTCCATATTTTAGAGAAGTGCCGACTCATCTTCCACGATTTTTAGGTTTTTCAAAAAAGTGATTTTTTAAAATTCGTTTTTCTGTAATCCGGTTATTATTTCAGATAATGCACTATATGGGCTCTCTTGTAGACCCCTTGGACAACTATATGTATGTAGTGGTATATCGGAGCAGCTTCATATTTTCCCGATATCTATATATATTACATTTTGTATGTAGTCACTGTTAACCCATTAACAGTACATTGTTAAAGCAAATTTTGAAAATGTAAAAAAATATGGTTGATGTCGCTTTTAAAATTTGACACACATTTCAATTCTTCCGTCAAATCAAATCTATTCTACGCCTGCGAATCTTATAATGCAATACCACATGACATAAATGCCATCGAAGTTTTGGTTAACCGCTGCCAAGGAAGGATTTTCAGGATACTTTAGCTAAGCATCATATCCAATACTCAGTCAACTTTGGCTTCAAGCCGGTTAACGGCAGGTTATAAGCAAGATATTTAACCGCAAATGACGCTAAATAGGTCACAAGCTGCGCAGACGTCAAACTGAAACTGCCAGAGCAGTTATTGATTGGAATCCCCTGAGCATGTTAAAAAAATATGGTTGATGTCGTCGCTTTTCAAATTTGACACACATTTCAATTCTTCCGTCAAATCGATTCTATTCTACGCCTGCGAATCTTATAATGCAACACCACATGACATAAATGCCATCGAAATTTTGGTTAACCGCTGCCAAGGTAGGATTTTCAGGATACTTTAGCTAAGCATCATATCCAATACTCAGTCAACTTTGGCTTCAAGCCGATCAACGGCCAGTTTATAGCAAGATATTTAACCACAAATGGCGCTAAATAGGTCATAAGCTGCGCAGACCTCAAACTGAAAGTGTCAGTGCAGATATTGATTGGAATCCCCTGGGCAACACATGAAGAATTGGTCAACATCAACTTGATGACAAAGTTAGACGCAGTAGTCAAAGCTGGAGTGAGATAAAACATCTTTCATCAAACCGAAAGAGGAAACAAAGGGCCAGTTTCTATATGCAATGCAGAATAATACGAATTGGATTTTTTTCCGTGTGTAAACATACAAGAAAATTTAGAGAAATGTATGTTGGATGTTAAGAAAAAATGCCAATAAAACTGTACGAATTAAAAATTAATCATACGCTTAGTTGGTTTTAAATAAAAGGAAATAAATGTCAATCATACGCAAGAGTGTCTTTATTTTATTTTAAAGAAAATCACACCAATATAAAAACTAGGAGCAAGGTGCCCATATTAGATTTTTTTAAGCTAAATTTAGCTTTTTGATGTTCGATTTAGCTTCGAAATTTTCCTTTCTTTCTTTACCCTTTTCTAACATTTCAACAAAAAAAAAAGGACAATAAAGCAAAAATAATACCAACATTGTAGTCTGATATCGAAAAACAATCAAATTGTAGCATCACAGATATACTTTCTGCATTGCTTACATGCTTAAATTAATTAGTAAATTCAAAATCTCTTCCATATGAGTTTGAAAGAAAAGTTGAAAATATTGCTTTTTGTTGCTCTTTCTTTTTTTTATTCATTAAAAAAAATTTAATACCAAGAAAGGGTTTTGTGTTTATTTCTGAAAATATCGCCTTTTAAAATCCTTAATATCGCTTAATTTTAAATGACGTGTAGTGCGAAGGGAAAGAAGTGGAACATTTTTTGTCAGAAAAGAAAATAAGTCATAATGTCTCAAAAAGTGTTACTACCTTAGGTAGGAAATTTACTTTTTTCTGGTTTTGTTTCCTTGCTATTGTGAACTTAAACGGCTGTGTTGTGCTTACTATTAATACACAATTTTGCCCATAAATAGGGCAAAATTAATTCGATTGGTGCAAATGAAGCACTTTTTTAAAAAATGGAGTTTTGTAAATCGTCGCCAGTGTAAAAATTTATAATATTTTAAGTGAATCAGTACAGGGGATGAAAGAAGGGAAAAATAATGATTATATTAAACGTAAGAAATCCTAGTTAAGGTTAGGGCTTAAGCAGATTTCCAAAACTGCTTTCTGCAACCTTATTTGAAACTACCTTTACTCTCATTCTGTGTTGCCCGAGATCTATAAGCATATAAAGGGTCCGCCAAATAATTTTCTTTTTTGAAAATGCTATAAAAAAACTACTGAATATATTCTCAAATTTCTTTTTTTATTTGAAAGTACAATCCTTCTGGTTAATAATGGAAAATAATTTCATTCAAATGGCTGCCTCGGCTGGCCATGCAGTAGCCTACAACATCGGTCCAATTTTTAAGCACATTATCGATTGTGTGCAGCTGTATTTCACCAATGGCTTCACGAATAAAGTTCTTTAAAGCGTCAATTGTTTCTGGCTTGTTGGCGTAACACTTATTTTTTACGACACTCCACAAATAATAGTCCAACGGTGTCAAATCGCAGCTACGAGGTGGCCAAACGACATCAGCTCTGCGGCTGATAATGCGATCTTCAAAAACAGGGCGCAAAACATCCAGTGTAGCTTCTGCTGTGTGGCACATAGTTCCGTCCTCCTCTGCAATTTTTGTGAACAAAAAATCGTTCAACATGGCCCGATAACGATCGCCATTGACTGTAACGGCCACTCCTTGCTCATTTGCGAAGAAAAATGGCCCAATTGTGCCTCTGGACCAAAATCCGTACCAAACAGTGACTCGTCTCGAGCGTATCGGCTTTTCAATGTATGCGTACGGGTTTTCTGTGCCCCAAATGCGACAATTTTGCTTGTTTACATACCCGCCAAGATCAAAATGAGCTTCATCTGAAAATATGATTTTTTTTTTTGGCAAAATCGGCATCTTCTGTAAGTCGATCGCACGCAATATTTCCCAGCATTGTTCAAGCGACTACACAACCATATTCGTTCAGCGGAAGGATAAAACTAATAATCTGTCAAATCAGACATGAGCTAAGTGTTACCATTCACGAAATAAGCACTAGTTAAAAAAACAACCTTAGATGGCGGACCCTTTATTATAAACGAAGTCAACGCTCCTCTTTCACCCGATTCTCTCAGTTTTTTGGCCACTTATTTGTTTTTATAAGGAAAATGCAAAGACGTTTGATGTACTTAGATGATGATTGGTCGCAATAAAAACAATTAAAAACAAACAAACAAAAAAATACGTGTCATTTCAGACGAAAAGCCTCACTAGTTTAGACGTCTCCGATGTCTAATAAAAAATCAGAAAAAAAATATCACCTACTACATCTTTGAAAGTTGGATCTAAGTTGGTATTTGTGCTTTTAATTTCAGCGAAGTCGATTCAGTCCTTTACGCGTGATTGACTCAAAAACGAACTGAATAATCATACTGTTACGAAAACAAGATTGGGAACTTCTGCGTTTATTACATCGCTAAAATAAATAAACAAAAGCTGCAAGAACAACTATACCTGCTGTTTACACAAAACCAAATCGACAACAACAAACATTAAATAAATAAAAATAATACAGCAACAACAACAATAAACTAACAGCAAAGAAAACAAGTAAGAGACTAAACAAGCAACAACAAATACTAAAAGCTAAAGGAGGCAGATGTTTACATACGCATGGCTACAAAAGAACAAAAAAGAAATTTAAAGAAAGAAATGGAATCTACCTGCAATATCGAGAGGTTCGAGAGCTGTTTACTCAGCTATATAAACAGCACATCGATGCGAACAGCAATCAGTTTATGTGTCGTAAACTCAGCGATTGCAGTTTTTAAGTAAAGTGAACTCAGCGAATGTGTTATTGGTGTGAAGAGAGTTTATAAGGAGTAAACTC
Source organism: Wohlfahrtia magnifica (assembly GCA_023159175.1). NCBI lineage: Eukaryota > Metazoa > Arthropoda > Insecta > Diptera > Sarcophagidae > Wohlfahrtia > Wohlfahrtia magnifica. The sequence goes on from JAKWBJ010000054.1 coordinate 4,272,592, forward strand.
GTGAAGTGAATCGTGAAGTAAAAACCAGTTTAGTTGGAGCTAACTCAGTAAAGAGAGTTAAGTGTGGATAACCTCTGGTTGAAAAGGTTGTGATCGAACCTAAGTTATAACTACAATCGTATTGGAAGAAAGATCTGTCGAGTAATTGTTGTTGTTTGCAAAGTTGTATACGGACAGAGTAATTGAGAATAAAAATTGTTATTGCCTATAAGAAGATCACAAGCAGTGGTGCACATAACTGTGTTGAATAAAGGATTTTTATTTAAAACCAAACACAAAATTTATTTTATTTTAACTGCAATCTACGAACTTATAAAATCACGTTTTTACAAAGGTAAAGACGTAATAACACCATAAATTTTTAATAAATATTAAGAAAAAACTTATGTGAATTATTTGGCCCATTTTCCCCCGAGATCAATTTTGAAAAACAACATATCCTATTTCGTTAACTAAATGTTCTTCTGTTTTGAAAATTTCTGAGAAATATATGTTAAAAACATTTTAAATTTTAGCTTATTTTTTTAGCCGAAAACAAATTTAGCTTTTTTGTCACTTTAAAATCTGGTCACACTGACTAGGAGACATGTTTGGATGATAAAATGAAACCTTTTATTACACTATGCAACAAGCAAAAATCTCCAAAAATATTGTTTATATTTAAAAATGATATTAAAATGACTTAAAGCAGGTATAATCTGGAATTTTTTAACATCTGGCTTAACGAAATCAAATGAGTCATTTCAAAGTTATCATAAGATGCACGAAGCAGCCTTTTCAAAAATCTCTCATTTTAGAAAAAAATTATAAAAAAAATCTTATCCATAGAATCTGAAATGCTGATGATTTTTATAGTTAAGCCACCATAGCGCATAAAAAAAATATGGTTGTTATCCAAGGTCAGAAAAATTTTTTCCTTTTGTTGCATAGTGTTATTAGTTTATTGTTAATTTTTTTATGGAATTTTATTTATGGCGTTTACTTATTTATTTGTGATTAAAAAAAACAGTATTTTTTCAGTTTATAAAACTTAAAACTTTTGCATTCACTTCTAGACTTTCTTTAGATATAATCTTATCGAATAGCAAAAGAATGAAAGAGAAATAAGTAAAATAAACAAAAAGGATCTCAAAATATAGGGTCCGCCAAATATTTTTTTTGAAAATACTATAAAAAAAACTACTGAATATTTTCTCAAATTTCTTTTTTTATTTAAAAGTACAATCCTTCCGGTTAATAATGGAAAATAATTTCATTCAAGTGGCTGCCTCGGCTGGCCATGCAGTAGCCTACACGATCGGTTCAATTTTTAAACACATTATCGATTGTGTGCAGATGTATTTCACCATTGGCTTCTCGAATATTGTCCTTTAAAGCGTCAATTGTCTCTGGCTTGTGGGCGTAACACTTATCTTTGACGGCACCCCACATATAATAGTCCAACGGTGTCAAATTGCAGCTCCGAGATGGCCAAGCGACATCAGTTCTGCGGCTGATAATGCGATCTTCAAAAACAGGGCGCAAAACATCGAGTGTAGCTTCGACGGTGTGGCACGTAGCGCCGTCCTGTTGAAACCAAATATTGCTAATATCCTCCTCTGCAATTTTTGTGAAAAAAAATTTGTTCAACATGGCCTGATAACGATCGCCATTGACTGTAACGGCCACTCGTTGCTCATTTTCGAAGAAAAGTGGCCCAATTATGCCTCTGGACCAAAATCCGCACCAAACATTGACTCGTCTTGGGTGTATCGGCTTTTCAATGTATGCGTGCGGGTTTTCTGTGTCCCAAATGCGACAATTTTGCTTGTTCACATACCCGCCAAGATCAAAATGAGCTTCATCTGCAACATTACCATGATTTTCAAAGTAATGTCGCAATACTTCCCAGCGTTGTTCAAGCGTATACACAACCATATTCGTTCAGCGGAAGGTTAAAACTAATTATCTGTCAAATCAGACATGAGCTAAGTGTTACCATTCACGAAATAAGCAGTAGTTGAAAAAAAAAAGTTAGATGGCGGACCCTTTAAAACTTTTTTCTACAATTTGACTAGACTTATAGGAAAAAACAACTGTTTATGAAAGCTTCAAAGAACAAACAAAACTTTAATAATTTTTTTTTATTTAATAAGCAACTCAAGATTATTGAATAAAAATATTTAAAAATAATAAAAAGATGAAAATAAAATAAAAAACTTTTTTAATGTTTTTTTGCATGCCTTGTTTTAATTTAAAGTTTAATGGCATTATTTCTTCTGCTTAACTACGAGTATTTTCTAGTTTTTAAAGATTTTTGTTTTTAAGTAATAATTTATTGTGTTTTTGGGTATTGAAATTTCCTTCCGCACTATTTAAATAATTTATAAAATTTTGGTTTTTTAAAAATTAATTTTTTAACTTTTTGCCCCCCATTTATATGATTAAGGCAGACACCGACAACCACTTCAATTTAAATGAGTATCTGAAAAGGGTATACACATCTTTTTTTTACCCTTGTTGTAGTTGTTGTTGTTGTTGTTGTTGTTGTTTTTAAATCTCATTTACAAATTAGAAAAGGTAGTGAAATAAAAGTATAAAAATAGGATTATATGGCATAGTTACACGTTTTTATAACTTTTCGTTTTAAGTGGTAATAAATGGTTATGTGAACGACCGGCAGGCAGACAGTCTTATATTACGGAACTGGCGTGAAAGTCTAAAACATTTTTAAAACTTAATTATGCAGTGGTTTAGACATTGGTTTTAGACACAGCGAGTGTTATATATATTCTACTAAGTAGACGCATAAATACTTTATTTAATATTTAATTTTAATTGATTTAATTTTATTTTAAGTGCTTGCACCACTATTTTTATTACTTATTTATTTATATATTGTAGCAGCGTACGATATATTGAATACATATGTCGGCCATAGCACGAGAACTAATGCCGGAGTATCTTTTGTATCTGAAAGGGGTAGATGTTTACATACGCATGGCTACAAAAGAACTGAAAAGAAATTTAAAAAAAAGAAATGGAATCTTCCTGAAATATCGAGAGGTTCGAGAGCTTTCGATATATTGTTTACTCAGCCATATAAAAAGCACATCGATGCGAACAACAATCAGTTTATGTGTCGTAAACCCAGCGAGTGCAGTTTAAGTAAAGTTAACTCAGCGAATGTGTTATTCGTGTGAAGAGAGTTTATAAGGAGTAAACTCGTGAATATAGTAGTGAAGTAAAAACCAGTTTAGTTGGAAATAACTCAGTAAAGAGAGTTAAGTGCCGTTGTGGTATTATAGGTAAGATACCCACCTATCAACCAAAAAAAAAGTCTTCGGTTCAATATCAAGCCAGACCATCTGACGCCTTATAACATTGCTAGCGACTGGTTAGGTGTACTAACGCTTTGAAAAACTTCTTTAACTAATGCAACTGCCGTTTGGAGCCGAATTTTAAAATGTAGGTCTCTTTCAATGAGCTTAGAAATAGTATCGGTTGCAGCTCATTAATTGAAAAAAGTTCTTCTTGTTCCAAATGGGAAGTTACGAGAATTATGTATGTACACATGTATAGGTTAGGCAGTTTAAAAGTTTAAATTTGAAATGCAATAACACAAAGACGGCTTAAAACTTTAAATTTCCAAAATTTATTTGTTTGTTGTGAAGTACAATTAATCAGTTGATTACATTTGTTAGGACCTTTACCTTCTTTTGCCTTCAGGATTCTTCAGGACACTGTTCATAAGGAGAGCGGCGAAATATTGAGCAATTTTGCATTTCGCCGTCGTACGGGTGTTGATTCATTGTTTGCTACAGCCATGGATTCAAATGTATCCACCACACAATGAATAGTTCTAACGGTAGGACGATTATAGCAACCGTAAAATAGGCGAAAGCAATTTTTTTTGCATTTCGGTTGGGCCCTTTAAAAGTTTAAATTTAAAAATGCTATCACACAATAATAGTTCGAAATTTTGTCAAGTAATTTTTTGGTTGTGGAGTACAATTGTTGCGATTATAAATGAAATATTTCATTTATATGGCTGCCGCGGCAGGCATCACAGTACCACGCCCGGTCGGACCAATTTTCGAAAAGTTTTTCGAGTGTATAGGGCCGTATCTCGGCAGTGGAATTACGAATGTTGGCCTTAAAATGTCTTTGACGGCACAGAATAAGGTTCAACGGTGTCAAATCGCAGCTTCTTGGCGGCCATCTGACATCACCATTTCGGCTAATTAAATGGTCATCAAACGTTTGACGCAATAAATCGATTGTGGCATGAGATGTGTGGCTAGTTGCACCATCCTATTGAAAGCAAATATCATTCACATCAATACCATGCAGAGAGGGCACAAAAAAATCGGTTATCATGGTGCGATAGATGTCTCCATTGACCGTAATGGTTGGCGCGGTCCTCATTTTCAAAGAAGTATGGGCCAGCAGCACCAAACAGTCACTCGTAAAGGGTGCATTGTCTTCTGTAAGGACCTCGATTAGGTTTTCTGAGCCCCAAATATGGCAATTTTGTTTATTAACATACCTACCAAGATGAACATGGGCTTCATCCGAGTAGATGATTTGAAATGATGATAAATTTCCATTAAATCCTAAAGTTGCTCAAGCGAAAATCGATTCCTTTCGTTCAGTAGAGATAATATACTAAATTTTGTGACAGAATTGAAAGACATAAGTATTGCCAAACTTTTAAAGTGCCCACCACGTATGTCTGTATGTATATATCTTTAGTAGCAGAATATGACCGCTTTGAAGGTTTGCAATTTGTAATCTAAAGGATTTTGTTTAGGAATGCCAGACAGCCATTTTTACATCAAAGAAGAAATGGAAAATTATTTTGAAGCCAAGTTTTGGTAGGAGCCAGCGCAATATGTTCACTTAAATTTTAAAACTAGTTTTGAGGCTGGCTTTCACAATGACTTTCAAAAACGAATTCTTAGAAGACTTTGATCGATGTTTTGCTCCCTGTTTAAAAAAAATGCATGTCAGTGACCAGCCTACCAAATTATGACCGCGCCTAGGTGATGACCTTTTTTGATCTATGGGGTGAGCTTAGGTGCATCTTTAGATACCCAAGAATTTTTTCACCGTCACTCTTCTTGGGAGTATGAGGCTTTTCACAAAGCATCCCGGTGTACCGGTATGAAATGAGCGTTTTTTTGTGTGAAAATAAAACGCTAATTTTCAATGTGAAAGTAAAAACATTTTATTCAAAGTATTGGCCATTGTGGCCACACATTTTTATAATCTTTCAGACAATTTGTGGATTCCACGTCAACAAAACCAATTTTCGACTTCCCCAAAGGAATCAAAGTGCTGCTCAGCCAATGCTTGTTCCATCGATGAAAACAAATAGTAGTCGGAAGGAGCCAAGTGTGGTTAATACGGTGGATGGGGTAGCAGCTTCCAGCCTAATTCTATGATTGTATTTTGAACCAGTTTTGCTTTGTGTGCAGTTGCATTGCCATGCTGCAAAATTACTTTGCCGTGTCTTGTGGCCCATTCTAGTCGTTTTTCGATTAATATATGGTTCAACTTGATTATTTATTGTTGGTAGTGATCTGTATTAACGGTTTTAGTGGGGTTTTGGAGATTGTGGTGCACCACACCATTCTGGTCCCTGGTGTGGCTGGTTTACCCGGATTAACACATGATTTTTCCCGTTTAGGAGTCTGAAAATAAATACATATTTTAGCTGTTTTCTTCAAATGAAAACAAAAAGTGAATGCTTTCCGCAAATCATTATCATCTGGTACAAAAGTCGCCATCTTTAATGCGATAAAAAAATATGGTGCTGATTAGATGTCTACTGAATATGTTTGACAGATAGATAGATTGACCTGATAGATAGATTAGTGTACTGTAGCTCACCTCCATGTGATTGTGCATTGGTGAGGATTCTTACTAAGTAGTGGTGGTCTGTACTTAGCATTGACATTTTTAACCAGTACGTGGCGTTGTCTACTGATCATTCGTGTGATGTTTGTTATCATCGGCAGTGGCAAGCTGGAGTGTTAAAGAACTTTATTTGCCTGCAGGGCGGTTAAAGTCACTTAATTAAACATTCAAAACCACAATTAATTTTTTTTGTGTTACCTGCTGGTCGGTCATACCAACCTGGTCCGCTTGCATTGTATGCGACAACCTCTTACCAAAATACCTGTAAATAAAATTTTCTGTGCAGGGTATTTCACAACAAAACGTTTCTTTGCCTGCAGGCAACATATATCCGCTAGGGCACTTGAAAGCTCTAAGTTCTTAATCCTTTCGGTGAATGCGTTGCATAGACTTTTACGTGATATTCAACTCACGGATCATGTTTGTCTATTTCCTGTGAGAATTTCGCAGTGCTCTTAATTTGTCGGCTTTAATGACTTGCTGTGTTCGAATTTTGTCGTGTTTTATATCATTAGTCACCTTAAAAAAGTTTATGTACCTCTAGACGAATATGAAGCTAATCCTTAGTGAGCATAGTGTTTTTCCATTTCACATTTAAAAGGCGCCTCACAGCGCCTCGTTTTTCTATATCTGATCACTCCATGGTAAAAGCTGATCTTATTCGGTATTACCGAATATTGGACGCTGATAGAGCCAGATCCGAGCGGAATTCTTGCCTAGGTCGGCTAGAAAATAGTCAACTGTTTATATCGGATCGTCTGAGCATCTTGCCTGCTGTAGGGTAGGCACATGCAAAGGTTGAGCATAATGCGAATGGCTTTTGTTAGGATTTGGGATCGATGGAAGAGAAGGAGAACGTGGTCCAGTTCATATGCCAGTGTCCGTCTCTTTATCGATGTAAACTTCTCACACTGGGCTCTCACTTTCTCATTGGCTTATCGGAGTTATCGATCCTTGACATAAAATTCATAGTCAAGTCCATTAGGCAGTTGGGCTGGTTTTGATTTAATTTAGTGAATTATGCTTCTGTGCGGAGTCTCTGGTTGATCATCAAGACCGCTAAATTCATACTCTGATGTATAAAACAAGGCATCACAACATGCTGCTTTGCATGCTCAAGTGTAAGTTGATTTAACAAGGCTGCCACTCCCTTCTATCCTGTCCCATTATAATGGTTACATTTTGCATAGTAATAGTATTTATGTCCCTTTAAGTATTATCATGTAGTGGAGCATAAAGAAGTCACTCAATAGAATCATGGTCAGCTATAATCTTAAGCTGGTGTCTAGAATCCCTAGAATATTAAGAACTTATTTTAATGTTATCTGATATAAGCAATTGAAGCAGCCAATAATGCGTAATTTAATTACAATTTCTTTTAGTTTTTTTTTTTTAATAAATAATGGCAACATTTAAGCGAAACTTGTTTCGATATTCCAATAAAATCGAATAAATTTTAAGCAAAAGAAGAAAAAATAAAAAGAAAATTCAAATACGAGTAGCAACCACTTTCATTACCATCAGTAAAACATTTCTTGGTCAGTAAAACATTCATTTTGATAGAAACAACAATAAAAAACACACACACATTTCCAACAAAAAGATATTGACTTTTTATGTAAAATGGACTCTAAGGAGCCAAAAGAGAAGGACACTTAAAATGAGAGAAAGTAAATAAGTGAGTTTATTTAATATTACGGTTTCAAGTAAAGAGCGAGATAGAGAGAGAGAGAGAGAGAGAGAGAGAGAGAGAGAGTGAAAGAGAACAAATAGGGAACAATTTATAACAGTTAAAAATGGAATGGGTTTATTTATTTATGTCAAAATAGAGCAGCAACAACAGCAGCGTTAAACTAAATAGTAATTGTGTAAAAAAATTCCTTTGTAGCTCCTTTTGCAAATGAATAAAATAAAACGTTCTTTTTATTTCCTCCAAATAACACAACTTTTTTGGGACATCAGATATGACCACCTACATATGTATGTACTTGTTTAATCCATGTCTCTTACCATCTATCTATTAATTCCTTTAGTTTAGAAACAGGAAATACTCACAAGGAGTTATATTTAAAGAGTATGCTGGATGCATTATCTGCCAGAGTGATTACAAACGTGCCTTAAACTGAAACGACACTAAAAGCACTACTCAACAAAACCCACTGTTCGAATTGTTATTAAGTCTGTGGTGTATGTATTGTGCTTAATTCATATTGTGCTCATCGGTTTTTGATGAGACAATATCTGAGAGTTATCATCTTCAACGCGGCAAACTAGTCATATGCCGTTAAAGAGCGCATTCAAGCTACAAATAAGACTTATAACGTGCATTCAACATTATTTTAATCCAAATTACTCACAAGAAATACCTTGTACGCTCGACATTGCACATTTAACATACGAATACGAAATTTTGACTTTTAAGTGCGCTGATCAAAAGCAGCTCAGAATATTTAAAGGCATAGTTTTGCGTAGAATACTGGATCCAGATAGTGCTTAGAGCGCACGCATACAACACAACCGGCCCAGGTTCGAGTACTCAGAAGAGGACATGACAAAAAGAATTTCATTGTGGTTTCGAGAGTTTCAAAAAAAAGAGACTCCCTCTAGACAAACTTATCTAAAAAGAAGCCTCCCTTACCATCCAGATTTCCTTTGGCGATGATGACATTAGACGAATGATCAGGAGAAAACGCCTTCTACCAGAAAAAAATTACAATGCTAAGCAGGTATCACCATCGTTTAGCAGCGCTCACCGGCGACCAGTCCGGGGCCGTTGTGGGGCCGAAACTGGCAGCGGCACTTGAGTGTATTTACACTCACGTGTCACTATGCCTGACCAGGGGTATTCTGGTGCCACGGGAATCCAGGGCTTCAGGGATTCAGATCTCTGCCCGATTGTTGGGTAGGCCCCCTTGTGGGAGCTTAGTGCAGACTGTGGTTTAGACCTAAAGCGCAGGCATTGCGCTAGCTTGGTGTGGTACCTTCGAATTGGTACTCACTTGTCATGGGTGGGAGCGTTAGTGGGCGCATTGTATTCACTCGTGCCATTGAGCTCCGTGGGGTATGCCGCACGGTGAAGACTTAGTACACCCTGATGACACCAGTTAGAAAGGATCTTCACCACTACACAATATTATATTGAGGCGAAATAGCTTGAAAAACAACTTAGTGCTATGCTTCCTAAAAGAGTAACGGAGAAAAAAAACTGGGCTCTTTATGGCTAAGCATTGATACCTTCCGATGTCGATATGATGACGTAATTGAATCAATAATGCGAGGCATAGTGATTCTTAGAGAAAGATTGCGGAGGAACCTCTAGCCCAAGCCTAATGCTATTAAAAGTAACATAGTTAGATTTATAGCCTAGTAGTGTGAGCAATCGATGCACCCATTGCACGTATACGTTTTATGGCCATGCTGTGTTCGCTTATTTTGGATGCCTATAGCCACAGCGACCATCATTTACGTTTTTTTTTAAGACGACTAAAGTACATACCTACTGGGGAGTCCCCGTAATACTCGTCTATGGGGTGACATTTTTTTCCCGTTATTCTTCTTGGGAGTAATGGCTTCCACAGAGCGTCTCTGTGCCATCAAACCAGTCAGAAAGGAATATTCAAGAACGTCGATATCTCGTTTGGCAAATTTTCAGACATTTTTTTAAGTTTGAAAACAAAAAATAGTTCGGGAGAAATATTTTGAATTGGTTTAATAGATTTCAAAGTTGCTTAGACGAGCTTATTATTTTATTTAACTAATTAGTTTACATCTGCTGCATATGTGTACATGTTTTGTTATGGTAGCGAAATTTTAATAAAATTTCCTTTTTTTATGTGGCTACACATGTGTCTGTAAATGTCTCTGTAGTAGCTTTGTGTGTAGCCACATGTTATGCGTATTTCAAAGAGGCAAATGGGAAGTGGTAACTGGTAGCTGGTAGGGAATAAAGCAAATCTCGTATCTTACAGGGATAGATTTTCACAATTATTAACATAAAAAAGTTACCAAATTAACTTTAGACAACAAATAAATAGTTTTCTGGTAATTTTTTTTTTTTCTTTTAAATTCAAAGTCACAAAAAAAATGTTCATACACATTTGTTAGACAGTGTAAGTTTTAAATCAACTTTTTATATATTTCTTTTTTATCTTATAGCATATAAATTTGAAATAAAATTTTATTTCATTTGTATTTTGCATTTGTTACTATTGTTGTTGGGTGTTCATGTGCAACTAAGTGAGTGAGTGAGTCAGTTTGTGTTCAATTACCGCTTGAATAAATATTCATGGCAATACAACAAATGGTAGCTTGCATTTGTCTTGTTACACCATATTTTTAGATTTTCTACAGTTTTCTGAGCATTTCTCACCATGTTTTTAAATTAAAATTTAAAAAAACAAGGATAAGAAACAAGAAAACGATACATTTTGAAATATAAAAAATGCATAGAAAGCAATAAAAAGAAATACGATGTGAAATGAATAGTAACATATGTGATTTGGACTTGGAGATGACCCACCACCACCTAAACTCATTCATATACTTATGTCTGATGCAGTTTAGATGGCAAGAAATTGCAATTGAATAGAAGAAATCTTTAAAAATAACATCTTCTAAGCAATTTGATTTGAAGACTAAGATAACTTAAATCAGAAATAAATTAAAAATCTATTGGTTCGAATAACAGAAGATAACATGTGTAAGTAATTTTTAAAATTATTGGCTAAATGAAGTGGAAGATGAAAGTATTTGATAAAAAAGAAATAAATAAATACAAAACTTTATGAATCTTTACATTCTCTTTCTTATATAGTGTTTTCAAGAAAATATAAAAAATTTTCAAAGCTTATTTAGTTGTTGTTGTCAATATATTGGCCTTTTAATTTTAAGACTTTTCCTAAAAAACTAAAACGCAATTCAAATTTTGCAACCGTTTTATTATACTTACACTTAAGACTATTAGTTTGGATGTTTTAGTGTTAAACAACAAGGCATTGTGAATGGAATTAAAACTCATATACAGTATTGGGTAAAATATATGCACGAACTTCTGGTTAATACATTAAGGTGAGTTTCAAAATGATAAGGTCACATTAATATTTGCTCAATTCATCTAAACTATTAAATGTTATGTATGATCACCTTATAAAAAAAAATCTACGTTCAAATAAGTGAATAATAAGCCGGTTTTGCTTTTAGGGATCTACCGTTATATTACGTTTATTTAAATTTATGTAAATAAGTGCAATGCGTCAATGCGTCAAAATGATAAGGTTAGTGATTAATAAGCAATTAATCTTATCAGAATCAGTATATGTTAAGAAATTTTCGAAAAAAATCAAATTTTTTATAATAAAGGGTCCGCCATCTAACGTTTTTTTTTTCAACTAGTGCTTATTTCGTGAATGGTAACACTTAGCTTATGTCTAGTTTGACAGATAATTAGTTTTATCCTTCCGTTGAACGAATATGTTTGTGTATACGCTTGAACAACGCTGGGAAATATTGCGACATTACTTTGAAAATCATGGTAATATTGGAGAATCAAAAATCATCTTTTCAGATGAAGCTCATTTTGATCTTGGCGGGTATGTAAACAAGCAAAATTGTCGCATTTGGGGCACAGAAAACCCGCACGCATACATTGAAAAGCCGATACACCCAAGACGAGTCACTGTTTGGTGCGGATTTTGGTCCAGAGGCATAATTGGGCCATTTTTCTTCGAAAATGAGCAAGGAGTGGCCGTTACAGTCATCGGCGATCGTCATCGGGCCATGTTGAACGAATTTTTGTTCACAAAAACTGAAGAGGAGGATATTAGCAACATTTGGTTTCAACAGGACGGCGCTACGTGCAACACAGCCGAAGCTACACTCGATGTTTTGCGCCCTGTTTTTGAAGATCGCATTATCAGCCGCAGAGCTGATGTCGTTTGGCCACCTCGAAGCTGCGATTTCACGCCGTTGGACTATTATTTGTGGGGTGCCGTCAAAGATAAGTGTTACGCCAACAAGCCAGAGATAATTGACGCTTTAAAGGACAATATTCGTGAAGTCATTGGTGAAATACAGCTGCACACAATCGATAATATGCTTAAAAATTGGACCGACGTGTAGGCTACTGCATGGCCAGCCGAGGCAGTCATTTGAATAAAATTATTTTCCATTATTAACCGGAAGGATTGTACTTTCAAATAAAAAAGAAATTTGAGAAAATATTTAGCAGTTTTTTATTATAGCATTTGCAAAAAAAAAAAAAAAAATTATTTGGCGGACCCTATATTTTTAGTAGATTCAAATCAATCATATTAGGAGTGTTTAATTTGGTCTACTGTAAAATAAAACTCAATCGATTTCACAACATTGAACAGTTCTTTTTTGACTGACTACGTTTTTCTTATTTTCTTTATCCTTTTTGTGTACATGTAAGCCAATTTAGTTTATTGGTATAAAAGGGTTTATAATTTATTACAAACAAACGAGTCTATAAGAGAACCAGTAAATACAGCAGAGGCATTTGAAAAAAAGTTAAATAAAAATCAACTCCTATGTAGGTGTTAAATTGTTGGTCAGTGTTAAATAAATTATTGGTTTCCAAATAATTTAAATAATTTTCTTTCTCAACAAACATTACATGCATTCTGATGTTGGAGTACAAAAACTGTTTGCCGGTATACAAATAGGCCATTAGAGGAAAATTATTATAATACAAGAATATTTTGGAAACTTTTTCACTTTTCTGTTTGTTGGCAACTTAATATTTCTGCCGAAGAGTAAACAGGGCTCATATAATTCTTAAAATGTTAATATACTCTAAGGCACAGCAAAGCACAAGGGTATTTTAAAATTAAATTTCAGTATAATTTCGTTTTATTTAAAAAAAGGAAAAAAAATGGGCCATATTCATAGTCAAAAATAAAGTACTCTTTAAGAGACTTATTCATAGACAACTTAAAGCGTTAGAGTGGACTCTAAATATTTTCCTTTTTTTTCCTTCGTCACTCCTCTAGGGAGCATATTGGCTTTCCACAAAGCATCTATTGCTTTGTTTCAGTTTCCTTAATCAATTTGATATTTTTAAGTTAGTAGATGATTAATCCGCTGTAGCTTCCTCCATATGATTTTCTTTTGTGTAGTGGTGAAGATCCTTGCTAATTGGTGGTGATCTTTACTTTAGCATTGTAATTTTTTCCCAGTAGGTGGCGTAATTTTCCTGGTCATTCATCTGAAGTTTGTCATCATCGCCAGTGATATGCGGGAAGGGTCAGGGGGGCTTTTTTCTTTTTAATATTAGATGGAGTTTTCTGGAGAGAAGTTGAAGCGTTTTTTTATTATTAAACATTCGAAGCCACAATTACATTTTTTTCTTCGTCATATTCTCTGCTGGGCCTCGAACCTGGGTCGTTTGTGTTGTTATGCGTGCGCTCTAACCACTATACCATGCCACCCGACTCTAAAAATAAAACCAGCTAAACCTGTTTGCATTTTTTTATTTTTTTCGTCGCTCCTCTAGGGAGCATATTGGCTTTTCACAAAGCATCCATTACTTTGTTTCAGTTGTCAAGTTGGTTTCAAGCTAAGTAGATAAATTATCTACTGTAGTTCGCATCCATATTATTGTGTGTAGTGGTGAAGATCTTTGCTAAGTGGTGATGCTTACTTAGCCTTGTAATTATTTCGCAGTAGGTGGTATTTTCTCCCAATCATTTGGCTAATGTTTGTCATCCACGCTAGATGTAAGCTGGAAAGTCAGGGAGGCTTCTTAAGATGGATTTGTGTGGAGGAAGGCAATTAATTATTTTTGGTCATGTCCTCTGCTGAGATTCGAGCCTATACCGTTTATGTTGTAAGGCTGAGCTCTAACCACTACACCACGCCAGCCTCATCTAAAGAGAAATGTTTTAAAAACGAAAACTCTTTATATTAATGCCCTGCTTAGGGAACAACTTGCAATTCGTACGGACTAATAGAGAATGTCGGCAGCATCATAACTACAAACGAAGGGTTGGACGAGGATATATATAATCGATTACAGAAAGCCCAAAAACGATTGGTCGTCTTAAATCCATATAAAACTCGTCCATCTTTTCTTTGTGTATGAAAATTATAATCTTTAAGGTGAATATAAAATCCACCTTTCTGTACGCTTATGAAACTTGCAATGACATGCTACATGTGATGTTGTCTTCGCAAGATTCTTCGTATATTCGGGCCTAGGACTATTTCTAATATATATTCTGGCGAAGGGCAGGTCAAAAGCAAATTTCGAACGAAATAAGAAGGCGTAAACGGCGCTGGAACAGACATACACACATACTCTTGGCAGCCAATCGAACGATATCGCCGAGATTTCCATGAACTGAAATTCGCAAGAGCATCGAAGAAGAGGCAATTCTTATAAATGTAGAAGACATATTAATACCGAAGTAAGCAGCAGCGGAAAGAGTTGGAGGAAATTGTAGGCGTTGATAAAGCGGAGAGTTGTTCGAGGAATTTATTTAGGCTCTATGCTCTTGCAAGAACGACAATAAGTCAATCTTATAAACGAATAATTAATTATTTATTGTTTCGACTTTGGTTACGGTTATGGCGTTATGTTAGGTAACGTCTAATTTAGCCTCAAAAAATATGATTTGAATCTGTAATTGACTGTAAACAGAGAATTAAAGGATCCAAACATGTTCTGGTGATGTGCGATCATAACTTGTGCATAAAGGTCTTGCTTATGAATAAAAAAATGTGTTATGGTCATCCAAAGAAGCATCTTAACTCGTCCCACAATACAAAAAGGTTCATTATGCAACTGTATAATTTGATCTACTGTCCATTATGACCCCTGACAATGTGATAAAAATTGCAAAAAACAACATTTTACTACAATACACGGAAAAAAATCGAAAATATAAAACATATTACTTCTATACACGGAAAAAAGTGAAAAAAATACCATTTCTATACATTTTTGAATAGGTAGTGCGAAAAAATTACTATGAATACTTGACATCATGGTTTTTAAGCCACATACACTGAAAAAAAAAATTGAAAAAAAAAATGTTTTTTAGTCCATATATTTTGGACCCGATACAGTGACAAGATTGACTGAGAACCCCTGACAATGTGATAATTCAGTCAAATACACTGAAAAAATTCAAAAAAACAACATTTTACTTCGATACACGGAAAAAATTGAAAGTATAAAACATTTTATTTCTATACACAAAAAAAAGTGAAAAAATACCATTTCTATACATTTATGATAAGGTAGTAAGAAAAAAAATTACTACGAATACTTGACATCATGGTTTTTAAGCCAAATACATCGAAAAAAATTTGAAAAAAAATTTTTTTGACTCATATACTCGTATTTTGGACCAGGTACAGTGACAAAATTGACTGAGAACCCCAATACGATAATTCAGTCAAATACACTGAAAAATGCCAAACAACAACATTTTACTGCGATACACGGAAAAAAATTGAAAATATAAAACATTGATTTATATTTCTCTGAATAAAGAGTAAGAATATTGGCCAAAATTTATCAAGAAAGAAAGAAAGCTGCTGTAAAAGCCACTTTCCATCAAGATTCTATTTCGAGGGATATTCAAACCTGAAAACCTGACTTTTCTTCGCTCTGAAAAATCGCCTCTAGCTGACGTGCTTTGAATCCTATGGTTTAAAAAATTATGGACCGGTTGGAGGAACATGTTTTTCCACAAAATATACTAGAATATTGACTATCTTACAACTGCAATGGTTCAAACTGTGGTTAATTTTCCAATGTACAAGTTGCATGATAATAAATGGTCAGTGCTTTCTAAAGCGTGCTAGAGGTGTACATTTAGAATGAGAACTCAATAAATAAATTTAAAAAAAAAATTGATGCAAAAATTCTTAATATTTTATTTTATAGTCTACATCAGGTATAACAGTATTTATGTCCTTACTAAAAAGAGGAGAGCTACTTAAGTAACAAAGTGTGTGGATTGTCCATCTTTGGCAAATTACATTAAAATCTTTCTAAATCATTGCTAACATAGCAGGGGCAAGTCTAGTTCTTTTTAGTTCAGTTATTACAAATATTAGCACGAACACAACAGACATATACTCTTACCACCTATGCAGCAATAGAATTTCAAAAGAGTTCACATATAGGGATTAAAAAAACGGAACGAACTATTGCTAAAAAAACCTCATCATTTTTATAATATTTGCTTCTATTTTTTTGTGGCCATATGACGACTACAAAATTGAAAAATGAAATGAATTATTGCATTTGTAAGCATGTTTTCATTATGATCTACAATTTCAATTTCTATTTCATTTTATATTATTCTTTCGTTTTTTTTTCATTTTTTTTCCTACATAGTCCGTTCATATTTGTAGAAATTAATTTTACTGTTCGTTTGGTTGCTTTTAATTTTTTTTTTAAATATTTCATATTTGCACGTATACACTCGTAGTTGTTGTTATTGTTGTTATTGTTGTTTCTATTGTCACAATTTTATAGCGGAAATTAGAAATTTCTATGGAAAGCTCTACAACTCTCTTCACGTTCTAATAGTACAAGAAATTTTATTGTGTTTTGGCGTTTCATTAGAAATTCCATAGAAATTTTTGATTGGATTGAAGTGTGTCGTATGTAAAGAGTTTTATTGGATTCGTTTCTTTATTTAAACTGTATAATAACCACCACTATACCAGCACCGTCTTATTTAATTAAAAATGAACAACCAACAGCACCGCCACTGCGTATGAGTGATATTTTATTTATTATATTACTCATACGTAGGCAGGGGACACAATAAAAAATGTATTTAATTTGCTTGGAAAAAATATTGTTTATTTAAAAAAAAAAAAAAATAAAAAATCATTAAATTTTCATTTATTTTTCTTTTTATAGGAAGAACAGAGGTGCGTAAAATCTTTTTGTGTAAAATTTTAAAATTTGAATTAAAAAATGCAAACTTTTAAATTAATACTTAACACATTACGAACATGTATTTGCTAGAGCTGCAAAACAATCGATAGTACTATCGATAGTATCGATAGTTTTGTTTTTGGCTGACCATCGTTAGTTTTTTTTTTTCACTATCGATACTATCGTCAAACTCTAAGAGTAAATATGGAGGTCACTAAATGTACATAGTCAAAGTCACATTTGCAATAATTTGATCGACGCAGGTTGTTAGACCTTTTATAGTTACATAGGTACACAGTTTAACAGTTTCTTAAATTTCTATTTATTAAACTCAAAGTATGAATTGTAACTAAAATATGTTCGGGAGTACGATTTTGCATTCGTTCCAAACAAACTAATCTTAATTTCGTCAGAACATAGCATTTTGTTTTGACTTTTACGTGGCAATATTGCTTCCGTTTGCTGAGAAATGTTATATGTCGAGGATTCTTACCCATAAGTCTAGTTTCCATAAGTTTTTTTCTTGTTATGCGACTTGAAACAGGAGAATATAATCATTTTTGAAGCTTTTTGATGACTTGAAAGGATTAATCTTTGAAGTACGAATTAAAAGTTTATCAAGACTCATAGTGGCTCTACGCTTTCTTTTCATAGTCTCTGCTGTTTTTTTTTCACTGGATCTTATTAATTACTTTAGTTTTGGAGCACTTCATAGTCTGCACAATTTTCGCTATATATAAGGACTACTCTTCCATCAAAATCTGAAATACATCAAGTTTTGTGACAAGCTGGACAAAAATAAAGTGTCCCTATTATTTGTTTCAACACTGTATATTTGTTATTATTCTTTCCATTTCACTTAAATTCTAATGTTGTTGCCACAAGTAGCACTCAAAAGAATCCGATAGAATCGATAGTATCGAGTGAGTTTGTAAAGAAACTATCGATACTACCTAGTGAGTATAGTTTGTAAAGAAACTATCGATACTATCGAGTGGGCCGACTATCGATAGTTTTGCAGCTCTAGTATTTGCTATACAAATTTGTAACTTTGTCGATAATAAAAAGAACCATTCTAAGTATTTACACTTTTTATAAAATATTTTATTTTTTTATTTTGTATTTTTAAAGAAATACCTTTAATATTAGAAAATACCCAAGTCTACGAGTAATTAGAATCTTTGTAAATTTGTGTATTGAAAGCACAATTACTTAATGCGCAACATGGCCTTTATTAATTACTATCTGTCACTGTGTCCTTATTAGCAAGCTATGTCAGACACTGCAAGCAACCGACTACAAACATTTAAACAAAAATTGAAGAATTTAATCCGAAGGAAGTTGTTAAAATTGACTAATGAATGGTTAACCCAATTACCAGACTTAAATTCTATTGAAAAACTTTTTTGAAGCATTGAAAAGGAGAGAGCTAACGGAGAGCTTAAAATTAGAATGACAATAAATAAATAATTCAGTAGTTATACTGTATCAATACAAAGCAAACTATACTATTTTTTCTTTGTAAAAAAAGTATGCATTGTATTTTGATGTTTTGGAATTCATCCTATTACGCAAAGTACCGAGAGCTTCGATGCCTAAGATGATATTCCAAGAATAAAATGTTTTACTTTGAATAAATCTATTAAATCTATATACCAGTCCTTAGTTGCCTCAACAAGAAAAGTTGCTTAGATTTCGAACAGCACTGTATGTAAGCGATATGTAAACTAACAATTATTTGCATTTAAACGGAAACTTCATACTCTCTGTTGCACTTTTTTCATATTTCTATATAGCGGGTGTTTTTTTTTTAGAGGTTCATATGTCTAAAATGGCAGCACAGCTTCATTTAACAACCAATTTAACAGCAGATAGTTGCTTTTTGTTTAGTTTGGTTGTGACATTTCATTATGGATAGACTTACTTACATCAGAGTAACGCTTACAAATTACACTATACAACAAATGGAAAAAAATGTTCTGACCTTGGATAACCACTATAATTTTTTGATGCGCTATGGTCGTCTAACATCAAAAATCATCAGAATTTCAGATTCTATGGATACATTTTTTTTAGAATTTTTTTTTCTAAAATGTGACATTTTTGAAGAGGCTACTTCAGACATCTTATGACAAAATTGAAATGAAATCGAATTCATTAAGCCATATGTTAAAAAATTCCTAACTTTACCAGTCGAGATATTAATTGGAGATATTAAGAAAAAAGGGGTAGAAACATTTCTTTTTCTTAAATTATGAAATCTAATATTAAAAAAACATAAAAATCATTAAATATTTAGCAGTTTAACTATTTATTCATAAACTAACTATTTATTTATTCATAAACTAACTATTCATAAACTAACTAACTACTGGGAGATAGATTATTCGACTTAAAAAAACCGATTTTCGATTAATTCGAAAAATATCAATTTTTAAAAAACCGCTTTTCGGTTAATAATTATTCAAATAACCGGTTAACCTGTTCTTTTATTTAAATAAAATTGTTCTTAATGCTTGAAGCGTAGAGTTGGACTACGTCGTTTTAAAACTAAGCAGAACCTGACGGAGAGCTTAAAATTAAAGTGGCAGTCAAAACTAACAATAATTCTAACAAATCTCAAAAAACTATGCTGAAACGGGGTGCGGAGGCTATAAAAATAAAGTTTATTACGCAAAGTACTAAAAGTTGCTTAAGTTTCGAACAGCTAGTCAAGGAGCAAATTTCGTTTTTGTTCTTGTATTACTTGGTGGAGAAGGGGATTGGAAGTTTGTTATTATAGTTATAATTTAGGTTTCTAACATAACAAAAATTAAATGTTTTACTTTGAATAAATATATTAGTAATATACGAGTCTTTAATTGCCTCGACAAGAAAAGTTGCTTACATTTCGAACAGCGCTGCACGCAAATTCATGCACCACGTACGTAATTAATGGTGTCTGTGTCACTCTAGTATGTTAGGTATTACTCACACCTTTCAACCAAGAAGTCATCGGTTCAATCCCAGACCACATCATCTGACAATTTTCAATAGCGATATTACCTCACAACATTGCTAGCGACTGGTCATGTGTATTTACGCTGTGAAAAACTACACTAACTAATATATCTGTCATTCGAAGCCGGCGTTGGTGGGTTTGTGGGCTTTCAATGAGTCTAGTTGATCATTCTCCATATATAAAAATCGATATTTATTTACAGAAGATGAGAAAAAGTTATTGTTGTTCAAGTGTGCATATCTTTTTCAATCTACCTTGGTTTTCGCATTCCTTAAGAGACGTTCAAGGTTGTCATATATACAAAACAAAAAATAACAAAATTTATACAAATAGTTAAGCGATGAGCATATAAAAATAAATAATGCAATAAAAAAATATATAAACGTATAAAAATTATATTTATTTAAATTAACCGGTTATCAAACGGTTTATTAGGTATTTGAAAATTGAAGATTTTTAAAAAACCGTATTCGACAAAAACCAAATAAATAAAACCGGTTAAAGCCTGTCGAAGAATAACCGTCCAATCTCAATAGTATATACTTTTTTATTCCCAATAAAGTGAAACTACCTAGTTTTGAATATTAAATTTATTTGTTGTAATTGTATGTAATGCGTGTCGTATAAGCGATATTTTTTCAAAATTTATAAATATCACTCATACGCTCAGTCGAATTTTGGGTAATTACAGCAAAAAAAATATTTATCAAAGCTATCGGGTCCGCCATCTAACGTTTTTTTTTTTTCAACTAAAAATAAAAAAGATTTTTAACGCAGAGAGCAAAGGAACTTCCGGCTGTGAAACACTTGACCGTTCGCGGCGATCGTTCTCTTTACCAGCTTAAGTGTTAATCTGCTCATATCGAATTTATAACGCAGACGGAAGGATAAAAGTAAAATAAAGAATTTCAGCAGCAACAACAACAACAACAACCACTAAAAATAAACTAAAATGAAATAAAATAAAAAAACACTTAAAAATAAAATCGATGTGAACGCAATTTGTATGTGTCATGGAAAGGAAAGTAGAAAAAAAAGTTTTTACAAATGGTCTTGTAAAATGGTTTCGTACAAACTCCAGCACAAACGAATATAATTTATACCACTTGCTCAGACATGGTATATTGAGTGGCACATAGACATACATATACGTACGTATGTATAGAGTTTAAAAGGCATATGCAGAATATATGCACAATTGCTCAAATACGTATGCATACATATGCCGAGAGCATGCAATTGTGTGTATAATCGCATCAGTAAATAAACGAATATTTTGAAGAGATATTAAAAAAATACTGGCATTTATTGAGTATTTCTTTTGAAAATTATTTTCTTTTTTGTATTTTTTTTACGTTGTGGTTGGTGGTTTTATAAAAATTTAAGGAAAAAAATGTTTTTTTGTTCAAGATTTTAAATTTCGAAGAGTTAAGTTCTTTAAATAGAATTTTTTTTTTAAATAATTGCCATAAATCAACTTGAATGAAAATGTCAAAAGTAAACTAGATTCTCATGTAATCTTCTTATAAAATTTCTTGGGAAAAAGTTCATCCTTCCTAAGTATACAAAAGGTCAGGCGGCAATTCGAAAGACATTTCGATGACATTTCGATTTGCCAATTTGTTCTTTTCGTTCTCTTGCTGCTTCAGATTTTAAATTCACTGCATAAAAACTTATTTTTACGAAAATGCCATAAACTTCTACAAAAAATTCTATATTTATGTAGGGTTACCAGGTAGAAACATACATAATACAAATTGTTACATTTGTTATCTATTTGAATTACAAACCAATTAAAAATAACCATATATTCTGATTATAATGAGCGGAGTGCAATATGCTTAGTGTAATGTAATAGATTAGATCTCAAGCCAAAAGACTGGCAAAGTACACATTAGCCTGCCTAACTATGGCAGCTACAGCTGCCTTGCAATTTAAGTAATAAGTGTTTTTTACAGCTTTTTTCTCCGTCACCCCTCTAGGGAGCATATTGGCCTTCCACAAAGCATCCATTGCTTTGTTTCAGTTTCAGTAATCAAGTTGATTTTAAAACTATATATAGGGTTCGCCAAATATTTTTTTTTTTTTTTTTTGAAAATGCTATACAAAAAAACTACTGAATATTTTCTCAAATTCCTTTTTTATTTGAAAGTACAATCCTTCCGGTTAATAATGGAAAATAATTTCATTCAAATGGCTGCCTTGGCTGGCCATGCAGTAGCCTACACGATCGGTCCAATTTTTAAGCACATTATCGATTGCGTGCAGCTGTATTTCACCAATGGCTTCACGAATATTGTCCTTTAAAGCGTCAATTGTCTCTGGCTTCTTGGCATAACACTTGTCTTTGACGTCACCCCACAAATAATAGTCCATTGGTGTCAAATCGTAGCTCCGATCTGGCCAACCGACATCAGCTCTGCGGCTGATAATACGATCATCAAAAACAGAGCGCAAAACATCGAGTAAAGCTTCGGCTGTGTGGTACGTAGCGCCGTCCTGTTGAAACCAAATGTTGCTAATATCCTCCTCTTCAATTTTCGTGAACAAAAATTCGTTCAACATGGCCCGATAACGATCGCCATTGACTGTAACGGCCACTCCCTGCTCATTTTCGAAGAAAACTGGCCCAATTATGCCTCTGGACGAAAATCTGCACCAAACAGTGACTCGTCTTGGGTGTACCGGCTTTTCAATGTATGCGTGCGGGTTTTCTGTGCCCCAAATGCGACAATTTTGCTTGTTTACATACCCGCCAAGATCAAAATGAGCTTTATGTGAAAAGATGATTTTTTTTTTTTTTTGGCAAAATCGGCATCTTCTGTAAGTCGATCGCAGGCCCAGATTCCCAGCGTTGTTCAAGCGTATACACAGCCATATTCGTTCAGCGGAAGGATAAAACTAATTATCTGTCAAATTAGACATGAGCTAAGTGTTACCATTCACAAAATAAGCGCTAGTTGAAAAAAAAAAAACGCTACGTTTTAAACTTTTTAAAACATTTGAGTTCGTTTATATTGCGCAAAGATAAAATTAAACTCTACTTTGTTGTTGTTTTTACGGTCTTTATTAATTCCACTATAACTTTTATACATATACTGTTAATACAGCAAATTCGCTTATGCAACACTTTTTATTTACGCCTGATCGCGACTTTACTTATTGACAGCCAAATAATCACTAACTCACTAGCCGCAATGCGCCATCTTTTTATAAAGCGTGTTTTTTTATAGAGGTATAGAACTCTAAGTTGGCATTACGTTTTAAGATTGCGACCGATTTAACAGCTGTCAAGTGATTTATTCTCAGTTTGGCTTGGCAATTCATCATGAATAGACTCACGCCTAAACAACGCTTGCAAATAGTGCAATTTTCATTTTCCATAAGTGAATTCTTTTTTCAATTTTCAATTTTCGCACAGCTGGTGCCACAATAGATTTATTGAAAGACACGTTTGGTGACCGCCTAATTTCACGTCTTGCACCTGTGAATTGGCCTCCAAGATCTTGCGATTTAACACCGCTAGACTACTTTCTGTAGGGCTATGTAAAGTCATTGGTCTATGCGGTAAAGCCACAAACGCTTGACCATTTGGTAGACAACATTCGCCGTGTTTTTGCCGATATACGGCCACAAATGTTGGAAAAAGTCTTAATATTTCATCATTGTTTTCGAATTTTCTAGTACAGACACGAATCTTAGATTTATTTACGTTAATTCAAATGGTCTAAAATAACCTTAGAGGCACAAAAAGTAATCAAATTGGCAAGTCCATGAGGATGATAGCATTCTTAATTAGTACAGGTAATGTTAGCAGCTATTAAGGCTTGACACAAGCCAATAAATTTTATAGCTAAAAACTCATAATAAGTCCCTGATGTGGTGAAATTTATCTTCAGCATTTTTATTTTCTTAGCAATATAATCAATCTATTGTAGCTCGCCTCCATATGACTGTGTGTAGTGGTGAAGCTCCTTGCTAAGTAGTGGTGTTAGTGGTAGTGATCCTTACTTAGCATTGTAATTTTCTTCCAGTAGGTGGCGTTTTCTCCTGATCATTCGTCTGATGTTTGTTATCAAGACCAGAGTTATGATGGAAAGTCAGTCGGGCTTCATTAGATGGATTTATCTGGAGAGAGGTCGAAGTTTCTTTATTAAACACTGGAAACCGCAATTGAGTTTTTTTTCGTCGCGTACTATGGTTGGATTCAAACCTTGACCGCTTGAGTTGTATGCCTGCACTCTAGCCACTACGCCACGCCACCCTCTTTCTTTATAGTTACACAAGCTTAAATCATAATAAAACAAACAAATATATTTTCAATATCAATTACTGGGCTTTGTTCGATAAAAATTTTTCTGACATTAATGTTTAAATATGATTTTAGCCATGTGGACACCACGGCTGGCGCATACAAGGCGCAATCTGGAACATCAATTTTTACAAAGTTTTCTCAGCATAAGCGGCCGTATTTCGCCTATAAGTCGTCGAATGTTGATTTCCCGGTGTTCAAGTGCTTCTAGTTTATCAACGTAGACAGGTGACTTAACATAGCTCCGAAGAAATTAATCCGATAGGAATATATAACAAGATCTTGGTAGCCAATTAATTCGAGTATTACGTGAAATTATTCCTTTATCAAAGGTTTCTTTGAGTAACTCAATTGTAGCACGCTGTGAGACATGTGACCCCGTACTGTTGGAACCACACGTCTGCAAGATTGATGCTATTTAATTGAAACACGCTGTGGTATAGTAGCTAAGACACTCGTCTTCCAACCAGAAGATCCTTGGTCCAATACCAGGCTAGATCATCTGAAAAAGAAAAAGTTTTTTCAACAGCGGTATCACCTCATAACATAAGCTAGTAACTGGCTGGTTATGAGTATTACTACTATTGAAAACTTCTCTAATGAATGTGTCTCCCATTTCAAGGAGTCTACAAATAGATTCGGGTGCAGCTCATTGACTGAGGGAAGTTCCTGTGTTCCTACATGGAATGTTATGGGAATTGTTATCAATTGAGGTACGAAAAAATTTCTAATTATGTCCCAATACCGTTCACCATTTACGGTAATATTCCAACCATCATCATTTTTAAATTCATATGGACCAATGACTTCGGATGTAATGCGACGGTTCTGCGTACCTGTTCAATCAAAAATGATATTCATTGGAGAACAAAAGAAGTTTGAATGGAAATTTGTGCCTCAGCCCTTTCACCGAATTAGCGATGCTGTAAATCTGTCCATAATAAAATGTCATACCATACTAAGCAAAGAGCAACTATAAGCTATTAAATCGGTTATCAAATAAAGCAGTATTGCCAACTTAAAGTTATGAACCTCTAAACAAAACACTGAAATTTTCGCATATTTTACTATAACGGGTGTTTTTTTTCCTATACCGTTTTATAGAGCAATTTTTTGAGTGTAAAAAAAGATTCGTAACATGGGGCAATGACAAAAATGCTCAGTAGAGACCATAACTGACCATCCTACGGAGTTGTGCGATCTTGTTAAATAAAAATCTGATAAGATTTCTGCCATACATAAGAAAATCGCAACAAAATGTGTAATTGGCTGCCGCACTGTTGTACAAAAAAGATGCAAAAAGCTTCTCTGATCTCACAGAAACTACTACTTTATGAAAAAGTTTGCAAATGGTTATCAAATCAGACACACTTGTCAAAAAATCTGTCACATTACATATACACTTCTTGTTCACACCATTACACTTTCTGACCACACATACAATTTTTGACATATCACACAATTAAACCTGATAGTCAAGCATGACTTTAAAGTGTGCCATTTCACCATGAACAGACTATTGAAATTCGTTCTTATCTTCAGAGCCGAAGCTCATTTTTGGCTCAATGAGTACGTCAACAAACAGAATTTTCGAATTTGGTGTGAAGAGCTGCCAACGCACCCTTAAAAATGCACTATTTGGAGCGTTTCATATAACTATGAAAATTGCCGTGTAACCGTTAATGGAGTTGGATACCATGCAAAGAGTATCGACTATTTTTGTTCAAAATATAAGAATTGGACTTGGTTGGTATATGGTTTCAACAAAATAATGCCACATGCCATACGTCACACTATACAATGACCGTATTTAGATTCGAGATTGATACGCAAATAATATTACGTTTTGGAATAGTCCATAGGCTCCAAAGATTATGCGATTTGACCCCTACTAAGCAAAATTTTGTGCGGATATGTGAAGCCTTTTTTGAACAGAGAGAAAGTTGATATTCCAGACCTGGATGACAACGGGCTAGCTAATACTGAAGTGATACCAGGCGAAATGCTGAAAAAAGTATACTCAAATTGGAGCTGAAGAATTGAACATCAACTGCCTTGAGCAGTTCATTATCGCAGGCATTCATTTATCGCCTCAAATAAATATGTTTTTCACTTTTGCAAATTTTCTGTATTTTGTTCAATTTTCAGAACCCAAAAAAATCACCCGTTAATATGAATTTTAATACATTTTTTTTTAAATTTTGTTTTACGTAGGAAGACAATTATGCGATTTTGTTTAAAATGAAACATCGCTTAAATGCCGTGCTTCTATTGATCTAATTTGTAACAAATTGGTCCAATTGGTACGGATTGGGTTTATTTTGGCAATATTTGCCTTTAGCTCGCGCTAGTGATCCGGTCGCACAATTGCTAAAGTGAATGCATCTTTAAAATATCAAAAATCACTTGTGCGATATGTAGCACCACTGATTAGAAACTACAGCTGAGATAAAGCGTTGTAATGAAAAACCGGTTGCAGAAGTTAGGAATACGAGGTAGTAGCTGATTCGGATTCTTGGTTATGTATGTATATGTATGACAGCTTGGGTTTTATACAACAGCACAGATAGAGAGTAGTCAAGTGCCTGAAAAATTAAAGAAGGAACCCTATTCTGATGAAACGAAAACAAAAAACTTAGAAATTAATTTTTTTGTCGGAACTATGGTTACACATATTAGCTATTGTCGCAGAAAGAGGTTTTTCTCTTTTGATAAATTTATATCAATGATGCCAATGATGCAGAGACAGCTGAGATTGTTCTCAACCCTTGAGCACCTCTTCCAGTAGAAGCTCTAGAGGCTATTAAATCTATTTATCGAAAAACTATTTTTTATACGTATTTTTTATTTCTTTTTATGATTTATTTTTTTGTCGGGTCATTTTATAATTCCATAATTGTAGTACTTCTGTGGTTTAATGCTCTTCGGGTGGCCATCTGTTTTATACCATTAAGAGTACTATGCGAATACCGCTGGATGCAATGAGACTTATTAGACAATTGCATTCAACTTTTGTTTATTTAACAAATAACTTATTTTTAATCATTTTTATGGTATATTTCTAAGGAAATATGAAACTGCCCCTACTACCAACCACACTACGTTGGCGGTGTATTGCGTTTCCCACACAATTTAAATCCGACAACGATAATCACAGTTTAATAATAGAAAATTGATTTTCAGTTATTGCATTTATTGTTTCTTTGAAAAAAGTTTATAATTGAAATGGTAAGCGGTATGTATGTACAGTTGAGGACAACATAATAGGAACACACAAAAATATTGAATACTTCCTTAACTTTACTTTTTAAATTTGCTTAAGTAAAACTAGTCCAGTGTTGTTTAGCAAATTAAAATCTATTTTTGATATATTTTAATTGGCTAGAAAAGGTAATGACATCGATAGACAGTGAGTTTGCTTGTTTCTTGTAGAATGATATCTTCTAAGCAAAATTGGTGGTCTGGAATAAGAATCTGATTTCAGACAGTAAGACGTTTTCGAAAACTTTAGCGAAGTTAGGTAGAAGACTTACATACATATTTGCTTATACGAATCATCCTTGGTATGATCCTTTTTAATTAGTTTTGCTATCATACTTATCAATGAAACTTTTCATTGTGCTGGATACTAAGGAAATTTTTGTGTCTCTATTATACAACCCAACACTGTATAATGTACACTCAAAAGACATAAAAAGTAAAATAAATCTGTTCTTTTTTTTCAAAACAAATATATGTTTATTATACCAAAAAACCATAGAAAAATTGATTATTTTATTTAATACCCTTTGGTTTAATTAATTAAATATGTATTTTTAAGCTTTCAATGCTCAACAATGTTGTTGGCTATTAAATAGTTGGCGGCTTAAAATAATATTGCATTACCGCTGAAAACATGTTTTTGCAAGGATTTAGTGGTGATTGTTTTTTTTTTCTTTTTTTTTTGTAAAAAATACAAAAATTAAAAAAAAAAACATAGAAATACTTGACGCAAAATGTGAAATGCGTATATGAATGTGTAAACAGTGTTTATAGAAGGCATGTAGTCTCATGGTAAATAAGATTTCTGGCAAAGAACGACTGAAACTTAAGCTGCAACTAAATAGCAGATAGGAATTAAAGTTGTAATGTGTTGAGTTTACGAAAATCCTTTCTTTAATACAACCCTTAAGGAAACAGGAAACAAGCTAGATAGGCCTTGATTTTAAATTTGTCAAGTTTTTTTAAAACATATTTGTTTTTTAAGTTTCAATTACACAAAGTTTTCTAGAAAGCTACTAAGCACTTAAGTGAATTGTAGGTTATTATTTCCTAGTTTAGATTATTTAAAAAAATTATAATTAAACTTTTATAAAAGCTGTTCAAAAAAGTTCTACAAAATGTATCAAAAATGAAGCAGCTTTTTTTTATACCAAAGTGATCAAAAAGCTCTCGGAAGAGCCACCGTGTGGCGGTTTCATCGCTACGATTAGAGTTTCTTTTGTTTTGTTAAGTTGGTACATCTTAGCGTCATAGCTTACCATTTGCATAAGCTACGTAGCCAAGAGTACATTTATCTCTATGTGTGTTGGCGATTTATTTAAAATTATAGATTTGATTTCAATTTGCAACAACGAACTTGTATTAAATTTTGTCTAAAAAAAAACGGATTTAATGGCACGCGAACGTAGGATATGTTGGAAAAGTGTTTTACCACCGATTCTATAAAGAAAACGATTGTTTACCAGTGGCACGAACAGTTCAAAAGTTGTCGTGAATCAATGGAATATGACAAAGGCAATGGCAGGCCATCGACACCGAAAACCGACGAAAAGATTGATCATGTAAAAGAAATTGCTCAATAAGCGCAAATTAACCATAAGAGAGATAGCGGAGGACTTGAGCATTGTCTATGGATCCGTCCAAGACATTTTGGTTAATGATTAGGGTTTCCGTCGTGTAGCAGCAAAGTTGGTGCCAAAAGAACTCAATTTCATGCAAAAAAGAGACCTTGTGGAGGTCGCAAAAGACATGATTTCCGACGCTGAATCTTATCTCACATTCATCAAAAGGATAATTACTGGAGACGAGAAGTGGGTTTATGAGTGCGACACGCAATCCAGATATCAGCAAGTGATTGGCGTTCAGCAAATGAGCCGAAACCAAAAAAACTATGTCGTTTTTAGTCAAAAAAGGCAATGCTCACGGTTTTCATGGATTACAACGGGGTAGTGCATCATGAATTTTCGCCAGAAAGCCAGACAGTAAACAAAGAGTATTATTTGGGCGTTATGAGACATTTGCGTGAAGCATTTAGCCGAGAGAGACCAGATTTGTGGACAGAAAACTCGTGGGTTTTGCACCATGATAACACAGGCAGACGAGAGGCAATAGTGGCAAGATCGCAGGAAGCTCTTATGAACATACCGGTTACCGAATATAAAATACTGGATCAAGCGCTGGCATAAATGTGTTGCAGTCGATGGGGATTACTTTGAAAGGGACAATATAGATTTAGATAAATAATCTTTAATTTTCTGAATAAATTCCGGAAATTTTTTCAACAAGATGGTATTTGTAATGAGTTATTATACCAAACATGTGCCGTTTTGATCGATAAACTTTTGCCCTTTTTAGGGTAAAGCCATTATCCCACCACACTATGAAACTTTTTTGTTTCTGATCGAAAATCTAATTCAATTGTGCTTTGCAGGACTGTACAGAATCTAAATTGACACTATTAATACAGTTCTTCAGAGATCGAAACATATAATAATTGATAGGTGAAATGCCTGGGCTATATGGTGGATATATCCGAACTACCCAGCCACGCTCTTGCAGTTTTTGCTGGCCCATCATAGATACATATATTTGGTGTGGCGTTGTCTGCACATTATTGTCGTATGTGATCTACTTTTCACGGACTTTAATTAAATAATTAACGTTGCCAGAGGTATTACGTTTTGGAGCCATTTACCGAAAATTTATAAACGAAGTTTTTCGGACACCAATATTTTGGCCGTCAAGAATGTCAAGAATTTTGCGATGTTGAACTTGGCAACGTTAAAGCTAGGCGATCTATGTAAACTTAATGGAAACAAATAAAATTTAGAGTTTTAGGATTTTGCTTCAACTTGGAAGCGTAGGCCTCAATCACTCGAATATATAAAATTCCTGCATCACAGTGTTGCCATAAGAAACACTTAAGAAAAACTTGAAATTTAGAAGAAAAAAACCGATTTTCAAGTGAAAAAACTGCACGTACCTAAAAAGGAATAAAAATATCAGCTCTGCGGCTGATAATGTGATCTTCAAAAACAGGGCGCAAAACATCGAGTGTAGCTTCGGCTGTGTGGCACGTAGCGCCGTCCTGTTGAAACCAAATGTTGCTAATATCCTCCTCTTCAATTTTTGTGAACAAAAATTCGTTCAACATGGCCCCGATAACGATCGCCATTGACTGTAACGGCCACTCCTTGCTCATTTTCAAAGAGAATGGCCCAATTATGCCTCCGTACCAAAAAGTGACTCGGCTTGGGTGTATCGGCTTTTCAATGTATGCGTGCAGGTTTTCTGTGCCCCAAATGCGACAATTTTGCTTGTTTACATGCCCGCCAAGATCAAAATGAGCTTAATCTGAACAGATTATTTTTTTTTGCAAAATCGGCATCTTCTGTAAGTCGATCGCAGGCCCACTTAGCGAACCGTTGTTCAAGCGTATACACAACCATATTCGTTCAGCGGAAGGATAAAACTAATTATCTGTCAAATCAGACATGAGCTAAGTGTTACCATTCATGAAAAAAAAATGTTAGATGGCGGACCCTATATTAAATTACTGAACCATTTGCCCCTGGTATCAAGAAATTCATTTTGTATCATATTATGAAGACTCTTTAAAATTGGAATTTAATCACAACTTAAGATTTTCTACTTTTCCCTTCCCCTTCCTGTTTTATTTTCAAAATTATCAGAATAATAAAATTGGTATTTAATCAAATAATTATCTAAGCAAACTTCTTTCGTTTCATCACCTTCAATTCAATCGTAGAGAATAGTTAGAATAGAAAAGAAAAAGAAGAATAATATTCTCCAATATATCTTTGGTTTTCTGCTGCCTCATTAACTTTTCTATTCAGAGAATACATTTCTAATTGACAGCAAAAAAAAACAATAAAAAAAACATATGACATTAATTGCCATTAACATGTCATTATTAATCAGAAAATGTTTTCCGGAAGTAAAACAACAAGAAAACTTACAATAAAAGAAAAGGAAAAATCAAAATTTGTTTCTTTATCGTTATAATGTTACTTTTCTATTGTTTGTATTTGCCAGCCATTAAATGGATCTTCAGTTTTGACTTTAACATCTCAATTTAAAGGGAATGCAATTTTCTAGGAGATTAACAAAATTTATTGAATTTTAAAAGTGATTGATTTGTTGAAATATTTTCATTACAAAACAGTTATAAACCATTTGAAAAAAAACTAAATTACAAAGAAGCCCGAATTGAATAATCAGGAAAAAATTTAAGGAGTTGAATGTCCATCTGCGATTTACTACTAAAACAAAACGAAATTGAAGTATTTCTGAAGCGAATGAGAACGAGCGGTGAAAATGAGGAAGAGATCATGGACAAAGTCAAGTGAAGCTTCACAGACGGTGGCAAAGCCAGGCTTGACAACAACTAAGACAATGATGCTATGTGTCTGGTAAGAGGGGAAGGCAATTGTTCATTATGAGCTTCTTCAGTCTGGTCAAATGATTGATTGTGATCTTTACTGTCAACAATTAACGAGATTGAAACAATTAAATCAATCAAAAAGGGCCAGAATTGTTCAACAGAAAAGGCATAACAACGCCTGTCCACACACATTCTTAATGACCCGCCAAAGGTGGTCTGGGAATTTTGATGACCACTAATATCGATCTCTGCAGAACTCTATTAATAATACATAACAATAATAATGCTCATAACATTCCATGGAGGTACATGGGGACTTCTCTCAGTTAATGTGCTGCAACCGATTCTATTTATAGACTCACTGAAAGGGACCTACAATTTAACGCCAGTTTCGAACGGCATATACATTAGAATTTAATGTTATGAGGTGATACCGCTGTAGAGAAATTTTTTTCTTTTTCAGATAAAACCGACTGGGATTGAAACGACTGAACGGCAATATCAATGCTAAGTAAAGACCACCACTACACAATCACATGGAGACTAATCATCGCTTAGCTTGAAAATCAACTTGATTAATAAAACTAAAACAAGGCAATGGATAGTTTGTGGAAAGCCATATGCTCTCTAAAGTGAGGCAGAAAAAAATGTGTGTTCACCTAAAACTGCTTTAAAGCTCATCCCATAGGAATACAAAGAGTAACCATCCAGCTGCGGTTATCTTTTGATGTTGTCTTCCTTACATTATAGTTACTTACTTGCATTTTTTTTAAACAGGGCACAAAACATCGATAAAAGTTTATTAGGAACTCGATGTCATTATGAAAGCCTGCTTCAAAAATAGTCGTAAACTTTTAATCAAGATACTGCGCTGAGTCATACCTAAACAATTTTCCAGCGCTTATTTGATGTAAAATAGCTTTCTGATATCCCTAAATTAAACCCTCTGGATTAGAAATTATAAACATGTTTAGAGATCATGTTTTGCTACGAAAGAAAACCATACCAACATACATACCAACTCCCGAGACAGAGTAGAGGAACTTCTACTACTTCTAGACTCGTTGAAAGGGAGCAAAGTTTCACTCCGGTTTCGAATGGCTGATGCGTTAGTTGGATAAGTTTTTCATAGCGTTAATACTCATAGCCAGTCACTAGCTTAAGTTATGAGGTGATATGCTGTTGATACCGCCTGCAAAAAGCAAATGAATCAGTTTTTGGCTTAGAGGAACACGTGATAAAAAACAGGACACTTTATTGTGAAAGCACCTATCTTGTAAAGCACTTTTTTGCCTTACCAAAGAGGTGGTTTTAAAAAAGGAGGTATCATTTTATTCATATCAAAAAGGACTCTAAACTAAGATATTTTGTAATGTATTGAGTAAAAATGTTTAAGAAATAAACACAGATTAATTAAGTTTACTTAAGTAAATTAGACATCTTCATTTCGAATTCTTGTGGTAATTGATATCATTTATCAGAAAAATGGTATCACTTTCCAGATATTTCTACTTTTTTTTATCGCCTTGTATACTTATTTTTGAGGGGTAAAAATTAGTTTTTGTTTTACAAATTTATTTGTTGTAAGAATTTTGTTGTTGTTTTGTTTTTTTTATGTTTGTTGTAAAGCCGTAAGTTCAGTCTTAAAAAAGTATAAAACGTTTAAGCTCATCTCATTTAAAAAGTTTGAAATATAAGCTAAATTCTAAACTATGAGGTTGTTTACTTTTTTTTGACGCGCACTATACATAAATATGAAGCAAGGAAAGAAGGGAGCTGCCCCAATCGAGAGATAAGCCTAATATTTAGACAAAAAGACTATGACCTGCGTTTGGTGGGTCTGCGTTGTCATGGTTAGTCGAACATGCTCGAAATAAATGCTGCAGCCAACAAGGAGCTCTACATAGCCGAGCTACATCAAAGACTCCTTCAACAAGGCCAAACCATGCAAACCATTTTACGGCAACTCCATGCTCTATGTTGCAAAACTCGCCAAAGATGACTCCAAGAGCATCTAACGCATTCTCGGGTCGTTACACTGACGGACCCATATGGGACCGTTACCCATATGAGGCAATAAAGAGAAGCTTAAAAACATATTCAATAACTTCCTCGATAACAGAATAGGCGATTTTTTACAAAACTCACATTTCTCTTATCTGGTAACTTTATAAACATTTTTTAAAGCGACGCTTTTATGCCTTTTCAACAACACTTTTTGCCATTGCGAGAAATATCTTTACAATTTTTTTTATTTTTTATTTTTTATTTTTTATTTTATTTTTTTACACACTTGGCTGTGTCAACTTATCAATGAGCTGTCACAGGCAAAAAGTATGAATAAAACGAATTACGCTTTTTTTATCACTTAAAAAAGCTGCTAAAAATCTTCATATTCTTACCATTCAACATCACTTTACTGTCTACTCGTACATGCTACTTTTGCATGTTCTTTTGACAGAGTTTGTCTACCTTTTTTTGTAATAAGAACTGTTGGCTTTAAGCACCAACACACTAACATTTTTTCACCATCAAGCATCCTTTACATCTGAAATGACATTTCTTTCTGTTACAAGTTTATTTACTTGCCTGTCTGAGTGTCTTTTCTTCACTTTTTCGCTTTGCTTTTAGTACCGTGGTGGGAAAGTCAATATTATTGACAGTTAATTGGTTGTGTTTTTTTCTTATTCTTTTAATAATTAAATATTTATCTTCTCTTTTAATTCATAAATATTTTCCTTGAAGTTTTTTTTTTTCTCTGTATCTCTTCCTCGTTCTCTTTATTTGTCTTTTAATATTTACTTTAATAATGAGAATAATTTAATATTTTATGTAAAGGGTCCGCCAAATATATATTTTTTTTGATATAAAAAAACTACCGTATATTTTCCCAAATTTCTTTTTCTATTTGAAAGTACAATCCTTCCGTTTAAAAATGGCTGCCTCGGCTGGCCATGCAGTAGCCTACACGATCGGTCCAATTTTTAAGCACATTATCGATTGTGTGCAGCTGTATTTCACCAATGGCTTCACGAATATTGTCCTTTAAAGCATAAATTGTCTCTGGCTTGTTGGCGTAATACTTATCTTTGACGGCACCTCACAAATAATAGTCCAACGGTGGCAAATCACAGCTCCGAGGTGGCCAAACGATATCAGCTCTGCGGCAGATAATGCGATCTTCAAAAATAGGTCCAAAACATCTAGTGTAGCTTCGGCTGTGTGGCACGTAGAGCTGTCCTGATGTTGCTAATATCCTCCTCTTCAATTTTTGTGAACAAAAATTCGTTCAACATGGCCCGATAACGATCGCAATTGACTGTAACGGCTACTCCTTGCTCATTTTCGAAGAAAAATGGCCCAATTATGCCTCCGCACCAAACAGTGACTCGTCTTGGGTGTATCGGCTTTTCAATGTATGCGTGCGGGTTTTCTGTGCCCCAAATGCGACAATTTTGCTTCTTTACATACCCGCCAAGATCAAAATGAGCTTCATCTGAACACATCGCACACATTCTGCAACATTACCATGATTTTCAAAGTAATGTCGCAATATTTCCCAGCGTTGTTCAAGCGTATACGCAACCATATTCGTTCAGCGGAAGGATAAAACTAATTATCTGTCAAATCAGACATGAGCTAAGTGTTACCATTCACGAAATAAGCACTAGTTGAAAAAAAACGTTAGATGGCGGACCCTTTATTATTGCTCACAGATTCGACGAGCACACTACTTAATTGGTTTTTTTTCTTTCGATATAAGAGAAGTAAGAGAGAGAAATAAAATAAATGATAGGCAGCATTGTTCGCTGGGGTGTATGTGTGTATTTTATTACAAGTTAATAATGATTAACAATCAAGTGAATTGCATAAGACATTTGTATTGAATTAATTACGTTTAGTTAATAACAAAAAAAAGTTTGGCAATTAATTATGGCAACACTGTTTGTTTAAGACGATGCAACAAATGACAAAACAAATTATTTAAAAGTTTGAAAAAACTAACAATTGCTTGAATATTGTATTTCGCAAATAATTTATTTGTTTTTTCCATTAAACTAATCTGTGGTATAAAATGATAATAAAGAAAAATTCCCTTTGGCCTACAACTACACACTTGTAATACTTACTCGTATAACATTACAAACTATTTTTTTGATAAATAAATAAATTGAAAAAGTACTTAAAAAAATCTAAGTATTCAAGTAAATATATTTACATACAGTGCTGCTAAAAAAATAGATTCACAATGATCTTTGAGACCAATAAAACATTGGAAAAACGCGATTACTAATTTTAATTTTTTTTTTTATTTTTGTACAACCATAACATAAATAACATAAAAAAGATATAACTTCGGGACACCGAAACTTAAAAAAAAACTAGACATTCATCAATATTGTTCAAATTAGCAATTTTTTTCCGTCCAATAAAATAGATTCAGTAAATTTGGTGTATTTTTAGTAATGAAACTGAATAATTCTTTTTAGTTACAGTTTATTTACTTTAGTACTTGATGGAACAACCCCTATTTTTAATGACTGCTCAGCATCGTTTTGGCATAGAGTCAACAAGTCTCTGACATACTTCCCTTGGAATATTTTGCCACGTTTCTTTCACCAACTCCCACAACTGTTTTTTAATTGAAAGGTTTTGACCTCAGAAAGCTGCTCTGACAATTTACCATAGATTTTCGATAGGATTTAAGTCCGGCGACTGTGCCGGCCAGCTCATAGCCTCGACATCATTATTCTGAAACTAAGCTTTTGCCTCATTTCGATGTGTGTTTCGGGTTGTTATCTCGTTGAAACACCCATCGAAGCGGCATTTCCCATTCGGCGTAATAGAGGCCCTGTACCATGGTACGAAAAACATCGCCATACCAATATTCATACTTCCTTCACCATGTTTAATGGTTTTTATTGTATATTACCGAAGGAGTTCAGTATTCGGAAGTCTTGTTACAGTCAACTTCAGATTGTCTGACCTTAAAATATTTTTCCACATATGCAGAGGCAAATTTATAAGCTGTTTTGTAGGTGCATCTACTTTTTTTTACAGCACTGTATACATTATATTTTATAGTCATAAAAAACAATAAATAAACCATAATAAATAAACTTTTAATATTTATATCGAGTATTTTCATATATTTTTATATATTAATGTGGTTTATATTTGTCTGATTACCATTTATTATGTTTCATAATAAACTTCATAAAAATAAAAATGCTTTAATTATGTTGCATGTTTATTAAGCATTTAATTTAAATCAAATTTTGTGTAAATGCTAGAGTCCGCCATCAACTAGTCCTTATTTCGTGAATGGTAACACTTAGTTTATGTCTGATTTGACAGATAATTAGTTTTATCCTTCCGCTGAACTGCCTGCGATCGACTTACAGAAGATGCCGATTTTGCAAAAAAAAAAATCATCTTTTCAGATGAAGCCCATTTGGATATTGGCGCGTATGTAAACAAGCTAAATTGTCGCATTTGGGTCACAAAAAACCCGCACACATACATTGAAAAGCCGATACACCCAAGACGAGTCACTTTTTGGTGCGAATTTTGGTCTAGAGGCATAATAGGGCCATTTTTCTTCGAAAATGAGCAATAAGTGGCCTTTACAGTCAATGGCGATCGTTATCGGGCCATGCTGAACAAATTTTTGTTTACAAAAATTGAAGAGGAGGATATTAGCAACATTTGGTTTCAACAGGCGCTACGTGCCACACAGCCGAAGCTACACTCGATGTTTTGCGCCTTGTTTTTGAAGATCGCATTATCAGCCGCAGAGCTAATGTCGTTTGGCCACCTCGGAGCTGCGATTTGACACCGTTTGACTATTATTTGTGGGGTGTCGTCGAAGATAAGTATTACGCCAACAAGCCAGACACAATTTACGCTTTAAAAGACAATATTTGTGAAGCCATTGGTGAAATACAACTAAAAAAAATCGATAATGTGCTGCATGGCCAACCGAGGCAGCCATTTGATTGAAATTATTTTCCATTATTAACCGGAAGGATTGTACTTTCAAATAAAAAAAGAAATTTGAGAAAATATTCAGTAGTTTTTTTATAGCATTTAAAAAAAAAAAATTATTTGGCGGACCCTTTAGATGACTAAGGCACATTGGGTTGTAGCTCATAATTATTTTAGTTCTAAAACCACTTCTAATTAATTTAGAAACAA
Organism: Wohlfahrtia magnifica; assembly: GCA_023159175.1. Classification (NCBI taxonomy): domain Eukaryota; kingdom Metazoa; phylum Arthropoda; class Insecta; order Diptera; family Sarcophagidae; genus Wohlfahrtia; species Wohlfahrtia magnifica. The sequence goes on from JAKWBJ010000054.1 coordinate 4,310,591, forward strand.
AGAATATGCTATATGTTAACAGAGCACTGTTAACACTTTAAGAGTTACTAAAAATTAACGTATGGCAAGTGATTGCCAAAATATATAAGCCTGGAATGTGGAGTAATAGCACGTTCTAGTTGGATTGACGCTTCAGACCTTCTTTCGTAGATCAGTTTTAGAGACAAAGCTTTAAAAATTGTGAAATTGCAGTAAATGTATTTAAAAAAAGTATTTTTTTTTTAATAATTCTTATCTGTGATTCATTGGTTACCTCCATTCCATGATGACTTCCATTCCCTAATGAAAATGTGCTAGTGGTAGTCCAGAAATAATTTTAGAACTGGAGAAAATTGCATTTGAAAATTTTTTATTTTTTTTAATATTAAATCGTTTTTTAATAAGATTACAAATAAAAATATTACTAAAAATGAGAATTGTGTCACTTTTTCTTAACGCTATTACTTGGAGCATTCTCCCCATATACTGTGATATTCAGGCCATCTCTGGTTTTCCCATAATAACCACTCATCCTCTACAGTCAAAATGCGTGAAATGCGATCCAAAATCCGATTCAAAAATTATTTCGGCAATATCACTAGCACAGTTTTATTAAAGACCCCTTGGGCGACTTTCCCCATATAGTGTTATATTCCGGCCATCTGTCATATAGAATGGTATGAACCTCAGAGAAGAATAATTTAAAAAAAAAAAATACTTTTTTTTAAAGTAAATTTTCTGCTATTTCACAATTTTTAAAAGCTTTTGCTCTAAAGCTGTTCTACGAAAGAAGGTCTGGAACATGATTGTATCTAGGACATGCTATTACTCCATATTCCAGGCTTATATATTTTGGCAATCACTTCCCATACGTTATTTCATAGTAACTGTTAACAGTGCCCTTCTAACGTAAAAAGTGGCTGTGCTAAAAAAAACTGGTTTGCGTCTATGCTAGTTATCTACACACACACATCAAAATATCACATAATCAAAAATTAAAAAATTTCATTTCAAAATTTCCATTCCATTCCAAAATCATTAAAAAGCATTTAATAGTTTAAAAAATAAATATAAAAAAAACAAAAAATATAAAAATAGAATACCTGCAACGTTTTATAAAGTTCGCACTTAATTTAATTTAGTTTTCAGTTTATATTTTAAAATCAAAAAAAAAATTCATGTTTTACTCCAAAAAGTAAATAATTATGAGTGTGTGTGTATATTTTAATTAAAAGTAAAAGTAAAAGGCAAAAGTATTTATACACATTCAGCAAAAGGTATTTATTCATACAAATATTTCTTTTTTTTTAGAAATAAAACAACAAGAACACATTCAAGCAAATGTTCTCAAAGTGAGGGAAATAATTAAATACTTTAATAAATAGAAAATTAAATGAAAAGTGAAAATACGAGTAAAAAACAGAAAATTTTAATTAGAAACTTCTCTTTGCTGTTTTTTGTAAGTAAATGTGTTGGCAAATAATGGAGCAATTAAATAGCGAAAGTCTAAATAGTACCACCAGCCAGTATCTTTCATTAATTGCAAGTCTTTACTGAATACAATTCACTTGATTAGAATTCAGTGGATAAAAAAAAAAATTACTTTTTCTTTTCCCACAGAGTGGTAACGACGTACCTTTTTTTCAACAAAATATACGCCAATTAGTAGTGTAATGCCATTCATGTTGATATAAAAGACTCAAGAAATGTTTTAAAAAGTTGATACAAAAAGTATTTGAAGACTCATTATGTTAAAAAATCTACGAAATTTTTTTAATTTGTGTAAATCCTCAGCCAGTAGTTTGCACAACCGCAGACACCTCGACCTAATGGATATTTTGTGTCCTATTGTATTCACGAAAGGTAAACCATATGATGATACCTTTACAACCTACAGTGCACTGCACCCTCGCCCGCAGATGATGTTCACTTAACCACAATCGTCCGGTGACAACATACCACTCAGCTGTTCCCCATATAGACAGGGATATGCTGTAAACTTTGCTCGACCAGCAATTTCCTCGTTCTCCGAATGAAGTCGATTAAATCCCTGATAGAAAAAGACCGAATCTCCTTCGGATCCAATTGAACTCGTTCAAAAATGTGCATTCTAGTTCTAGCTAGAGCAACATATTTGCGCCATATGTGCCCAGTGGATTCATCCTCTTCTAGGCAGAGCTGGCACTCAGTCTCTGCAAGCACACGTATCTTGTTGAGATGACATTTAAGATTGTAGTGTCTTGATGGAAAACCCATTATCAGACCAGACCCACTCTCTTCACGCAGACGTACCTTGTTGAGATGACATTTAAGGTTGTAGTGTCTTGATAGAAAACCCACTATCCAACCAATACAGCCCTTCTCCATAGGAGACAAACCCTACCGTCGCAGCGTTTTTTTTTCAACTGGTGCTTATTTCGTGAATGGTAACACTTAGCTCATGTCTGATTTGACAGATAATTAGTTTTATCCTTCCGCTAAACTGCCTGCGATCGACTTACAGAAGATGCCGATTTTGCCAAAAAAAAAATAATCTTTTCAGATGAAACTCATTTTGATCTTGGCGGGTATGTAAACAAGCAATATTGTCGCATTTGGGGCACAGAAAACCCGCACGCATACCTTGAAAAGCCGATACACCCAAGACGAGTCACTGTTTGGTGCGGATTTTGATCCAGAGGCATAATTCGGAAATGAGCAAGGAGTGGCCGTTACAGTCAAGATCGATCGTTATCGGGCCATGTTGGATGAATTTTTGTTCACAAAAATTGAAGAGGAGGATATTAGCAACATTTGGTTTCAACAGGACGGCGCTACGTGTCACACAGCCAAAGCTACACTCGATGCTTTGCGCAATGTCTTCAAAAAAAAAAAATTTATATTTGGCGGACCCTATATAATAACAAATATTTTTTAATAAAAATGGCTTTATTGGTTTTCGAGATATTCCCCTTGATGATCTTTTTTTCCATTTCTGTTGAGACACCTCAGAAGCAGGGTTTTTGAATACTTCAACTGCTTCTTCAGCGCTAGTAAGTCGTCGACCACGCAGTTTACCTTTGAAACAAGAAGTAATCACTGCGTGCAAATCAGTACTGTACGGAGGATGAGACATCAATTCAATGTTTTAACTGCCCAAAAATTCACCTCTTTGACAAGATGTGTTAGATGTGAAGATCGCATTATCAGCCGCAGAGCTGATGTCGTTTGGCCACCTCGGAGCTGCGATTTGACACCGTTGAACTATTATTTGTGGGGTGCCGTCAGAGATAAGAGTTACGACAACAAGCCAGAGACAATATTCGTGAAGCCAATGGTGAAATACAGCTGCAGACCATCGATAATGTGTTTAAAAATTAAACCGATCGTGTAGGCTACTGCATGGCTAACCGAGGCAGCCATTTGAATGAAATTATTTTCCATTATTAACCGGATGGATTGTACTTTCCAAGTAAAAAAAGAAATTTGAGAAAATATTCAGTAGTTTTTTTATGGCATTTTCAAAAAAAAAAAAAAAAAAATTACTTGGCGGACCCTATATATTTAAGTATTTATTTAACTTGCAAAAGTTGTTTGTGTTTAAATTAGTTAGTGACCGATCCTCATCAAATAGATTGGCTTTTTAATAAAATTTATCCTCTACAATTGCGACCTGAACTTAACTTAGAGGCTCTTTATATTCAGACAATTCTAAAGCAGATTTTGAATTGAGGTTGGTCTTGAACTACTTTGTTTAAAGTGTAACAAAACGTTTAAGTAACGAAACTTTTGCTAATGTTTTTTTTACATTTACTTTTTTTTAACTTCCCTTTAAGTTTTTATATCTATATAACTTTACTTCCCGTATTAATAACTTTTTTTCTTAAGCTAACTTAAGTTATGCGGAATAATATTAATCGACTCTTATAAATAAAATAAATTTTTTATCAGAGTAAAACTAAAAATGTTTGATTTTAATATGTACCCGTGGAAAAGACAAACTTAAAATTAACCAAAATCTATCACAAAGTCATCTAAAGATGATATCAGTTGCACTTTTAAGCTTCTAACTCCCAATCGGCAATGGCACTTTGGTTAAAAAAAAAACTTTCAAATCTAAGCAAATAATAAATAAGCGAATATAAATTATTGTTTAATTGAGTGTTTGTATATAAAATTAATTTAATAGTAAAACAATTTAAAACAGATTTCCATTGATAGTTTTTTTTTATATCAAATTTCAATCTCAATAGCATTCTATTCATTTCTGCCGACTTACGTGTGTGTGAGCAAATAATTTGCCAGCTCATTAAAATGTTTATTATTGTTTTCATTATTTTTTTATTTTTATTTGTTTTAAATTTTGAAATTAGAATAGAAATTGATATTTTCAATATGCTCCCCCACAAAAACATTTAAATTAAAAAAATTACTAAACTAACTGCCATAAAAATGAGAGTAATAAAATCATTAACACCTGAGTAGATAGAGTAGCCATAAAAACTATTAAAATACTCGTAAAACACGTCGTATGATTAATATCAAATTCAAGTAAAAGGAATTGATAATCATACGTCCTGTAGTATAAATAAATATAGCAATTAAGGCTTGGAGAACAACAAATGACCTTGGAAATTAGATTTCAAGCATAAAAAATTGATTTTTTTAAATAAATATTCTCTGCAAAAATATAATATTGATTTAATATTTGAATTTTTTTCTTTATTCAATGCCAATAGAAATAAAAGATTATCCATCAATCAAGCAGTTGTTTAATAAAAAAGAAAAATTTTCTCATATTAAAGAAAATGCTATAAATAACACTGGCCTACAAAACACATAAATTTGTGGGGCCTGAAATAAAAGTACATGGAACATAATTATTATGATGCGCTGAATTCAAAACCGTTTTCAGTTTTTTTTCCATCGGGCTCAACACTTTTTTTTAATGGACGGGGCAAATTTTTCGCCCGTAATATGGTAATTATATCAATATATTTCACCATAACCCTAAAACGACTAGACCGATTTTTATGCAAGTACCAGAAAATGTTTAGTAACAAAATTTCCTATAAATCACTTGAATAAATTAACTTTTTTTTTTTGTATATTCAACAGTTTCGGAGTTACTCATAACTTAGTTGCGATAAACTATTTGTTCGCGCAAAAGTAGAGCAATTTTTTTGTTTTCAAAAAATCATAAAAAAAATTTCAGAATGAAAATTTTACATTTTAAGCATTTAATTTGAAGCTTGAAATGGTGAAAATAAAATAAATTCTTTTTTAATTTTGAAAATACTATAAAAAAAACAACTGAATATTTTCTCAAATTTCTTTTTTCATTTGAAAGTACAATCCTTCCGGTTAATAATGGAAAATAAATTCATTCAAATGGCTGCCTCGATTGGCCATGCAGTAGCCTACACGATCGGTCCTATTTTTAAGCACATTATCGATTGTGTGCAGCTGTATTTCACCAACTACTTCACGAATATTGTCCTTTAAAGCGTCACTTGTCTCTGAATTGTTGGCGTAACACTTATCTTTGACGGCACCTCACAAATAAAAGTCCAACGGTGTCAAATCGCAGCTCCAAGGTGACCAAATGACATCAGCTCTGAGGCTGATAGTGCAATCTTCAAAAACAGGACGCAAAACATCGAGTGTAGCTTCGGCTGTGTGGCACGTAGCGCCGTCCTGTTGAAATCAAATGTTGCTAATATCCACCTCTTCAATTTTTGTGAACAAAAATACGTTCAGCATGGCCCGATAACGATCGCCATTAACTGTAACGGCCGCTCCTTGCTCATTTTCGAAGAAAAATGGCCCAATTATGCCTCCTCACCAAACAGTGACTCGTCTTGGGTGTATCGGCTTTGCAATGTATGCGTGCGGGTTTTCTGTGTCCCAAATGCGACAATTTTGCTTGTTTACATACCCGCCAAAATCAAAATGAGCTTCATCTGAAAAGATGATTTTTTTTTTTGGCAAAATCGGCATCTTCTGTAAGTCGATCGCAGGCACACTTAGCGAAGCGAAGTTCAAGCGTTTACACAACCATATTTGTTTTTTCTTTTTTTTTTTGGTGGTCTGTCCTGCTATTGAACCGACGACCTTCTGATTGGTAGGCGGGTGTCTTACCTACCATACCACAGCGGGTTATTTTACTTTAAAATCAGCATTAGCCAACCGATTTTCATGATTGATAGCTTTTTTATTCTCAAAATTTTAGGCTTTATTTTATATGGTTAACATGTAAAATTTACGTTTTGAAAATTTTTTTAATGATTTTTTGAAAGCAAAAAAAAAATTGTTTTAATTTTACGTCAACTTTTTTTTTCGCTACTGTTGGAAACACAAAAAAATTTTATTCAGGTGATGTATAGGATATTTTAAAGGTTTGGTGGTACTTTCGTTAGAATCGGTCAAGTAATTTTCAAGTCATGATGAAATATATTGACACAACTATTATATTTTAGGCGAAAGATTTGACACGCCTATAAAACAAATTTTGAGCCCAATGAAGAAAAGCAGAAAACGGATTAGAATTCAGCCCACCGAATAACATTTGGAAAGATATTTGGTTGCTCCAATCCAAAACCTTGTTGACTAGTGTAATCACAGATATTGTAAAAAAGGCAAAAAAAGTATCAAAATTTTATTTGATACTTTTATAAGACAGTTATGATATGCGTTCAAGAAAATTCCAGCTTTTCTTGGAAAAGAATGAATAAAGAAGATTTTATTTCATTTTTTTTTTTTTTTTTTTTTTTTTTTTTTGTTAAATTTGTGTTGATGAAGATGATATCATCGAACTGAAGTAGAAGAGAAATACGAATAAAATAATATATAAAAGGTAATAAAATATGTCTAAGGAAGTACAAGAAAGGAAAAATAAAAAAGAGTAACGACAACTTAAGATAAACCCTTAATTGTTGTGGGATTTGGCAAAGAAAGAAGTCCTTTTGAAAAGTCAGAAAAACAAGAAAACTGTTGCTCTCAAGTAATATTTATTACGAAATAACATAACATTTAACGATTTTTTGCTTATTTTTGTTTTCTACACCCCCCCCCCCCCCCCCAAAAAAAAAAAAAAATCAATTCAAAATTGCTGTCAGCGTTTGATGTTTTATTTTTTTTATATACAAAAACTTCGTCCTTTTTACATCCTTTTTGCTTTTTGATTATGTTAAAAAGCATTTTCAATAAGGACAACAGTTTATTGGCTTTGATTTGGTTTAACAGTATTTATATACATAAATATGTGACAAAAAAAAAAACACTTCGAAATGCTTTGTCTTTTATTTACAATTGTTCTTGATGACAGAGTGTGAGAGAATGAACAGTGATGTGCAAAATAATAGCATGGACAGTTTTTTAAGTATAATATTCAAGAAGATTTGAGTGGCCATATTTAAAAATTAATACTGAATATATGGTTTATGTAATCTGAACGATTTTGCTTAAGTTCGACATACAGTGGTGCAAGAAGTAATAGAGACACCGAAATTTTATTAAATTACATTTTCGTAAATTTTTATTTACGATCACAAAAATCAAATAAAGAATGCATTTTAATCGAAAGAAGTTCGTACATACCATTTGCCATCTGATTTATATAAATTAGTGTTCGTTTCTTCAGACCATTTCACGTTGTTCTATCGGGTCCACCATTTAACGTTTTTTTTCAACTAGTGCTTATTTAGTGAATGGTAACACTTAACTCATGTCTGATTTGACAGATAATTAGTTTTATCCTTCCGCAGAACGAATATGGTTGTGTACACGTTTGAACAACGCTGGGAAATATTGCCACATTACTTTGAAAATCATGGTAAGAAGAGAAGCGCCGTCAGCTCCGTACGTTCGTTATTTTGTGAAAAAAGTGAAAGAAACTGGCATCTTCATCGATAAACCACAGCGTGAAAAGCCAAAAACAGTGCGTACACCCGAGAATATTGCAGGTGTGGCAGAAAGTGTGCGTGAAGCGCCATCAACATCAATTCACCGTCGTTCTCAACAATTGAATATTTCGGAGATATCATTGAGACGAATTTTGCATAAAGACCTTGGTAACACGCCATACAAAGTACGATTGATTCAAGAGTTGAAGCCAAATGACCATCTAATGCGTTTTTGCTTCGATAAGTGGGCCTGCGATCGACTTACAGAAGATTCCGATTTTGCTAAAAAAAATCATCTTTTCAGATGAAACTCATTTTGATCTTGGCGGGTATGTAAACAAGCAAAATTGTCGCATTTGGGGCACAGAAAACCTGTACGCATACATTGAAAAGCCGATACACCCAAGACGAGCCACTGTTTGGTGCGGATTTTGGTCCAGAGGCATAATTGGGCCATTTTTCTTCGACAATGAGCAAGGAGTGGCCGTTACAGTCAAGGGCGATCATTATAGGGCCATGTTGAACGAATTTTTGTTCACAAAAATTGAAGAGGAGGATATTAGCAACATTTGGTTTCAACAGGATGGCGATACGTGCCACACAGCCGAAGCTACATTCGATGTTTTGCGCCCTGTTTTTGAAGATCGCATTATCAGCTGCAGAGCTGATGTTGTTTGGCCACCTCAGAGCTGCGATTTGACACCGTTAGACTATTATTGTGGGGCGCCGTCAAAGATAAGTGTTACACCAACAAGCCAGAGCCAATTGACGCTTTAAAGGACAATATTCGTGAAGACATTGGTGAAATACAGCTGCATACAATCGATAATGTGCTTAAAAATGGACCGATCGTGTAGGCTACTGCATGCCCAGCCGAGGCAGCCATTTGAATGAAGTTATTTTCCATTATTAACCGGAAGGATTGTACTTTCAAATACAAAAAGAAATTTGAGAAATTATTCAGTAGTTTTTTTTATAGCATTTACAAAAAAATAAAAAATTATTTGGCGGACACTTTAGTTATAGAAAAAAATGAGGGTGTCCTTATTATTATTTCCACCACTGTATGTTTATTGATAAAATGTTATAATGCACTGAAGACTATATGTCGTTTTTAAAATAGTTTTTGTTTTTGTTTGATTTTACTCATAAACTATTTGCATTTCTTTTAATGCATTTTCCACTTTGCGGAAAAGATTACCCGTATTTTTTTTAATTGTCGCGTAACATTTTTCGATCTGAAATTTCCAATATATATCTCCACTTAATTGCAGACTAATTTTTTTTCCTTTCGGAGAGTTAGCCGATTTCATTTGGATTATAGACCAGTTTATATGCTTAGGGCGGTAGGTAGAAGTGGCTGGTCCAAAAGAAGGGCACACGAAGGTTCGTTGTGATACGACAGTGGATCATCATCCCCTATAATCGGTTCCACCCGGAATTCATAATAAAACCGCTAAGCACACAAATGTCACATTCGACAGCTCTCTAAGCGCAGTTGCGTGATAGAAGCCCAGATGCCTTTTTCTCCTGCCACATAGCGCTGGCATATGTATATCTTTACAGCTTCTGCGGAAATCATTGGCCAGGTGACCCAGTCCAAGCCTCTTGGCATGAGTGCCCATTATACAATGACAACTACGCTGAGTGTGCTTCTTTAAAGATTTAGCAGATCTCTCGTGCACCTAATATCCAGCTTTAGCCAGATTTACTGCACTATCTTGCCCGTATCCGAAGCTGCCCATTCAGCGTTGACCTAATCTATTACCTTATTGTAAATCAATAGCTTACAGGTATCCAATGGTATTCCCAACGTGGAGAATTCGTCAGCGTGTTCAATAGTTATGCCACGTCTGACCAATTAATTAGCCCTGGAATGTCACTGTAACCCGGAACCCATAATATTATACTGCTCAGCTAACTGGTTAAGAGATCTGCGGCAGTCAATAACCGTTTCTGAAGTCATCTTGTAAGATCCCAGAGCCTTTATAGCTGCCTGGCTATCCGAAAATATTCTTTCTCTCTTGGAGACGTTGTCCTTTCCTATAACCATCAGCTCTTATGGCCGACAATGGTTCGGTAACCTTATAGAGCGAACCATATTTGCCGAAGAAGATTTGTTTGGTGTCTTTAATGTGGTGGATTCCACCATTTTCCCGTGCCCTCTTATTCGGAATTCTAGTCCGGAACTGCATTGATTTATAGTGCGGTGCAGCGTAGAGAAACCTTTGAAAAACTCCCAGACTCGTCAGGATCTGTTGACTCACCTTTGAATCATGCTACAATCCAGGTGCTCGCATACGCTGACTCACATTAGCCGCTAACCCTTTACAGTAGGTGTAGTACGTAACACACCCGAAATTATAATACAAGGGGACCTTTGCAACCGCTGTGGCATCCATAGGTCAAAATAGGTGTGACCATGGCCGTGTATACACCAGTGAGTATACACTGCTTATTAAATTCTGGATTTTTAACTTTTGTTTGAGAAATAAAAGGTATCCCTCGCTTTTGTAAGATTTTAAACCATCTTCTATAACTCGTCGTTGGATTGCCCAAGCTGTTGCATTTATCGTATGATATCTACTATGACATTAAATATTGCTACGATACGTTGCAAAGGCTTTTGCTTGGAAATAAGGTCTGATTGTTTTTGGCACCTGGACACTGTGGGATAGATGGCAATGAGCTTTATATCGGTATGGAGCCTTATTGTGCAGCACCCCTCATTGTAATCAAGGGTTAGGAAGTTGCCAGATGCCTGGAACAGTAATATAATCAAAGGAGGCTTTGTCACTTTAGGGTGGCGATCAGTTCACAATTTGGGTGTCGCTCTGAGGTTTTCAAGTGTGTCAAGCTGGACTTGAAACTGCTAACGGAATTTCTTCCATAGTGGACTGAGAACGTATCTAAAGAGGATGATAGTCACAAATGTGGACGTTTGTAGACTGTGCTCCAGGACATTAGAAACAGCGGAGTGTGAATGTGGAGTTCTTGATAGGTTCAGATCAGATTCAGCCAGGGAGCTGCTCTTCTCTTCTATTTTTACACGTACGTAGTCATAAGCATAGGCAAAAAATAAGCAAAATATAAACAAAGAGAAGTAAAGAGGAAAAGAGTGGAAAAATACAGTGCAAAGTGGCCTGTGTGAGAGACTCTCAAATTACTACTACAATTGTAAAATGCGTTAATATAAGTTTGCCGAAAGCTGATTTGTATGCAAGTATTTAGGGAGGCATAGGGTCTCATTGAGAGACATATCCATTATTATGGTTTCAGATCCGCTGGTGTTTATTAGGAAGGCAGCAGATCTACTGAACCAACTATATACCAAAAGGGGCACAATAGATCTTATGGGTCGCAGTGTCCTGCAAGAGTGCCTGGTAATGATAATGATGCTGCATTTTATAATAATCTGCTAGCAATAGCACTTGCGGACACAAAGTTTACTTTTTATTAAACGAATAGTAAATTGGTCATCGCATGTGTATAGTAAGCAAGGAGCCCATTCTGGTGCAACGAATACTAATCTTTTAATATATAAAATATGGGCCGAAAAGTCCCGAGCCTTAGAAAGAAAACTCTATTTTTTGTTCGAAATTAGTTTTATTCATCAACGTAATCTTCATTAAGAGCTATTCAATAATTCCAGCGGCGTTCTAACATTTCAATACCACATTTGTAGAACGATTTATCTTTTGCCTCAAAATAGGCCTCAGTTTCAGCGATAACCTTCTTACCGAACAGCCAGTAGTCACAGAAAGCTAAATCTGGTGAATAAGGTGGACATTGTTTCTGAATAATCAACACGTAAGCAAACTCGGCACCCTAGTCAAATGCTCATGCAATATAAGGCCAGCACGTTCTTTTGATATCTCTACGACCCTAATAGTATGTGAAGAAAACTGTGGAACCAATTTTTTATTAAATAATTATATCAGCGGCAGCCTCTGAATATCGCCTTAGCATTTTCTTTATAAAAACAAAATAGATGACACAAAAACGAATAGGATCAGAACAAATGTGGATTTATCTTCCCTTCCATCATATAATATATACACATATATTTACATATGGGCAACGCTGGGTAGGTAAAGTTATTTACTCAAATACATGAGCAAAATTAAGGCAAATATTTGTCAATGTATTTTATGTATGTATATGTGCCTGTGTTTGAATATATGCTTCTATGTTTTGTTAAATTTTCTTACTTTTTTTTCTTACTTTTTTAGTCCCTTTCAAATGTTCTCTCTTGTTATGAACATCCTTTTGTTACAATGCCAAAAAGTATGCCACACATTTTTATCAATACAAAAAAAAGAAAAACAAAAGAAACAACTTAAATACAAAATGAACACTTAACACTGGCCATGTTTCGGTGAAGACTTACATAAACAGTAAAATTATTATCAAAGACAGTAAACTACAGAGAGAAAGAGCGCAACAAAATAAGAGAAGAGTGAAAACGAACATATAGAGTATCATTAAATGTTTAACAGTGTTAGTAAAAAGGAGAAAAATGTGTATTAAAGTATTTTATGTCAATTTATCCTCATATTCTTACTCTTCTTCTTCTTCTCTTTCATACGGTCTTGCTAACAAAATATGTACTCATAACAACAACAATACTGACTTTTTAAACTCTTGCTTTTATAAGTAGACAACAAGTCGCCAGCAATATTGTTTGTTTGTTTGTTTGTTTGTTTGTTTGTTTGTGATGTACTTACTCATACCACCATAAATAAAGAGTAAAACTGATATCATCAATACACACGCAAACACACACAAAGATGCAAACATACATTTTAAACAGGCAGTGACATAAAAAAGAGGATATTATAGTGACATAAATAGTATTATTACGGGAAAAAATAAAGTTTTAAAGAAAATATTAAATTTCTGTTCATTTCATAGGGAAATTAAGGCAATAGCTTTGATGATGAAAATTGATCAATTACTTATCCAATTGCAGACTAATTATAACATTAAAATGATAGTCCTCCTTCCGGTCTATAGTATGCCCAGCAAATCTATTGCCTTCCTAATCAACCCCACAGATCTGAAACCATATTGATGGATATGTCACCCAGTCAGACCATCTGTCTACCTAAACCTCTCTAGACCCTTGCATTCTCAACAAGCGTTTTGCTGTCTCTGATGCCTGTGAGCACAGTCTACAAATATCCACAAATGTAACTGTCTCTTGGTCCACACCGGCTTGTAAGAAACTCCAGTAGGAGTGTCAAGTCCAGCCTGCCATACTTGAGAAACTAAAAACGAAGCTCAAATTGCGGACTGATCACCGCCCTAAAGTGGCGAAGTCCTCTTTGAGCATTCCAGTGTTCCAAGCGTCTAGCAATTTTCCAATCCCAGATTAGATTGAACATAGAAGATAGGCTGTCATGGCTCCTCTTCTAGCCAACGCACTTGCGGGCTCTCGGCCACTTATCCCACAGTGCCCATGCACCCAAACCAATTGAACCCTATCGCTAAGCGCTAGCCTTTGCAACATATTGTAGTTTAGATATCTTACGTTGTGATCCGAGTGCCTATAAGGCAGCCTGGCCATCAGATTTATCTCCGCATATATAGCAATGACTATGATCTCAGCCTAGAAGATATTTGGCGATCTTTCCAGTGGAATCGTCTCGGTTGGGTTCATGAACACCAGCGCCGCCACAGTCATTTATTATGGAGCCATTGGTATACCAAATTAGATCAAACTCACTGCGAACTAATGCCTCATTAGACCAAGAATCACGATCTGGATTTCACCCTTCAATGTCCTGCTAAAGCAAAGATTCAAAGGCATGATATTCAGGACCGAAGATGGTTCTCTGTCTAAGCTGCGTAGAATGGACAGACTTCTTGACGCATTTTGGGATCCCTTGGCGAAATATTATGTCAACGAACATGCCGCCACCCTCATCATATATATGTTAAGCGGTTTTAAACCAATCAAGGCTTCCAAAGCCGTTGTTAGACACGTTCTCTTTGTTCCAACTCTACCGAGGCAGGCGAGTCTCTGTACCATGCCTAATGATATTCATGGTACTAGTTTCCTCAGCCTTTCTCCACCAAGCTAACGCCGCATAAGTGATAATGGGCTGAATAATAGCGATATATATATCCATAGTGTCATTATTGGCGAAAGACCACATGTCTTCTTGTAGGAGAAGCGACTTACCCAGAGGGCCCCTACGAAGCATTCTCCTTATGGTACACAAAACATTAAGGCAATACCCTAGTAAATATATGGCAGACCATTATCTAAAAAATCAAGGCGCTTGAAAAATACGTCATCAATAGCTTCTTATTCCTCTATATTGTATATACATACACTTCCCAAGGATACATGCCATCAAACCCTTGTTTATTTATATATTGTTTTCTGTAATTCCCATAAGAAACCTAAAACCGCAACAGATTTGTTCCGATCATACTTTTCATTTGTCAAACTCCTTATTTCATCCCCAATTAAGTGCTGATGTTTTCATTTGAAATTCGAGCTGATTTTTCCATGTATGGGTGGACCTGCCAAGTCGCCCTGAACAGTTGCAGTCGATAGCTATTCTGGCAATGTCGCCCGTCGCTTTGTTGAGTGTGTGCCAAAACAAACGCCTTTTACTCCTACTATTCTGTGTCTAAACTGCAATTTATTATACTTTGGACGCAAAAATACGTAAAATCTTACGAGTGAATCTGTTTACGAATACTTGGAAGCTGTTGACGAATCTAGGTGCAGCATTCCAAGATTCACTATCATAAAGTAGAACAGTCTTCATATGTTTTGCCTTCAAAAAAAAAAATTGGCTGTCACTTCCTAAAGAGTAGGTAGGATTACAAGTTGAAACGAAAAGAATCATAAAAAAATATTAAAAATAGTGTAGGAGATACAACTGAGCTTTGTAATGACCTTGAAATTATAATGTATGTGTGTGATGAGATAACATCACTTATAAGAGCTAGCAATTCATGTATCGCGCAATCCCTAAAAAAGAGGGAGGGTGTTAATGACAGCAAAAGTGTACAATGGAACATTTGTTCCAATGCCTTGGAATTAATCACACTCACAAAGTAATTTTTGTCGAACATGTGAATGAGCCTATTTTACGAGACTGGCTTTGTTGCAGAAAATATTTTATGGCATTAATGTTGAAATATGATTTCGGCAATGTAGCTGCCACTCACGGCTGGCACGCAATCTGAAACAAAAATTTTTACAAACTTTTCGCAGCATATGCCACCGTATTTCGCCAATAACTCTTCGAATGTTGATTTCCAGGTGTACAATTGACACTGGTTTATCAACATAGACAAGTGACTTTACATAACCCCAAAGCAAATAATCCAATGGAGTTAAATCGCATCATTCTAATTAGTAATTAGTTGGACCATTACCCGAAATTACTCCTTCATCAAAAGTTTCTTTTGTGGCATGTGGCTTCGTTCGTTTGGAATCACATGTCAGCTAGATTAACGTTAGCTAATTGAGGTACGAAAAAAATTCTAACCATGTCTTGATCCTATTCATCATTGACAGTAACATTCTGACCATCAACGTTTTGGAAAACATGTGGTCCAATGACTTAGCCAGCTCATAAAAAGCACCAAAAAGTAACTTGCTGTAGATATAATGGTGTTTTAACAAAAACTTGTGAATTATTCTTACTCGAAATGCGTCAATTCTGCTTATTTACGGAACCCACTCAAAGAAAAATTGTCTTCGATGGAGAACAAAATTTTTTAACGAACAAAATCATGTAAAAAAATTTCAACAACTTTTAGTCGTTGCTTTAGTGTTAGTCTAACCATCATGAAATGCTAAACCAAAATTAAACAAAAAGCAACTATCAGCTGTTATAAAAGAGCTGTCAAATAAAGAAGTATTGCTAACTGAAAGTTATGAAACTATAATAAAAAAACACCCAAAAGCTTATCAGTCAATCGAACGATACAGAGTTTTTTATTATTTATTTTTATATATGCAAATAATATATGTATGAAAAGTGCTTACAGCACTGTTGCCATTTCCTTTTTTATTTGAACTATTTTTCTTGCTTTTCCATATGCTGAAAATATATTTTTTATTATATTGTTACGTTTTAACCTTTTTAAAAACGTTTGAGTTTTTTCTTAATTGCATTAAAATAAAATTAAACACCACTATTGTTGTTGTCTTACAGTTTTTATTTACTACACTATTACTTTTATACACATTTTTACTTTACAACACTTTTTATTTACGCCTGAACACGACTTTACTTATTGACAGCCAAACTATAACTAACTCTCACCAAACGCAATGCGCCATCTTTTATAGCATTTCGTTATTAGTTTCGAATGTTCTAGTAAAAACACGAGCCTTCTATTCAGCTACGTTAATTCAAACGGTGTAAAACCATAATACACCAAAACATGCAGATGGTAGCACTCTTGTAGATAATTATGGCTTAACACAAACCACTAAATTTTATAGCTAAAATAAGTCTCACAATAAGTCCCTGATGTGGTGAATTTCCTCTTCAGCATTTTCATTTTCGTAACAATATGCATTTCTGTGAAATAATATTTTGTATTTCTTCCCTACATTTTGCTAAGAAAAACTATAAGAATATTCGAAACCAATTAGAAAGATGCTATGCGAATGGTGTAATTTATATAAGTAATTCAAACAACGAACAAGGTACTTCAAAGTCTCATGTGATGTCAACATAGTAAATATTTCCGCATTATAATTTTAATTTTATTCTTCGAACCATTCCTTATCTTTAAAATGATAAGAATTCCCTACAAACTTTTTAAAATTTACGCTATTGCCTTAAGGAAGTCACTGCTTTCCATATTACATAGATTTCCACGAATTCTATAGAAAAACATAAACTGCATCATGTGAGTAGATGAACAAAAAAAAAAAAAAAAAAAAAAAAAAAAAAAAACTTCTTATAAATTTTTTAATAAACAAAAGAAACTTCATTTCTGTTTTGGTTTTTATGACTTAAAAACAACAACAACAAGAACATTGTTTTTATATTTTTTTTAACACTTGCTTAATAATAAGAACAAGACGGCATAGAAAAAAGCAACAAAAACAACAACACAATACAATTATTTATAAACGTAAGAGTATGTATGTAAAGGGTGGTTTTTATAGAGATATAGAACTTTAAGTTGCAATAAAACACCGATGGATTATTCGATTGACACGAATTTTATTTTTCCGAAAGTTAATCTTGTGGCATTACATTTTAAATATGATTTCTGACATATGACCGCCGCGGCTGGCGCGGATGTAGTCCAATCTAGACGTCCAAT
This sequence comes from Wohlfahrtia magnifica, assembly GCA_023159175.1. Taxonomy (NCBI): domain Eukaryota; kingdom Metazoa; phylum Arthropoda; class Insecta; order Diptera; family Sarcophagidae; genus Wohlfahrtia; species Wohlfahrtia magnifica. Next base: position 4,327,768 of record JAKWBJ010000054.1, read on the forward strand.
TTTCGACGACTTTTTCCAACATTTGTGGCCGTATATCGACAATAACACGGCAAATGTTGTCATTCAAATGGTCAAGCGTTTGTGTCTTTACTGCATAGACCCACAGAAAGTAGTCTAGCGGTGTTAAATCACAAGATCTTGCAGGCCAATCCACAGGTCCAATAGGCCAAATTAGGCAGTCACCAAACTTGATGATCATTTGGCTTCAATTCTTGCATGAGTTGGATTTTGTAAGCACGCAAACCAAGATCCTTCTGCAAAATCTTCCATAAAGTGGATGGACACAGATCCAATTCCTGTGCTCGATGGCGGATGGGCTCATTCGGGTCTTCCACAGTGCTACGTTCTACAGCAGCAATAGCTTCTTCTGTACGCACCGTACAGTGTCTCTGGGGATGCGAGTTATCAATAAGAGTAAAGGTGATGCGAAAACGTTCCATGGTTAATCGAATTAACTGCTCTGATGGACGATTTTGTCGACGATAAAATGGACGTAGTGCGCGATACGTTTTCCGCACAGAACCATTATTTTCGAAATAAAATTGCATTATTTGCAAGCGTTGTTCAGGCGTGAGTCTATTCATGATGAATTGCCAAGCCAAACTGAGAATAAATCACTCGACATCTGTTAAATCGGTCGCCATCTTGAAAAGTAATATCAACTTAAAGTTATATGCCTCAATAAAAAACACGCTTTATAATGGCGGCGCGGCGCATAAGAGAGTATGAGAGTGAGAGAGAGAAAAATTACTTTTATCTTCCATAATCGTACATGTACATATGTATGTGTAATCATTGAATAGGTTTTTATATTTTTTTATGTGTATATGCATGTATGTTTTTTGTATAAATTTTATGTGTGTGTACATGAGTAAAGGGGGTGATACATTGTCAAACATTTGTTTGCAAACATCGCGAATAGCCAATCGCATTCAAGGAAAAGTAAGTTATTCATGTATGCTATTGGCTATTTCCGATGTTTGCCAATGTATCACCCCCTTAAGAGAGTGAGAACGTGAGTATATTGCAATTGTTTGTTTCTTTTTTTTAATTATTTTCAATTGCTACATTGTTTCCAGTTAAAAATTAAATATTTTCGTACACACAACACGTCTAAAGCATGTTTTCTGTTTTTGGTTGTGCCTGTGAGTATGCAATAGTTTTATTCGGATGTTTATTAAAGTGAAAACGAAGTAGTAATGCAACAGCAGTTTTTATTCATACTGATCAACTGAAGATCTTTGAAAGATAATGAATCAAGCGAACTTTGCTTGAATATCCTGATGGACGTATCACCTCAACAGATCTTTTTAGCTAAAGATCTTCCAACCCGATCGTTGTTATAATTTACATATGTTCGATCACAACTTTTTCAACCAAAGTTATTCAGAGTTAATTCTCTTCACTGAGTTAACTCCAACTAAACTGATCTTTACACTTCCTGAATGTACTCCTTATAAACTCTCTTCACACCGAGTTCACGCTGAGTTTAATTCACTGAGTTTACACAAAAATTATCTTCTCGCTGAGAAAACAAAACGTAAACCGACTGCTGTCCGCATTGATGTATATTTCATATGGCTGAGTAAACAATGCTTCCGAAGCTCTCATACATCTCAATATTTCAGGTAGATTCCGTTTCTTTTATTGTTAACATCTACTTCTTTCAGTTCTTGTTTTTTTTTTTTGTTGTTGTTTGTTATTCGTTTACTTATCTGCCTGTTTTGTTGTACCCGTTTACTTTTATTTACTACATTTCTGCTTATGTTATTGTTGTCGGCTTGGTTATTTGTAAATAGCACGTATGTGTAGTTGTTTTTGTAGCTATTGTTTACTTTTTAGCATTGTAATAAACTACAGGGATTCCCAATCTGAGTAACTATACATTATTATTATATTTTTACTTAATGTTTCTGTATTCGCGATTTATGGTACTTTAAACATGAAATATAGTGGTTCTATCCCGTTGAACCGGAGTGTATATATTGTTACAAAAATAAAAAAGTTAAAAAAGAAAAAACACCAAATCAGGAACTGTATGGTGAGATTTTAGTTATAAACTTTATTGGTTTGTGTCAAGGCTCTTGTTTATCTGTTATTGCCTTAATTTTCTGTACTATAAAGAGTGCTAACACAAGCTTAACGGTGTTGCCAGCTCGATTCCCTTTTTGTGTATTTTAATTTTACATCTTTCGAATTTAACGTAGATAAATAGATGGAATATTCGAAATTGATAATGAAATTCTATAAAAGGTGGCGCATTGCGTTTGGTGACATAGGAGTAGTTATCCTTTTGTAGTCATAAAATAGAGTTGTGTTTAGGTGTAAGTAAAAGTGTTGTATAAACGAATATTAAGTGCAAGATAAATAAGTTATATAATTATGTACTGTATAAAGATAGAAAATAAAAACTGTAACACAACAAAGTCGTGTTTATTTTATTTTGACGCAATTACAAAGAACTTAAAGGTTTTCAAAATGTTAAAAAACGTAATAATATTTTACCGTATATATTTTAAATATAATTGTGTCGACAAACCTACTTTTGTACCAAAGAAAAAGTTGGAACGAAAATTTATAAAACTTCCCTCGTTTAGATATTTTGTTTTTTTTGTTTGTTTGTTAAAAACACAAATTTTCTATAGTTTTTCAGTTTAAAACGAAAAAAAGCAAGAAAAATGACAAAAACATTTTAAATATATTTCATGAAGTTTCTATTTCATCTCTTATATTATTTTAGAGAGACAGAGCAAATAGAAGCCTGCAAAAAATTTTTATTTCTTTTTGGCTGTTTTTTTTCCAATAAATTTCTAAAGTATACATTTCCTTTGCCTGTTTTCTATTTTGCTATTTTTTTTTTTTTTTTTTTTTAATTAAGTTTCTCGTAATATTCTATGCTTTTATTTCTTTCATTATTATTATTATTTGATGAACTTCGTTAAGCACGTGAGGCTTATTTTTACGATTCGCTTTTATTTTTATTAAAAAAATAGCTTGAACTTAAAAGAAAAATTTATGTTAGCACTTGCCTTCACATTTATTGTTTTCATGAATTGGGTTAAATGAATAGGGAATATTTTTTTACTCATTATTTTTATACTTTTGTAAGGCAGACTAATAAAAATATTTTTATTTCGAAACCTGTGGTTAAAAAGAATTGATATTAATAATGATAATAATGATAATTTGTTAACAAAATTGTAACAGAATATTAAAACGTCGATATAAAATAACAAAAATTATTATGGAATGCGAATAGGGGAAATAGAAAATGCAAATAATAAAGTTACACTATGCGAATACTTAAATTTTGTAATATTACAGTAGCTCATCAGTCATTTTTAGAAACTACATTATATCTTCATAAGAAAATAATTCGCTTAAATGCGTTAGCAAATATGTAAAAAAAGTAGTAACTGGTAGGATGGTTTCTTAACAAACAAAGAGTTTTAATACGCAAAGCCACATATGTCTGCTTTCATCAAAAGCTATCAAACAACTGAATGAAATTTTTGTTTATTTGTTACTCTTTCATTACATGTACGCAGAATATAACTCTCATTCACTTGAGAGCTTATCTGTCCATATACATAATGTATAAACTAATTTTTAGCTAGAATATGTGAAATGCCAGAAATAATAATGAAACCTTAAGTTTAAAAGAAAATGCAGATTTGGTGCATTTATCCGAGGGTTTCATAAATGCTTCTCCGGTTAAAAAACTGGGCATTCTAACATGTGCTCATAAGCGGTGACTACTGTTAATTAAGGGCTAAAGAGTTTCACGATTTTTACAATTTCAGCACAGTGGCTTCTAAAACAATATTGCTCTTAGTACTAAAGTATTGCCGAATTCGGAGCCAGCTTTTTTGACCTCAAAAAAAGTCCAAATTTTAGAACAAAAACTTTTTTTATATTTTCATTCGCTGATGACGACGTTGAAGTTTTTACAGTGACACACAAACAAAACAAAATGACTAAATAATTCACAAAAAATATACTGATTTATGTTGTGATGTCTCTTTATTGTACACAAACAAATAAACCAAATTTTATGCCTCTCTTAAGCTTCCGGCAGAAGTTTTTTTCCCCTACAAATACAAATGAAAAGGACAGAGGAAAACAAAAGAAGAAAAACAAAAACGCTCACAATAACCAAACAAAACCCCAATAACAAGTTGAACATGAGAATCAGAAAGAAAGAAAGAAGACAAGAGAACAGTAACCGCATCGCTACAAGTACAAAACGTTAAGAGCAAAAAAACAAGCCAGTCATACTAGTTTTGTTTCAAATACTCGAGTACAGTGGGTGATAAAATTGATGGAATATAAGGAAAACAACAAATCGAAAAAACAAAAGACAAAAAATGTTTAAATTACATTAAAAATATACATGTACATACATGCATACATAATTCCCGCAGCGTTCCCACTGGAACAAGGGTGATTTCTCTCAAACAATGAGACACATTGAATAGAGCCTATAGTTTAACGGCAGCTCCTCAAGACCAACCGCTAGCTAAAGTTATGAGGTGATACCGCTGTTGAAAATTGTTAGACGGTCTGTCCTGGGATTGATTTCTAAATCCCTTGTATGGTAGGCGGGTGTCTTACCTACCACACCATAGCGCTATTAAAAATATAGTTTTTTTTTAATTTTTTTAATACTAAGCTGATAAACTGATTTTACAAGTGGAACGTTTGCTATTGCAGATATGTATGTCCAGAGGCAAAATTTTTTTCAGAGGAATTTTGTAAAAGCGGAATTTGTTCTCTCCTTGGAAAGGCCATTGAAGGCCACTGGCTGTAGAGTTTCGTCAGACTATTTGGGAATCCAAATATCAAACAAAAATTGATACTGCAGCGTTCATCCAGACAATATCATGACAATAAATATTACCACGCAGTATACTCAGTATAACTCGATATTCTACATAATTATTAATTGATAGCAAAGCAACCAAACGATTCCTGGACAATTTACATATCCCATTAAAAACTGCTTTAGATCTTTAGTTCTTTATGGATCGATTATAAAGTGAACCCCACTATTACGGGACAAGTGATATCTGGTGAGATTTTGTATAGAAGTTTAGAGCCTTTCTTAGCGTATATAGTAAGACTCCATATAAGGACGCAGCGCCATCTAGTTTAGGGCCTTTCTTAGCCTATATAGTAAGGCTTTGTATAAAACCACAGCATCATCTAGAGTTTAGGAATTAAGGCTAAAAAACACGGCGTCATGTAAAGTTTAGATGAGCAGCGCCTTTTTTAGCGTATAAAGCTAGACTCTGTATAACATTGCAGCGCATCTGGTGGCCAAAGAGAAAACTGAATTTGTAGTAGTAGACGTAGTAAATTTTTGTAGTGAGCGCTGAAAAAAAAACAAAAACAAAACAAATAAGCAATTTTAATATGCAAAGCGACATACATATGTCAGCTTTCATCAAAACTATCACACAACTGAATGAAATTTTTGTTTATTTGATATTCTCTGTTTCGTTTTTATTCGGTTATACACATATACTGAGCAGATTAAACAAGTGCACTTTTGTGCGGCTAGGATCACATATAGTTTAGTGCCTTTATTAACCTCTATAGTCAAACCGTACGTAACGTTGCAGCGTTAGAGAGAGAGAGAGAGAGAGTTTAAAAGCTTCTTATCCTATATAGTTAAACTCTGTATATTTTCGGCGAGTTATTTAGGGTTTAGTGCACTTCATAGGTTATACACGTGTATATCGTTACAGCGACATCTGGAGCTTAAAAGTTTAGTTAATTTCGTAACCTATATGGCCAAGCCCTATACAATATCGTCGCGTCACCTTAAACTTATGAGTTTAGTGCCTTTCTTAGTGTATATTGGTGCTTTTCTAAGCTTATATAGTGAGAATCTCTTAAATGTCGCAGCGATATCTGAATAAAGAAGTTTAGTGCCTAAATATTGGGTTATACTGTGATATGGATTCTGCTCCATTAACATACACAGCATATTGTCTTGGTACGGGATCACGCCAAATATATATTGAACGTGTAGCAGTGTACTATCAGGTAAATTTGTCTTAGTTACACAGCAAAAACTTTTGTCACTATGAATATTTCGAGGGCAGTTTTTTTTGTGATGGCCGAAGGAACTAAACGTATTACATGTATGAAATGTAACAGAGGTTATTAGCGGTCATTGGGCTATTGGTTAACATGTTCGAAGGCTAAAATACCCATAAAATGATTTCTGCAGCATCTATAATGATGTACAGAAGAAGACAGAGACTATGGAACATCTTCGTTGCAATTGTCAGACAATAAGGGATTGAAGGCTGTCTTTTCACTCTTGCAACGGGCGATTTCGAAGAAGTAGCTAATGGAACCTGGTCAGAAGTTGTGAAGACTTTGGTACGAGAATGGACAAATGGTAGCACAACAAAACTTTCTGTTTAAACCAAAAAACTGTCTGCTCCTCAGCTAGTTTAGTCAAACCTAATCGATGTAAATAGATTCAAATCCGATATCCCTGAAACTACTGATAATCTTCTTTCTTTCAAACTGTTTTCCTTACAGTGTGAATAGCGGTTATCTTCTTAGTGTTTATTGTAAAAAAATACCTTATTTGGCCGACTACTGGCGGTGGAGTGGTGCAGTGGTTAGATCGCAGGCATACAACACTAGCGACCCAAGTTCGAATCCCAGCAGAGGACATGACGAAAATAAATTTATTGCGGTTTAGAGTGAGTAATAAAGAGACCTCCCTCTAGGGTAACACTTTTAAACAAGCATCCTGACCCTTCTGGCCTATCTCTAGCAATGATACAAACATAAGATGAATGATCATGACGAAACGCCATCTATTGGGAAACAACTATAATGCTAAGTGACGATAATCCCCACCACCACTTAGCAAGTACCGGTGGCCAGTCCGGGGCTGTTGTGGAGCCGAAACTGGAGGCGGCACGTGTTTGTATTTACACTCACGTGTCACTAAGCCTGACCAGAGGTAATCTGATATCTCGGGAATGAGGAGCCGCAGGGAATCCGATCTCTAACCGATTGTTAAGTAGGACACCTTGTGGGAGCTGTTTAGACCTAAAGCTGTGGTTTAGACCTAAAGCGCAGGCAAAGCGGGAAATTAGATAGTCTCCTACTCCCCACAAGGTGTGAAGGTTATGAGTGTCTTAACAACACGCCTTCGAATTGCTACTCAATTGTGATATTCAATCGTAGCTATCATAGGTGGGGGCGTTGGTCGTATTCACTCGTGCTATTGGAGCACCGTATGGTATGCCACACGGCAAAGACTCGCGTACAACTAGATGACATCACCACTTAGCAAGGATCTTCACCACTACACACAATCATATGGAGACGAGCTAGAGTAGATTAATCATCTACTTAACTGAAAAATCAATTTGATTAAAGAAACTGAAACAAAGTAATGGATGCTTTGTGAAAAGCCAATATGAGCCCTAGAAGAGTGACGGAGTAAAATAAAATAAATTTTGTACTGGCTATGGTATGCTCACTTTGTTCTTTAACATTATTATTCTTCTTTCTATTTCCCATAATTTGCAGATAATATTGTTTTACAAATACTACCACACACTTTTAGCTAACAGTGTTTAAATAGAAAAAAAAACAACAAAATGCTATTATCTTGTCTACGTTAACAAAGACATACATACACAAGAGATTTAAAAAGATGAAAACCCTAAATAGGGAAACAAAAACCAAAACAAAGCAAAAAATAAAAGTAAAAAACAGCCGCTAAACAGCAGTCAGCTAGCAATTTAACGGCAAAGATTTACGAGATTTTGTGAAAATAAATTAAAATTTATTAGAATCACGTCCATCATAATAAGGATAATAATTACAATTTTCTTTACTTTCAAAACATCACAAAATGACATTTTCATCAAAAAAAAAAAAAAAAAGAATTAATAAAATTCTTAGATATCATATTACAGAACATAATATGCATGAAATTTTAATTAATTTAACTGAGTAATACAGAAAGAGATGTTTGCATTTAAAAACATGCATAATGGAATATTAATTAATTAATTATTTAATTATTATAACAAATAAATTAAGAAATTTATATAAACACGTGTAGGTGGAGACACAGTCGAGATGGTGCTTAGCCATTTGCTCTTGAAACAGTTATTCATGTTTTTTTTTTATTTTTTTATTTCTTTACAAATCAGAAACGATGAATTTACATGAAAAATGCAACATTTGGTTAATTTTTATTTTAAGCAAAAAGTTATAGCAACGCAAACGAATATTGCAAAATTGTATTTATTTTTTTTTTTATTTATTTGGCAATATTTTCAAAACATGTGTCAAATAAATAATTATTTGCTTATACGTACTACATACGAGGGCGGATTGACACTGAAGCTACCTAGCGCTAGATGGCAGCACAAACACAAAAACTTGTTCTTTCTTAGAAATTACGATCTGTCAAACGTCAGCTGTTAAAATATTAGCCAAATTCATCGATTAGTTTATTTGTTGTAGTCGTTTGAAATAGCAGCTTTTGTGTTTCTTGGAAAATGGAAAAAAGTGAATTTCGTGTAGTGATTAAATACTATTATTTGAAAGGCAAAACGGCGAAAGAGACAAAAGAAAAGCTTGATAAACATTACGGCGAATCTAAGAAATTGCTGAATTTAAACGGGGCCGAACAAGCACTGCAACAATACCATCAACAGTAAGGCCAAAAGAGGTGGTTACTGAAGAAAATATCAAGAAAATCCTCGATATCGTTATAATTGATCGCCGGGTCAAAATCCGTGAGATTACTGAAATGGTAAACTTATCATATGAACGTGTGTTCAACATTTTGCATGAACATTTGCATATGAAAAAGCTATCGGCAAGATGGGTGCCGCGTTTGCTCAGTGTTGAACAAAAACGAGTTCGACAGATCACTTCACAGCGGTGTTTGGACATAATAAAGCATAATCCTGCTGATGTTTGGCGTACATTAATAACTGTTGATGAAACTTGGGTCCACCACTACACACCTGAAACCAAAAATCAATCGAAGTAATGGGTGGAAGCTGGTGGAAGTGCTCCGAAGAAGGCGAAGATAGCGAAATCGGCTGGCAGGGTTATGGCCACTGTATTTTGGGATGCACACGGAATATTGCCCATCGATTATCTTGAAAAGGGATCCACAATCACAGGAGACTATTATCGTGCATTATTGGATCAATTGGTTGATGCAATCAAGAAAAAACGACCACATTTAAACAAGAAAAAAGTGCTCTTTCTTCAAGACAACGCACCGGTTCACACAGCATTAGATACGATGCTAAAACTACGTGAAATCCACTTCGAATTGGTTGATCATCCACCTTATAAACCAGATTTATCCCTTAATGACGTTTTTCTGTTTCCAATAGCTTGCAGGAAAATGATTCATCTCAACGAAGAAGTGATTAACGAAACTAATGCGTATTTTGAGGAGTTCCCAAAATCGTATTATTCAGATGGTATAAAAAAGTTGGAAAATCGTCTTACTAAGTGTATTGAGCTAAAAGGAGACTATGTTGAGAAATGAATGGTTTTTGAAAAAAAAAATGTTTTTTTCATACTTAGGTAGGTAGCTTCAATATCAATCCGCCCTCGTATGTACATAAGTATGTGCTAATTGCGAACATTAAAATTGTTAATACAATTAAAAAAATAAAAAAAATTTAATTAAATAGTGGTATTAGTGCTATAAAGAAATTTTTAATAGAATACTATTTTTAGATTCAAAATTTCAAAATTTCATCAAATTTTCATTTATTTTACCGTTATCCTAAAGAAGGTGAACTTTTTTTTATGAAATGATAATAAATTTGTCATTTCTTTGCTTAAATTAAAGTTGAATTCTAGAATAAAGAATAATATTTAACATTATTAGGTATATAATTTAAAAATATCTTTTAATATCATGTTCACACATACGCCTTAATTGGCTATTAAATGATTTTAGGCAATTAAGGCCTTAATTGAGCTCAATTTAACACACAAAAGCACAAGTAATAAATTGATTAATTAGTAACTAAATGCATTATTAACTGAGTCGAATTTACAATGAAAATCTATGCAAAGTAGGTTAAATGAGAAGAGGCAACTCTGTGTGAAGTGTGTCTAGTGAGAACTGACAACTACTCGTATATACAGTATGCAAAACTCAAATAGCATTCGTTAAAATCCTTAATTTTTAATAAAATAATATTAAATAATATTTTTTTACAGTTTTAAAATAAAGAGGTCTTACTACTTAAAAGATATAAAAAAAAAACTGCACTAGAATTATATCGTTTTTTCTTTTTTTAGAAAAATAATAAAATTCAAACGAATAAATTTTAGGGGATGTATGAATGTGGATTTCGCACACTGTACAATATCATATGAAATACCTGTAGGGTGTGCCATTTAAAAGTTTAAATTTAAAAATGCAATAAAACAAGAACGGTTTGAAATTTTGCCAAATTTATTTTTTTGTTGTCAAGTACAATTGTTCCGGTAAGAAATGAAATTTTATTTCATTCATATGGCTGCCGCGGCTGGTCTCACAGTACCCCATTCCATCGAACCTCGAATATTGGCTCGAGCACTTTTTCGAGTGTATGGGGTCGAATGTTGGTCTTCAAATGCTCAATTGCCTCTGGCTTGTCAACATAACACTTGTCTTTGACGGAGCAACAAAGAAAATAGTCAAACGGTGCCAAATCGCAGTTTTTTGGCGGCCAACTGGCATCACCATTTCGGCTAACTAAACGGCCACCAAACGTTTGACGCAATAAATCGATTGTTGCATGAGATGTGTGACAAGTTGCACCATCCTGTTGAAACCAAACATCGTTCACATCACTACCATGAAGAGCGGGCACAAAAAAATCGGTTTTCATGGTGCCATAGTTGTCTCCATTGACCGTAATATGAAATATGGGCCAATGATGCCTCCGCTTCACAAGCCGCACTAAACAAACATTCGTAATGGGTGCCTTGGCTTCTGTTAGACAGGGTTGGTAAAAAATAAGAATCCCAGCCCAGCCGATTTTGTTTGTTTTTTTTTTATGGTTTTTTTCTCGTTTTATTGGGTTTTATAGTCGACAATAATTTTTGTGTGTTTATACAATCACGTTGTTTCAGTATTTATAGTGCAATTTTGCACAACATTGTGTACAAAGCTCGGTGAGTGAATCATGCATTATGAGAAAAACGGTCGGAATATAAAGGCAGACATGATTAAGTTACTTTTTAGCCTAACAATACCCGATGAACGATGACGCATCTGCCGTATTCTCCGTAGATTGCTTCGTCGGCGGTTGCGACGGATAAAATATACTCACACCTCTTTATACGCATTTGCTTTACATGGCATTTCGCTGTAACGGCCTCTTTGAAATAAGTAACACATTCGCGCAAATTGGCGCAAATTACTTCGTTCTACGGTAAAAAAACCATGGATTCTCCGTTTTTTTTTTTAACAAAAAGTGTAAGAGTAGCAAACGCAACACATATTCATCTCGTTTAAAGGCATTTCGATTTACGACCTACATTTTCAGAAACTACTTATGCATGAGTTTATCTCTTAACATGTCACCGAATCACTTCCTCTGAAGAGATGCAAAATTGGCTTCAAACACGACAAGTTTTTTTAAGACGGGATTTGGAAATTGGCTCAGAGACGGGGAAAATTCATTCTCTTTTTGAACTCAAAAACGGCACAAGTTAATTTGTATTCCCAATACGTAAATTACACTTGTTTTTGTTGTAAATAAACTACGACACCCAATTAAACCCACATGCGTTTATTGGGTTACCCAGTGGGTTGCCAACCCTGCTGTAAGACCACGTTTGGATTTTCTGAGGTCCAAATATGGCAATTTTGCTTATTAGTGTACCCATGAAGATGAAAATGAGCTTCATCCGAAAAGATGATTTTTTTGCTTTTTGTTTTTGTCTTTGTTTTGGAAATAAACTTCCAATAATTCCCGACGATGTTCAAGCGTAAATCGATTCATTCCGTTCAGTGGAGATAATATTCTAAGTTTTGTGATGGAATAGAATGACATAAGTATTGCCAGATTCGAAATAATCGCTGGTTCTAATTGGAACCGATAGATTGCCCACCATTTATAACCCAGGGCGGCTGTATTTAACTTCCCGATGATCACATTCATTATGACGTTAAAGAGGATTGCTCCTAGGCTGCCACCCTGCCGTATTTCTGAAGATGTTTGTATCTTGTCTGTCAACATATCGTTATCTTTAATTTAGGTATTATAGTGGGTATTTATTAGATCATTAATTATCGTCACTATGTTGTGTTAAGGTTACTTCCCTCTTTCAGAGGCCTAATGACATCATGTAAATAGTCCTCGAATTAAATACAATTGATTCTCTTAAAAGAAGCAGTGCTCGAAAACCATACGATTTATGCGACCAGACAATAAGCTGTAATTTTGCTCGAATATTTTTAAATATCTGTACTTTGTTATAGTCTTTTAAATTTCTTGTATCAGGCTTATTACTGGCCCGCTTTTTTTATTTCCCCTTAATTTTTTCTACACGTTTCTTTAGATTTTCATTTTTAAATTTAAATTTATTTCTATTATTCTTCTAACGTCTATTTAAAGAAATTATGTACGAAAAAGTATTTCTATTTTTGTCCCAAGTGTAACACCAGGTTTTTGCAAATGTATTACATACACAAAAAAATAAAAATAAAATATTTACAGTGAAATCCCTTTGTGGTGGAAAAAAAAACAAATGTTTTTTCTTGTTGCATAGTCTTAAGAAATCTTTAAATAGCTTTTTAAACATAAACAGTAGTTTATACAGTATTTTGTGTGGGTCTGTATCAATAGTATAACAGTTACTGTAATAACACCGCTGTTGTCTTTTTGATAGAGAGCAAGTGTATTGTGCTTGGTTGTGTATATAAATGCGGTATAGCCAGAACGTTAAAAGAGATCATTATTCTGTTACTATCTGCTTGTTATTTAAGAAAAAAAAAATTGTTTTTTTCTTTTCTTAGCATTGTTGTTATTGGCTATTTTATGTCATAAAATTTAAAACAATTTTCTTATATATTTTTTATTTTAAGTTGTTGGTTTTGTTTTGCTTGTATTTTTCTTGAATATTTTCGTTTGTTTGTGTTCATTGCCTATTTTTAATTAGTTCGTCATCAGTCTTTGAGTCTGTGTGGATCACTGTGTGTGTGTGTGTTAGTGTTGATTTGCTGTTATAAGTATTGCACTCTTGTTGTCGTTTTGGTTGTTGTCATAGGACTGTTCTAATATAAATCTTATTGGTTTGGTATTTATTTGCTATTTTTGCTTGTTTTCCTACAAGATGCTGTATAACAAACAGCGCCTGTAACAATAGATTCTTGACAATGATTTGTGGCGGGAACAAAACAAGAAAATTTATATAAAAAAGCAGCAGTAGCAGACAGGAGGGAGGCGAGCCGTGAGCCCTGAATTTAAAGTGGGCGTTTAATTAATTTGGCTTAATATTTTGAAAATATTTATGTCACATCAAAAGGTATAACAAATAGAATGTATTACGTTGTTCTTACACAGCTGAGGTAATAAATATGTTTAAATAAAAGGGTCCGCCATCTAACGTTTTTTTTTTCAACTAGTGCTTATTTCGTGAATGGTAAGACTTGGCTCATGTCTGATTTGACAGATAATTAGTTTTATCCTACCGCTGAACGAATATAGTTGTGTATACGCTTCGATAAGGGCCTGCGATCGACTTACAGAAGATGCCGATTTTGCCAAAACAAATCATCTTTTCAGATGAAACTCATTTTGATCTTGGCGGGTATGTAAACGAGTAAAAATTGTCGCATTTGGGGCACAGAAAACCCGCACGCATACATTGAAAAGCCGATACACCCAAGACGAGTCACTGTTTGGTGCGGATTTTGGTCCAGAGGCATTATTGGGCCGTTTTTCTTCGAAAATGAGCAAGGAGTGGACGAAACAGTCAATGCCGATCGTTGTCGGGCCATGTTGAATGAATTTTTGTTCACAAAAATTGAAGAGGAGGATATTAGCAACATATGGTTTCAATAGGACGGCGCTACTTGCCACATAGCCGAAACTACACTCGATGTTTTGCGCCCTGTTTTTGAAGATCGCATTATCAGCCGCAAAGCTGATGTCGTTTGGCCACCTCGGAGCTGCGATTTGACACCGTTGGACTGCTATTTGTGGGGTGCCGTCAAAGATAAGTGTTACACCAACAAGCCAGAGACAATTGACGCTTTAAAGGATAATATTCGTGAAGAAATTGGTAAAACAGCTGCACACAATCGATAATGTGCTTAAAAATAGGATCGATCGTGTAGGCTACTGCATGGCCAGCCGAGGCAGCCATTTGAATGAAATTATTTTCCATTATTAACCGGAAGGATTGTACTTTCAAATAAAAAAAGAAATTTGAGTTTTTTTTTAGCATTTGCAACAAAAAAAAAAGATAAAATTATTTGGCGGAGCCTTTATAATCTTAATTTGAATATCAATTTAAAAATTTTTATTTCAAACACATTATTCCTCTGCTCTAATGCTCTACCTACTCTCTACTATATAATTTTATTTGTGCCATAATTTCTTCTATGCTGTGTGTGATGTATTTTGTTCATGTGTCTTTTTTAATTTATATTTTTAATATTATTATTGTATAATATGCATTAAAATAATTTATATTTTATAGATTATTTGACGACGACGACTCTACATGCGAATGTACAGTAGCAATGTGTTCATTATTATTTCAGTCACTGCATATTATTTTGTACCCCAAAGTTATTGCAAAATCTATTGATGTGTAAATATTTCAAATATTCTTTTTTTTGTTTTTGTTTTTTGCTACAATAAAAGAAGCAAAGCAAGCAATAATGAAGAAATAATGAAATATTTCACATAAAAATGCCATTGATTTGAATTTATCTTAAATATGATGTGAAAATAAATTATATTATCGTTTTATTCACGGTAATAAGCACGTACATACACTTTCGTCTTAAAATAATTGCAAATTTTTTTTTTAATTATTCAAATTTAATTAGTTAATTTATCTGTATGAGAGTGTGGTACCAAACTAGCTGAGCTGTCATATATAGGGTCCGGCTTTTCAATGTACGCGTGCGGGTTTTCTGTGCCCCAAATGCGACAATTTTGCTTGTTGACATACCCGCCAAGATCAAAATGAGCTTCATCTGAAAAGATGATTTGTTTTGGCAAAATCGGCATCTTCTGTAAGTCGATCGCAGGCCCACTTAGCGAAGCGAAGTTCAAGCGTATACACAACCATATTCGTTCAGCGGTAGGATAAAACTAATTATCAGTCAAATCAGACATGAGCTAAGTGTTACCAATCACGAAATAAGCACTAGTTGAAAAAAACGTTAGATGGCGGACGCGTTAAATGACAGCAGCAGCTTATGGCAAGAAATTACTTTGGCAAAAAGTGGCCACCTTATAAACCATATGTTCAGAGTTTCAAGGAACCACATTGTTTAGCATTTTGCTCTATGTCTTTTGCAGCCATCAAATATATCGTTCTGTTATCCAACATAGTCAGCATTGATATGGTAGCATTTACCTAATTTTCCGTTCAATGTCGTTATAATATTAACTAATTTGCTGGACTTGAGAGTCATATATTCCCAGAAGCAGATCCCGTTTGACCTGCATATGTTCTTCGATTTTCATGGTGATGTATGGCTGAACTCCATTATATTGGTACAGTTTCTATACATGCCTCCTTGATATTCCCTAAGTTTGATAGCAATTGGTTCTTGAGTTCACTATTCATCGGGAGCATTAATTTTTTTCCAAGAGTAAAATTGCCTGTAGTTTACTACTTGCCAACTTAAGCGTAAAATCTTTGCTACAATATGGTTACAAAACATGAGAAAGAATATATTCTCACCCAATTACATCATATTTTATAGCGACATGCTATCAATTAGCAACCAAAGACCATATTCGAAAAAAATACGACATAGGAAATCGGTCGATCATACCCTGAGCAAAAACCTTCGGGACATTACCAAGAACAGACTGCAGTGTAAACCTGAAGGCAAAAATAATGGGCAATCATATTGAGCAGGATAAAGTCTTCGTGGGGACTTCTCAAAGGTGGTCCAACCAAAAGCACGATGTTAATTGTAAATAAAACAAACAGTTATCAGAGAATTATTTTAATATTTTTCATCATAACAGAAGAATCTATGACAGTTATATGTGAAACAAATGCTCGTGAAAGAAATGGTTCATGCTTTCAATGACTTCGAGACATAATTGAGGTTCAATGTTGTTAATGTGCCGAATTGTCTCATCCTTAAGCTCTTGAATTCTTCTTGGCTTATTGAAATATTAATATTTTATTTTAAATATCCCCTAAGAAACATGTCAAATCACATGATAGTTGTAGCCAATTTACATAACCCCATGATGTGAAACAATACGGCCATTGAATTTTCGACCATTGTTTCGTTGGCTATATGGCAAGTGGCACCATCCTGTAGAAACCATATATTATCCAGGTTCATTTCCTCAATTACTGGCCACAAGAAGTTTGTTATCATCTCGCGATAGCGAACACCATTCACGGTAACTGCTTGACCGACCTTATTTGCGAAGAAGCGCAGCCCGATAAATGAACTGGGCGAGGATGCACAGGTGTTTCTACATTTCTCCAGACCTGTTTTGCTGTTTCTCCCGATTGTGGACACATTTGATCGATTATGCTGAACAAAAAATCACGAAGTACACGAAACGCATTTTGATTTGCATTCCAAATCATAATGCGCTGCTCATTTGTGTATCTTCTCCAAGGTTGGATTTGTCAAACACTGAAACAAAGAAATGTCAAATGAAACTGGCAAAAAACTTAATGTTAAAGTGTGACTCACATTATGTGATTTGAGTTATGATTGGACCACCCTTTATATTTGGATTATGTTGAAACAACACTGTCACTATTCTACATAAAAGTGATTATTTATAAAATACATCTGGCAACCTTGAAAAACATGTAAGAATGGTATAGTGCAACGTCTCGATTTTTAATGACGAGTAGTCTTACACCGGAGTAACGCTTGCAAATTGTTGAACTTTTTTATCAAAATAATGGTTCTGTTCGTCAAACTTATCGTCTTCTTCGTCCAATTTTGCCGTACATAATCGTCCTTCAGAGCCTTAATCACCATAATCGTCCTTCAGGCCACCAACATTGTGTCATCTAACCACATTGCATTATTTTCTTTGGGATTATGTGAAGTCACTTGTCACAGATTGCGACTTGTACGCTCCAGCTCTGTCGGCCACATGACTAAAATCATATTTACACATTAATGTCATAAAATTTTCTATCTAACAAAGCCCCCTTATTCATATTAAAAATTAATTTCTTTGCTTTATTATGACTAAAACTTGTGTAATATAACTGTAAAAAAACACCCGCTATTATTCTCTGTATTGCTAGAAGCTCGATCTCCACAGCAGCAACCAGGAATGTGCAACTAAATAATAAAAAGTGATCTAATTAACTTGCATTTGATTTGCTTACGACTTGAAACTATTAAACGGCAAAGCTCTAAATGAGACCACTACCGCGATTACTTACAATGAAACAAAAACAACGTCATAAAGATATTTGAATAAAGTGTTTGGCGATGTTTTCCCGTAGTAAACTCTAGTTTTTGCTTTTATTCACAACTGGAACAAAACAACAGTTAAGGCCAAGACGGTTCCATCTGCAGACGAGGTTGCGACGGCTGTTTTTTGGGATGCGCATGAAACTATTTTTTCTGATTATCTTCAAAACAGACTAACTTTCAAATAATTTTGCCAAAAAATTTGATTTTTTAACTGGTTAGTGAATATTTGGTCATTTCTTATTTGAACTGGAAACGAATCAGCGCTATTCTTCAGTCTTTAAACGAATGACCAAAAACCTCTTACTTTCTCTAGGAAAAGTAAGAACTTCAGCAGAAAAGTGTGTAAGAAGCCTTCTCGTGCAAAATATTGCGACGCATGAAAATCTCGCCTGTTTGAGTAGCGAATTTAGCTGAAATAACAAGATTGTCTCAAATGTTCCAATATGTCCCAATTTGTATTGGACTATATCGCCGCAGAATATTAAAATTGTTCTAATTTATTTTCTGAAAATAATTTTTTAAAATTTAAATATTGGCACACATTGTCTATTTGGATTGCCACAGAAAAACGCAATAAATATTTGCACATTTTTGGCATTTACGTTGTCGCGTGATTGCCTGCCTAGCCGTCACATGATTGTAGTATCAAGAGTTATAACAGCTTTAGTATGATTGCACTTTTAGTTGCGTCAATTTCTGAATGCTTCCTATCTAGATTTGACTGCTAGTTTACATTCCCAGCTTTATAACATTCACGACCATTACTGCCATGGCACAAGCGTTTGAGTCAAGAAAACAAAGTTTTCAGTTAATATGTCCAAAGAACTTGTTGCGCGCAATTCTACGTGCATTTTCGTAGTCAAAAACAGAATGTTTTGTATTACGATCAGAATCCCAGATAGATGTACGAACCTCAACTGCACATTTTTCAGGGTGTGAAGGGGGGAACAGGTCAAGAGCGTTATTTTGCTGCCCATCTCCACACGATATATGTGCAGATTCATATTGCCCTTCCGAAATTTTGCATCCAGAATGGCGCAGCCAAGATGAATTGAGAACATTGTAATCACCAGCAACAAATATTTCACCGTTTTGGAAATTCTCAAATATAATTGATATTAAGTCAGAAAGGGAGAAGTTTAAGTGATAAAATTAAAGAAGATGATCGCATTCGCATTTGACAAAAGGAATGTGTTGTTTCATCAAGACAGTGCCTCAATGCACATATTAACTAGTGCGTTGTTCAAAATTAAAGTCTGATTTCGTTCCCTCGTTGAGCTTGCTATTTCCATATTTGAAATAATCACTTTATTCAAAACTAACTCAGCTAACTTGCTGTTTTCCTAATTCGTTGTATTTACATTGTTAGGTCGGCTATTTTTTTTGGAAAATCTTCTGACTTGGACAGCTCTTTTTATATATTTTTTAGCTTTATAATACAATCGCTGGCTGAATAACTTATGTTTTTACAAGCAAAATAACTTGGGCAACCAGGGGAATTATTATTCTTTTTTTTCCGTTACTCCTCTCGGGAGCTGTTGACTTCATCTCTTCTCATTGTGCGTCTCCAGGTGTTTTTTGGTTGAACACGATTTCTTGAGCCTTGGGGATTCCACTCGAGTGAGATTCTGGTGATACTTTCTGGACTTTTTCGGATGGTGTGACCGATCCATCCCCACTTTATTTTCCTTATCTGTTTTGGTATGGGTTCCTTATTAGTCATGCTCGACAGTTGGGTGTTACTTAAGGTGTTAGGTCAGAATATTCTGCATATGATTCTGAGACACTTGCTAATGAATACCTAGAGTTTCTGTGTGATGTTATTCGATACAAGTCAGGTTTCACTGCCATACTGCAGTACCGATTTAACACATGAGTTGAATATGAGTTGAATTCTCCATACTAACTGCAGTTGTCCAAATGCCACTCTCGCGTTATTGAGCCTGTTATCTACGTCTGTTTCTGCGCCACCGTTTGTAGTCATTATATTTCCCAGATAGCAGAAGCTATCTGCATAGTCGACTGGCTGACCCTGTAGCATGATGTTTTCCGTGCTCGTATTGTTCATTCTCATATTCTCATGGCCTTGGTTTTCCTGATGTTTATCTCAAGCCCAACACTACGAGCCAATCTTTCCATATCCTCCAGTTGCAACTGCATATTAGTAATCTTATGCGAGAGTAGACAAATGTCATCCGCATAGTCCAAGGTTTCAATTTGGCGATTGAGACTCCATGTATTTCCTCTTCTTTTCGAACAGTCTTTGCTCATTATGTCATCCAGCACGATGGTGAATAGCTGAGATGATAGCGAGCATCCCTCCAGCATTGGTGTGGAATGGTTGGCTGATGTTTCCGTTGTGAAGAACTTAAGGTTCTGCATCCACATACATCGTTCTAATTATTCGAATTATAGCCGTTCGCCTGATGGCATTAAACGCTTTCTTGAAGTCCATTCTATGGACTGTTCAATGATTATTCGTAAAGTGTTGGCCTGATCTGATCTGAAAGCAGCTTGTTCGTCTTGCAGTATGTTGTCTATTCTGCTCTGAAGCCTTCCCTGTATTATGCCTGCAAGTATCTTACATATGATGTTAAGTAGTGTAATTCCTCTCCAATTATTACAGTCTTTTAAGTCGTCACTTTTTGGTAACTTTACACTGATGCCCTTCTTCCACGTAGGAGGCAGCCTCTCCTCCTCCAATACTAATGTGATGTGAGGCAATAGAAGTTCAGCTGTGGTTTGAATGTCGACTGGCGCCTTATTATTTTTTAATTTACCAATCGCTTCTTTTATCTCATTCAGATTGCGACTGTTGCAATTAATATTAGTACGAGGGTGTAATATTCTGCTTTTAAATTTAAAGAAATAATTAAATGCTAAGTGAAGTGGAAGACTTTCACAATGAGATCAGTTTTTCGTCAAAAACTATAAAAACAAGACAAATGCAAGCCACAAAAGGAATATTTCTTGAAAGAACTCAAATGAAATAAAAAGTTAAAAATTTTCTTTTGTAAAAGTAACAAAAGCAAGAACTTCAAGTAAAACAATAGAAAACAGAAAACAAATAAAGAAAAAAAAATCGACAAATCCTTTCACAAAAATACATAGTTAGCTAACTAACGTGTCCTTTTTATTATTTGTTTGTTTTTTCTTTATCCCCTATTTCTGATATTTTTATGCTGCTCTATTCCTTTGCTGCCATTAGAAATGATATTCTGGGCGTTGGTATTGCTTAAAAGTGTACAAAAAACTTTTGTTTTTATTGTTTCTTTCTCAAGTATTTGTATGTTACTGTGTGTGTGTGTTTTTATAAAATTTGTTATTCTTTTACAAGTTTCTTATTCTTGCATGCAGTTGTTTTAGTATGTGTGTGTAATAGAGCATTACTTACACTCTCATCCTCTGCAAGTAAGACAAAAGAAACAAACTGTAAGTGTATAACAGTTTCTTACTGCATGACTCCTCTCACCATTATTATGAGTGAGTGTTGTTATATTTTGAAAAAAAAAATATATTTGTTCCACTGTTTTTTTGTATTACACGTAAGTGTGTATTGAAACCACTTGTTTCCGAAACTCTTCAAAAAAAATGTCTTTAAAATTTGGTATTTTTTTTATATAAATAGTTGTGCTCAATATAAAAAAAGTGAAATAGATAAATAAGTAAAATTTTCACCAGTGGAACGATAAACGTACTCTACCGAAGAAGAAATATAGTATATAAATAAAAAAATTCAGTGAAAGGGAAATGCCAATCAATTGCTATATGTAGAGCGAAGTTTGCGACTATATATTCCAAGTCTAGAAGTTGTGCTGTAGTTATAAAAGTAAAGCTTATTTATCTGCCAAATACAGAAAATATCCGGAATTTTCTAAAAATCTATTTTTTTTATTAAATATTCCCTCAGAAATGTTAAAAGGTTCGTCTAATTATGCGACACATCTTATATTCAGTTTTTTAGAACAAAATAATTTATTTAATCTCATATGACTCTTATCTCGAAGTTGAAAACCTGATCAGCTAACGGGTCCGCCATCTAACGTTTTTTTTTTCAACTAGTGCTTATTTAGTGAATGGTGACACTTAGCTCATGTCTGATTTGACAGATAATTAGTTTTATCCTTCCGCTGAACGAATATGGAATTTCGTTTCGCTAAGTGGGCCTGCGGTCGACTTACAGAAGATGCCGATTTTGCCAAAAAAAAAAATCATCTTTTCAGATGAATCTAATTTTGATCTTGGCGGGTATGTAAACAAGCAAAATTGTCGCATTTGGGGCACAGAAAACCCGCACGCATACATCGAAAAGCCGATACACCCAAAACGAGTTTGGTGTGGATTTTGGTCCAGAGGCATAATTCGAAAATAAGCAAGGAGTGGCCCTTACAGTCAATGGCGATCGTTATCAGGCCATGTTGAACGAATTTTCGTTCACAAAAACTAAAGAGGAGGATATTAGCAACAACTGGTTTCAATGGGACGGCGCTACGTGCCACACAGCCGAAGCTACGCTCGATGTTTTGCGCCCTGTTTTCAAAATAAAAACAAAAAAACAAAAAATTATTTGGTGGACCCTATATTACGTCTTTATAATACTTAGTTAGAATAATTGTATTTTATAATTAAATAATATTTTTTTTACAAAATAAAAAAAATTATTTTTTTGTTTACAGATATTACACCTATTTTTATGAACACAACTGTACATTTTATACAAATATATATTGTTTTTCTGCATATATTTGTTTTTAATTTTTTCTCGAGTTCTTTTCATAAACACGAAACAAAACAAATATTGTTGCCATTGCTGTTGTTACTTGTAAATTTTTATTTTTAGTTTGCAACAACAACGACAACAATTGTTGCAACACAATTGCCGTCATTTATTTAACAATTGCTTTTGTGTTTTTTGTATGTTGTTCGTGTTGTTTTTGCACTTCTTGTTTTAAGTCACAGAAACAGAAGAGCGACGAGGGTTTATTACCACGGATTACAAGAACATGATCTGTTGTGTTCAGTGGAGGTACATATGGATAAAAATAGAAGTTGTAGAACAGAAGTGTTTTAAACAAGATTTTTTTAGTTCTTGATTTTTTTTGTATTTAATTTTTCTTTTTCGTATTTTTCGGTTTAATTTAGAGCATTTGTTAGTGTGTGTCTGTTTATGCTGCACACTAATTTCATAACAGCTTAACTCTGTCTTAGATTTTAAAAATACGCGAATCTTAGATTTGGAGACTATTTGGTCCAGAGTAAATATTCTATAATATTCTATAAAGATAAAGTATTTTATTAAATAGCCTGTTGATACAATTACACGGTACGACAGGAAAAACACTTGGTAAGTAAAACTATTTTTCTGTTGAACGTTCTCGAGTAGAACAAGTATCCGCTGCTAGAACTGTCGAAACACCTGCAAAATCACGAGTAACGGGTAAAAGAACGAGTTTGTTTGACCTTCATGCACTTATAAGTTAATATCTAAGCTAAATGTTAATCGATTTTAAAGATCTTGAAAGCTTTTGAAAAAAGACGAACAGATCTATTTAATGGCGTACAAAGATCAGCAATAAATCGCTTTTTTATCTTGATTTTAATTTAAAAATATTTTAAGGAATAATAATGTTTATCTCTTAACATTCCATGAAGGCAATTGGGGACTTCTCTCATTCAATGAGCTGCACTTGATTCTATTTTTAGATTCATTGAAAGGGACCTACAGTTTAACGCCGGCTTCGAACGGCAAATGCATTAGAGAAGTTTTCAATAGTAAGTAATAATACTCACAACCAGTTACTAGCTATGAGGTGATACCGCTTTTGAAAAAACTTTCTTTTTCAGATACTTTGGTCGACTTTTGAACCGAGGACCTACTGGTGGGTGGCTGAAGTCTTACCTACCATACCACAGCGGCACTTATAGATTTATTAAAATTGAGGAAATTTATGTGTTCCGGGTGAGCATTTAGGGTTGACAGACAGTCTCATCTTTCGGTATTGCCAACTAGTTAAGACAGTGTTGCTAACAATACTCACCATAACGTTAATTCATGAGTATGAATCAAACGTCGTACTCTTACCCGTACCTACTTATACTCATAGCATTCATTTATTTCTCAGAAAATACTTATAATACTCATAAATGATTCGCATGATTTATGAATACTCATGAATATTAGTATTGGCCATTCAAAAGAAAAATAAAACGCAAACACGCAACCTTATAATATAATCGTATTCGAATCATACTCATCTACGCACAAGTTTTAAAGTATCAATGTCTATGAGTAGCCATTGCAATGAATATGAATGAGCATACGAATTTATGAATCATGATTCGAGTATACGAGTATACTTATGTATTCAGTATTTATTACTAATCTTTGATGGCGTACTTTACTCAAGATTTTATTTATTTTGTTTTATTGGTCTACGGAAATTTAATTCCACACACAAATGATTCGCATGATTTATGAATACTCATGAATATAAGTATTGGCTATTCAAATGAAGAATAAAACGCAAGCACACAACCTTATAATGAGTACTTAAGTATTCATATTCGAATCATACTCATTTTGCATCGCCTACGAACAAGTTTTAGAGTATGAATGTCTATGAGTAGCCATTGCAATGAGTATGAATGAGTATACGAATTTATGAATCATGATTCGAGTAGACTTATGTATTCAGTAATTATTACTAATCTTTGATGGTATACATTACTCAAGATTTAATTTATTTTATTTTATTTATTTAATTCCGTACAGACAAAAGTTATGTAGTTTAAGAAAAATACAAAATTTACAAAATGAAAATTATTAATTCAAAAACACTATTATTTTCTTTTCAAAATTTCATTACTCTGAGAATAATCAATTTAATTATATAGATTATTAAATTGTAAGCATATCCGACGAAAGCAGTCATTATTGGCATATACAGATCTGTAATATTTTATATTTATTAACTGAAAGTAGCGGGAAGGCTAACTGGAACATTAAAAATAATTCTGTTTAGAAGAAGATCGGAATCAACATCACCACGTATTAAATTTAGTAAAAATGAAACACTTAGCATTATTCTCCGGCTTTTTAAACTACGAAGCTTAATTGGAGCGAGTCTGCTTTCATATGAGTTCCATCCAAGTCCTCTTAGACAAAATAAAAGAAACTGTTTCGGTACTGCTTCAATACTGTTAGAATAAGTATGAAAGGGGTGGCGTGGTGTAGTGGTTAGAGCGCACGCATAACAACACAAACGACCCAGGTTCAAGCCCCAGCAGAGGACATGACGAAGAAAATATTTAATTGAGGTTTTGAATGTTTAATAAACAGGCATCAACTGCCCTCCAGACAACTTTAACTAAAAAATAAAGAAGAAGCCCCCCTGACCCTGCCCGCATACCTCTAGCGATGATGACAAACATCAGATGAATGATCAGGAAAATCACGCCACCTACTGGGAAAAAATTACAATGCTAAAGTAAAGATCGCCAACAATTAGCATGGATCTTCACCACTACACAAAAAAAAAGAAATTGTGGAAATCCAATATGCTGCCTAGAAGAGTGACTGAGGAAAAAAAAGTGTGGAAGTAAGGATTCCATATAATAGATCCGTATTCAAGGATCGGTCGAACCAAAGATGTATATAACTGCTTCGTTATATATGGAACGCAAAATTTTTTCGACCAACGCTTCATAAATCCTAATACACCATTAGCTTTATTAACCATCATAAGAATACGATCACAAAATATTAGTTTATGGTGCAACAAAATTCCAAGATCATTTGTAATAAAAACCATTTCTAGAGTTGTTCCTTTAAAGTGATAAGAAGTATCAAGAAACTGTATATATTTCTCAAGCACACACATTTTTTGTTCAATTCACTCCAAATTTTCCAAGTCTGGAGACATTTTTACAAGCTAAAATGCTTAATTCTGTAAAATCGGATAGGAATTGACTGAGTTATAACACCTATTGGCCTTTACTAAAAAATAGTTTTATTTCAGAATTTTAATGCACCTTCAAATTTAACATATTATCTTTTCCAAATCGCTATTTTATTCTCTACTTTAATTTAAAGAAAACAACAACATAAACTTACAACAACAAAAGTTGTGGAACAAAAACGAAATCTAAATAATCTCATATTTAAATAAAAACAAAATTATAAAAAAAACTTATCCATAGAATCTGAAATGCTGATGATTGTTGAAGTTAGACGACCATAGCACATCAAAAAAATATAGTTGTTATCCAAGGTCAGAAATTTGTTTCCATTTGTTGCATAGTGTATTAAGACTGTACACTTAATTGTGACGCTCATAGTAGTTTGTTTAATTTATAAATATCTTACCGAAATTAAAATCAACAAAAAGAACATCAACATCATAAGCACTTACCTGGAAAGAAAAAACAAATTTTGTATTAAATAAAATATATAAACTGGGGCGTATGAGTGTTTTAAACATATCTACGAACTAAATATTAATCATACGCTAGCGTGTCATATAGAAGTACAATATCCAACATTCTGTACATTAAACAGAATACATTAAAATAGAAAATTAAAACTTTAGGCAACGAACCCGAAAAGCGATAACTGGGGTTCGTCTTTTAATGCGGGGCATTTAGATAATTTGATGACTTTCTCGATTAAATATACTTTTTTTTAGAGTTAAAGTTCTATTAAAAAACGTTTAGCTTAACTTGTAAAACTATAACTCACGGATATAAAAAAAAAAATTTCTTCTACCCATTCAACAGCCATAAGATAAAATTGCCATTCAAAACAAAAGTTCTTTTCAACTCAAAGTTGCCACAAAGGCAAATGCAAACCAGCGATTGTGCTGCTCCCTTATGTAAACAAATGAAACTCAAAACCAACTAAATAAAAATAAAATTTGCACAAAACTGTTTGAAAATACTGATACAAATACTCGATAAATAGTATCTAGGAAAACAACAGGAATGTGTATGTAGCAAGAGGGACCTAAAACACCGAAAAAATAAATGAGTGACATTTCAAATGGTAAAATTCTACAAAAAAAAAAAACAAATATATTCTTTATCAATTGTCAACATATTGAAAAGGGTTCAGGGTATGAAAAAGAGGACAGTCGAGGTTGAAATTTCTATTCTGAAGAGAATATGCTCTGCGACCATCAATTGCATAAAATCGAGAAGGTGATGGTGCGACAGATTAGTTAGCAGTTAATGAATGAAAAAATATATTTGGGTTGAGGTGTATAGAGTAAATAAATGAATGTTAGTGGCATGCTTGTTTAGCTAATTGCCGAAATTACTATGGAGGGTGATGGCTCTTTTGCCGCTTATTCTACTCATTCATTTTATTTTAGAAAAGGAAACCAAAATAAAACAAATGTTGATAAAGAGAACCATTGATAAAGAGAACCAATCAATGATGCTGACTGTCTTGCATATGATCAAATGATTGCTGGCAGCAAGCCATTCGGAGCTTTTGAACAGATTCAATATTCATTTAAAGTGAAAACAACAACTGGTAATGAGAAAAATACTGTTCCAACAAGCCAATGCTTGCGAATACATTATGTATGATAATAACGAAATGAATTGTATACCAAGGTGGTGCGGTTTAACTGCTCGAGATTTTTTTTGCCAATAAGATTTTTTCAATGCGGATGCTACTAATACTACCAACCTACCGAAGATTAGTTTCATTTGGTTCAAACCGACCGCCAGCCAACATAATTACTATAATTTATGTAATTTTATTTAACATTTTAATGGCGGCTTAGATTATTTATTAGCAGAACTTCAGCAGATTTGTGGTCATGTGACTAAATGCTATTTTTCAGAATTTTAGCGGTTTTTACGATTAAGATTTAATGAAAATTATCAAATACCGAAGATCAATTGCGAAAATAAATATCTTTCGTTTTAATTATATGTAATAGGCGTCGTATAAGCGATATTTTTCAAAATTTATACAATACTCATACGCTCAGGGGATTTTTCGGCAATTAATATTTTTTTGGTTCATAATGACAAGTTGGCCTATTTCGCTAAAGTTAATTTTACCAAGAAGGAACTCAGAATCAACATCAAGGCGAATCTCTGCCAAAAGAAAAGTGACACTTAGCATTACTCAATGATTTCCCAAAGTAGGCAACTTAATGAGACTAAGTCTGTTAGTGTACGACGGTAACACATATGAATTCCATCGAAGGGCGCTTCTGTACGCCTTCAGTTCTGTATATATGGATGGTAAAGTAAGGGTAAGGTAAGTAAAGTGGTTTGTCTTTGAGTAGCAAGAAGTTATTTCAACAAATTTGATTGGATTTTCTCAAACAACAGACACATGGGTATTTGTAAACCGATTTCTGACATCCTGAGGGGGTTAAATTGAGGAGCGCCTGTGGTGACACGTCCGAGTTTCTCGGACTATAGGGTCAGGCAATGTGCCGTCAGCAGAATTTCTTTAGCAGTTTTTCCTGAAAAGTCTTGGCACGGTATTGATAGGCTGCTGAATGGCCAGGCGATGACATGAGAATATAGGCTTCCGGACATTTGTGTCTTTCAGGCTGAGGTCTTTGCTGTCCTCAAAGCAGCCAAAATAATTCCCGACTTTGTCGCTGCCTGGGGTAGAGTGGTCATCTATGTTGACAGTCAGGTTGCTTTTAAGGCACTGCATCAGTTTGAAGTTGGTTTCACTATGCAGAAAGACCGTCACGTTACGTCACTCCCGGATGTGCAACATCAGGCTATGCCGGGTACCTGAACACAGTGGAAACCAAGTGTACTAAACTAGCGGATGTATCTATCAGACTCCCGCTTGGGTTCTTTGTGAGCTTAGTGGATAACTGGGCCTGTCGCAGAATGGATGAGTTATGGAGGGGCAGAGGAGACTGCAGGGCCTGCAGGTTACTTTGACCTAAACTCTACCGCGCCAGAACGGAATGGGTCCTTAATCTGAGAAGGGAATCCTTCCTCTTAAGTTTTTTGTCGGGGCACTGCGTTCAAAGGGCAAGAACTGGGCTATGGGAAGCCTGAGTGTGTAGCAATGTGGGGGAACTGGAGACCGTGAAACAAGTCCTCTGTCATTTCCCGGCTCTCTCCAGAATTGCAGGCTCAAGTTTCTTCAGCGGTCTAGATGAGGTTGCGTTAGCCACTGTCTGTGAACTGGAGCGTTTTATATCAGGCATCAGCTGCTTATTAGATAATGTTTGGATTTCGAATGTTCCGCTCTTTTCTATAATGTTCTTTTTCCTCTTTTCCTTCTTTCTCTTTTTTCCATTTCTTTCTTTACTTTTCTTTACTTTTTCTTTCTATTACTAAAACGCTTTTCACAATGGACCTTACTGGTCTTTGGGCGGAGTGCGGTTGCACTGTCTTTCGTACCTAACCTAACCTAACCTAACCTAAAAACCGATTCGGTAAGTGAATCGAAGTTTATTATTTAACCTAAAATGGTTCGTTTCGGGCATAAACCGTTTTTAACTGTTTAGACTTTGCAAATTGAAAAAGGCACAGAATATTTGTAAAATGAAAGAAATTTATATTTGGGGCGATAAACTAAGGCCTGCCATTTAGTTTTTAAAGATTATTTCATATAAAAATTACCCGCTGCTACGGCGTAGGTGGCACATCCGTGATCTCCAATACTTTCCAGCATTTCAGCCGGTATCGTACCAATAGCAGCTGTAATGTTGTCGTCTAGGACTTAAATTGGTTTACTGGGATCAAATCGCATAAAAAGAAACTTAAAATCGGATAATATTCTGCTAAGTTATTCGTTTATAAGTGCTTGAAGATCCGAAAAACCGGTTTTTTACCCGTAAACAGAGGTTTTGCAGGTGTTTCGAAAATTTCAAAAACATCATTGTTCTACTCCAGAGCGCATATCAGCAGAGTAGTATCATTTACAAGGACTTTTTTGTCGCATACACCATTTTTTTAAAAGATTTACTCGTAATCATTATAATTACTTTTTAATTTGTATGACATTTAATTTTTCCTCCTATTTTTTTTTTGTTTGTTTTTGTTTAATATTTGCTAAACAGACATTATAAATAAATAATGTGTTTAATTACTTTTTTAACGCCCACTGGCTATGTTATATAATTTATATGTTAATGCAAACACTTGAAAAAAAAGAGAAAATCTCGTAAATGCCAACAGGTGTTAAGGATTTTTGTAATTTTCGATTTAATTTTTGTTTTTTCCTTCACTTCACATTCACTCTTCGCTTGAGCCAAAAAACATCAGGGTCAACAACGATATAGTCACTCGAATGAGTAGAGTAGAAAAAATATGCCACTAAATAAAGTTGACAACAACAGTTTCATAATTTATAATGTGTGTTTGGGTGTATAAAGAGGGAAAGATTTGTGTAAATGGCGCCTTAAATTCTATTTTAGTTTAAATTAATGGTCGTTGTTTTAAACAGTTTAAGTCATTAATGAGAGGCAGCAATAGAAGTAGCAAAACCAGCAATAATAACAACAACAACAATAAATTGGTGGCTACACACAACAAAAAAAAAAATAATAATAAGTGACAATGACAATATTTTGTAGAATATTTTTTTATTGCTTTAATAAGTGTATACTTTTAGGAAAACCTGAATTTTCATACAAATTGTGCGTGTTTAAGCATACAATTAATGAAAAAAAAAATGCAAATATTTTAAAACACATAACATACATGCTTACACACACCCTCACACATAGAAATACGCATAAACAGAGAATTGAACGTAGAGAGCATGTTTGCTGTATGTTTTAATGGCTGTGTTTACTATCGTTCATTTAATGTGTGCAGAGAGAAGAACAGAGAGAGAACACATGAACAATAATGGTTAATAATAACTTACTCACACATACGCAGATACATTGTCAGCACGCAAAATGCTTAAAAACGCAAGTAAACAAATTCTCCTACACAACATACCCTTGCATGTACACAAATACACACTTTGTACAAACAGACACACAATCACCTACAAAATGCGGCATGTTTGTGGTTTGTTGGCTGTTTTTGGTTATTTCAAACACACTTACTCCACTCACATCCCTCCATTATTAGTGCAGTCGTTGATTGTTAAAAATAATTTTCTCATCACCTTTAAGTATGACATGGAAAAACAGTTTTTTCTGTTATTTTTGTTTTAAATCGTATGTTTGATTTTCATGTTCTAATTACACAATTACGCATACATATGCAGGCTTTTTTTAATGAGTGCATTCACATTCGAAACTGTTATATCGGGTTATTTATTTAGTGGTTTCAAAACTGATGGTCTAGCAAAGCAGTCAGTTGTTAAATATCTGTCATCTGACGTAACGTTTTTTAGTGCGTTTGACATTTACGAATATGGTTCCGAAAAACGTGTAAAAATTGTTAAAACTTGGCCACTTTTCGGGCATTACCGATTTATTATGCTCGTCATAATCGGCCAAGAATCAACAAGATTATAAATAAATATGAAAAAACTGTAAGCGTTACAGACCTGCGCATTATCATCACACATGTACATACACCGAAAATAACGTTTCTGTTAGTGAAAGTGTGGCGTTCTCAGTATAAGGACTATCTTACTTACGATTCATTAAGACGTATTTTGAATTTAGATTCGCATCTTCGTCTTTATAGAGTCTAACTAATACAACAATTAAAACTGGTTGACCATTCACAAGGTCGTAAACAGGCTTTCAGTGCAGATTTTTCAAAAAATATTTTCTTTAGCGTTGAAGATCGTTTCTGAATAGGTAGTTATGTCAACAAGCTAAGTTGTCGCATACAGGTCTCGGAGTACACAGAACTATTTGTGAAAAAGTGATTATTTGGTTTGGCGGTGTAATTGGGCCGTAGTTTTTTAAAAATTCCATTGGAAGAAACGTTACCATTAATTCTGAGCGCTATGGCCGTATGATAAACAATTTTTTTTTTTTTTTTTGGACTACCGAATTTCAACAAGACGAGCAACACAACACAAATGATTTTCACTTTATTGCATGAGCAATGTCCGATTGCTTAATTTCTCGATTTGGCGACATCAATTGCCCAACAATATCGTGAAATTTGACGCCGTTAAATCTCTAACGGTTGTCAATAACCATGTCTCATGGCTAATACCGTAACGTTGGGGCAGTTTAAAACTAACATTCGTTAAGCTACCGCCGACATATCACACGAAATATGTGAAAAACTTGTTGAGAACCACCTTCAAAGGATCGTCCACTGCAACTAGCCGAGAGGCGGTAATATAAATGACTTTTGTATTTCGTACATAATGACAAGGTCCAAACATTATAACGAAATAAAAATTTCAACGAAATTCTACCTTTATGTGTGTGTGTGTGTTTTTTTAACTTTACATTTGAATAACTCTGTATACTGAGTCGCTGTAAAAAAAGTTGCCATTTTTAATTTCACGCATTGTTGTGAAAACACACAAAAATGTTTTTTGTTATTTAGGACAAATGTCTTAATTAGTTTTAAGCGATATGGAGTAAGTGTATGTATGTATATTTATGTGTTTTCAATCCAGTAAATTTATATATATTTTTTAAATTAAATGTTTAATTTTTTTTAAATTAAACAGTCAGTAAAATGGACTAAGCACTTTTATAAAGGGTCCGCCAAATAATTTTTTTTTTTTTGAAAATTCTATAAAAAAAACTACTGAATATTTTCTCAAATTTCTTTCTTTATTTGAAAGTACAATCCTTCCGGTTAATAATGGAAAATAATTTCATTCAAATGGCTGCCGCGGCTGGCCATGCAGTAGCCTACACGATCGGTCCAATTTTTAAGCACATTATTGATTATGTGCAGCTGTATTTCACCAATGGCTTCACGAATATTGTCCTTTAAAGCGTCAATTGTCTCTGGCTTGTTGGCGTAACACTTATCTTTGACGGCACCCCACAAATAATAGTCCAACGGTGTCAAATCGCAGCTCCGAGGTGGCCAAACGACATCAACTCTGCGGTTGATAATGCGATCTTCAAAAACAGGGCGCAAAACATCGAGTGTAGGTAGCTTCGGCTGTGTGGTCGTAGCGCCGTCTTGTTGAAACCAAATGTTGCTAATATTCTCCCCTTACATTTTTGTGAACAAAAACTCGTTCAACATGGCCCGATAATGATCGCCATTAACTATAACGGCTACTTCTTGCTCATTTTCGAAGAAAAATGGCCCAATTATGCCTCTGGACCAAAATCCGCACCAAACAGTGACTCGTCTTGGGTGTATCGGCTTTTCAGTGTATGCATGCCCCAAATGCGACAATTTTGCTTGTTTACATACCCGCCAAGATCTAAATGAGCTTCATCTGAAAAGATGAACATACATTCTGCAACATTACCATGATTTTCAAAGTAATGTCGCAATATTTCCCAGCGTTGTTCAAGCGTATACACAACCATATTCGTTCAGCGGAAGGATAAACTAATTACCTGTCAAATCAGACATGAGCTAAGTGTTACCATTTACGAAATAAGCTCTAGTTGAAAAAAAACGTTAGATGGCGGACCCGTTATATTTTTTTAATTTTAAAAGCGATAATCATTTAAAATTACTATCCCCACAAATTAAGACCAATTATCTCTGCTTTGTCATTAATTCTTGAAAATCATTGTTTTTTTTTGTTTTTGCTTGTAACACAAATTGTATTAAAAGTGACATTGAAAAAAAATTTGTAATTTCCGCATTACAACATGCACAAACACATCGAAAACCATTAAAAAAATGCTCTAATTCGAGGTGAAAACATAAATTAAAAGGGGGTTGGTTTTTTGAAAAGAAAATTAAGCACCACTTGAATAATCAACACGAGTACTAAAATGTTAACATTCACTTACGCTAAATGAGTAGAAACAGTTAAGTAATTACATATGTATACGATTTAGAAAGGTTAACAGCCTTCATTTAAACATTACTTGCATTCTTCCTCTCAAATTTATCTTTTTTTAATTTAAACAAAACAAAGTAAGCGAAATAAATATATAAAAGTAATCTTTATTAGAGAGTATTAAGGAGATGAGAATAAAATTTTGTTATTAAATTTTTACTTCTCATTAACTTTGCTTTAAACATTAATTTATTTATTAAAAGGAAAAAAACGATAGAGAGACACTCCTAGTAAGAGTATGTGTATTTCACCTTTAGAAATGTCAACAAACCATAACACAATAAATGTGTATAAACATCAACAATAACATTAAAAATTCTACAGCACCCTCTCTCTCTTCGCGCTAAAAAAACAAAAACAATTACAAACAGAGGTAGAATAGTTAGGTTGAGTTGAGTAGAGTACATCACCATTAGTAAGAGTATAACATGTCATATAACAGTTTTTGCTACCACACTAACTACACACTATGCTTACGGTTATATTGTTTTGTTCTTGTCTTCTTCATTCATTCAATTAATTCATTTAACCGTTACGTTAGAACACAACTATTACAATCGACGACTATCATCAACGAGTCAAGCAACGACAATAATATTTTTCATAATAAAACGATTATTGTTCGTTCAGTTTGTCGTTCATACGTTTATTCATTCATACGTATTGTACTGCATTGTTTTAAATGGTACATTGTTGTTGTTTTTGTTCTTTTAACTATTGTTAGCTATTTAGCCCTTAAATTAAGGCTTTGTTTCTGCTTTTCATACACAAGCAAAAGTTGTTGACTCTTTCCATTGTCTCAGGATAAGAGTGTTGAAAAATGAATGTTTGGTATTAGTTTATGTATGTGTATGTATGTGTGTGGGTGAGTGTGCAAGTGAAAGTTAACGTGTGTATTGTTTTGTTTTGTTTCTGGACTGTATTATGTCTACGACAGTATTGCGCCGTCTATTGTAAATAACGTTAAACGTAAAGCACAAACAGCTGTGATTAGCGAATTAGTAAACTGAAAATATACATTATATAGGGTCCGCCATCCTACGTTTTTTTTCAACTAGTGCTTATTTCGTGAATGGCAACACTTAGCTCATGTCTGATTTGACAGATAATTAGTTTTATCCTTCCGCTGAACGAATATGGTTTTGTCCAATGCGTTTTTGCTTCACCTGCGATCGACTTACAGAAGATGCCGATTTTGCCAAAAAAAAAATCATCTTTTCAGATGAAGCTCATTTTGATCTTGGCGGGTATGTAAACAAGCAAAATTGTCGCATTTGGGGCACAGAAAACACGCACGCATACATTGAAAAGCCAATACACCCAAGACAAGTCACAGTTTGGTGCGGATTTTGGTCCAGAGGCATAATTGGGCCATTTTTCTTCGAAAATGAGCAATAAGTGGCCTTTACAGTCAATGGCGATCGTTATCGGGTCATGTTGAACGAATTTTCGTTCACAAAATTTTGAAGAGGAGGATATTAGAAACATTTAGTTTCAACAGAACGGCGCTACGTTCCACACAGCCGAAGCTACACTCGATGTTTTTCGCCTTGTTTTTGAAGATCGCATTATCAGCCGCAGAGCTGATGTCGTTTGGCCACCTCGGAGCTGCGATTTGACACCGTTAGACTATTATTTGTGGGGTGTTTGTAAGTGTTACGCGAACAAGCCAGACACTAGTGACGCTTTATATTGTTGACGCTTTATATTGTATTTAAAATGAAATGAATTTCTTAAAAAATCGTTAAAACTAAGTATTAAAGTTTTTTTTCAAATACTTTAAACTTTAACATATGAAAATGGGTGGGTATTATATCTATTTTGATATGCGTTGAGTTTTCGATTCTGCTCTTAGATAAACTAAGATCATTTGGTCTACATTTTTTTATTTCTTTATTACTTTTAAATGGTTTTGTATATTGTACTGGGTTTTCAGCTCATGTGCTGAAATAACTAAGGATTTAACAATCCAAGATTAAGGACTATTGGTCCAGTATACATTTAATTAGATTTAAATTAGAATACTAAGTACTCTTTTATGGTTTTATGAGCACTAAGTGAGATTTTATTAAAAACTTTCTTCACTACATTCGAAACAAGATATTTTTTTAATTGCTTTTGCTTATGAAGTGTAGGATCAGACTTGCGACAGGTGTAAGTTTCCCGCTTTCGAACACCTGACATGAAAGCAGAATTACTTAAAAACTTTATGATGATTATTTAATGTCCAACATTAATACTCTAGTCAGTTTGCGTATATGAGAGGAGAATCCACTCAAGATGCACGTCGGCATAATTGGTTATGGTAACAACCTCGCTATAACCACACGTAAGATATATGAGAGTACTTTGTGCGACGTTATGAAGACTACTCTTCGAGGAAATTAGCAACGTCACAGACACCAGTGAAGACATATAAATATACAATAACAGCCCTATGGCAAAAAAGGGTGGGAAAATTTGAGGTTAGGAAGTAAATTGGCTTAAAAACACATTTTTTTTTTTTTTTTTGACAAATTCAGTTTTATTCATACCAATAAAAAACAGAAATATGGGAATTAATAATGGAATATGATGTCGGGCAAACGTCCAGCTCTAGCCCGCCGGCAAACGTTCGCTTTTTTAACAAAATCATTTTAGTGATGAGGGCCATTTTCAATTAGGCGAAAAAACCATTACATCCAAAGAAAGTGACCGTATAGTACGGTTTGTGGTTAGGCGGCATCATCTGCCCGTATTTTTTCGAAAATGAGTAAGGAAACGCCGTCACCATGAATTCTCTGCACTACCAAACCATAATAATCCATTTTTTTGTGGTCATAATTGGCTAATGTTGACATCAGTGACCTTTGATTTCAGCAGTATGGCGCCACAAGCCATACAGCCAGCCAAACAATTCAATTATTGCATAAGAAATTTCCTGGTGGCGTAATTTCTTGATTTGACGATGTCAATTAGCCGATGATGCCGACTAGAGCTGCAAAATAATCGATAGTACTATCGATAGTATCGATAGTTTTGTTTTTGGCTGACAATCGATAGTTTTTTTCACTATCAATACTATCGCCAAATTCTAAAGGTAAATACGGAAGCCACTAAATGTAGTCAAAGTAACATTTGAAAAAATTTGTTCGACGCAGGTTGTTAGTCGTCTGTAAACTTAAACTTTAAAAGTTCCTTTAATTTCTATTTATTAAACTCAAATAAAGTATGAATTGTTACTAAAAAATGTTCGTACATACGATTTTGTATTTGACCCAAATAAATTAATCTTTGGTTCGTCAGACCATGTACGGTGCAGGTGTTGCTTCCGTTTACTGAGAAATGATACATTTCGAGGACTCTTACCATAAGTATCATGTAACTATTCGGGTTTGCACGACGATAACAACACGCGGTGACATAAAAATTATGCAAAATTTACGTTAATTTTTAATAAAACATTGACGATGGACTATATGGTCTCTTAGCCTAAGAATTGAATTTTTTTCTTTCAAGGACCTACTTATCGAGCTATTTGCATTGGAAAAGACACAAAATAACACATATTTTGGAAACGCAAGTTTTGAGCATGAGTGCACCTTTAGGGCGATTATGCAGCGATACATTTTATTCCTCCAGCTATTACAACTGATCAATGTGGTTAACCGAAGACTTTTCAAAAATTGTTTTATTATTCGATTCTTCTTTCCAATGTTGTTGCTAAAGTGTTCATTTTTTTACAAACGATTTTAATATCTTCTACGCCTGTTTGAAAATTTTTTTTCATATTTAATTTAAAATTCGAGGCTAAATTTTTTTAATAGATGGATCACAACCTAAATAGAGCGTGTTTTTGGTAGAGGTATAGAACTTTAGGTTGGCATTACTTTTCAAGATGGCGACCGATTTAACAGCTTTCAAGTGATTTATTCCCAGTTTGGTTTGGCAATTAATCATGAATAGACTCACGTCTAAACAACGCTTGCAAATAGTGCAATTTTGTTTCGAAAATAATGGTTCCGTACGGAAAACGTTTCGCGTACTACGTTCATTTTATCGTCGACAAAATCGTCCATCAGAGCAGTTAATTCGATTACCAATGGAACGTTTTTGCACCACTTTTACTCTTATTGATAACTCGCATCCCCAGAGAGGCTGTACGGTGCGTACAGAAAAAGCTATTGCTGCTGTAGAGCGTAGCATTGAGGAAGACCCGAATGAGTCCATCCGCCATCGAGCACAGGAATTGGATCTGTGTCCATCCACTTTATAGAAAATTTTGCGGAAGAAGCTTGGTTTGCGTGCTTACAAAATCCAACTCGTGCAAGAATTGAAGCCAAACGATCATCAAGTAAGGCGTGGATTCGTCGAATGGGCCCAAAACGAGATTACCGTTGTTCCCGATTTTCATAAGCGAATTTTGTTTAGCGATGGAGCGCATTTCTGGTTGAGTGGCTACGTCAACAAACAAAACTGCCGTATTTGAAGTGAAGGTAATCCTCAAGTGTATGTGGAAACACCGTTATATCCAGAAAAACTGACTGTTTTGTTTTCCTAAAAAAATATATTTTTTTTAACCCATAAAATTGTTCTTACTAAACACTTTAGCAATTCTGTATATTTGGGTTCATACGCTCTTGCTGGTTCATGTACTATTTTTTGTTTGTGTTGTTGTCTATTCACCTACACATCAATTAAAACAATACATTTTACAATTGTTTGCCTTCGTGTGCCTCCTCTACATATACACATGTGTGCATATGTGCATGTGTTTTTGTCTATAAGTGAATCACACTGTTTATAGCATGTGTGTGCATGGTTTTGAACGGTATATGGGGAAGATTACAATACGGTTTTAATATAACGATTGTGTTTAAAGCCACTGGTTTATGTTACAACAACAAAGACAATAATAAAAAATGGAGGAGGAAAAATGAACATAAACTGTTGTTAACAACAACAATAACAAGAAGAAGAAATAATAATAATAATAAAACAGAATGAAATAAAAATTTAATTAAAATAAAAAACAAACAATCTATGAAAATACTTGCCTTAAAAAATAACAAAAACAATTTAAAAGAAAACAATATTTTAACTTTGAAATTACATGCTGAATGAAAAACAAAAGAAAATTAAATTATTTTTGTATCGATAAATAAATGTATTGGTACAGAAAAAAGAATAATGAAAATGGAAAATTAATAAAAAACAAAGAAATATAGTTTTAATCTGGTTAAAAACTAAAACTAATCAAATATTGTTTTGGTTTTTCAAACACTGGGTCATACAAAAAGTATTTGCGGGTTTTTATTACATTAAGTAACGTTAATTTGATCGCGTGAAATGCACACTCATTTGAAAAGTGACATTACAGGTTATATTTTTTGTTAATGAAATTTTTAAATTTGTGGCTTATGTACGTAGATAAGGAAGGAGTGGTGGTGGTTCAAAGTGCACTTGAATACACATGGCGACCAGTTGTCATACCACGAACGATGCTTCAGGGTTCAGAATAGGTTTAGCCTGCCTAAAAGCACAACTGTGGAAATCACTTTAAAAGCCTAACAAATCTCACAATTAACTTGATTCAAAGGTCGATAGCTTCCTTTATTTATATAAAAAGGTCGAGCCGTATGAAAGGAATCTATGCGGGGCTAGAGATGGAGAACAAACTTGACAGAAATTATTCGCAGGTAAGCGCAGCCTCTCTGCATGTCTATCCATTACACACTGATCTATCAGAATAAATACAGTAGAGGAGATTTTCCCTCAGTCCAGTTTAAACAGTTGATTGGTACATTTCCTATTCAATCCAGGCCAAGTGAGTCAAGCATAAAGTAAGACTCTTTCTCTGCCTAACACTTGTCAGCATCCATGAGATACTTTTACCTAAAAGACAGTTCAAGGGAAGTAATAGGTATGTATGTGGTAATAGATATTTAGACTGCGGCTTCTTGTAGCGCAGGGCATATGTTTATGCTAGAATTGTGGATAAGCTCCACTCCAGAGCTCAACTTCGATAGGAGACTAGGTGTGAGAATAACTTTCAGTTTTGATATAATTTGTGTGTTCAACTCAGTGACTTCGACATCGAGGTTTACGCTGATGGCTCAAAAATGAAGTGAAGAAGATGTTGTATCCGAAATATTCTCGGCGGAGGCGTATCTAAATAACCTCTACAGTCTTCTGGATGGCTCAAGAATTTTCAGGCAGATAGGGCAATTAGGGAAGCATGCTCACCGTTATCTGGAGGTGGTATGCGATGACACGTCTGCATTACGTGGACAGTAGGACAGCCATCACGGATGGTGAGAGAGTGTAGTGACTCAACGAACACCCTCAGTTCCTCTTCTAAAACAGTCCTGGTGTGGATTCCGAGCCACAGTGACTTCTATGGGAATGAGCGGGCGAGTTGGCTAGCGCAAAACCGGCCTGGATGACATCGGCTATGGAATCACGGACTTCTACCTGGATCAGGTGGACTGCAGGAGGAGGGTTGATGTGTTCTGCGGGATTGAGGCTATTGCTAATGGAACATCACCTCCAACTGGAGTAAAATTGCGTACTAAGAAGCCACAACAGAAACTTCAACAACAACAGAAACAGCATCAGAAAAATGATAAAAAAGAAAATTTCAATAATAACACAACTGCTGTTGTTACAACATCATCGGTAGCTTCTACCACTGTTTTATTACCAAAGGCATCGCATGCTAATACAAATGAAGAAATTGCTGGTGGAGTACAGAATACAATTTACTTGTGTAACTTTCGTATTTCTGTTGATGGCGAATGGTTATGTCTAAAAGAACTTCAAGATATTAATACAAATCCACCAACATCTGCATCTGAAGGACAAATAACATATGGCGGTGGAGGTCAACGACCATACTCACAGTATTCGCAGAAGTACAAACGATATTCAGGCGGTGATCGTAGTTCGTATGGCGGTGGCAGTTTTGGCGGTTGCGAAGATAATGGTATATTTGCATTACACAATTTTATAGCTGGTCGTCGTTTGTATGATACACAGGGTCACGCTTTTCATACAAACATGCTTACTGGTCATAGTAGAAGTGACGTGTCCAAACTGGTGACTGTGCGCCCGCAGGAAGGGATTACGATACAACGATCACTGTCACAGCTGTGGCGAGATGGAGTAGGGGGGACTATTGAAAACTTCCTATGTGAATGTCTGACCCTTATAAACCGTCGCCGTAAGGCCTTTGACGAGCGCTTTCAACACATCTCCGTGATATTCTGTATTGAATCAAGTGATATCCTCAGATATCTCGATTTGACGGAGTGAGTATAAGGTATTCCCGACATTTCGGGTGCTTATGTGCTTTTTAAAACGGTGTACACTTCTTGACATGCGTAGAAGCTACGGTTGGCCAGTTGAATTAACCAACCATGACCTCTAAATTAAGCCCATCGACAACATAATTATCCCGTATGTCTCTGTAACCAGGAACCTATGTCAAGGGCTTGCAAAATTGCCCCAACTATCCCAAGGTGATCGTAATTGTCTCTAACAAATTTAGAGTTTAAAGCCTTACCTGACTATCAGAAAAGATGGAAATGGGAAACACAAAAGAGTGCTAAAATGCAAGATTATAAAAATACTATAAGTGTACGTCACGTACACTCGGTTCAACAGCGAAAATTTAACTCTGTTCGGCTCGTCGTCGAAAAATTGATTGAAATCTTTATCATTGGGCAAAAAAGAGCGGCACGTAACATGTATAACATGCACTTTGGAATCATTCAAAAGAAGATTGGTTACTTTAAGAAGCTCAATGTTTCGGTGTCATAACAACATTAACGCAAAGAGACTTTATTAAGTGAATTATCTTTAATGAAACATCTAATGAAACACAACGAAATCAAACCATTTTTAGAGCGTATTATAACGACCAATGAGCGATATGAAAAATATGACAAAATTAAACGAAAAAAAAAGTCAAGGTCAAAGGTCATAATTCTTCACAAACGATTTCAAAGCCAAAAGTGATGGCAAACAGGGTTGTGTTTACTGTTTGATGGCTACAATGAATGACTTGAACGAAGCAAGCAACAGAGAGCGAACAGGTTTGATCAACAGAAAAAATGTTGCGTTTTATCTTGACAGTGTTGGACCTCTCACTCACATCTTCTAGGACCTACCAGCACTTGATGAACTTGCCTTTGTTTCAGTGCCTGGAAGACACACTCTTGATACAGCAATAGTATAAGCATACAAACAAACCCATGGTTATAATTCATTTGATTTAGCAAATAATTTCTAGAGGAAGATGGAGTCTATGTGTTAAGAGTCCAAAAAACGATTTAAATTGTTTGGTTTTAAAAATTTAATTGCCAATGTGTTTTTTCAGGTTCTGTCTGCATAACACATACACACATAATTGCATATGCACGGCATTTGTACAAGTCTTTAGGTACATACGTACATATATGTATATAAAGGGTGGGCCATTAAAAAAGTTTATATTCAAAAATTGAAAAAAACAAAAACGGTTTGAAATTTTGCCAAATTTATTTTCTTGTTGTGAAGTACAATTGTTCTGGTTAGAAATGAAATATTATTTCATTCATATGGCTACCGAGGCTGGTCTCACAGTACC
The DNA here is from genome assembly GCA_023159175.1 of Wohlfahrtia magnifica. Lineage (NCBI taxonomy): Eukaryota > Metazoa > Arthropoda > Insecta > Diptera > Sarcophagidae > Wohlfahrtia > Wohlfahrtia magnifica. The sequence goes on from JAKWBJ010000054.1 coordinate 4,369,963, forward strand.
CCATTCGATCGGATCAATTTTCGAGAACTTTTTGAGTGTATAGGGTCGTATCTCGACAATGGCATCACAAATGTTGGCCTTCAAATGCTCAATTGTCTCTAGTTTGACGACATAGCACTTGTCTCTAACAGCGCCATACAGAAAATAGTAGTACGGTGTCAAATCGCAGCTTCTTGGCGGCCAACTGACATCATCACTTCGGTTAATTAAAAGCCATTAAACGTTTGACGCAATAAATCGATTCTGGCATGAGATGTGTGGCAATTTGCACCATTCTGTTGAAACCAAACATTGTTCACATCAATACCATGAAGAGCGGGCACAAATAAATCGGTTATCATGGTGCGATAGCTGTCCATATTGACCGCAATGGTTGCGATATTTCAAAGTTTGGGTTTTCTGAACCACACATACGGCAATTTTGCTTATTAATGTACCCGCCAAGATGAAAATGGGTTTCGTCCGAAGTGATGATGGGATTTATAACAAATCCCAACGTTGCTCAAGCGTCAATCGCTTCATTTCGTTCAGTGGAGATAATATACTGAATTTTGTGACAGAATAGAATGATGATAAGCATTGCCAGATTCGAAATAACCACTGGTTCAAATTTAAACCGATAGATGGCCCACCCGATAAAAAATGATTATGTTTCCATGTTGGTTCTGTTTAAAACAAATAGCCTATGCCACTCTCTGCCGTACACACAAAACACGCAACAACAATTCCAAAATATTACATCCTGCTTGTGCAGTAACAATTGCCTACAACGAAATTAACGAGAACAACAACTAATCAACAACAACAGTAAGAACAAGATTTTATTTCCGTGTTAACAATGTTTAATTTGTCGGTCGGTCGGTCAGTTAGCCAATCAGTCAGTGAGCGCCGGTTAATAGACGTTCACTCCCTTTAATTTTATTTCAAAAAATACACTCACACATACATATATATAGAGACAGAAAGAGCGCTATAGAGAGTATGTACGAGTATGTGTGTATGTTATTAGGTTATTGAATTTAATTTGACCTCTTTTTTCCACTAAATATTGATTTCATTACGTGCCATTCATTTATTTCGTTTTTTTTTTCTATTTTTTTGTGTTTTTGTTTTTTGTTTTGTTTTGTTTTTTCTCCATGACATTCAGAATGTTGAGAAATTTTATGGTTTCAGCGTAATGTCACTGTTTTAAGCCAAAAAATAAAAAAAAGAGGAAAAGAAATGAAATTAAATTAAATAAAATTGTTATACTAAAATAAAACATTGCATCGAAATGCCTCAGGCCCAACAAAAATCCGACAAGCTCCCCTGTTCGCTAAACAGTCAGCTCTTTCGCATCCAGGATGGCTCTAATGACCAGGGATCCATTATAGAGTAACATTTTGTGAATCTTCGTCCTAACCTCACAGGATGAAAAGGGCCCAAGGCCGCTTAAATACAGTGTGGAAAAATAAAATTTGAGGTTAGGAAGTAAATTGGCTGTCAAAAAATGAAATGTCAAGAATTGAGCTGCCAACCTTTGAAAAAGGGGGAAATATTAACTATGGAACGCTACACTTTTGAACAAAGACTTTTAATTGTAAAAATTTACTATCAAAATGGCGAAAATTTTTCTGTATCATTCCGTAAAATTCGAGCAGTTTTTCCTCGCAGTCAGGCTTCTTTTAAGATCGCTGTGCGTAATTTAGTCACTAAATTCGAGGCCTACGGTACTGTTGCTGACAATAGATCAAAACAATACTCTCATAGTGGCCGTAGTGATGCAAACATAACCGCTGTACAGCAAAGTGCTGAGAATGAGCCTGGAACAAAAACTCGTCGACATTCGCAACAATTGGGCATCACCAGAAAAACTTTGCGCAATATTTTGCATAAGGATCTTCATCTTTACGCTTACAAAGTTCAACTCGTTCAAAAATTAAAGCCAATCGACCATTGTTTGTGTCGAATGTTTGTGAATTGGCTGTTTGAAAAACTGAACGAAAGCAACGCATTTTTTAACAAAATCGTCTTTAGTGATGAGGCCCATTTTCAATTAGGCGGTTATGTAAACAAACAAAATTGTAACATATGGGGCTCACAAAATCCACAAAAAGTCCTCGAAAAACTATTACATCCTAACAAAGTGAACGTATGGTGCGGTTTGTGGTTAGGCGGCGTCATTGGCCAGTATTTTTTTTGAAAATGAGCAAAGAAACGCCGTCACCATGAATTCTCTGCACTATCAAAACATGATAAGCGTTTTAGCAGGACAGCGCCACAAGCCACATAGCCAGCCAAACAATTCAATTATTGCATGAGAAATTTTTCGTTCGCGTAATTTCTCAAATTGGCGATGTCAATTGGCCGCCTCGTTCTTGTCTCTCGGTTATTTTCTCTAGGCCATTTGAAAGACCGTGTTTACGTGAACAAACCACAAAGAACTGACACTCTGAAAGATGAAATTCGGCGTTGCATTGACGAGAAAAGAGAAGTTTTGTTGCAAAATGTGGTTCAAAATTTTGTGAAAAGAGCCGACATCTGATGATGTTGCTGTGGCTGTGTCGTGAAAATTTCTTGACACAATATCGCAGTGCGTTCAAACATCTCTAGGCATTCTCAGTCAGTGCAGTACTGGTAGTGGGCTGAACGTTAACCCGGGAAAGACCGCAAGTACAAAGTTCCGTCATTTTCCCTACCGCGTCTGCACGGTGTAAAGCTGGAGCTGTCAGATATCGCGAGGTATCTGGGGATAATCTGAATTCCAAGCTATACTGGCCCCGAAATACAAGTGCGAGAGCGTCAAGGGTGAATGTTGCGCTGTACGCCTGTCTTATGGCCGTTGGAAAGTCCTGAGGTCTAAATCCTATGAATTCCAATTGGATATTTAACACGGTGGTCAAGCCTATACTTATGTATAGTGCGGTTGTATGGTGGAGGTCTCTGGAGAAATCCACATATTGCTGGATCTTTGATAGAGTTCTGCGGAATGCAGCACTGATGATTACAGGTGCGCTCAGGTCCACACCTTCGAAGGCCTCTTTTGTACTACTGAACTGGCTTCTGCAATAAGGTTGAAGATGGCGGCGGCATGGTCGGACAGGGTCTACAGGCATTCGGCCATCTTTAGGTATTTGGTATTTGGATACGATCTCTGGTGGGATAGATTATTGCACACCCAAAACCTTCCTGGATAAAATGTACTCCGTGTGCATCTCGCCAGAGCCGGTAATTGCACCAGATTCTGTTGAGGTATACACGGATGGATCAAAATCCTCGGAAGTGGTGGGGGGCGGTATCTTTATTCCTGTATATAGGGTGAGGGAATCCCTTAAATTGCCAGATCACTGCAGTCTCTTACAGGCGGAGGTCTCGGAGGTTGTTGTATTACAGGGTGATACAGTGATATCCGAGTCTGTACGGACAGTCAGGCTGCGATCAGCGCGCTCTCCGGTGTCTACTCGACATCGTGACTTGTGTGTGAATGCCGGGCATCTTTGAACGAGATGGCGAGACATTTAGACCTGGAGATTATCAGGGTAAGGAAGGGATCACTCGGACACCCGGGCAAACCATGTGGCAGACGGACTGGCGAGGGTGGGCTCTCTCCTCAGAAATGAGGAGACTGAACACTTAGTTGGGATGCCATTCTACTCTTACAGACTTATGGTCCTGCGGTACATATTGGGCAGGGCACAGCTACGGTGGGATGCTGAACCCACGTGCTCTGTCTGTATCAAGGCAATTCCGGCCCTGTATGATCGGGCTCACTCGTAGTCTATCATGGGGATGCCGCGACTTAGACTGCAAGCTCTTGTGGCTGTAATTATTGGGCACGGAGTGACAGGTGCGCACGCTAGGAGATTGGGTCTGCCGTTAGGGGTTGCCAGGATGAGGAAGAGGGGGAGACTGTCGAGCACTTCCTGTGCCATTGCCTGAGTCTTTCTGATATTAGGAATGCTTTCCTTGGCAGTCCATTTCTGAATGCCTTGTCGGATCTTGCTGATGCGAATATGGGCAAGATCTCTTCTTTTGTGCATGCGTCTGGTTGATTCGGATCGAACCGCGACGCGGACATGTAGGTTGTTTCTTTCTGGATTATTGATGGGTATCACAGCGGGATCGATATTGAACCCAGGTGGGCTACCCATTGTAACTAACTAACTATAGCGTACAATGTTATTATTGCAGAAGCGCTATTTAAAAACAAAAACGTATATTGTTTTATAAAGATCTATCAACACTTTTCTCTGAGCGTATACGTTCGACACACACACTTTTTTTTGCCAGTAAATAGTTAAATGAAGCAGAGTTGAATGAGAATTTTTTTTTTTAGTTTTTGTGGGTTTATATGGCTTTTGTGTTTATTATTGGCCCATAAAACAGTATAAAATTGTATACAAAATAAAAATAAAAATAGAAAAAATTATAAAAATTAAAAAATAAGGAAAAACATGAAATAAACACATTGTTAACACGTTTTTATCAAAAAAAAAAAAAAAAATTCAATTAACAAAACATTTGTATGCTTTTCTGTTTTTGGCCAAGGTGGACGAAATCTATATTTCTGGTTTCATCAAACATTCTTTACAATTTCAAGATCGTTCATAAATGATTTTCTAAAAATTATTATTATTATTTATTTATTTATTATTTTTTTTTTTTTTTTTTTTGTGGGAGTAATCAAAGTGTGGAAAATGTGCGAACGATGGACGATTGATGACTGGTTAAATCAATATAAAAGTGAACATGTGGAAACACATTCTTTTTTTTTTTTTTTTTTTTTTTGATGGTAATAAAATTTTTAAAATTACACTGCAAATTCATGAAAAAAGCTAAATATATTGTTATTTAATTAGCAGCAGCAGCAGCAGCAAGAGTAACCCAAAGTTTAAAAATGAATTTTAATGGAAATAATATTTACAAAAATATTGTGATTTTTATGTTGTATAAAAATAGTATAGTAGTGGGGGCAGTAGCCACACAACAAAATCATCATAATAACACATGTGACATTGAAAGTAAGGAAATTCCAATTCTATGATTATCTTACTACCCTCCACGTTTTAAAAATATTATTTTATTCATATTTTTGTTTTATGTGGGGTTTATGGCTTCCAAAAATGTCTCTCTTGTGTTTGCCAATATTATTATGAAAACAAAACAAAACAGAAAAACACACACACACACATACACACATACATACATACATACACACTTAGTTTAAGCTCAACTAAGCTGAGTATATATATACCCGCAATATATGGAAAAAATTATGTCATTCCATGTCCATTATATTTTTAGTTCGAAACTTTAGTTTACTTATGTTCAGTTAGACTTGTGTCGTGTTTGGAAATCTCAATTAGAATGTGACTTAGAAAACGATAAAGCTGTCTTACCACCATCTATCATCGGCCAACAACACTAACCGCCACCCATTATCACCACACTAAAGAAGAACAATTTCAAGGCTAAAAAAACGCCTTTCTAAAGGCTTTTAATAGAGTTTTTACAATGACGACTGTCTAAACCCCTTTAAGACATTTACGCAAATTTTTTTTCTTAGCATACGCATTTCCTTATTTAAAAGAAAAGTGTATTAAATAGTTATTTTGCTCATTTTATATAAAATTGAAAAAAATATATATATTCAAGGCCATAATGATTTGGCTTTAGTTTAAGATTCTTAAAAAAAAATAAAACTAAAAGTAGATTTTTTATTTAAAAAAATAAATAAAACAATAATAACTAAAGTTTTTAAAATTCTGTTATTTAACACAAAAAAGGTAGTTTGTTAACTCCGTGACTTGTTGATACAATATTGTTACGTTTTTACCTTTTTAAAAACGTGTTTTTATGAGTTCGTAGATTGTAGTTAAAATAAAATAAATTTTGGGTTTGGTTTTAATTAAAAAAATTCTTTATTCAGCACAGTTTTGTGCACCACTGCTTGTAATCTTTTTACAGGCAATAAAAATTTTTATTCTTAATTACTCTGTATGTTTACAATCTTGTAAACAACAACAATCACTCGACAGATCTTTCTTCTTAAAGATATTTCCACCCGATCATAGTTATAACTTAGGTTCGATCACAACCTTTTCAACCAGAGGTTATCCACACTTAACTCTCTTTACTGAGTTAGCTCCAACTAAGTTGGTTTTTTAATTCACTGCTAGCTTCACGAGTTTACTCCTTATAAACTCTCTTCACACCAATAACACTTACACTGAGTTAACTTTACTTAAAAACTGCACTCGCTGAGCTTACGACACATCAACCTGTTCACTGAGTTTACACCAAATAAACTGATTGCTGTTCGCATCGATGTGCTTTTTATATGGCTGAGTAAACAACACATCGAAAGCTCTCGAACCTCTCGATATTTCAAGTAGATTCCATTTCTTTCTTTAAATTTCTTTTTAGTTCTTTTGTAGTCATGCGTATGTGAACATCTACCTCTTTCAGCTCTTAGTGTTTGTTGTTGCTTGTTTATTGTCTGTTACTTGTTTTCTTTGCTGCAATTTATTGTTCTAGCCGTGTCATTTTTATTTACTTTGTCTCTGCTAAGGGTTGTTGTTGTAGATTTGGTTATTAGTAAGCAGCACGTATAGTTGTTCTTGCAGCTTTTGTTTATTCATTTTAGGGATATAATAAACGCTGTGATGCCCAACCTTATTTTCGTAACAATATATTGAAAGGACTTATTTTTTGTTTCTTTAAATGGACGTTTGTTTTAATTTTAATGATGACCTCTTGTCCAGCTATTTTTTCAAATTTTAAATCGCAAGATCCGTTGAGTATTCTGGAGGTGGAATAAGTCGGTAGAACAGTTCAAGAATTTCCGCCGGAGTATGTATACGTCCGTGTATTGCCTTTATGGACTCAGCACTTTATCTTTGTAAGGTGATCCATCTCGTGATAGCTTTTTTATATCCAAACGCCCTTCTATGCATATGTATATTTATTATCATTCTCGACAGAAAACTGTCGTGGAAATCCAATGTGGAGGAGAAAGCTTTATACTGCTGCAGGGTAGCTATTGGCAGGCGTTGTGGACTCTCTCCAAAAATGACAATGTGGGTTTATACGGCTATAGTCAGGCCTATACTTTTCTATGGTATTGTGGTTTGGTGGAGATCCTTGCATAGGAAGTATATATGTAACTCTTTAATGAGGGTGTAGGACACCTGATATAATGGCCTAATCAACTGCTTTCATGGCTCTGCTGAAAATCAGGAAATGTGGTCTCAGATTATCGGAAACCCCTTTCAGCTGCTGCACCGGATGGTTTTGTCTATCGTAAGGACGGACTACTGTATCCCGTGCTATTACTAACCACCAATCTAAGGAAGTCTATTCTGAATAGGAATACGTGAAGAAAGTCGTGGGTGGTTGACCGGGAAGTATACAATTTTTCACTGACGGGTCAAAGCTGCATGGTGAAGTAGGTTATGGCGTCCATTCTCCCGATCTCAATATAAATAAGTTATACAGGCTGCCGGACCATTGCAGTGTTTTTCAGCTGGCCGTTATCTGTGAGGTTGCTGACCAACTAAGGGATAGTATCACAATGATCCAGAATGTCTGCATTTATACGGACAGTCAGTCTACTATAAGATCCCTAGGGGCTATGTATACTAAGTCTCAGACCATGGGGAAATGTCACTCATTATTCGGGGTGATGTCTGAGTACTTTGATCTGGGTACCGGGTCATAGTGATATTCCGGGCAACTGTTTAGCTTATTAGCTGGCTAGACAGGGATTTGGTATTTCTATCACTACCTGCCGTATACATATAGAACAATAGACCGCTGGTGTATTTGATGAGAGGTGGAGGCGATCTCCAACTTGTAGACTCTCTGGCCGAGGGTGGACAAGAAGAGGTTTAGGCAACTGCTGAGTTTGCCGAGAGGTAGGATATCTGCGGTAATAGGGGCACTTGTGTGTCATTATTTAGTGGGGAAACATGTCTTTAGGCTGGACTAGAGAAACTCTGTTCTATGTAGGGGCTGTTTAGAGGAGGAGGTGGAGACCACGAAACATCTGCTCTTGGAATGTTTGGCGTTAGCAGTACTTAGGTACAGAATATTCAGTGGGCGTTTTGTTGGCACAGAAGACCTCTGTAGGGCTGATCAGCAAGTTTATTGAAGGTGCGAACTGGTCTGATAAATGATCGGGCTGTCAGAGAGAAGTTTACGGCAATGAGCTCTATTCGCCCATGGGAAGCGTCAATAAAAATTGGGTGAAAAATGTGTTTACTTGAGAAATACACCCAGATTGTTCAAGGCTACTTAAACAACATATGCTACCTCGATCAAAAAGTTTCTGGAATAACCCCCGTGTGGCGATACCATCTTTCCGATTTAACCTTTTTTTGTTAAGTTGCTATCTCAGTTGTTGATATTCCCGTTAAATCTTAGCGTCATAGCTTGACATTTGCAAAAGCTAGGTAGCCAAGACTACATCTATCTCTACGTTTACGCTTTCTATAATACTGTGTTCCAATTTTTATCAAAATCGAATTGGATTGGCAATTACTTTTTTAAATCACGTCATCGTTTTGCTGACACAAATAATACTGTTACAAAATTCCCGTTGGGCACCCCTGCGCTTATTATATTGCTTAAAAAGAATCAACAAAAGCCGCCAATATACGTGCTGTTTACAATAACCAAATCGACAACAACAAACATTAGCAGAAATAAAGTAAATAAAAATAAAACAGCAACAACAAAAACTAACCGAAAAGAAAACAAGTAACAGACAATAACAGACAACTATAAATTTTAAGAGCTGAAAAAAGTAGATGTTTACATACGCATGGCTCATAAGAACTAAAAAAGAGTATACGGGAAGGTAATGGAATCTACCTGAAATATCTGGAGGTTCGAGAGCTTTCGAAGTGTTAATTACTCAGCCGTATAAAAAGGACGTCGATGCGAACAACAATCATTTTATGTGTGATAAACGCAGCGAACAAGTTATCGGTTTGAGCTCAGTGGAAAGAGAATTTAGTGTGATTAAACTCTGGTTGAAGAGGTTGTGATCGAACCTAAGCTGTTACTACGATCGTGTTGCATCAACAAGATCTTTAGATAGAAAGTTCTGTCGTTTAATTGATGTTGTTTACAAAGTTGTAAACAGACGGAGTAATTAAGAATAGAAAATTGTTATTGCTTGTAAAAAGGTTACAAACAGTGGTGCACAAAAGGAATTTATTTAAAAACTAAACAAAAGATTTATTTTATTTTAACTGCAATTTACGAACCCATAAATAAACGTTTTTAAAAAGATAAGTACGTAAGATTTTAAGCTTTCGGAGAATGATAATGCATGGGGTGGTTGAGGGTGAAGGGAATCCGAATGACTTTATTATTTTGTCGTTTTGTAACTGTGAACAAAAGATGGATCCATCAATCAGCACTTTAGAGAAGAAGTGCAATTAACAACAATACATTTGTTCAGCAAAACGTGCACCTCAGAAGGTAAGAGTGGTTCTGATCAACAGGGTTATTGTTAAATTTTTTGTAAAGCTAACTGTGTTACTAACATCGATCACTTATTACAAAAGGGAAAAACGAATACTGGCTTCAAAGATATTAAAAAAATTCAATACAACAACTCAAACTTTGCGAAATCTGAATTTTCGTTAGACATGTAAATGAGACAATAAGAACATCAGAACTTTCATTGCCCAAAAAGTAGTAACTAAATTATCTTTTGGAATTAAAGATCATCTTGGATTGCATATGATATTGTAAAGTAATAAAATAAGTGCCGTACAAAATTAAAACCTGTTACACAAGTACGCTGTTATTTGAGGGTTAACTGTACACCCAAACGACCAGCTGTTGTCGATATAAATACTAACTTAAACACATAACGAATATCGATTTTATTTCAAAGCGGAGTGAACTGCTGTTTCATAGGAACCATTAAATCCTAAATTATCAAAAATATCTATTCTATATTCTAATACAGACACAGACATTTTCTTATAGAAAAAAATTTAATACGAATACTATTCTCTGAAAATAAGAGATTTCTACTACTGCTCTACATTAGATCTTTTAAACTATTATTGCGTTAATTATAAGTTGAATTTTCTTTGAATAAAATAATATTGAAAGAAATATATTTTTTCTATAATCAAAATACTCACTCAGTTTCATTATTTTCAAACACCAATTCGCCTTGTTGTGGTTCATAATCCTTGCCACCTTTGGCCGTACCATCCTCCGTCCAATAGGGGATGATAACTTTGCCACGCGCACCCGAATAACGTTGCACTTTCAGTTCGTACGTACCAATCGATTCAACCAATTCGTGATCTTTTTGACTTATAGCGAATATACCAGCATGATCATCATCCAAAATCATAACAGTGGCCACTTTGGGAACAGACAGGACAGCCGGATCTGAAGGATTACTTAGACGAACGTAAAAATGTTCATCCTGTTCAAATACATCATCATCGATAACTTCGATTTTGAAACGTTGTTCATCGACACCGGGTGGAAAGGTCAGAACACCTTTTTTGCCCACATAATCACTGCCAGCTTCGGCACTACCATCTTCTGTTTGGTATTCGACCGTGGTATAGCCAGACAGATCGCCACGACGAACTACACGTACTTCAAATTCACCACAGCTTTCCATTACAGTGTAATGGCCGGGTTCGAAGAACACCCTTAGGGCGGCCTCCTCCTCGTCGACGTTGACATCGACACGCTGCAGTTGGGCCTTGACCTCACTAAGGTCACTTTGGGCACGTTCTTGTATTTTGCGCATTATATTGCCGCTGCCCATCATTTTACGTGTAGCCTGTATGCGATAGAAGGCTCTGGACTTGGGACCACGATTAATCATTTGTTCTTGAGCCATCATTTCTAATTGCTCCAGATCACTTTGTGGATATTTTTTACGCAGATCCTTAAGCAAAGAAATGTATTCACGCCGGGCTTCTTCAAAGTCTTTCATCTCATCAGTTTCTTCGAGCTGCTTGATTTCGTCCTGTTGATTCATTTCTAGCGCTGCGTCGCCCTCAGCGCTCACAATAACGCCACGCTTATTCATGCGATAATTCTTATCCAGATATTTGTAAATCAAGAGGCGACGATCAGCTATGTAAGCAGTTAAAACAGTAGCCGGGAAGAACATAAAAGTTAAAAGACCTTCCCACACTTCGACACGACGCGGCGAAATTTGGGCCAAAATCAAATATAGCCAAATGTAGGCGAACACCGACCAAGTAGCTGTGACAAAGAACACCCGCAAATGTTTAATTTTACGCACCTCACCGTCAGGCACCACATACACGCACAAAGCTATGATGACAAATAAATTATAGGCCGCCGAACCCACAATCGTACCGGGACCCAAATCACCCGCTTCAAAGTTTTTGGCAAACATTTCAATTACCGAGAGAAGAATTTCTGGGGCACTAGAACCCAAGGCCATAAGTGTTAAATTGGCCACCGTCTCGTTCCACACACGCACCACCACAATCTGTTTCTCACCATTTTTCTTCTTGATCACTACCTCCTTCTCCTTAGACGTGATCACTTCAATTGCTGCCATAAAGCGATCGGATACAATTGAAACGCCGATAAACAAATAAATCATAGCGAAAAAATATACCAAACCTCGAGCCACTCGATCACCAGTACTGAGATTGGTCTGAGGCATCCATAGAGGAACAACAAGACCTTCACTGCACACAACATCACTAGATGAACTTTGTGGCAGCGCCATTGTATCATTACCATACGCTGGCGATGTGGATGACGCATCGTCATCATCACCATTACCATTGCCGTTGTCGTCATCCGCATCACCATTTTTGGCATTCGCCCTGTTGTTGTCGTTGTCGTCGTCGCCACCATTATCGACAACTGCTCTTAGGGTGGTAGTTTTCTGTACTAAAGCTGGACTTATATCGGTTGTATCGTTATCGTCATCGGCCTCTGCCGCCAGTGTGAGCGTTATTGTGCAAGACGCCAAGAGCACACATAGTGCTATGATTATATGCAGATTCGAAAATCCATATTTTCTCCATAGCGAACCCATCTTTTTCTCTAACGATTCGCCAATGATTTCTTACGATTTTTTTTTAGTTTCTTTTCTTCTTCTTCTTCTTATTCTTGTTGGTGTTTTATTTTTTCTTTTTTTGTAAAAATTTTGAATTCCTTTCGATGGGTTCTTCTTCTTCTTGGATTTCTTCTTCAATCACAAAATCGACCACAGTCTTGGTTTCCAAATCACACCTGAAGCGGGGGCGAATTTTCGAATTTTAAACGGATTTTATAAATAAAAATTGTATTATTGAGCGTGGAAATGAAAATGGCGTTGCTCGATTAATTATTGAGTGGACGGTTAGAAATTAACAAAAAGAGCAATAAAGCTTTTTGTATGACTGAACTTTGACCTTTGCTGCAATTCTTGCTGTTGTTGGTAGTGTTTGTGTGGAAGTATGGTTAGCTTTAGAGATCGCTTGCGTTTAACTGTTCTCTGTATCTCTGGGTGAGAGCGGGCGAGAGAATGTGTGAGTGTTTAACAATTAAAGCGTGTATGTGTTGTTGTTGTTGTTGTTATTATTGTTTTGTTGTGATATTATATTCTTCTAAATGTTGTTGTATATCGCTTTGTATGGAATCAAAATGGAAGTTGTAAAGCTTTAAAGCTCTGGTTTATCTCACAGCAAATATGTTAAAGTGCTAACAGCTTTTCGTTTACCTGCCTAATGGAGTGGAAGAGAGAGCGTGTAGTTCTGTGCTATTATGGTGATTTCTAAGTGCTTTTTCTAATAATTTCTTTTAACTATTTTTTTTTTTTATATTTTCCAGAATTTTAATTATTTTTTCTTTTGTGGTGTGCTAAGGTGAGAGGTTATTTCCTTTTTAGTTTTTTCTTTTTTTTTTTTGATTTGGGGAATAATTGTGGTGTGGCGTGCGCTATAAACTATTAAGCTTTATACTCATCACTACTACATTTGCTTTTATTGTTTATTTTACTAAAAGCTTTGCTTAAAATTTTGCTGAATTTAGTAGGCGCTCGCTGAATTTGTTAATTAATATTTTCCTTTTTTTATTTTATTCAATTGTTTAATTTGCTTTGTTGTTGTAATGCCAAAACAGTTAATTGCCAATTTTTATAAACTTTTAGAAAAATTTCGTTTCTTTTTTGTCCGAATTTCTTATTCTTGGTGTAGCGTTATTTCGGGTGCGTTTTCTTTATAAACATGAATTATTTCCGTTGATTTTCTTTTATTTATTTTTATTGATTTATAATCACACTTTTTGTATATCAGGCCATGTTGAAAGTAAAGACTTGATTAAGGTGTTGTTTAGCCTAAAAAGAAACAAAAAATAACAATTAATACAAAAAAAAATAATTACAGAAATTTATAAAATGTTGCCCTTTTAAAAGGCTACTATTTTAAATATTTTAACCCGCCCTACTTAAATGTTACCGTTTTTCTTGTCAGAAACAATCATAAAAATAATATTTTTTCCATAACACCCTTCATACGTATTTAGTTAGACATAAGCTACCACTTGCACCTTTTTTCTGGTTATCACAATGCATCATATGGACCCACGTGAGCCGGACATGTGTCTGGCTAACCACTAAAACTAACGCCATAAATATAAAAAAAAAAAACTTAAAAATTTTTTACTAAAACTTGTGCATGACAGAAATGTTAGATGAAAATAAAAAGTGTATTAAAAATTCATTCACATTTTTAGGGCAACATTTTTACTATGCGTTTTTTTTTTTTTTTTTTTTTTTTTTTTGGGGAGAGGGGAATACGAACAAAAAAATTTTATTTTGTGACAAATTTTTTAGAATAAGACACTACATTCTTTCTAAATGTTACCTTTTTTTTTAAAGCAGAACACTAAAAACCATTTAAAGCAAACATTATGTACAATGTAGCCAAGTAAAAACGCTATAATGCTGGTCGAAATATATTTTCATGCAGCCTTAATTTTTCTGTAACTTCAGCGCAACTGGAAGAAATAGAGTCAAAGAAATAGCCACAATATCTTAAAAAAAAATTGTTGACAAGCATTTCATACACACTTTGCTTAGGTAAGGTTTTTGACATGTAAAATGCTAATGATTTAACGTCTAGAATGCTATTTGGCAAACACTGCAATGAAAAGGAGCTTCGAAAAAAACCATCGAACTAATCAGTACCCTATACAGGAACTCTATACGCAAGGTACTTTACGAACATTTACTTTATAGATCCTTTTATATAAGCAACAGAGACCGACAGTACTGTCGTCAAAAACTTTCACTCGATATACCACAATGCACACGATGCGATAATACTGCAGGTAGCAACTAACAGAAAAGGTATAATATGGGGCTGAATGAATTAATTTTTATACCTGGGCAGCATCATATTCTCTACTGGGGTACCAAGAGAGAATGTAACAAGCCGCATGAGAAGGCAACCCAAGCATTCGGAGTTCAACAAAAAGTGTGAAAATCAGCAAACACCCATGTAAAAACCAAATTTCGACTTTTCTCCTCAAAGTTTCGCTCCGATATACAGTCTCTATAAGTGTTCTTTAACCTGAACGAAAATGTATCGGCAAACACCCATGTAAAAACCAAATTTCGACTTTTCTCCTTGAAGTTTCGCTCCGATATACAGTCTCTAAGGAGACATTTGTATCTTGACCTCACTTCATGCCGGTATTTCTGGTATAAATTTTTTCATGCCTCGTTGACATTTTTTTTTATCAAAATAATGGTTCTTCTGTCCGCCAAGCTTCAAAATTCAAAATTTTGTTCTACGATATAAGCCATTTTTGGTTATTGGCATACGTAAATAAGCAGAATTGTTGCATTTGAAGTGGGGATAATCCACAAATTTTTGTCGAAACACCATGCCTTCAAAAACGGTGAAGGTCAGAATATTACTGTCAATAGTAAACGGTATAGGAGCAGATTTAAACATTTTTTTCGTACCTCAATAACCTGACATTAATCTTGCTGTTATATGGTTCCAACAGGACGGACAACATGACACACAGATCGCGCGCTACAATTGATTACTTTTTCATTTACACAAAGAAACTTTTGTTGAAAGAGTAATTTCATATAATGGTCCAAAGAATTGACTAACAAGA
The DNA here is from genome assembly GCA_023159175.1 of Wohlfahrtia magnifica. Lineage (NCBI taxonomy): Eukaryota > Metazoa > Arthropoda > Insecta > Diptera > Sarcophagidae > Wohlfahrtia > Wohlfahrtia magnifica. The sequence goes on from JAKWBJ010000054.1 coordinate 4,385,092, forward strand.
TCTTGTGATTTAACCCCATTGTATTATTCTCTTAGGTGCTATGTAAAGTCACTTCTCCACGTCGATAAAGCAGAGACAATTGAACACCTCCGCATATACTTCAAAACGTTTGTGTATAAAACAAGAAACATCCGATAAAACTCAATTAATTTTCAAATTTATTAAGAAATAATTATAAAAATAAATAAAATAATTTTACATTAAAAATTATAATAAACCGCGTTATTGAAAGGCAAATAAAAATATTTCAATTTTATTGTTTTTCTATATTTACACTGGTCTACAGCAAAAAAAGCCTTTGAATAAAACTATATGGCATATAATGATTTTGGTGCGCTGAATTCAAATCTGGTTTCAGTCTTTTTTTCATCGGGCTCAAATTTTGTGTTATAGGCGTGGCAAATTTTTCGCCCAAAGTATGGTAGTTATGTCAATATATTTCATCATAACTTAAAAACGACTCGACCGATTTCAATGCAATTACCAACAAATGCTTAGGAACAAAATTTGTTATAAATCAACTGAATAAGACTTTTTGTATTTCCAGTTTGGCAGCAATTTATAACTTAGTTGCAAAAAAAAAAAAAAAAAAAATTCGCCCAAAATTAGAGCAATTTTTTTTTTTCAAAAAATCATGATATATGGCTTATTTTATTATCAATATTTTAAGCTTTAATTTAAAAGCTTAACATGTTAAATTCGCATTCTGAAAAAATTTGAAAAAAATATTGCTTTAATTTTGCGCAAAAAAATTTTTTTTTCGCAACTAAGTTATCAATAACTCCGAAACTGTTGAAAATACAAAAAAATGTTATTCAGTTGATTTATAGGAAATTTTGTTCCTAAGCATTTGGTGGTAATTGCATTAAAATCGGTCGAGTGGTTTTCAAGTTATGATGAAATATATTGACATAACTACCATATTGTTACGAAAATAAGGTTGGACACCACAGCATTTATTACATCGCTAAAATAAATAAACAAAAGCTGCAATAACAACTTATACGTGCTGTTTACAAATAACCACATCTACAACAACAACCATTAGCAGAGACAAAGTAAATAAATTTAACACGGCAACAACAATAATTAAGCAGCAAAGAAAACAAGTAACAGACAACAAACAAGCAACAACAAATACTAAGAGCTGAAAGAGGTAGATGTTTACATACGCATGGCTACAAAAGTACTAAAAAGAAATTAAAAGAAAGAAATGGAATCTACCTGAAATATCGAGAGGTTCGAGAGCTTTCGATGTGTTGTTTACTCAGCCATATAAAAAGCACATCGATGCGAACTGCAATCAGTTTATGTGTCGTAAACTCAGCGAGTGCAGTTTAAGTAAAGTTAACTCAGCGAATGTATTATTGGTGTAAAGAGAGTTTATAAGGAGTAAACTCGTGAAGCTAGTAGTGAAGTAAAAAACCAGTTTAGTTGGAGCTAACTCAGTAAAGAGAGTTAAGTGTGGATCACCTCTGGTTGAAAAGGTTGTGATCGAACCTAAGTTATAACTACAATCGTATTGGAAGAAAGATCTATTGAGTAATAGTTGTTGTTTGCAAAGTTGTAAACAGAGAGAGTTATTAAGAATAAAAATTGTTATTGCCTGTAAGAAGATCACATGCAGTGGTGCACATAACTGTGTTGAATAAAGGATTTTTAATTAAAACCAAACACAAAATTTATTTTATTTTAACTACAATCTACGAACTCATAAAAACACGTTTTTAAAAAGATAAAAACGTAACAATATTTTGGCCGAAAAATTTGCCACGCCCATAAACAAAAAATTTGAGCCCGATGGAAAAAAACTGAAACCGGATTTGAATTCAGCGCATCAAAGTCATTATATTCCATATAGATTTTTTTTTTTTGTAGACCAGTGTTACTAGGCGTGATTTCGTTAACCTAATAGTAGCTAAGATATTTATCACTTTTCATAAATCAAGTGTTCTATTAACAAATCATTTTATTATTTTTAAACAATAAAAAGAATATTTAATTTTTAAAAGTATAATAAAATAAAATTTTCTAATTTTTTTCTACAGAAAATAAGAAGAAGAATTAAGAAAAAAAAATGTTTTTAATTTTAGAAACACCCGCCGACAGCAGACAATGAAATAAACTCATGATCAGTAAATGAATATTGAAAAAAAGAAGAAAAAAAACATGAAATAAAATTGAAAAAACAATTTAGTGAAAAACTACAGACAGCTGTTTAGGGCTAGAGAGGTTGCCTTAAATTAATGTACGATAAGAGGAGGTTGCAGTTACAAAAGAAAATGAAGAAAAAAAGCTTTAATTTCTACATGAATTCATATTGAAAAATTGAAAGAGAAAAAAATTAAAATAGTTGTTGTTGTTGTTGTGTTCTTTTAAAGGTTGTTGGTCAACAAATTGGATGACATTCAAAAGCATGTCAATATTTTTTCGGTATTTCTTTCGCTTCTTATTAGAATTGCAAATGAAATATAAAATAGAAACGAAAAAAAAGATATTGAAAAATGCCTTAAACCCAAACACGAGCAACAAACCCATACAATTTGTAACGTCATCTATAAAGATAATTAAAGTTAGCATTTACATATACGAGTATAAATTAAATTTAAATTTATATCAAAAAAAAAAAAATAATAAAATATTTTCATAAGCAAAACGTATTACAAAAAATATTTCTTTTATTTGTGGCCATTTGTTTTACAGACAAAACCAGGACATCATACCGAAGACCCGTATGTTATAATACAGGGTGGTATACTACTACCGAGAAGGTATACTACTTTGTTTGTTTATAATTCTTGATTATATGAAAGAGAATGGCTCTTATATTGATAAATGTTTTATTTAATGTCACCACTTAAGTATGGAATACAATATCGGAGGTGGGGATTTGCCTCTGTTGGGCTCACAAATGTGAGTCCTTTTGAGCACATATTCTCACATATTTCACGCGGTATTTCATTAATTTCACGCAGGGTTCTTTAATTTCATCACGAATATTTTGTTCGAGTTGCTCCAGCGTTTCTGGTTTGTTTGCATAAACCTTGCTTTTCAGATATCCCTACAAAGAGAAGTCCGGAGCAGTCAAATCAGACGACCGTGGAGGCCAATCAACATCACCATTCCTAGAAATAATTTGTTGTAGAAAGAGGTCTCGCAGTAATTCCATTGTAATAATGGCTGAATGCGATGTGGCACCGTCTTGTTGAAACCACATGTTAGTCAAACCCAAAGCATGCAGTTGTGGTGTTAAAAAGTTTTCAATCATATCACAATAACGCTCCCCATTAACAGTTACCGTTACGCCGTTTTCAGTTGCAAAGAAGTAAGGTCCAATGATTCCTCCTGACCAAATTGCACAGCAGACTGTCACTTTTAATGGATGCAAAGGTGACTGATGAATAATTTGAGGATTTTACATTGCCCAGAACTGATTATTCTGTATATTCACATAACCATTCAAATGAAAATGTTCCTCGTCACTCATTATGATTTTTTCATGAAAATAGATGATTGATTTTGATGAAATGTTTTAACGATTAAAACACGTTGGTTTACTGACTATTTTTTCATAATAAATTTTGCAAGTCTCTACTTCACGACTGCCAAATATGAACTGTCAAGACTAATGTTTACCAAAATAGCGGCAAATCAAAGTAGTATACCTTCCGCCGGACACCCTGTATGTATCTTCCTGAGCAAAGCTATAACATCAGGTATAATAATGCGATTATGATTTATTAGATTTACTTTTTTTTAGCGACATGAAGATCTAATTTATAAGTAGCAGTCCTGTTTTTATTATTAAATCCTCCGTATCAATGCCAGTCGAGGCGAGCTAGCCATCGTCACATTCGATATGTCCCCTCTAGTCGTCGCCACTGCGTTTCCATCCATTTGATTGATAGAGATCGTATCGTCCCCGTAGAAACATTCCTCGATTTGCCGCTGTTCTCCGACCCTAGCACTTTCATCGAGTCATGCCCGTTCCTAAGCGTACAGCCAAAATCTTCCCCGATCTTCTCTAGGCTCCTGCATGGAGCCTTATCCGATGCGTGCCCAGTTTCTTAGTATTCTGGCATATAACCGTTTATGAATGTACTAAAAAGCTACTTCTGAAGTTTGTTAGCTGATGTCGCTATTTTGTGGATTTCCCTGAATGATTTCTTCTGATATCGCTCTCGAGCTTGCCAAACAATATCACCTTCTCTTTAGCTTTCTCTGCCAATAGAAAGGACTATTTCTCTTCTTAGGTTTGGAATGGTATAGGACCGGCTTCTTACTGGCATAATTACTGAGCATTGTACGAAAGGAAGCATATTGCAGTATATCTTGCGTCTTGGTTATGACTACTGTAAGATCAATAAGGAATTGCCATAATATCTTCTCTGTGAGGGTCTCAGGAATGTATCACTGTAAAGTAGGAATATTGGGACTCGTCCATGTCTGGCTTTTCGGCATTCTTTATGGGCCTGACAAATATGAACTGTCAAGACTAATGGCGGCAAAACAAAGTAGTATACCTTCCCGGCGGACACTCTGTAGTTTTGATATGTAAATTTCTTTCAATAGAGGTTGTTATTATAAAATAAAATGAATTTTCTAATTTATTTATTCATAGCCAACGATAAAATCTTTACACAGGAAATATAAGTGTTTTTTTTTTTAGTTTAGCAATAAACGATACAAATTCTTACAGGTAAACTAACCCAAAGAATATCTTTATTTATTTTTTTATTTTTTTGGTTAATAAATAGAAAAAATCTATAAGAATCAAAATGAGAAATAATTTGACATTAAACAGATACAGATAATACAAGCAAATACTTAAACAAATATGAATGGAAAATAAAAAATACAATGAAATCTCAACATACATATTTTTAACCCTTTAGCGACGAACAGAGCACATATGTCTTATTTGGTTTTTCGTCATTACAGGCAATGGCAAAGCGAAGAAACGAATCCATATGAACAGTCATATGTCTGGAGAAAGCCGAATGAAGAATTAAGATCGTGAAATCTTCGCCATACCATAAAACATGGTGCTGGAAATGAATTGGTTTGGAGCTGTATGTCAGCAGCGGGTCCTAGTCAGCTGGTGCTTATTGATGGAACCATTTTAAAAGAACGTTTTGCAGCCAGTGTACAAAAATTGGCATTTCGTATAATTTTAATAGATATTTATCAAGATAACGGCCCGAAGAACAAAGCACATAATATGCTAATGTGGTTATTGTACAACTTTCCACATGTTATGGAAACGCCGCCACAGTAGAGCTGCATTACAATCGATAGTACTATCGATAGTATCGATAGCTTTGTTTTTGGCTGACCATCTATAGTTTTTTTTTACTATCGATACTATCGTCATATTCCAAGAGTGAATACGGAGGCCACTAAATGTAGTCAAAGTCACATTTGTAAAAATTTGTTTGTCGCAGGTCGTTAGCCGTCTGTAAATCTTTATAGTTACATAGAGACACAGTTTACCATTTTCTTAAATTTCTACTTTTTAAACTCAAATACCTTCGTATATACGATTTTGCATTTGACCCAAACAAATTATTAACTTGATCAAAAAGTTTCCGAAATAAGCCCCTTGTGGACAGGGTGCGCTGGCTACGTAGCTATGACGCTAAGATTTAGCGGGAACATCAACAACAGATGTACGGGCAATGGAGATTATTCCGGGAACTTTTTGATCAAGGTAGTAATAATCGTTGCGTCAGACCATAGCATGTTGTTCTAACTATTATGGTGCAGGTGTTGCTTCCGTTTTCTGAGAAATGATAGGTAAGTTTTTCTACTTACTGTGCGACTTGAAACAGGAAATAAGTTAAATTTTGAGGCTTTTTGATGACTTGAAGAGATTTATCTTTGAAGTACGAATTAAAAGTTGATAGTTGTACTACGCTTTCTTCCCATAGTCTCTGCAGTTTTCTTTCACTGGATGTAATTAATTACTTTGGTTTTGAAGCACTTAATGGTCTGACCAATTTTCAATACATTAAATTTTATGAGGTAAAGTGTCCCTATTTTTTGTTTCAACACTGTATATTTGTTATTATTCTTTTCCTTTCACTTAAATTCTAATATTGTTGCCACTAGTAGCACTAAAAGAATCCGATAGTACCGATGGTAGCGATAGTTTCTTTGCAAACTATCGAAACTATCGAGTGGGTCTACTGTCGATAGTTTTGCAGCTCTTCGCTACAGTCCTCTGACATCAACCTTGTAGAGAATTTTGGGGCATATCTCGAAAACAAATTAAAATCTCGGTCGGTATCTAACATCACTGAGTTAAAAATCGCTTCAAAGGAGGAATGGAAGTTAGTGGAATTTGTTCAACAGAGGCTAGAAACTATTCTCAAGAATAAAGTACGGGCCACAAAATACCAAATTAAAAACAACGCTGACTTCAACTTAAAATTTTTGAAGTTTCCGATTATTAATTTGATCTTTTTTTCTAATTATGAATTTTTATTGTTGCTTTTTGTATAGAGATTTTCTCCGTTCTTTGTAAACATTTTTTTAATCGGTTTCCGTGAAAATTTTTGTTTTTTTCTAAGTAAAAAATACATATTACTTAACTGTCCGGTTATTAAATTGAACCACTGTATATGCTGTCGAAATAGATTCGTTCATCACCAAGGGGTCATATAAGATCGAACTCGTCAAGAACTTCGTTTACATAAGGCCTGAGATAAAATCGAACAATAATGTAAATATTGAAATCAAGAACTATACTGTACCAGCTAGCAGTCGTGAAGGTGGCCTACGAAAGCTGCTGGAATTAAAACATATGTGTTTCGCAGAAGACAAAAACTAAGCTGTACCACTAGCTCATACAGATTTCTGTATGGATCTGAGTATAGGAGTTTGAAATCAATGAACGAAAAACTCTTCGAACAATTTTGCTCCACTATACGATACAATCCGGAACTGAAACAGCTGCAGCAATACGTAGTTGTTTGTAAGATGATCCGGTCAAAACGAATTTAGCCAAATAATGTCTGCCAGTGTATTTTCGACGTTTACGTAACAGAAGGCCTGGTCTGTCGAAAGCTAGATGGTTAGCCCTGTTAGGTGATTATGCCTGAAGACTAGTAATACCTATTAATTAACTCTGAACAGAGGTGCCTGAAGGTTCAGCACTATAATATTAAAGTAAGTAAGTAACCATGGTACTAAAGATTCCCGTCCAGTTTACCGTATGATCAAATAGGGCTTTGAATTTGACATATGTTTAGAATTTCGCAATAAGAATGAAATGCTGTGGCAATAGCAATTATTAGAATCAATAGCCATGGTATTAAGGATTCCTGTCCAGTTTATCGTATGCTCATAATTATTACCAATTTGAAGATATAGAGCCTTAAAGCTGTAATATTTCCAAAAATTTGATATTTTTAATTGGATAAAAAGCTATTTTTAAATGAATAAAATATGCCCCAGTACTGAAATTGCGCACAGCTTTCTTATCTCCAAGATTTTCGGTTAAATTGCGATGTACTACCTTGAACAAAAAGTTTCCGGAGTAATCCCCGTGTGGCGGTGCCATCGTTGCGATTTGAGTTTTTTTGTTTAAGGCAATATTCTACACAAATGGCTAACAGTAGTTAGCAATTAGAAGAAAAAATAATGAATAAAAAATAATTAAAACGCAAACAAATTTGGACTTTAACACAATATTGTTTACAGTATTATAAGCCGTTTCCGTTCATCAGGATCATTGATAACCATACACAGAATTGGTAGACTCCTGAAAATAAGCAAACGGAACGATCAGGCGTAAAGTATGTCTATCAAGAGGGTATATTATAGGGAGTTCGGACGGTTATTATTCGACACTGGTCGAATATTAGTCGAAAACTGGTTTATTAAAAAGTGCTACTTTTCGAATTATTCGAAAACCGGTTTTCGAAAAAAGTCGAATAATCGATCTCCCTAGTATATTACAAGTCAATTAAAACTAAATATTTCGATTTGATACATTCAAACACAACCTATAGATGGTGGATTAGAAACCATTCGAAAGGCAACAAGAACATTTACTACTGCCAAAAACAGACTTGCCAGAATCAAATTTACAAAAGAGCAAGTAAACTTAGGTAACCTTTTAATGAAAGACCCCACTTTTCTCTGATGAGTCTAAGTTTAATGTGAGACGTACTTATGGATTTAGCCTGTTAAGCTGAATAACAATGACAACGTCTTAATCCTCTTGTAAAGAAGGAAATGTTTTAGTCTGGAAATGCATTGCTGGCCATGGAACTGGGCCAATACTCAAAATAAAGAGAGCAGTGAATCGATTCGTCTACAAAGATGTCCTGGCATATATACTTATACCGCATGCAGAGAAAAAAATGCCATTTTATTGGAGATTCAAAATTCACAGATAAAAAAGTGAAAGATCGCTTTATAAGCAAACAAATCAACATTTTGATGAGTCTAGCGCAATCGCCAGATCCAAATTTCTCAGAAATCTATAGGTTATTGCAGATCCCAAAATAAACCATGATAATTGCAGAAATAGGGGCAAACATTATTGACAAGTGGAAATTGCATTGAATGAAATTTCTGGCGAAACATTATGGAATCTAATCGAGTCCATAACATGAATATGTAAAAAACTTTCAAAAATATATGGGCTAAGTAACTAAATATTAGTAAAATTAATATTTCAAGTGAATTTATTGAAGACGTGCTTATGTTTTGTCGCATTAAAGAAACTGTGTTGAACTTATAAAATAATTTTTTCTAAGTTAAATAGGATTTTTTTTTTATATATTTTTTTTTCCAAATTTTAGTGAGTTTAGATGATAAACTTTATAAATAAATAAATAGTTTAATATCCAAAAGTGTTTGCTTTTGTTATTGAGACATTTTGTATTAACCAGAAATTCGTGCAATGTTTTGCCGCACACTGTATATTGAAACGGTTTTACACTTTTCTCCAGGGGCTGAAGGTGTTATAAGACATAGGCGTCTGGAACTAAAGGGCAGTATAAGCCACGAAAATGTAATTTTGATCAACTTTTTTCAATTGAAAATTAACTGAAATTTAATTGGTTTAGCTTTGCGAACAACTTTTGTCATTGACGCATCAGTTTTAGAATTTTTACTCGTTGAAGATTTTTAGGTCTGCATAATATATCAATTTCTTCTCTAATAGTTAAATCCATTAAAAAAACCAAAATACCCCTACCCTCAATGTCAAATTCGAAAACATTTAATTGATCTTCACAATCCGATGCGGTACAATTTCAGTATCATTATCAGTTTTAGAGAACAGAAGTAACTTAAATGATTTACAATAATTAAATGGTAAATATGTTTCCGAAGTGCAATTACAACCACAAATTGCGGCACGGAAACTACAAACTAATCAGATGCATTAGCAATCTTATATCATGAGTACGCTTGTAAGCACATTGGCGTTTACTCATTGCTTACTTTTTGTAACGACAAAATTTCTTTCCCAATTTTTACCCCTGGCGACGAATGGACACATATAGTATTGCCATTATTTTTCTCATACAAGGAGTAAGCATTTCTAAATCTTGACAACGCTTTTGTGTTGAAAAGTTTTAGTTTTTAAAATTCTCACTAGAATTTGTAAAGAAACCCTGCAGAGAAATAAATCTTTGAATAAATGTTAAAAACCTTAAAAGAAAAATAATTAAATATTAAAACTTGTAAGCTGTTATCATACGGCAACCTTTTTTAAAGAGCATTTTTCTGGTGTCGTAATTGAGCCACGCAGTCACTATCATCGTCGAAATTTGTATGAAATTCATGTAAATGAATATTTTCATCTTTAAGTCTTAGCGCAAATTCCATAAACAAAGGGAATTATGTATGAAGACGTCATTGAATGTCATCATACTAAAGAACGCTGAAATTTAGCGACTTTGTCTCTTATGAGTCGACTATATGCAACAAAGCAAGATTTTGTCTCTTTTTTTATCCATTGCTCCTCTTAGGAGTATATTGGCTTTCCACAAAACATCTTTCGCATTGTTTCAGTTAATTTTCCAGCTAAGTAGATGAGTAGTCTACTGCAGCTCGCCCCCATACGATTGTGTAGTGGTGAAGATCCTTGCTAAGTAGTGGTAGTGATCATTACTTAGAATTTTAATTTGTTCACAGTAGGTGGCGTTTTCTCTCGATCATTCTTCTGATGTGTGTTATAATAGCCAGAGGTAAGCTAGAAATATCAGCGATGCTTCTATTAGATGAAGTTGAATTCGATTTATTTAAATGTCGGAACCGCAATCAAATTTTAGTTCGTCATGTCCTTTGCTGGTGAATCAAACCCAATATACTCCATAATGTATGTACTCGACCAATTGTTGCAAGAGTAGTGTAAAACTATATAGAAGATAGTAAAACAAAAGTTTTGCGACTGATAAGCTAAGGATAATCCGTTAAAAAGGTTTTCTGGTGATTGTGATTTAAATAATTTATTACTTTAAAGTACTGGCTTTAGTCGATTTGAATTTATTTTTGTAAAATAAAGTGAAAATATAGTTGTTGACTAAAAAAATCATTATTTTGCTTAAAAACGTACAAAAAAATTGGAAAATAATTGAAAAAAAACTTTGCTTAGTCAATACAAAATTTAAATACTTGTCTGTTGGTTTGCCTTTCTGTCAGTTTGTCATACTGGCCTGCTATATCAGTTTATATTTGATATGAGAGCTACTGTTTAAGCATAATTTTCTGTATTCGAGTATATTTGTTGTATCAAAAAAACCCCCCTATTCAATGTTTATCAAATACAATATTTATTTATATGTATGAGATAAACAAAAAGAAAGACAACAACAACACAGACAACTAAAAAAAAACACCTTCGACTATTTAAAATATTTCCTTCGATTTCATATTCTCAGTATATGACGACGATGACGATCAAATAAAAATAAAATAAAATTAAAAAAACATTTAAAAGAAATTTGAAAAATATTTTTCTATTCCCCCACACAAAAAAACACACTCGTACATAAGTTGAGAACAGAAAGCAACAGACAATATTCATGTGACTGTAGCTGTTGCTGATTTGTTGCTTTCGATGTTGAATCTGAATCCGAAATCTGATTGTGATTTAGATGTGTAAACAAAATAAAAAAAAAATTGATTTTTTTTTTCTATTTTTTAATAAAAATGCACGAAAAACAACATCACAGTCGGTAGTAGAAGTTGAGGTGGGGTGTTGTTGAGTTCAAAGAAAAATATTTCATTTAAAGACTCATAAATGATGTCTGCACACACTACACTGTAACCAGTCATCATCCATCTATCCAGCACAACACCATTGTTTACATTACGGGAAAAGCTTGTCAAAATAAAGCGTGAAAGAAAAACTCAAGAATCGAATAGAAATTATTTTTATTGTTGTTGTTGTTGAGTTTCTAGAATTTGTAAGGGCATTTAACAAGTTTTGGCATTTAAAACGATAATATGATTATCGATAATAAAATTCGGGAAATAAAAAAAATGAAAGTGAAAAAAGTGTAATCTAATGGTGTTTTCTTTTCTAAAAAAAAAATGTTGCACTTTGTTGCCCTTACTTTTTGCCTTAATTTTTTCAAAAATTCAATACAAAGAAAGGATGCTATTTTTACTTCTAAAAATGCTGTCTTCAAAGAACTTAGATATTTTTTTAATATCTGACTCCATTTTATGGCAAAGAACAAACGAAGTGCAACATTTTTTTGTCAGAAAAGAAAACGAGTAACACGGTGACTGCAATGCATAATTGGACACGTTTTCTTTTCATAGATAAGTCCTCAAAACGTAGAACATACATATAACAAATATACAGATTTTTCGGCAGTCAGTAAGCGTCTTAGAATAAGGAGAACACAAGGAGAACCCGCACACCCTGTCTGTCTGTCCAACCCTCGAGGATATCGCGAGCTCTATCAGCAGGCTTAAGAATAACAGAACTCCAGGTGTAGATGGAATATCTGCAAAGCTAGTAAGATTTGATTCCCTCATTATTATTCCATAATTTTAGGAGGACGGCAATCTACCTGGTGAACTTGCTGATGGTTTGGTGATAAATACTATATCCCGAAAAATGGAGACCTTACAAACCCTAATGACTGGCGGGGGTCTTACGCTGATCTATGCATGACTTCAAGGTTTTCTCTCAGACCACTTGCAAGAGAATCCCCGAAACAGTAACACCATCGAGACAAGAGCAAGCTGGATACAGAGCACAAAAGTCTACTTAGATCATGTTAATAATCTCCGTATAATGTGGAGTGGCGTTCAATACTGTATCTCTGCTTTAAAAATTTCGAAATAGCCTTTGACAGACTAAAGCATTAGATGATATGAAATGCGCTGGCAAGTATATAAGGCGGTTCCGCTTAAACTCATTGAATCCATTAAGAGCTTATAACGCAATGCATTTTGCAGAGTTGGACATGGCAAGCTATTAAGTCCTCTTGGTGCCTGCAAAGCCGTCTGAACGACATTGATGCGGAGAGCATCTGCCTCTTGGTTTATAGCTTTCTGGACATTGTGACAAATTTAAGTAAACTAACGCTGGCAGCGGAAGCGTCAGGTTTGAGAATAAATGTCGCGAAGATTAAGACTTTCCGTATTAACGTGACGTCCCGGAAATTATATGTCAATTCTGGTTTGCTTACTAAAAGCGTATCAAACTTTTGGCCGTCTAAGATCAATTTGGAAATCATCCATATTATTGTTACGTACGAAAATTGCTATATTCAATGCCAATGCAAAATCCACCCTCTTGTATGGTTGCGAAACGTGGAACGCTGTCACTCGCAATATGAAAAAGTTACAAGTTTACGTGAACCGCTGTTATTGCAGGATACTTTGTATATTCTGGTCATACACTTGGACGCAGAATGCAATAAGAAGCATTATCGATTGAGATAAAGGCGCCCAAATGGCAGTGGATTGGTCACGCTCTCAGAAAGCAACCGAATGATATAAGAAGAAATGTCAGAGATATGGATTTGTTATTTCAAAGAATTTGATCGTCTATCGTCGACTTTAAACGCTCTATAGTTCATTATGATTCCATAAAATAAATCGAATAAATGACAGGCAATGTGACAGGCATACATAGCCTCAATAATAAAGTCTCTATTTTTAAAGTCAGTTTTTGTTCCCGTTTTCTTGTAATAAAGCAGTCCATCATAATTTGTATGACAATTAAGAACATTTTCATTTATTTTTTTTTTTTATTGTAAATCTTTTGAGTGATTTTGTTTGTTTGTTTGTTTGTTTTTTTTTTTTTTCTTTCTTGGCAACTTATAAAAATTATTGCAAATTTATTGCCATTCTAAACGAATTCTATTGTGTTTCCTTCAAATTCAAATATTTCTCTGCTGAACATTTGCTTTTGGCAGAAAAGTACGAACACAATATTAAAAAAGAACAACAACAATAATGACACAAATATAACCAGACAAATATTTAGAAAAAGAAACAAACAAAATAAAAATAATAAACAGCATCTCTTTCTTAAAATAGTCATTTACATATTCTATTTTGATTTTAATTTTAATTTTAATTTTAATTTTTTATTTACTAATTCAACTTTGATATTATTTTTAAATATTTTTTTCGTTGTTCATTTTGGCAAAATATAAATAAATTCCAATAGTTTGTAAGTAATTTAATGGTTAATCAAAATTAATTAAAATTATTTGATAACCTGTTTAATAATTATTATTAATTCTTAGAAGGTAAAGAATAAGAGAGAGGGAGCGTAGTTGGATGGTTAGTTTGTGTGAATTTAAACGTCACAACCACATTTATACCCTGGCATGTGTAAACAAGAACGGGAAAACTTTGTTTTTTTTTCGTTTATGAAGAAGAGAAAAATGTTATTTACGAGAGAGAGAAAGAGAGAGAGAGGAAAAGTGTAAAAAAAATAACAACAACAACAGTTTTTTTACAATAACAATGGCATCAAATGTCAACAAAACAAGTGACACCACCAGACAGCAAAAGAATCCAATTTTGTGTATGTGGGACGTTATGGAAGAAAACAAAAAATCATACACTGATTTGTGAGACACGCTTTAATCAGCAGAGAAAGTATATAGAAAATGACCATAATTCTGCTTATTAAAGCCTTCTAACGAAAAGCCAGTTGCCGCATAGAACATAGAAGGATTCCTGTGGCAGAATTAAAGTGGTAATACATACTCGTACACATCCATTCCCATAACATTCCATGTAGGAACACGGGGACTTCTCTCAGTCAATGAGGGACCTACAATTTAACGCCGGCTCCGACCGGCAAATGCATTAGAAAAGTTTTCAATAGTAAGTAATACTCATAACCAGTTACTAGCTAATGTTACGAGGTGACACCGCTGTTGAAAAACTTTTTTTTAGATGGTCTGGCCTGGTATTGAATCGAGGACCTTCTGGTTGGTAGCCGGGTGTCTTACCTACCATTCTACAGCGGCATACTAAGCGGAAATAAGAGGTCAGAAAGGTTATGTACCATATCCCCTTCTATTTAGAATAGGGCTAGGACCTAATCATGGAGTTGGCAATATAACACATGGAACTGAAAAGTCCCAGTTCAGTTTTTCAGTTAATGCTAACCTTCAAAAGACAGCTGTTGAAATTTTATGATAATCTATTAAGTAGTTTATGAGTTATTGTACCAAAAGTGACGCTACTTATGTTGTTTTCTGAACAATATATCAAAAACAATTTCGTGTTTTAATTCTATACTTGATACCGTTGAAGCGAAGCAATGGCTTGAGAAGTGTAATGGGAACTCCGCTGCTTCATAAACAATAACAAACCGTTGTTATTCTGACTTCAAACTTGGTCGTAGTGACACCGTTGATGCATAGTGAGGCGGTAACACCAGAAAATATGAAAAAATCCACAAAATCGTTTTAAAAGATCGAAAAGTACAGTTGGGTAAGTTAGCTGACATAGCAAAAATATCAAAAGAACGTGTTGGCTTTATATTGCATGGGCATTTGACTACGAGAAAGCTCTGTTCAAAGTGGGTGCCGCGTTTGCTGACTGTTGACCAAAAACAAGAACGTGTTGATGATTGTGAAACAATGGCAAAACTATATGAATTAAGCTTCAAACTGCTCCCACATTCATCGTATTCAGCAGATTTGGCTCCCAGCAGTTACTGGCTGTTCTCAGACCTCAAAAAAATGTTCGCCGAAAGTGATGTACAGAAATATCGCAATAGACTTAAAACGTCCAGCACTTTCGGACAAAAGAAAATATGTATATCGAACAGATAGCATCTGAAGCCGAGAACGTAGCCACCACGAACAATATGAGGAAACCTTATTAAACTACTACCGGCAGACTATCCAATCAAACATTTAATAGCAACAGAGGCGTCAAAGATAAAAATTGAAAAGTCTTAACAGATGAAAAACAGCAATTAAAGAAGTGTAAGTAACGCTTTGAGAGCATAAGTAACACAGAAGTCGAAGAGCAGAAAGTTGAGGATTCTGATATAAGCCGAACTATCCCACCTAAAGAGATCAACGACAAACCCTCCCGCATTGAGGAAATGGTAAATGTAATTTCAATGCTAAAGAAAAGCAAAGCACTAGGAGAGGATGGTATACCGAGAGAATTACTTCAAACCGATCGAAAATAAGGGCTGCAATCCTTCACCCTCATATGCCTGAAGCCTGGAACCAGGAACATCGAGCCCTTGGCAACTGGCGACGCATAATTTTTTTATAAAACACTAGACGTAATCATCAACCAAAGGTTGCAATCTATTGAACGATCGCTACGAGATGAACAAAATAGATTTCGCCCACATTGGAGCTGTATCGACCAGGATCATGAGCCTTATCGTGATTAAAAGGCGAACAAAAAAGGTAAAGGCAAAAACAATTTTAAATTTCCGATCTGAATTTTTTGAAAAGTGAACAGATTTCACGTGAAATATTTTTCAGGATAAGAGCCAATAATAGAACAATCGAAGGAATGGAGATTTCCAATCTGCTGTGTTCATCGATTTAAAAAAAGCGTTCGATTCAGTAAAGCGTGGCGGCAATTCGGGCAGTTCAAAAAAAGGGTTCCGACGAATTTCATCATCAAATCAATGTACGAGAGCGCAAGGTTGAAAGTGCTCTACAACGGGCGGTACAGTGCAGTCTTTACAAGGAACATCGGAAAAAGACAAGTGTATTCGCTTTCACTACTACTGTTTGCGACTGTCCTAGAGAGATTATGGGAAAAACCGCAATGAAGGGAAAATGAATCCCCTGGGGTCTTCACAGATACCTTTAAAACCTAGACTTCGCTGATGATATCTGTCGTGTG
This sequence comes from Wohlfahrtia magnifica, assembly GCA_023159175.1. Taxonomy (NCBI): domain Eukaryota; kingdom Metazoa; phylum Arthropoda; class Insecta; order Diptera; family Sarcophagidae; genus Wohlfahrtia; species Wohlfahrtia magnifica. Next base: position 4,401,421 of record JAKWBJ010000054.1, read on the forward strand.
TCTCATAAACATGGAGATATGCACAGCAAAATAAATGATTTTACAATCTATGCGAGAAAAATAGACTTAGAACTTAACATTTAAAAGACACATATCGTTTGCATCAACAGCACCAGCATGAATTACTATGTGGATAATAACCGATGATGCATGATGTCTAGACAAAGAGGTACTTTCGAAGATGAGATGTACTTGCTTGGCTAACTAGAATATGGAGATCAACTCAAATCTCGTTGCTCAAGAAATTACGTATACGTGAAAACAACATTGTTATACGGAAGCAGGACCTGGCACATCTCTAAAGCAATAATAAACAAGGTCCCGCATCCAAAACAATAAGTCTAATATTCGGCCAACTCAACATCACTTTTCATCACAGCGTGTTGAACTTTAGATCTTTAAAATAAACGTAAAGTCCACCCTAGTCTATGGTTCCAAAACACTGCAACAAGACATCCAGTAGATGCAAGTGTTTGTGAATCAATATCTCCGAGGAATTTCGTGGATCTTTTGACCAAAGGTCATTTCTAACGGCAGAGTGTGGACGCAATCCAGCTGGCAACAGAAGGTTAAGACCAAAATGACGTTAGATTGAGCACACTTTCAGATAAAATTTAGATATTGAAACGTATTGTCCACTTCGATTGTCGCACAAGAACACAATAAATATTGGCACGTTTTTGGGATTTTTGTTACCGCTTGATTAATTACTTTGCGGTACAGTACCAATAATTGGTGCATTTCAACAATCATGTAATACCTGATTTAATTTAATTTCACCAATTCTTACTGCATTTTTTTTCTCCGTAATTCCTCTACGGAGCATATGGGCTTTTCACAAAGTATCCATTGCTTTGTTTTAGTTTCTTTAATCAATTTGATCTTTTAAGCAAAGTAGATGATTAATCCACTGTAGCTTCCTCCATACGATTTTGCGTAGTGGTAAAGATCCTTGCTAATTGGTGGTGATCTTCACTTTAGCATTGTAATTTTTTCGCAGTAGGTGGCGTGTTTTCCTGATCATTCGTCTGATGTTTGTCATCATCGCCAGTTGTCTGGAGGGAAATTTAAGTCTCTTTATTAAACATTCGAAAACCACAACTAAATTTTTCTTCGCCATGTCCTCTATTGGGGCTCGACCCTGAGTTGTTTCTGTTGTTATGCGTGCGCTCTAACCACTACACCAACCCACCCCCATAATTCTTATTGCATATCAATTAGAAATCTTAATATTACCATCTATTAATATGGTAGGGTATCTTTTGAAAATGACATCATAAATGTCTAACACATTTTGTTTTCTATTGTTGATGTTCATTGTTGTTATTATAGCTGTTGCTGTAAGTTAAGAAAAAATTCTATATTTGGGATGACTAAACACATGATGATGATGATGATGACGACGGCTAAAGAAGTCATAATGGTGGGGGTTACAATGTTACAATAATGATAGAGGAGATGACAAAATTAGATTTCATGTTGGCAATGATGCTGTAAGCAGTGACACAAAAGACAAACTGGTTCCATAATTATTAAGGCAAAAAAAATTCTTTACAGAAATAGTTATTAGATGACAAGATGAATGTATCGATAAACAATAAAAACTAAATCAATTTAAATAATTAATCATTTTTTTTATTATATCGTCACCTAAAATTTGAAATACCGTATGTGACGAAAGATTCGAAAACGATTTTTGATTGATAATGATGTGATAATGATTAATTTGGAATTTTTTGTCGCTTACGTTTTTTTTTTCTTTCTTTTTCTTGTTGATTTTAGGTGACTACATATAAAATGATTTAATTTATTAATATTCAATTTATTTATTTAATAAAAAAATTAATCAAAGAATTTTTAGTTTAACAACAGATAACCCGACACAGAAATTATAGTTTTTCCGTTTATTAAACTAAATGAGGAACTTTCAGAGGTACCAACGACATAGAGTAAGCCAAACATTAAGTCAGATTTACCACTTGAACGTTTGAAATTATTTAGTAACTTCGACATTTGGTTTAAGTTGTTTTACTTGGCATCAAAACATTCGCAAATACAGTGCTCGTTCTCCTGCCGAGGACTGGCATCTTATCCTAGGTGTAGAATTCTAACCTAAGTAGTCATTGGTTTACGTGAATATTGCCACGCTGACAGACCTCACAGTGTCCATAGTACGAGTGAAAATAGTGCGTCCACATGCGCCCCCCAGCTATGATGAAAATCGCCATAATGGACATAACCTCACAACCTGGTAAAGTGTCGGAGACTATCTTGAACTCCTACCGATATATGGGTCACGGCAACCGGTTAAGAATGTAACTCCACATTGAGCTAACGCTATCATTGCTCCCACATGGGGATCTAAGTCCCCGGCATTGCTGACACCCGTGGTACCAGAATTAAGTCTCCGGTCAGACTTCGTAACATAAATGATACTACCAGTATAAATCCCAACTGACTCCAGACGGTGGCCTGTTATTCCAACCCAAGTAGGAGCTAAAATATTTCTGATCAAAGAACTTATGTTTCTGCGCGACAATTGGGTGCAGCCCTTCAGAAAGTACAAGTGGTTCCTAAGGCTTGAATACTACACCATAGAAGTAAAGTTCTAACTCAGCTAAGTTTCATAGCAAAAGCGTTGGAGGTGTTGAAAGCTCCACTGTAAAATACTCTGCCTTGAGAGCTGTGTGATGCGATAATACATTGCCGATTTGCAGGATCTTTTTTTTCCTAACATCATAGTTGGGGGTGAATCATTGTTTCAATTACAATTCGCCTACACTTCACTCGGTCTTCAGCTCTTTTTTGAACTCACATATCCTCGCACTTTTATTCAGGGTTGACGAAAACGCGGGTTTTTATGGTTTCTTATGGGTTTTATTACTGCTTCCTGATTTCGTTCAACTAGACAATATTTTTTTAGTTTGATAGTTAAATTACGTTGTTTTAGTATAGGGTCCGCCAAATAATTTTTTTTTTTTTTTTTTTGAAAACAGGGCGCAAAACATCGAGTGTAGCTTCGACTATGTGGCACGTAGCGCCGTCCTGTTGAAACCAAATGTTGCTAATATCCTCCTCTTCAATTGTGAACAAAAATTTGTGAACAAAATTCTTTCAACATGGCCCGATAACGATCGCTATTGACTGTAACGGCCACACCTTGCTCATATTCGAATTACGCCTCTGGACCAAAATCCGCACCAAACAGTGACTCGTCTTGGGTGTATCGGCTTTTCAATGTATACGTGGGGGTTTTCTGTGCCCTAAATGCGACAATTTTGCTTGTTTACATACCCGCCAAGATCAAAATGAGCTTCATTTGAAAAGATGATTTTTTTTGGCAAAATCGGCACTTCTGTAAGTCGATTGCAAGGCCCACTTAGCGAAGCAAAAAAAGCGTATACACAACCATATTCGTTCAGCGGAAGTATAAATCTAATTATCTGTCAAATCAGACATGAGCTAAGTGTTAGTATTCACGAAATAAGCACTAGTTGAAAAAAAAAAAAACGTTAGATGGCGGACCCATTATTATAATGAAATTTTGCACACTTGGTCGGATCAAGGCGGCATTTTGTACTTTGAGCTGCTAAAACTCCGTAATCGGAGCAGGCTGACAGATAAAGTTTTCCTTTTGCCTGACAAAACTTGGCCTCACGTCGCAAAAGAAATGATCGAATGTCGCACCTGTCCTACTTTTCTAACATTTCTCCTTCTGACTACTGGCTGTCTGGATGAATACAATATCTTTTGGTATGTCACCGAATCACTTCCTTTGAAGAAATATAAAATCACCTTCAAAGTTGGACGGGATTTGGAAATTGGCTCAGAGGTGCGGAAAAGTTGTAAGCAGTGATTTGACAATTTTTTTTATTTTTTCTTTTTAAATTTGTTAATTCATTATCTTTTTTCGCCTGAATAAGCGGACCGAATAAATTTGTGCTCCCAATACTTAAGTTATACCTATTCTTGCTGTCAAAAGGCTACAAAAAACCTTTAAACACAAAACACGACACGGTTTTTTAAATATAATACCTAATAAAACCCGGGTGGATTTAATTGGGTTACCCAGTGGGTTGCCAACCCTATTCTTATATCACCTTATTTGACCTAATACTAGACAATGTTATAAGATAGGCAACAACCTCAAATAGAGGCATAACCTGGGATCTCACTGACACTCTCATAGAGTAAAAGGTTAAGTTCTGCTACTTGTGTAGTATCACTGACAACATAGGTGGCTCAACAGCAGATGTAATGGTCGTGTGGAAAAAGTTTGATGATCGTCATACATTTTCGACGAGCTAAGCTGAAAATCTTCAAATCAAATGTCGAATCTGTCCCGTGGTGGAATATGGAATGCATTTATTAAACGTTCACCACGTAAGCTGCAGTGCGTTATAGTAAACTTTAAAACCCACACAAGTAGATTAATCTTATACATTTACATCCCCCCACGACAATGCATAATAACCAAATTTACTTTAATAACTACAATTTTACGACTTTTTAGAATTTCAAAAAATTTAAACAAATTTATTAAAAAAATAATTTTAGTTGTCTCTATTATTCTTACCATCACTGTGTGAAAGAAATTTGAAGCAATAAATTGATACATAGTACATATTGTCTTTGATTTTATATGTACACATGTATGTATAACAGTTAATTACATTTAAACATGCCTAAATTCCTTATACACTGAATGAAATAAATTTTGTAATAGAATAACAACAACAACATATGTATGTATATATGTATGCAAATATTTTGCACATAAGCAACAGACAATATAAACAAGAGAAAGGTTACAGAAAAAAGAATTTCAATGTCGACATAAAACCGACGACAACAAGACATGACAACATTAATAATTATCATAAAAATTTGTTTTATTTCTATTGTTATTGCTGTGGTGAGTGGTAAGTGGAGAGAGAGAGAGAGAGAGAAAGGATATGCAAAATTTTCCTGAACCAACAAAAAGCCTATAAAGATATAAAATACACGCATATAGTTTGCTTAAATACATTTTTAAATATTAAACACACACACACATACATACAATACATATTTATGATATAATTTATTTCCTTTCCTTATATTGCTAAAATTCTATTTTTATTGTTGTTATTTTTCATTGTGCATAAAAAGCATTCTGGCTTTCTTTTGTGCTCTTTCTTATAAGCAGTAATACACACGCATACCCTCGGTAACAAGTGTGCTGACTACTGGTTCTCTGCTTTTCTTATTCATAGATTTTAATTTCGTGTGTGTTTGTGTAGGAAAAGTTATATTTTGCTGATATTTATTGTTTTACAGCTTTAGTAGTTGTCGTAATAGTTTACGTTTATAACAAATGATTTATGTTGAATTTAATTTGCTCTTTAACTCTCTTTCTCTGTTCCTCACTCGCACTCTACCTCGCTTTGTGTTTAATTGTTGTTTATGTTATTCGTCTAATTACAAAAGTACTAAAACAATCTCTAACACACACAAACATACACTCTCATGCATAAATACGGGCGTTTAAAACATAGAATGATTAAATTAGCTATGTAGGAAAAAGACAGGGTTGGAAAAGTTGATATAATAATAATTTTTTTAGTGTTTTTTGATTCAGACTAAAAAGCATAAGGTAACTGATTTAAGAAAAAAGAAATTGGACTATATAATCCAAACAATATGAACAATTACAACAGTAGTCTAGTAATGAATTAAACTATACATTACAGAGAATCATGATTAAAATTTGAAAAAAGAATATTATTATTAGTAAGCATTTACCATCCCTGCTAGCTTATGTTATGCCCCTCAACCCTTTATTAAATGTCAGACGCAATTATTTTAATCCGAAAACAAATTGAATGCCCTCATCCATATCACCACGTTCATCACCAGCAGTTTAATTAAAAATCACGTTGGAAACGCTACACTCGTCGCAAATACCAGACGACAATTAAGTTTGAATTCAAATGCGACTAAAATTTGCAATAACCAACTAAACTAATTGATAATAAAATATTTGTATTCAAACTGAATTTTATGACAAGAAAAAAGGTATTCAAACCACAAAATTGATTGTTTTTATTACGCACTCTAGCTCTCTTATAATAATCGAAGATTTCAATGTAATTTCAAAGTAATCAATGGATGGATGATTGTGGGTTGTGGATTGTGACCCTTTCTGCGACCACCTTATGGATTCAATAGCATTTCTTATTTCATCATTTGTAAGCCTTCGTAAAACTTGACAGTTCCAGCGTCGCAAATACCAGACGACAATTAAGTTTGAATTCAAATGCGACTAAAATTTGCAACAACCGACCAAACTAATTGATAATAAAATATTTGTATTCAAACGGAATTCTATGACAAGAAAAAAGGTATTCAACCCACCAAATTGATTGTTTTGCTTACGCACTCTAGCTCGCTTATAATAATCGAAGATTTCAATGTAATTTCAAAGTAATCAATGGATGGATGATTGTGGGTTGTGGATTGTGACCCTTTCTGCGACCACCTTATGGATTCAATAGCATTTCTTATTTCATCATTTATAAGCCTTCGTAAAACTTGACAGTTCCAGCGCTACTTCCTATTAAAAATTTCTCTTTTTATTAGATTTTGTATTGATACTCTTTACAGAAATTGGCATAATGCTTACTACTAATTGTTTTTCCTTTTCAAAAAAAAAAAATTATCACAAAAAAAGATGGAACTCTCTTTGCCTTCATTGCACATGATTCTGTCAATACATTTTACTGCTTTGACTGTTTATTTATATAAGATATTAAGTGATTGGAAGCCATGCCTCATCTAGGCTTGCGAATCGATGCAAAACCTAGGCTCTATTAGATTGAACTAATGAAATACTGTATAATCGAAAAAGTTCGGTGACAAATATGACCAAAAATGAAACACTTTTTTTTCATGTTGTATTTAAAACGAGCTTTTTATTAAACCGAATATGTGTTGTCTTGATCAATAGCCTTTTGCTATTTTTGGGATAAAGCCATTTTTCTATTATTGTAGAACATCTGGGTTTTCTGGGCGAAAAACTGAACCAGTTGCGCTTCACAAACCTCTACGAAACTGCAATTTAGATCACTAATAAAGTGTTGCGGAGATCGAAATAAATGTTAATCTGAAGGTGAAAGGTACGAGCTATAAAACTAAAACTAAAACTGCACCAAAACTTTCCAGCCAAGGTTTCCCAGTTTATTACGGGTCATCAAAAATGTGTGTGGCCTGGCGTTATTGTGATGGAACACAATACCCTTTTCTGTTCATCAATTCTGGCCGTTTAAATTGAATTGCTTGTTTCAATCTTGTTATTTGCTGACAGTAAAAATCAGAATCAAACGTTTGATTAGATTGTCGAAGCTTATAAGCTCACTAGACACACAGCATTACCTTTCTTGACATCAGTTCTAGTTTTGACACTGCCTGGGAAGTTTATCTTGTTTTATCCATGATCCTCGATCATGGAGCGCCGCCACAAATTACTTCCATAAAATGCCGTCCTATCTTTATCTCCGAATATTTAAGGATCAAGCAATAGCTACGAAACGTAGATCCACTATACCCAAGACAATGATAGTTCGACCAATTGAATTTCTTAGCGTTAATCCATATGACACTCAAACATCAAGTAACTTTAAGTAGTCAGTTTTTTGACACGTTGGCTGCCACCATATAAGAATAAAAAACTTAATAAAACATATCAATGTGAAAATTGGACTTGTTTGAACAAACACTTAACAAAGCGTATTCAGTAAAAAGAATGTATCTTTACAAGTAACTTTATAAAAATGTAAAAAACCAGTCCTACACAATAGTGGCAGTCAACGTATTAAATGATCTCAAGCTGACATGGTGTCAATCCTAGCTTTGCCAGCATTTGTTTAGCTACACCCTGCTTCGTCCATGATCGGTTTCGCAAGTTATAGTCGTACTTGCCATACTTTTCATTGTCCGTAATCATACGCTTCAGAAATAGTTTGATTTTGTACCGACAGTGAATCGCAAATGGAAAATTCGGCTATTAAATTTTTCACTGTTAATTTCTGCTTTCAGCTTTAACGGTTTGATTACTTTAAATGGTTGATAACTCTTTGATGGTAAATGCCTGCTTATTTATGTGCCGGTCTTTCTCAACTATTTCCATGATAATTTTCACTCAATTTTAAACGTTGATAACTTTTTACAGAGTAACGAGATTTTATTAATGTCTTTTTCTAACAAAGTGACGCATAAAAAATGTCATCTTTAAAAAGAGTCATGGCGTAGCCGGATGGAACTATTATAACCAGAGATATAAAATTTTTAAAGCCATCTACCGACACCTAATTAACTGAATATCCAAGCTGTGTTGTATTTATTATAATATGTATGTCAGTTAATTATTAGATCACTTTTATAGAAAACTCACAGAAATATTTTTGCCATCTAGTCATCTTTAATGAGTGCATTGGCTTTTTTTAACTGCCTTTTAACATTTATTTTATTATTGTTTTTAAACTGGATTTTAATTGAAACGTTTTTTATAGCCACTAAATGAATTCATTTTATTCACTTTTATGGTTAATTGTGTAGGTGTAATAGAGATTTATTTAAATTTTTCTTATTGTGAATGGCTCAACTGAAAATAAGACATTTTATTGTAATAAGTCACTAACTGCAAGCATTTTTATTGAATATACAAATATTTCGAACATGTTGCTAAGCCATTGTTGCTACTACTAAGGAATTTTTGTTTAGCAACATTACCTATAACATATTGTATTACTGACTTCGAAACATGTCCACACAGTTGACTTCAAAATAGAAAAAAAAATCCGTTAGCAATTGTTCTTGTTTCATATTTTTTGTTTTTAAGTTCGTTTTTGAAAACAAAAACACAATATTAGTAAATCAAAACAAATGTCAATCATGCACTTACTCGTTTTAAATAAAACCAATAATAAATAACAGAGAATTAAAGCACATTAATATTGTTATTATTATTGTTGTTGCTGTTGTTGTTTAGTTAAAAAGTATGGCCAAGTATTGAGAATATTTACATGTAATTTATTATTGTTTTAAAATAACTGTTAATAACATTATTGATATTTTTCTATTATCGTTGTAGGTATTATATTATTTGCACACACGCACACACACTTGCTTTTCTTTTAACTTTTATTTTTATTTGTGGGTAATTTTTCTCTTCTTTCACAAAAAAGATTTACTTTCTATGCCACTAATTTTAATTTCAAATTTTTCTGTATTTTTTATTAAAACAAAATATTTTTTGTTGTCGTTTTATTAAAAGAAATTTTAAAGGTGAAAACTTTGTGATATTTTTAGAAAATGAAATTTTATTTTTATATTTCTGAGAGGAAAAAAAAAACGCTTAAACACTTTTAAAGAATAATTTTTGAAAAAAAAAAAATATTTTTCAAAACACTATTTTTCAGTTTTATTTATATAAATTATTGTTATATTTTATTAAGGACTTTTTACAAAATTATTATTGCACTAGTTTTGAAAATATTTTTACACAATTTTAAATTTCTTATAGACATTTCTTCCTTTTTTTATAATTTTTTTTTTTTGTTTTTTCTTATTTCTTGTTACAAAAATAGTTCAGCAGGCAGCTGAGCAGAAACACCGTGTAAAATAAAACAAACGAAAAACTAAAAATCGAGGGAGCGAACAACGAACGAGCACATTAGCCAATAATAATACGATACCAGATCATTGATCGCACATGTTATGTTTGACGTCTGGTCGAAATAGTTTTGTTTTTGCTTTGGACTTTTTTCTCTTTAATTTTTCATTTCGAGAGACGTTAACGATTTGTGGCGATGACCCACCATGCGTTTGTGGCGCTTTTCACTTGATAACTAAAGAAAGCCAAAGAAAACACCAAAAGAACCGTGAAAAGCACATATAAATTCACTAAAAGAAATTAAAAAAAAAATGTATTTTTTTCAAAAATTTATTTTTATATTTTGATGACTGTAGGTAGAGGTAAGCAGGTAGATAGGCTTTTTGAAGGTTTTTTTTTAATTTTTTTGTTTTAAACTTTTAGACGATTTAAGCTTTTTGACAAATTTAAGTCAAATTTTTATTTAATTAATCATTTAATTATTAAAACTTTATTTAAATTTAATTCTTTTTAACATTTAAAACACAAAATCGACCAAAAAACACACAAATAAAAACTTGTATTCCAACAGACCGATACTCTCCTACTAAAAAGCCTGAAATCAAAAACAAAACAAAACATTCTTTGCTGAAAACAAAAACAATACACACACGTACACAACCTCAAGCGTAAACGCATAGAAAACAAATCCAATCAAATCAAAAAAGCACTGCTGCAGCTGGCTTTACTTTTGTTTCTGTAAATGCCACCATTGTTAACACTATACCTAACAGCTGCTGCAGAAGCTGCGCTGTTGCTTTTGCTATTGTATGTCTTATTTTTATTTTGCTTTTTGTTTGTTGTTCTTCTTTTTTTATTGTTCCATCTTTATTGTCAATTGTTTTATATTTCTGGTAAGTTTTTTCACACTTTTCCCATCTACTTATGTTTCTACTTTGTTTTTAATTGTTTTTGTTTTGTTATGTTGTTTTTTTTTCAATTCGCTTCAACTTAGTGTTGTTTTTGTTTTGTTTAAAAACAAACAAATGCTAAATGTTAAATAACAGCATGAGTGAGTACATTACCTTATCATTTCTCTTAACACGAGTGCATATCGTTTTTTTGTTTTGTTTTTGTTTTACTCTTAATTATTGTATATGCTGTGTAACCAAGTTAATGTTTTTATTGTAAATATAAAAACAATTGCTTATTTATCGCACTGTTAACGTTTAACATTAAAGCCTAGTTTAACAAGATAAACCCATGTGACAGTGGTTCAAATTGAAAATTTTGCATTTTTGGAAAGTTTTCAAATATTTTAGAATAAATTTATGAAAAATTATAAATAATATGCACTAAAATGCTTATAATACTCTTAAAATCGTTTAAGCTTAAAAAAAAAACAATTAGAAAAATAAGTGAATTAACAGTAGTGTGTTAAAGCGATAAAACAAAAAATTGATTTTTAAAAACTTCATAAGAAAAAAATAGCCAACTACTACGCATATTGACGTACATACAAGGTGCATAATGCAAAAGCTTCGCAATATTGGGAAACTTGTCTGTTTTTTGACGAAACTACACCACTTGCCTGATGTACTGTAGTGTATACTTATACTGTATTGAATCCAACCTGTAGTTATTAAGTCTAGTAGTAGGTAACTAAACAAGGCTGGGCTATGGATATGCATTTGTAGAGAAGAAGACTACTTCACTAGCTGCTGGAGAGAATTCAGACTTTGAAGTCTATTAAAATGCGTATAAGAAGTAATATGGTCCGACTATTGGTTCAAGATCGAAAGCAGTTGGCTCAAAATCATCACATGTCCAAAAATTCATGATTTCCAGAATTGGCAGAATTGGTCATTATAAAGTCAATACGAAAAATCTGCAGTATGATTTTTAGTGCTTTGAAGTTTCCAGTGCACCAGTTATACCTATGCATGCCGATCACTAAACTTTATATATTTTTTCTATATGCAGAGATCCATTTGTAGTTTTTTACGAAGCAAAATATGAAAAAAGAACGCTGCAAATGTATGCCGAAAAAGTGTTGATTTGATCAACAATTTTGATGACAAGTTTGCATCGAACGCTCCGAAAGAGTGGATAAAATTTTGAAACTGATAGCAGTAGCAACAGTAATTACTTCAAATCAACAGCATGACAGTTAGGAATTGTCGAAAATGGCTAGATGCTCCCAAAAGCTTTTTGCTTGAGGGCCACATTAAATTATGCAATGAAACATTGATTGGCTAAATTACTCCCAGTGATACCGCGCTGAAACGCAACTAAATCGATTCACTTTTAGAACGAAATAAGACATGATTCTAATACATGAATAAAATAAAAAATCATGTTTAAAAGCCGAATGTTGTTGGTCGTGATTAAAAGTAAATTATTCGTTATGATCTGCTAAGGCTTGACGAAAGATCAATTTTGAGCCAATTAGGAACGAGCATTCAGAATTGGTCAACACAAAAGGTGTTATGTTTCATCGTGGTATTGACTGGTCTTATATTTCTTATATGATCCGCTAAAAATTTACTGAGCTTGGCTGTAAAGTTTTAATCGCCTGGCATATAACCCGGACGATAAATTAAAGCCACTCAAAACTAATAATGACGGCGGAAAATTTAGATAACAGCCACATATGGATATGGAAGAGTGTGGCATATGGACCAGCTAAAATGGCACTACGGCGCAGATTATTCTGGAAAAAGAAAGTGTTAATATTCCGATTTCTATTTAAGTGGTGGGCCAGGGATATATTCTCTAGAAGATGGAAACATACATCTTCTTGTAAGCAGGTGAAAAAGAGAGCTGTGACCGGTTATTAATCGGAGGAGAGCTGGTCAACTGATGAATCTATTGTTACGTCTTAACCTTTTTAAAACGTTTGAGTTCATTTAAGTTGCGTTAAAATAAAATAAACACCACTTTGTTGCTGTTTACAGCTTTTTATTTATTACACTATAACTTGTATACAGTTTATCTTAATGCAACAGCTTAATATTCGTTTATATAACACTAATATTCGTTTATATAACACTTATATAACATTTCCGCTTAAGCACGACTTTATTTTATGAAAGATAACTAACTGACGTGTAGGTAAAACAGGCTCTTTATATATTTAATTGCTTACATTTTGGAAAGTTCCGGAAGTGTCTCATATCCTCTATTTGGTAGTGCTGCCAAATAACGCAGTGACACATATTTACCGCAATACAGTTTTAAAGGCGCTGATGTGTGTTTTCTTGTTAGGCATTTTGATTTTCGTAACACTATTAAGACGTAGAATTTCGGCTAAGGCAGGTACGTGCTTTGGCTATTATGTAGTGAACAGACATGCGATCCATCTTGGATATAGATACTAGATCTACGTTGGGCAGTTATTGCCCTGAGAAGAATATAGCAGCTGCGATATGCTAGCTCCTGGAATGCCCTGAGATATCGAGGCTGAAATAAGGAATTCTGGTACGGGACCTTGTGGACTCTGAATTGCTGCTAGAAATCCAGGTAGATGTACCGGTCGTTTCATGATCGAAGTCGGCTTTTAGTGCTATTATGGCATTTGCTTTCTAAGGTCATAGTCTTGTGCGGCATCACACTGGGTCTATTTGCCTAACCTAACCTAGACCAGACCGTCTGATAACTTAAACTTTCAACAGCGGCATCACCTCGTAATATTAGCTAAGCGACTGGTTATGTGTTTTAATGGATCTTCAGTTCTGAGCTGGTGTTAAACTGCAGGTCCCTTTAATTGAGCCTTAAAATAGAATCGGTTGCAGCTCATTGATAAAGAGGGGATTCGTCCTTGTTGAGCTGTTACGGGAACTATGTTATGTATGTAACCTAGCGTGTTGCCAGAACTTTGCACAGCATAACTTCAATTTATTGTTGAGTGCGCATAACTATTTTCATGACCATGATGGTCCGGTGTGGATTCATAAGGTAAAGTCAGTGGACGATATTTATGGCCAACAACACATGACGTCTTACTGCCTCCGAATGTGGATATTAAGGCAGTCTTGCTACCCCACATATTGTGACCTTCCCAATGTGGCGAAAGACGTTTACTTTCTTAAAACCTACACTTGTGCAGGGCAAAAGTAAGTTGAGTGTCTTCCATGCTGAGATTATGGCCATTGCCAGAGATCAACCTAGACAGTGGGCTCAAGGCTAAGACCAATTATTTATTCTTTGGTAGTCAAACTGACTTAAGGCAGCTCCAAATATTGTTACAATACATTGCAAAGACTTTTGCTTAAAAATAGGATCCAGTTATTTTACCAGGACATTGTGGGATAGATGGTAAAGAAGCAGCGGATGCATTTTTCAGAATAGGTTCCGTGACACCTTACTACCATCCTGAAACTAATTAAGGATTGGGAAATTGCCAGATACTTGAAACACTGGACTGCTTAAAGGGGACTTCGCCACTCTAAGGCAGCTATCAGACCATAATTTGAGCGTCGCTCTGAGGTTCTCAAATATGGCAGGCCGGACTTGAGAAGCGTATCTGAAAGGTATGGCGTTCACCGATGTGGATGTTAGAGTTGGGTTCTTTAGTTCTTTTAATGAGCTAGTTCGTCCACTTACAACACAAAAATTGTCTGTTAAACACACACACACACACACATATACACAAATAAAATGTGTGTGTTTTTTTTTGTTGCAAGTGAACGAACTAGCTCAACTGGTGGATGTCTGTAGACTGTATTTACAGGTATTAGAGATGCCGTCTTACATATTGTGTGAATGTGGAGTTCGTGATAGGACAAGATGAAAATGTATGCGGAGACATCTCATTGTCAGAATTATCCAACATTACTGTTTTAGATCTGCTGGTGTTCATTAGGAAGGCAGCAGATTTGCTAAACAAACTTCAGACCGTAAGGAGCACAGTGGATTCTAATTATCGCAGTGTCCTGCAAGAGTGACTGGTCAGAATGATAATGATAATAATGATTTTCACGATTAAAATTTTGATCAAAATGACGGCTACTGAATATTATTCAACCAAGCGGTTGGATCATAACGAATCAAAACGAAAAATAATCCCCAAACTCCAACGTGAAACCTATGAGTGATTAGTTAAAGAAGGAAATAATTTCTACAGACGCAACTCTTAAATGATTATGATTTATTTTTAAGTCCTTCCAAAGCTTTCAAACTCATTCAATTCTAAAGCATATACCATATCAATTCTAAAGCAATTGTGAAAAAAATTATTTCATTTTGAAGGCATTCAAAAGAAGAAAAAATACAAATTTTCTTGCAATTGAAAAATCATATAAAAATTAAAATTCTCAATAATAAAATGCATTCCCATTGACTATTTCCAGCCATAAACAATTTATTGAGAGAAAATCTATATAAAAAATACATCGACGTCCATTAATAAAATTGATGATAAAATTTATATTTAATGGAGTAAATTTCCATAAACAGCGACTATAAAAGGGAATAACATATAAAATGGGAAAATAAGAAAAACAATAAAAAAGAATTTAAAATAAAATATAAATGCATTTTAAAGTTAAAAAAATACAACAACAAAAAAACAGGTGGCGAGGAAAAACACTCCAGGCACAATTTACAGAAAATAAAAATCAAATCAAGGCAATAAAATATAAAGCAATCAACTGAATAACACTTTTCAAAAAAAAAAAAAAAAAAAAACATCGACTACAACTGTCTGCTTAAGTAGCTTAATCTGTTAAAGAATCAAACATTTTTCTGAGGCGACCATTGTTTGGATTCCGTGATTCCTATTGGAATGAGCACCGGTATCGATAGAACTAAAGCCGGATTGAATGGCATGCCCGCAGAATGGAGTTGTGGTATAACGCCCATTGTCGTAGCTGTGGTGAAATGGAAGAGAAATAGACTGTTGAGAGCTTCCTATGTGAAAGTTCGGTCTTTATGAAATGTTTCCGTTACCCAGATATCTCAGTCTGACGGAGTGGATGTAAGATATTCGCAAAATAGTGCGGCAAAAAAGTGTCCGAGAACACTACTTGACACTCGTAATAAAGGGTCCGCCAAATAAATTTTTTTTTAATTCTATAAAAAAAAACTACTGAATATTTTCTCAAATTTCTTTTTTATTTGAAAGTACAATCCTTCCGGTTAATAATGGAAAATAATTTCATTCAAATGGCTGCCTCGGCTGGCCATGCAGTAACCTACACGATCGGTCCAATTTTTAAGCACATTATCGACTGTGTGCAGCTGTATTTCACCAATGGCTTCACGAATATTGTACTTTAAAGCGTCAATTGTCTCTGGCTTGTTGGCTAACACTTATCTTCGACGGCACCCCACAAATAATAGTCCAATGGTGTCAAATAACAGCTCCGAAGTAGCCAAACGACATCAGCTCTGCGGCTGATAATGCGATCTTCAAAAACAGGGCGCAAAACATCGAGTGTAGCTTCGGCTGTGTGGCACGTAGCGCCGTCCTGTTGAAACCAGATGTTGCTTATATCCTCCTCTTAAATTTTTGTGAACAAAAATTCGTTCAACATGGCCCGATAACGATCGCCATTGACTGTAACGGCCACTCCTTGCTCATTTTCGAAGAAAAATGACCCAATTATGCCTCTGGACCAAATCCGCACCAAACAGTGACTTGTCGTGCGTGTAGCGGCTTTTCAGTGTATGCGTGCGGGTTTCCTGTGACCCAAATGCGACAATTTTTCTTGTTTACATACCCGCCAAGATCAAAATGAGCTTCATCTGAAAATATGATTTTTTTGGCAAAATCGGCATCTCCTGTAAGTCGATCGCAGGCCCAGATATCCCAGCGTTGTTCAAGCGTATACACAACTATATTCGTTCAGCGGAAGGATAAAACTAATTATCTGTCAAATCAGACATGAGCTAAGTGTTACCATTCACGAAATAAGCACTAGTTGAAAAAAAACGTTAAATGGCGGACCCATTAGTATTCTTTGCTTTAATTCAGATATCTAACCATAGAGTTGCCATTTTTTTTTTTATAATTCTAAACCAGCAAGTAATCTTCGTTGACGTTTAGTACCTTTGCTACCTCCTAACTGTGAGGTGCATATTTGACATTGAAATTTTGGGATTTGTGCAAACCATTTCTGAGTCTGACGTTAACTTACAGTACATTTACTGTACACTTTACTCATTTTCAAATCATTGATTATCCAGTCAGCAATATAGAGCAATTGTTGTTGACGCGGTGTAGTGGTTAGAGCACATGCATACAACATAAGTGGGCCAGGTCCGAATCCCCGGAAGAGGACAAAGATTTAATTGCGGTTTAGACTATATAATACATATATTTCAACCTCCCTCCAGACAAATCGATCTAAAGACCCTGAACTTCCAGCTTTACCTCTGGAAATGATGATAAATGATCAGGAGAATGATCAGGATAAAACGACGCCTACTGGGGGAAAAATTGCAATGGTTCACCACTACACAATCATATGTAGGCGAGCTACAGTAGATTAATCATCAACTTAGCTAGAAAATCAACTTGATTATTGTAACTGAAACAAAGCAATCGATGCTTTGCGGAAAGCCAATATAGAAAAAAAAATGTAGAACAATTAGCAGGCAGCAGTATTGCACTTAAATTTACTGCAAACTGGCCACCTATAAATTCTATAAAAGGATACTATCTATGTTGCTTATGAAATTATTTGCTGCGATTAACAAAAGAAAAAAAAAACAAAAACAAAACATAATAAAATCCATTCAATAAAAACACACAATAACACTTGTCAAGTTCCTTCAAAATTTTTATAGGAAAGAATTATTATCGACTATAGGACCATATTCGATTTAAAACCCGCCACAGCTAAGAATCTTTTTTAGCAGGATTTTTTTTTTTTTAAAGTAAATTTAGAAAAACTGTTTTTATTCTATTTTATTAAAAAAGATTTCTTTAAATGTAACAAAGATAATAATAAGCTTTAAATACACCCTACTTCTTATGTAAATCAGAAAACAGGGCACAAACGGTATCATATTTTAATAACCAACACAAAACTTGGCAAACGCTAAAACGAAAAACATATAAATTTTTTTATTAAGTGAGTTTGTTGCTAAGCACAGTGGGATAAAAACATTTAAATTGTTGTCAAAAAAAAAGGAAAAAAATAAGTTGCAATAAAAACAAATATTCTATAATAATATGGTTGTGTATACGCTTGAACAACGCTGGGAAGTATTGCGACATTACTTTGAAAATCATGGTAATGTTGCAGAATGCGTTCAGATGAAGCTCATTTTGATCTTGGCGGGTATGTATCGTTATAGGGCATGTTGAACGAATTTTTGTGCACAAAAATTGAAGAGGAGCATATTAGCAACATTTGGTATCAAGAGGACGGCGCTACGTGCCACACAGCCGAAGCTAGACTTGATGTCTTGCGCCCTGTTTTTGAAAATCGCATTATCAGCCGCAGAGCTGATGTCGTTTGGCCACCTCGGAGCTGCGATTTTACACCGTTGGACTGTTATTTGTGGGGTACCGTCAGAGATAAGTGTTACGCCAACAAGCCAGAGACAATTGACGCTTTAAAGAACAATATTCGTGAAGCCATTGGTGAAATACATCTGCACACAATCGATAATGTGCTTAAAAATTGGACCGATCGTATAGGCTACTGCATGGCTAGCTGAGGCAGTCATTTGAATGAAATTATTTTCCATTATTAACCAGAAGCGTTGTACTTTCAAATAAAAAAGAAATTTGAGAAATATTCAGTAGTTTTTTTATAGCATTTTCAAAAAAAAAAAAAAAAAATTTCTTTGGCGGACCCTTTAGTTATTGAAAAAATAAGGGTGTCCTTATTTATTTATATATAATTATATTTATTATATATATTTATTGATAAAATGTTATAATGCACTAAAGACTAGATGGCGTTTTTACAATAGTTTTTGTTTTTGTCTGATTTTACTCATAAACTATTTGCATTTCTTTTAATGCATTTTCCACTTGGCGGAAAAGATTATTCGTATTATTTTTTTAATTGTCGCGTAACATTTTTCGATCTGAAATTTCCAATATATCTCCACTTAATTGCAGACTAATTTTTTCCTTTCGGAGAATTAGCCGATTTCATTCGGATCATAGACCAGTTTATATGCTTAGGAAGGTAGGTAGAAGTGGCTGCTCCAAGAAAGGGCACAAAAAGCTTCGTTGTGATACCAGAGTGGATCCTTATCACCTATAACCGGTACCACCCAGAATTCATGATAAAACCGCTAAGCGTACAAATGTCGGCGTTCGATAGCTCTGTAAGCCCAGTTGCGTGATAGAAGCCCAGGTGCCTCTTTCTCCCGCCACATAGCTCTGGAATATGAACATCTTTACAGCTTCTGCAGAAATCATTGGCCAGGTGGCCTAGTCCAAGCCTCTTGGCATGAGTGCCCATTGTAAATAATACTCCGGACTAAATCGCTTTAATATCAGCGTCAAAGCATCACAGCCAAATCGATAATTAAAATAAGAGCGTCCTAAAAGCCAGAACTAGCACTTGTACGGTCTTTGGAAACTTAGATGTGTAACACTTTACCACAGATGATATTTTGTAAGCCGTTTACGGCTTTCTAATAACCAAAAAGGTTTATATTGTAAGTACAGTTAAATGGGCAAATAGTTGTCAAAAGTTCTTTTAAACAATCAAGGGAATTAAGGAATTTTAGTTTATAAGGATGATTATATTAGTAGGAGCTAAAATCAGGCGTGCTTCGTTACCCATATCTTATTTATTAACTCTATTATTATCTTAATTATCATTTGGTGTACCTTCTCACCATCGAGTGCAAATCCAAAAATTTACGATAGCCTACAGTTACCTCCAGTATGACATTGTAGGATCAGCTTTTTAGCGATACACAGTCTTCAAACAAACACACATAAGCTTTAATATAGTGTTACGAATATAAAAATGTCGAAATTTTGTATATTTGGTAGTTATGTGTCACCTTGTCAATGCCGTACTTATTTACATTATCTGGCAGCACTACCAATTCGACCATTTTTACTTCCGATTTCAATTAACGGATAAAAAATAGAGGATATCAGACATTGCCAGAACTTTCCAAACTGTAGGCAATTAGGTATTTGAAGCGGCTGCTGGTAGTCAGTTGGTTATCGTTTTGCTGTTATAAGATAAAGACGTGTTTAAGCGTAAATAAAAGTATTGTATAAGCGAATATTAAGTTGTGGTTTAAAGATAAACTATATAACAGTTATTGTGTAGTAAATAAATAAAACTGTAACAACAACAAAGTAGTGTTAATTTTATTTTAACGCAACTTAAACTAACTCAAACGTTTTAAAAAGGTTAACACGTAACAATAGTGTATGTAATAGTTTCTAGCCGGTGGGATTTGTGCAATACCCGTTTTTTGGCTATTTTGCATGGATAGCGAACTTTAATTGTAGGTCTCCACGTATATGAAAAAACCCATATTAAGTAGGAATGGAAGGTGTCACGCCCACTTATCAACCTCGTTCAGTTATTGATATGTATGGTCCACAAAGTTGGTGGAACTAAATTCAGAATCTTCTTCTATTACAGTTTTTAAGATAAACAAAAATTGTTTTCCATGTATGGGTCATGCCACGCTCAGTTATACAATTTCACTTATTTTGTGTCTGATGATTTGTATTGACTACGAAAGCATTTAAACCAAATTCAGATACGAGTACATACACTTCAATCGTTCTCCAGATATAGTATACAAAAATCAATACTTAGTTTATATGTGAGGTACCATACCCACTTGTCCGATTCCGCCCACTTTTTGAATCATAATTTTTATTGACTGCGAAGTAAATGGGAGCAAATTTTGAGACTCTGCTGTTACCATTTTAAAGATATAGACAAATAAATATTTACTTTGCATGGGTGTGGCACCGTCCAGTTCAAATTTTTGAAATATATGTAGCCTTATAGCTCCTTCCGGACATACAAAGAGATACTGTGGAAATGTCTAGAAAATCGATTCAGCCGTTTAGCTGTCTATAAGGCACAAACAAACAAACAAACATACAAACAAGCACACATTCATTTTCATATATAAGATTTAATATAATTTTAAATTGTATTGACATTCAAGTAATAAATAATAATGTAAAATTAAATTAAATTCAAAAATAAATTTCTTAATCTTACCAATCTTGTAAGAGCCAACAAAATCAATAGAAAAGTGAAACTTACCTAAAAAGAAATAAAATATATCAAAAGGATTAAAAAAAATACACTTCATAAAATAATAAAATTACAAAAAAAATTTTGTATCGAAAATTTTCTTTCATCCCGCCCACTGTGGCTCAGATTTGTTTATTTGCCTGAAATAAACATATATTTTGTTGAATGTTTTTAAAAGAGAAATGGCTGAATGAATTAAATTCTGTTTGCGTGTGTGTTTGTGTGTGCATGCGTGAGTGTGTAAAAAAAGTACAGTGGAAAACAAAAAAAAAATAAATAAAAAATTAAAAAAAAAACAAAATATTTTTTTTATATGCAGCACAAAAAATATGTATTTCGTTAGCAAATATTTCGTGTTTTATTCTATATTTATTCAACATTCTCTTTAAAAACAAAATTTTTATTTCAGTCGTTTATTTTTCGTGTTTGTAAAAATATTAAAGAAACAAGAAAATCTTTTCGTTTCTGGGGTATTTTCCTAAAGAATATTTTTTTATTTTTTGTTTTTGTTGTTGTTTTTGTTATTACATATAAGTATTATCTATTAAAGTATCTTTTCAAAAGATATAATATATACGAGTAGTTGTTACCCATATGTTTACAGATAAATGAAACAGAGATGCCCACAAACATTTTAGAAAAAATTTCCTACGATGTTTGCAAGAAATTCCTTTTCCTTCCTACAAGTAAAGGGTCCGCCATTTAAGGTTTTTTTTCAACTAGTGCTTATTTCATAAATGGTAACACTTAGCTCATGTCTAATTTGACAGATAATTAGTTGCTGAACGAATATGGTTGTATATACGCTTGAACAACGCTGGGAATCTTGCCTGCGATCGACTTACAGAAGATGCCGATTTTGCCAAAATATCATCTTTTCAGATGATGTTCATTTTGATCTTGGCGGGTATGTAAACAAGCAAAATTGTCGCATTTGTGGCACAGAAAACCCGCACGCATACATTGAAAAGCCGATACACCCAAGACGAGTCACTGTTTGGTTCGGATTTTTGTCCAGAGGCATAATTGGGCCATTTTTCTTCGAAAGTGGCCGTTGCAGTCAATGGCGATCGTTATCGGAGAAGAGGAAGGGATATTAGCAACATTTGGTTTCAAGAGGATGACGCTGCGTGCCACACATCGCATTATCAGCCGCAGAGCTGATGTCGTTTGGCCACCTCGGAGCTGCGATTTGACACCGTTGAACTATTATTTGTGGAGTGCCGTCAAAGATAAGTGTTACGCCAACAAGCCAGAGACAATTGACGCTTTAAAGGACAATATTCGTGAAGCAATTGGTGAAATACAGCTGCACACAATCGATAACGTGCTTAAAAATTGGACCGATCGTGTAGGCTACTGCATGGCCAGCCGAGGCAGCCATTTGAATGAAGTTAATTTCCATTTTTAGCCGGAAGGATTGTACTTTCAAATAAAAAAAGAAATTTGAGAAAATATTCAGTATTTTTTTTATAGCATTTTCAAAAAAAAAAAATTTCTTTGGCGGACTCTTTATAAGCAATTCCGTCAGTCATTGTACTATGTTTGCATTGGTAGTTACTATACAAGACATAGCTCTTCTTGTGGTTTAAACCCACATCCGGATAAGTAATTTGAGAAGCAAAACCTTTAAAAACAACCTAGCCAACTTTGATCGAACAGCAAGACCAGCAAGCAAGACATTGGGCGATTGTGAATCTGTTGCTTGAACGAAGGAATCAGTCTTGCAAATCTTAACGTTAACAAGTCATTTAAGCTTTCCAGTGCGTCTTATCGTACTGGTATTTTTCCATCATGCTGGAAGGTTGATAATGTAACGCCAATCTTTGTATAGGGGGAGGCTAGTAACCCTGACTACACTCTCTAAACTCTCTAAATCACCTACTTATGAGGTCTGTGGAGTCTAACGATTTCCTAAGCGATCGTAAGTACGCTTTCCGCAAGGGCCGTTCTGCTGGTGACATGATGGTATTGCTCTCGTAGAAGTGGAGCAGGTCCATTCATGATTTTGGAAAGAGCAAGGCGTTTGATAAAGTTTGGTATGAGGCTCTTATATCTTATTATTGCTTTTAGTGTCGGTTGTCACTCTTCTCTATTTATATCGAGCTTCCTCAAAGATCGCTCTATGAGAGGGGTTATAGATGGAGTGTTCTCCGGCGATTTTAGAATAATATACCCCTGAGGGTACCCACCAAAGGCTTTGTTTTTTCTCCCACATTATTATAATTCTTAACGACTTTCTTTCTTTTAACCTTATCTACTCTTTCGCAGATGACAGCAACATTTGTCATTCATATTTTGTGATCGTAGGAGATTAGAGCGAAAAAGATGAATATGAGCGACACACTCACAAGCGACCTGGTGAAAATCTTTGAGTGTGGTCGTGCGAATATGATCAATTTGAATGCACGCAATACCGAATGTTTTTTTAACACACACACGTGTTGCTGTGGTGTATCTGTGTCTATGTGTAATCTAGATATTGGGGAATCAGATGCTCTTGATGTTCTGGGCATAAGAACGTACTGTGGTGTTCGTTGAAACGACCACATATTTCGAGTGTCGAAAGAATCATTCAATTGAGTTGGTTTTTTAAGGCGGAATACAATTCTCATGTATGGTCCAGCCTTTCAAAGTCTATTTTGGAGAGGACGAAGGTACTCTCTAATGACGGTAGGGTAGCCAACTTTATCGAATCATTAGAGCATCGTCGAAATGTAGCGTGTGTTTCATTATTCTATCGGTATAATAACGGAATGTGTTCTGAGGTATTAAGTGAATCCAGCGAATCCCACAACGTCTTCCCTACAACTTACGTCATGAATAAATTTAAATGAAACGCCCAGAGACACTACTCTCTCCATCTTTCTTCCCACAACCTCTTTTCCTAGTATCAGCACAATGCACTGCACACTGCATGAGTAGGAGTTATACCCTGGGTGCTGGTATAAAAAAAACGGCTGATGAACGGTCTACAATTGACTGAAAAGTTTTGATCCACATACGGTATAGGCTAAACCTTGTCTGCAAACAGTTTAGATGATGAATAAAGCTGATAGTCGTTAGTCGAGTTATTTGACAATAAATCTCAAAAAATTTGGAGCGATTAAGTTAGTAAGCTATACTAAAAATGACGAAAAGTCTATGGCTATGAATGAAGAACGAAGGTTTCGCTATGTAAGGTAATGGGATATGAGGGCCACGATGGCAACAAGAGGGCTTACTGCTTGGCGAACAGGAGTGTTTTCATTGGATCTGAACCAGGGGTTATTAAAACTGTTCTCTCACCGAGGAGAATGAGCGGCTTTAATCTTAGCCTAATCCTAATGCCATGTGCATACATACGTACGCAAATACTCAGTGGCATATTTGAGCGACATTGTCACTATATTGTCCTCGATTAATCATCGTCATAAAATTAGTATCAAGTCGAAATATGTATGAAATTTTCGTAAATGATATATTTCATTGACGAATTCTTGTGACGATGTCTGTGTCAAAGAGAGTTAGGAATGACAACTTCATTATAATGTCATCTTACTAAATAAAGTTGAAATTTGGCGACATTGTCTGTTATAAGTCGACTATATGCTAAATGGCGCAGGATTTTATCTGCTATACCTCTCCGTTAATGAATAAAACACTAATGACTGTCGCATATTGTCGGTTATACACTTTTGCAGGACAAAATAAACTTCTATGGGAATATGAATATGTGTGGGGATTCATATAGTAAGGAATCCCTAATTAATGACAATAACTTTGGCTTTGTTTTTTTTTTTATAAAAATAGTTATTTTCCCTACTAATTTTTCTTTTTTTAAAAGAGTCCCTAAAATCAACTTATTTTTAATGCTTGGCATCACTGTTAGCACTAAACTAACTGAATGAATAATTATTCTTGGGGGAACATTTTTTTTTTTTTTTTAATACGTTTTGGTTTTCGCAATTTCAACCAAAAACATTTTTTTTAAAACTTTTAAATAAAAATCTTTTTTATTTTAACAGCTTAACAGCTAATGTTGCCATAGCCGTTAATGCTTCAAAGAGAAGAAAAAAAATTGTTCAAAAGATTATAAAAAAAATTTTTAATAATATATAGTCTGCATTAAAAAACAACACTCTGTGTAAATAAACAATTCTCAGCATTAAATCTTCTAAAAAAAAGAAAAAATAACAAAAAAAAAACGAACATAAAAAACAAGTGATTAAAACAAATTTTCGACATGTTTATGAGCCACTTAGGCACCGCCACACATTCATTCAAATATTTTAGCCACTCGCACACTGGCATTACTCACATGACACACAATAAACGAATGCTTTAAAAATGACTGCGAAATTTTTCACGGCCATCGGTTACAAAAAACCAATTTTATTATTTAGTGAGAAAATAAAAATCGAAGAAAAACCAATAAAAAAATTTGAATTTTGTTATGAAAATGGAAGCACCTAAAAAGATACACCAACATTTAAAGCCGTAAAAATTATTATGTTAGTTATTCTATTGGTTGCTGTCAAGGCTACGATCACCCTGCGAAAGCTTTATTTATTTGAACAGTGCTACCAATTCAACTATGAGTATTAACACTATAAATATGAATTAACGGAGCTGAATAAGAGGTTGAAGAATGTATTAGAACATTCGAAAGTAATGTTAATTAGTTATGAAAGCCGAGCCATTCTCGTTAGTTCAATCAGTCATAATTTTATAGAGTAAAGACGTACAAAGAGCTCAGTACTGAAAAAATGTATGTACAGGGTGTCCGCCGGGAAGTTATACTACTTTATTTGTTTATAGATTTTGATTATATGAAAGAGAGTGGATCCTATATTGATAAATGTGTTATTTAATGTTGGCAATTATGTATGGAATACAATATCAGAGGCGGGCATTTGCCTCTGTTAGCCTCACAAATGCGAGCCCTTTTGAGCACATTTTTCATTACATTCTCACACACTTCACGCAATATTTCATTAATTTCATTACGAATTTTTTGTTTTAGTTGCTCCAGCGTTTCTGGCTTGTTTGCATAAACCTTGCTTTACAGATATCCCCACGAAAATAAGTTCGAAGCAGTCAAATCAGGCGACCGTGGAGGCCAATCAACATCACCATTCCTTGAAATAATTTGTTGTGTAAAGGGTCTCGCAGTAATTCCATTGTAATCCTGGCTGTATGCGATGTGGCACCGTCTTGTTGAAACCACATGTTAGTCAGAATAGAGCGATATCACGATATCGCTCCCCATTGTCAGTTACCGTTACGCCGTTTTCAGTTTCAAAAAAGTAAGGTCTAATGATTCTTCCTAACCAAATTGCAATGTCGCTTTTAATGGATGCAAAGATGACTGATGAATAATTTGAGGGTTTTCCATTGCCCAGAACTGATTATTCTGTTTATTCACATAACCATTCATTATGATTTTTTCACGAAAATCGATGATTGATTTTGATAAAATGTTTTAACGATTAAAACACGTTGGTTTACTGAATATTTTTCCATAATAAAAATTATGAACTGTCAAGACTAATGTTTACCAAAATGGCAGCAAAACGAAGAAGTATACCTTCTCGGCTGACACTCTGCACTAAGGGACACCCGGTATTAAGAAATTGTTTTTAGCAAACTTTAAAACTTGTTTACTTGGACCAATTTATGAGAGCTCGGAGTAAATTGACAAATTATTTCTTCTTTCATATCTTCAAGTTTTGCATTGTGCTTGTATATCACTCATCTTTCTCTAGTTGTAGTCGAAGCTTGCTTATATATATACATACATAGACGTTGTAGTTCTAGGTCCACAGAAAGTTGCATCGATCTCTGGAACCACTGACAATAATAAAGTTCACGTAATATTAGTGAAAAAATAGCTGAAGGAAAAATTCACATCGAGAGAGAATTATATTAAAGTTGATTCGGGAATTCGAATCCCCACTGATTTTCTGATCTCAATTACATATATTGGATTATCTGAAGTCGAATAGGAAAAATTAAATATAATGATATAATACTTGTTATATAATGTATATGACGGCTATAATAACCATGACCGAAGAGGAGAACGACATTGAAAAGCGTGATGACAGAGCTGCCACTAACTCATTAAAAATATAGAAATAAATAATTCCTTAAATGGACCGGTAGGCTAGTGTGTATTGTTCTAGTCTGTCAGCGTTCGATTCACACTGCGCTCTAAATCAATAGAATAGAATTTGTGATTATATTGTACAGAGGTATCCATTATTCGGGGTCAAAAATAAAGCAGAGCTATGATTTCGACTTTAATTATGTATGAAATACAATGGCTCTGGCCATAGCGCTCTGAATTGACTGTAACGGTCCAATGTCATCTTAGTCACAGCTTAAAGTGAGTCTCGCCACGCTGGCATACCCCACGGTGCCCGAGGCACGGGTGAATATAATGCGTCAACCAATGCCCCCACCTATGATGAAAATCACCGGTGAGTACCAAATTCGAAGCCATGTTATCTGGACATGACACCACACCTTGGTTAAGTGCCGGAGACTATCTAAACTCCTACCGTTCCATGGGCCACGGCACCCGGTTAAAAGTGTAACTCCACACCCAGCCAAAGCTCACCCCGCGATTTTGGGTTTAAACCACAGCCACCACGTTACTCCCACAAGGGGGCCTCACTTTAGCCGGGCAAGGACCACAGTCTCCGGGGCCCCCGACTTCCGTGGTACCAGAATTAAGCCTCTGGTCGTAGCACAGAGTCTACTACCAGTGTAAGTCCCAGACGACTCCGGACTGGTCGCCAAAATCCGGCAACAAACCCAAGCACAACCAGAGCAGTCCGCAGCAGACCAAAATCAGCGACAAGCACCCACAAGCAACTCAAACACACCACCAGGGCAGCACACAACAGACCGAAATCAGCAATGCCCACCCACCACGACAAACCGCAAAAAAACCTCACTCACTTACCATAGCATCCCTACTATTAAAGACAGCACAAGCAAACTCCCGCATATGCGAATAGTGCGAACACTCCACCAATACATGCCGCGAATCCTCCGACCCCATCCCACAACTACAATCAGCAGACAAACTAAGGCCCCTCCTATACAAAAATGCACTCAGTGGCCCGTGCCCCGTCAACAGAACACCAAGTCTCAAGCCGAAACCAAAGTCTGGACGCTCCAAAACAAATGTCATCTTAAAAAAAAGCTTTAGCTTAAGATCACTTCTGTATTCTAAGAGCCCAATATGAATGTTGTCGCAATCACTGAGTGAGAAATTAACTTCATCGCTGACGAAAATTTTGTTCGAAATTTTGTCCACGTTTGAATCACCTTTTAACTATATTTCCGCCTTTGTCGATTTTAAAACGATCCATATTCGTAAATGGCGAACCTTTCACTAAATAAATGACACTTAAGAGGACAGATATTTAACAGCTGACAGCCTTGCCAGACCGGTGGTTTTGAAACCATTAAATGGATAATAATACGACGATACATGTATACTTGTTATCACAGAGTTTCCCATACATGGAGGATAAAATAAAAGCGCTGCATACAAGTACCCTTAAAGTCGGCTTAGGTAAAAATTTTCACAAGGCAAGACTAATGAGAATGAATACCACAAATATTTCCAGCCTCGTTCTCAATAACACCACCATAAAAAATTTACAATCATTCTGTTGCCAAAGTAGTGCAATCACAACAAGCACTGACCTAAATAAGAACATAAATGCAGACATAAGCAAAACTCACCTCAGATCACGTACTCTTTAAGGAAGGTGTGGATATCTACTGACTTATTTAGACATCTTAAAACATAAGACTTGTTAGCACATGCGTTGAGGCCATAATTCTATATGGTTTCGAGTTGTGGGGCTTATCTAAAAACAATGCACGTTGACTATCCTCTGGCGTATACTCCGATGTAAAGATCATTACAACCAATACAAGTTCTAAGAGTTTCGTTACCGCAGACGTCCATGAACATTATGGCACATAGCAATAACGCGCAAACAGGCTGTGGCGGGTTTTTCATGAGACGAGGCAATAAAAGCAGCTTTCAACAGAGAATATGCAATTATGCAATTCTAGAAAAGTGTGAGTTAAATAGTTGACGTTGAACATGAATAACATATGCACAAAACGAAAAATTCTGATGTTGACCGATATCTGATTAATTCTGCTGTTGAACCACCTATATATTGGGATGATAACGAAAACAAATGCGAATATTTTTTATATCCCAATAAAGAGTATTTTTAACCCGGTAATAGTTTACATTGTAACATGTTATCAAAAACTAAAAATTACATTTTAATCCAACATATCTTTTTTTGTTTTTGAAAGATCAATACATGGCATTAAAAATCGAAAATGATTTCGGGAATATGGCCCAAGCATATGATAAAGTGTATTCTGGGCGTCCAATTTTGGGCTGCTCTTTCGAGCATTGCCATATGTTACGAAGAACACGAACAATGTTGGTCGTTTATCAAGATAATCGAGTGACTTCAAGTGACATAACAAAAAATAGTCGAGAGGTGTCAAATCTCAGGATCTTGGTGCGCTTTTTTCTAAAAGAAAAGAAGTGAGCTCTGTACGACAGCTCGCTTGGCAGTTAACCCTTTCGTAAGGTCTAACGCGCTGAAATAAACAGCCACTACTTATAAGCATTTTATTGCTAAAATTTCCCATACTACCTACGCCGAATTTCAAGTTCCTTAATGTTGTATTTAATATGAAAAGAAATATGTTGCAGAGAGGGAATTTGTTTTTTTTTTACTTATTTTTTTTTTGTCTTATAATTTATTGTATCAAAAACAGTATCTTAGTGGTTCATGTTGACACTATAATTCATATTTATGCTTGACAGTGTTTTTCTTTTTAATTTTATATAAAAAGTTTTTGGGGAGATGATATATTATATGTATACGTACCTATCAGGCTAGGCGTACACAGAATAAGGATTTGTGAAATGAAGAGAGAAAAAAAAAGTTACAGCTTTTGATTAAATGAATGCATAAAAGATATAAACCAGCCACTTTGTACTGGTTACCAAATAGTCACTTAATAGATAAATGGTAGCTTCTGAGCACATACATAAAAGCACTGCAATGGGTATAAAAATGTGGAGGATAGGAGGAAAAATGAGTGCTACTTGTGATTATTAATTCTTAATCTATTTGCAATGACAAGACATCAACAACATCTCAAGAAAGGTTATATCAAGTGAAATATGTCATATGTCCTTTTAAAAAATTCAACTTCGTTTCAATATTTCTTTTAACACCTTAAAAGTACGCTGACTTAAACGAATGTTGCACTCGTTTAGTATGCTTAGTTTACGTACTTATCTCTAAATTGCCTGTCGTTTTAAGACTTAATAGCGGTGTACTCCATACACCGTATATTAAAGCAGAGAGGGCTCTGCTATAAATGATACTCGAGCTACAATTTAGTATTAAACTGTCTTGGTTTAGTGTGATAGAGTGAATGAGACCAGCCGTCATAACAGGTTGAGAGTACTCCAATATATAAAACCAGATAGGCTCAAAATCAAACCAAGATATGAAAATGCTATAAAAAACTACTGAATATTTTCTCAAATTTCTTTTTTTATTTGAAAGTACAATCCTTCCGGTTAATAATGGAAAATAATTTCATTCACATGGCTGCCTCGGCTGGCCATGCAGTAGCCTACACAATCGGTTCAATTTTTAAGCACATTATCGATTGTGTGCAGATGTATTTCACCAATGGCTTCACGAATATTGGCCTTTAAAGCGTCAATTGTCTCTGGCTTGTTGGCGTAACACTTATCTTTGACGGCACCCCACAAATATAGTCCAACGGTGGCAAATCGTAGCTCCGAGGTGGCCAAACGACATCAGCTCTGCGGCTGATAATGCGATCTTCAAGAACAGGGCGCAAAACATCGAGTGTAGCTTCGGCTGTGTGGCACGTAGCGCCGTCCTATTGAAACCAAATGTTGCTAATATCCTCCTCTTCAATTTTTGTGTACAAGAATTAGTTCAACATGGCCCGATAACAATCGCCATTGACTGTAACGGCCACTCCTTGCTCATTTTCAAAGAAAAATGGCCCAATTATGCCTGTAGACTAAAATTCGAACCAAACAGTGACTCATCTTGGGTGTATCGGCTTTTCAATGTATGCGTGCTGGTTTTTTGTGCCCCAAATGCGACAATTTTGCTTGTTTACATACCCGCCAAGATCAAAATTAGCTTCATCTGAAAAGATGATTTTTTTTTTTTGGCAAAATCGGCATCTTCTGTAAGTCGATCGCAGGCCCACTTAGCGAAGCGAAAACGCATTGGATGGTCAGTTGGCTTCAACTCCTGAACCAATTGGACTTTGTATGGTGTCATACCAAGGTCTTTATGCAAAATTCGTCTCAATGATGTCTCCAAAATGTTCAATTGTTGAGAACGACGGTGAATTGATGTTGATGGCGCTCCACGCACAGTTTCTGCCACACCTGCAATATTCTCGGGTGTACGCACTGTTTTTGGCTTTTCACGCTTTGGTTTATCGATGAGAATGCCAGTTTCTTTCACTTTTTTCACAAGATAACGAACATACGGAGCTGATGGTGCTTCTCTTCTTCCAAAATACGTACGCAAATTTTCGCACACATTCTGCAACATTACCATGATTTTTAAGTAAAATCGCAATATTTCCCAGCGTTTTTCAAGCATATACACAACCATATTCGTTCAGCGAAGGGTAAAACTAATAATCTGTCAAATCAGACATGAGCTAAGTGTTACCATTCAAGAAATAAGCACTAGTTGAAAAAAAAGGAAGGTGAGGGACCCGATATTATTAAAAAAAAGACGAAAGGAATAAATCCATGTTAAGCTGGCAACGGATATGCAAAAACTCATCAAAGGGAAGATAGACGTTCGGGTTAATTTCGGAGATATCGAGTGTTTTTTTTAGAGGTTCATAACTTTGACTTGACAAAACTGTTTTATTTGACAACCGATTTAACAACTAAGAGTTGAGTTTTGCTTAGTTCAGTTTGATATTTAATTATGGATGGACTTTTTTTTCTCCGTCAATCCTCTAGGGAGTATATTGGCTTTCCACAAAGCATTCATTGCTTTGTGTCAGTTTTATTAATCAAGTTGGTTTTTCAAGCTAAGCAGATGATTAATACGCTGTAGCCACCTCTATATCGATTGTGTAGTAGTGGTTAATATCTTTGCTAATTGGTGGTGATCTTTACTTTAACATTGTAATTTTTTCCATTAGATGGCGTTTTTTCCTGATCATTCGTCTGATGTTTGTAGGTTTTCCAGATTCAACACTGAAAAATTGTTGACATTTATGAAAAAGATCTTGATTAAAAAATAAAACTTGACAGTCAAATATATAGGTATTCTAGTAATGTAAGTTTCATTGGGCAACAACACAATAGCATATTTGATAGATCCGAATGATTGCGGGTGATGAGAATTTGATTGCGTCAAAAAAATTATTTACGAAGCAAGGTTAAGCTTCGCAGAAGATAGCAAAGCCAGGATTGATATTAAGACAGGCAAAGCTGTATTTCTGGAAATGGAAGAGATTTGATTTGACTTCTATTGTCAACAATTAGGAAGATTAGCGCAAACCATTCAATTAAAACGGTCAATATTGATCAACACAAAAATGTTGTGTTTCATCATGACAACGCCGGACCACACAAATAGATAAACTTAAACCAGGGCAAATTGCTGAAATTTTTTATGAAAATAATGGTTCTGTTCATCAAACTTCAAAATGTTGTTCTCCGATAAAATCGATTTTTGGTTGAATGGGTACTTAAATAAGTACAATTATCGCATTTGAAATGAGGATTCCATAAGCTTTTGTCGAAACACCATTACATCCACAGAAAATTATTGTTTGGTCCATATGTCTTCAAAAAGGGTGAAGGTCGGACTGATACTGTGAGTGGTGAACGGTATAGAGACATGATTAGAAACTCTTACTTTAATTAGCCGGCATTAATCTTGCTGACATGTGGCTTTAACAGGACTGAGCCACATGCCACCCAGCGCACGCTACAATTGAAAAACGAAACTTTTGATGAAAAAGCGATTTCACGTAATGGCCAAATTAATTGGCCACTGAGATCGTGTGATTTAACCCAATTAGATTATTTTCTTTGGATTTATGTGAAGTCACTTGTCCACGGAAAATCAACATTCGAAGAGTTAATGGCAAAATACGGACATATAGCTGTGAAAAGTTTGTGAAAGTTCGTGTTTCAGCTTGCGCGTTGTACGCGACAGCTGAATTCATATTTAAACATTAGTGTCCTAAAATTTTTTATCCAAAAACACCGGACGTAAGTGGATACAGAGAAAACAGGGTGAGATATACTCATTTAATCCCTAACGGTTCATAGCAACTATAGGAAATATTTATACCATTAACTCGTTGAAATTTGCGTGGGCGGAAGTGTGAAGGTAGACATTATGCGTCATCATATGAAGAAAACTGGTATGTGGTGAATCAATTTATTAGAAGACTGAATCCAATGTTATGTGAAGGTGAATCGCAGCGAAAATTTGCCAGATCATCGTTCAAATAGCAAACTGAAGGGCGATGAATAGCCCTAAAATGTTCACCGTCCCCATGAAGTAATGTTAGGTAGTTTCGTGCTGTCTAAGAATATGAAGGGGGCTCGTTTAAATACGTAAGAATCGTGCATGCTCTACAGTACGGACTATAAGTATGCATCTGAGAAAAATTTTACAATACTTTCGTACCAAAAAAAAAAAAAAAAAAAAAAAACTCCTCGTGACTCAAAGGCTAAAGACTATCTAAGCCATCCCAATGCATAATTGCTAGAATAGGAGCATTCAGCAGCCTAGTTTCAGCTATACCAGTGTATAATACATACTTCAAATGTAGTGCTAAAATAAATAACTTCTAGGGAAAATTACTTTTCTATAAATTGTTTTAAGTTTTCTTTTACAATTTCTGTTTAAACAAAAATAATCTTGAAAAACGTGAAAAACAAAAACGTTCTTCTTTTGTTCCCAAGTGTTTGTGACACTGCGAGTATTTATTTCTGTTTGTCTTCAAGACCCGTCTGTGTATGTTTCTTTAAAATATTTATTTTTGTTATTGTTGTTGTTATTAATATTGTTATTGTTATTGTTAGTTTAGTTCAGATTGTCTATTAACGCATAATTGTTTTTGACATTTTGTAGTTGGGAAAATATAAGACAAAAAACTTAATAATAAAAAATACTTAAAAGAAGAAAACTCTTTGTGAATAATAATACATTTTAAGAATAATAATTCTATTTGTCTCTCTCTCTTTTTCTCTTTTTCTCTTTTATAGAGAGAACACAAAAGCATTAAAATTATTTAAATAAACAAGAAAAACTTTAATATTAAATTTACTAAATTATTTAAGCGTAAAAAATATGTAATTTTTTGTTTTTCTTCTAATCAATTTAAGGCTTTTCTTATTGTAGCAAATATTTAGAGCGTAACAATAAGATATATAAGGTGTGCTTCAAAATGATAAGGTCACCTTAATATTTGCTCCATTCATCCAAACTATAAAATGTTATGTAGGCTCACCTTATGCAAAAAAAATTCTACGTTCAAAGAAGTGAATAATAAGCCGGTTTTGCTTTTAGAGATGTACCGTTATATTATGTTTATTTAAATTTATGAAAATAAGTGCAAAATTCAATACGTCAAAATGATAAGGCCAGTGATTAATAAGCAATTAATCTCAATTAATGAGAAGGTAAATTGGCTGTCATATGATAAAATGTCAAAAATTGAGCTTATTTAGTAAAAAATTGCGAAAGTATGACTATGGAATGCTTTGCTCTTGAACAAAAAATTTTAATTGTGAAAATTTCTTATCAAAATGGTGATCATATAGCTTCGTAAAATTCGAGCAGCTTTTCCTTGTAATCAGGTTCCATCAGAGACCGCTGTGTGTAATTTAACCGCTAAATTCAAGACTCATGGTACTGTTGCTGATTATAGACCAAAACAATAAGCTCGTAGTGGCCATAGTGATGCAAACATAACCGCTGTTGAGAATGAGCCTGGAACGTCAACTCGTCGACGTTCGCAACAATTGGGCATCACCCGAGGAACTATTATATCTAAAGAAAGTGAACGTGAACGTATGATGCGGTTTGAGGTTAGGCGGTATCATTGGCCAGTATTTTTTGGAAAATAGGCAAGGAAATGCCGCCAAACCATGATAACCAGTTTTTGTGGCTGCAATTGGTGCCACAAGCCACACAGCTAGCCAAACAATTCAATTATTGCATGAGAAATTTTTCGTTCGCGTAATTTCTCAAATTGGCGATGTCAATTGGCCGCCTCGTTCTTGTCGCTGGACTATTTTCTCTGGGTCCGTTTGAAAGACCGATTTTTGGTAAACAAATCACAAACAACTGACACTCTGAAAGATGAAATTCTGCGCTGCATTGGCGGATAAGCGAAGTTTTGTTGCAAAATATGGTTCAAAGTTTTGTGAAAAGAGCGAACGTCTGCCGATAGACATATTCCATTAATTATTCCTATATTTCTATTTTATATTGGTATGAATAAAACTGAATTCGTCAAAATAAAAATGTGGTTTTAAGCCAATTTACTTCCTAATCTCAAATTTTCCCACCCTTTATGTTATATTGATAAGAATACGTATATGAATAGCTTTTACCTGGTGTGCTCTGTGCGAAACCCGCTGTTCCAATCTTTATCCCAATTTTTAACTATATGTATAGATCACAAAACTTTAACAGTTACCGTTTCCCTTACATGAAAAATTCTATTTTAGTATGAAAGGAAGTTGCCACGCCCACTTATTCAATTTTGTCCAGTTAATGGACTAATGATGTGTCCTGGCCAAGTAGTTGTTTAAGACAAATTTAGAAATTTTTAACATTACCGTTCACATGATATAAGAAAATTAATAGTTAATATGTATGGGAGATGCCACGCCCACTTATACAATTCCTCCAACTTTTTGACTGATGATTTATATTAATTACCGAGTCACTTAGACGAAATTTAGAAACATTCACTTTTAATGGTATCAGGTTATAAAAATAATCAACATTTACATTGTATGGGAGGTACCATGCCCGCTTATCCAATTTCAGCCATTTTATAGCTGATGATTAGTGTTGACTACCAAATCGTTTAGACCAAATTCAGTAACTGGCATTCTACCCGTTCTCGAATTATATAAAAATCAATATTTACTTTGTATGGTAGGTACCACTCCTACTTTTCCAATTCCGCCCACTTTTTGACCAAAAGCAATATTTACTTTGTATGAAAGATGCCACCCCCATCTATCCAATTCAGCCAACTTTTTGACTGATGATTTGTATTGACCATAAAATTATTTGGGCCAAGTTTAGAAAGTCTTACTATAAAATGACGAACATAGGACAACTTATTTTTATATAGTATGTACATAGAAGATTAGAAACGATATATAAAATAAAAAAATTATTTTTTATGACTGCCGTTCGTGTTAAAAAAATAAAAAACCTGTAATAGATCAATAAACTGTTCTACAGGTATGTGATCATTTTGTATAAATATTAAATCTTTCTTTCCTTGACAATCTTATTTAATATGACTGACAGTATTTGCAAATAAAACTGACAGTTGTATAAACAAACGAAAACAATAGAATCATATAACGATTTTTAATAAAAACAGAAGAAGAAAACATATGCCTTTTGTGTAAAATAAAACTGATTTAAAATGCAATACATGATATCTGTCTCCGATGATGAAGATAATGATGATGACACATTACCAACACTTTACTAACATAGACTTTATGAATCATTTCAATTATTCTTTATTTTATTTTATTTGATTACATTACATGTATGAGATGCTTATCAAATGGCCATTTGGGTAACACCTTCTACAGCAACAGCATGATTTTCATTCTAAACCGTTTGAATGAGAGAATTTTGAAAAGACAAAACCCTGGGGGTTCTTTTTCAACTAAAATTCGATTTCAAAATTTTTATAAACAAATACATACATATGTAGATAGAGAAAGAGAGAGAGAGAGATACAAAAACAATAAAAAAATTTGAAATTATAGTTTAACATGACAATTTCTGAATATAACGTATGAAT
Source organism: Wohlfahrtia magnifica (assembly GCA_023159175.1). Taxonomy (NCBI): domain Eukaryota; kingdom Metazoa; phylum Arthropoda; class Insecta; order Diptera; family Sarcophagidae; genus Wohlfahrtia; species Wohlfahrtia magnifica. Next base: position 4,438,420 of record JAKWBJ010000054.1, read on the forward strand.
AGAATGGAGAAATTTTCAGTCAGACAATATATTTTATTTTCTTTTCATTTTGTTTTCGATTTTGTTAATGAAAATAATTTGCTGATGCAAACAGAATATTTTTATTTTCTTTTTAATTGAAAAAAACATTTCGAAAGAAAATATTTAATTTTTGTTATACGATAGTATTATTGAATGCGATACTAAAGGGTCCGCCAAATAATTTTTTTTTTTTTTTAGAAAATGCTATCAAAAAAAAAAACTACTGAATATTTTCTCAAATTTCTTTCTTTATTTGAAAGTACAATCCTTCCGGTTAATAATGGAAGATAATTTCATTCAAATGGCTGCCTCGGCTGGCCATGCAGTAGCCTACACGATCGGTCCAATTTTTAAGCACATTATCGATTGTGTGCAGCTGTATTTCACCAATGGCTTCACGAATATCGTCCTTTAAAGCGTCAATTGTCTCTGGCTTGTTGGTGTAACACTTATCTTTGACCGCACCCAACAAATAATAGTCCAACGGTGTCAAATCCCAGCTCCGAGGTGGCCAAACGACATCAGCTCTGCGGCTGATAATGTGATCTTCAAAAACAGGGCGCAAAACATCGAGTGTAGCTACGGCTGTGTAGCAAGTAGCACCGTCCTGTTGAAACCAAATGTTGCTAATATCCTCCTCTTCAATTTTTCTGAACAAAAATTCGTTCAACATGGCCATTGACTGTAACGGCCACTCCTTGCTCATGCCTCTGGACCAAAATCCGCACCAAACAGTGACTCTTCTTGAGTGTATCGGCTTTTCAATGTATGCGTGCGGGCTTTCTGTGCCCAAGTGCAATAATTTTGCTTGTTTACATACCCGCCAAGATCAAAATGAGCTTCATCTGAAAAGATAATTTTTTTGGCAAAATCGGCATCTTCTGTAAGTCGATCGCAGGCCCAGATTCCCAGCGTTGTTCAAGCGTATACACAACTATATTCGTTCAGCGGAAGGATAAAACTAATTATCTGTCAAATCAGACATGAGCTAAGTGTTACCATTCACGAAATAAGCATTAGTTGAAAAAAACGTTAGATGGCGGACCCTATATTTAATTTTTTTTATACTATTATTGAATACGATACTATTAGTATTTTATATTGAATCACTATCCGCAGTTTTTTAATAAATTATTGAACTAATCAATTGAACTGAATCATTTTAATCAAGTTAATATTGCTGACTAAAAATGAAACAAACGAGCTTCGATCGATAATCTTCTATCATTTCTGATTTGCTTTCGTTTCTATTTAATCATTTGCGACATAAATTGTCTACCAGCGAAGCAGTGCTGCCATCTGTCGCTGGTTCGAAGCAATGTTCTCAGTGTATTTGGTATAGTGGTAAGCAATCTTTGCTCTTAAGAGGTCGCCTGACCTCCATATGATGTTTTTCTTTTTGTAATTGATGTTGTGTTTTCCTTAATTCGGAAGGGAATCGAAGTTTCTTAATTATTTATACTTTGAAACCATGATGAAGAGAAATTTTCTTGTTATCGCTGGGATTCTAGCCTGGGCTGTTATAAGTTTTGTATGTAAGTTCTTCATCCACTACACCACTCTACCTCTAACTTATTGCTTTTAGCCGATAGCTCGTAACCCTTTTTTCAACGAAATTTCGGCAGAAGATCTTTGATGGCTTGTTAGAATTATGTGCCCAGAGTACGAAAATGGATTAGACAGTATGCACAACATTTATTTCAGCTTCGTAGCGCAATGCTTACTTTGGATTTCCAGCAATCATAAACTTTGTTTCTTTTCCCTCATATATACGAAACCCTTCTATAAAGCTTCTTTTATAGCAAACACTGATTTCCATTTTAGGTCATTGTCATCAGCAAAATCATAAGCTTAATCGGCTTTATATATGTATACAAACGAACGAAAACGAAAATATTCAACAGAAAATAACAAATAAACAACAATTTCATTCAGTTGTGCGATAGCTTTTGATGAAAGCACAAGCGTATTAAAATTGTTTAATTGTTTTGTTGCTTAACTTTCTAATTTTTTTTCTTCAACGCACAGTGCTAAAATGTTGTACTACTACTATAGGGTGGGCCATTTAAAAGTTTAAATTTAAAAAAATTCAATAAAATAAAAACGAGTTGAAATTTTGCCAAATTAAGTTTTTGTTGTGGCATACAATTGTTTCGGTTAGAAATTAAATTTTATTTCATTCATATGGCTGTCGTAGCTGGCCTCACGGTACACGGTACGATCGGTCCAATTTTCATAAATTTTTTCGAGTGTATGGGGTCGTATCACGGCAATGGCATTGAAAATGTTGATCTTCAACTGCTTAATTGTTTTTGGTTTGTGGGCATAATACTTGTCTTTAACGGTGCCCCACAGAAAATAGTCCAATGGTGTCAAATCGCAACTTCTTGGCGGCCAACTGACATCACCATTTCGGCTAATTAAATGGCCATCAAATGTTTGACGCAAGAAGTTGATTGTGGCATGAGATGCGTGGCAAGTTGCGCCATCTTGTTGAAGTCAAACATTGTTCACATTAATAACATGAAGAGCGGGTGCGATAGATATTTGACCGTAATGATTGCGAAATGTGAAATATGTTCCGATGATGCCTCCGCTCCACAAGGCCCACCAAACAATCATTGGATTCTGTAAGACCACGGTTGGGTTTTCTGAGCCCCAAAGATGAAAATGAGCTTTTACCGAAAAGATGATCCCAACGTTGCTCAAGCATAAATTAATTCATTTCGTTGAGTGGAGATGATATACTCAATTTTGCGACAGAATAGAATAACGTTTTTAAGTATTATTAGATTCGAAATAATCGCTGGTTCAAATTTAAACAGATACAAACACAATTCTCTCTTTGGCCTCCCTTGGTAGAGTGTTAGAGTATAGCGTTCCATATATGTGTTCTACTGTCAGTGTAGATTGCTCAGTCCTGTCTGCTTCTTTAAAGTATCGTCTGCTGATGGCACTTTTTTCCGTGCGTAATGACAAGGTGCAAACATTGTAATGAAATAGAAATTTCATCGAAATCATAGCTCTTTCACTTTAGTTTTGAAACCAAAAACACGAATATTCACAGGTTAAGTATTTATTTGAAAAGCTGATCATTTTTAAAATTTCTTTATTATTTTAAAAGACATTAACTTCTCGGTACTTTGAAAAAAATATCACAAAACAACTTCTTATAATTCATCAATTAATTGTATGGTGTTTCCTCTATTCCCATATAATCAAATGCTAGCCAAGTAATTAATTTTATAGCAAATTTTATTATTTTTTTTTATTTATGATTGCCAGTAAATGCATGAAGACTTAGACTCTGTCTATTTGCCTGTTTAATTGCCATTATATGGATAAAAATCGAAAACAATTAAATGAAAAGGAATCAATGAATGAATAAATGAATGAATGAGCGATATAACGTTTTAATGAATCAGCTATTGTGGGAGCAACAGACAGCAAGCGCTTATTAATACGTAATAGAAAAGGTGTGAACTGTGTTATAGTTCATATGTATTGCTTGCTCATTAGAAAATTAATAAATCATTTTCCTGTTTTTTTTTTTTTATTTGATTTTCTATTTTCTATTTTTTTTCAAATTTTTTGTTCTTTCTTTGGCTGTCAATCATTAATTAGTTAATTGAATGTCAATATCTTATTAGAGTGACTAGAACTACTACGCAAACATTGTATTATAATTTTATGCAATAAAAAAATGTATAGAATTAAGACAAATTAGAACTTAGTAATTACTAGGGAGATCGATTATTCGACTTTTTAAAGAACCGGTTTTCGAATAATTCGAAAAATTACAACTTTTAAAAAACCGGTTTTCGGTACCAGATCGAACGGTTGTTATTCGACCGTTTTTAATCGTTTTTTTTTTTTGCTTTTGTCCAATACGGTTTTTTTAAAATGTCAATTTTTCGAATACCGAATAAACCGGTTATTTTAAGACGAATAACCGGTTAAGATATTTTGAGTGTCCTTAAATAAGCTGAAAAGGCTTTTCGACTCCAGGAATTATTAACCACCTTAAATATGTATATAAAATTGACGTCAATATGTAGCAAGGAAAACTTGATTCTATATCAAGTAGTCTCTCTCTCTCTTTCTGTAAAAAATGAATCACTGAGTGAAGTATTAGGACATTGTGATGTCGAGGAAGAAATGTCCTTTAAGTCCATAAAAACGCTGAATAATGTTCTATTATACTTATTTGCCAGAAACTACAATATGCCGGCGGAATCAACAATGTATATGAGAGAAATATATCAATTATACCGAATAATCGGTTAACCGGTTATTTGTTTAATTGTGAATAAGAAAGGCATTCTGTGTCTTCTACATTTGTAGTAGGGGCTTTGGCAAAAAATGGGGTCTTAAACCCTTTGTCTTGTATTGGATGTACACCATAGTCATTACACCAATCCTTATCCATGGCGCTCTTGTTTGGTGGAAGTCGGTATATATTGGGTCACAACTGGCCTTTCTGAATGGGGTGAAAAGACTAGACTTTCTTGCAATTCCGCTTGTCAGGCCGGTCTGGACCAAAGGCCAAATATGTCTCAGCAAAACCTGTACTTAGACTCAGGAGTCGGATGTGCTGATGCACGTTCGCATTGGTCACGATACCAGCCTACAGAAAGTGGGCGGACTGATCCTGAAGCCTACTTTGAATTTCGATAGGGCTTACGTTAGAAGGGCACCTTAAAGACATGAGTAGGCTGCATGATCTGTCCTCCGGATATACCAATGGCACGAAGACCAAATGGGTACAGGCTCGGGTTTCTACTCTGACTATCCCGACCTCCGGGTCTCTCTCAGACTACCCGTTGATTGCACTATTTTTCAGGCGGATATAAACATGGCAGATAGACGTATTCGGAAATTAAATCTTGAGTCCTCAATTTCTATCTACGGAGTTCCTACGCAGATAGTCTCACCGCAATCAGTGTTCTCAACTCATAGGTGGAAAATCGAAATGTCTTCTCAACTGCACTCGCATATTGGCCAGTCTGTCGGGTATTCAATGAAAAGAAATTGCTAATCAGTGTCTTACTAGGTTGTCCTCTCAGCACCTCTAGGTGCGCTATCGAGCTTGATAGACAGATGGCCACTGAGCATGATGGCCACTTGTAGAATAACCAGAATGTTTTGGCCTGCTCTTTCCGTGACAAGGACTAAGTTCCTTTCTAGATTTGGAAGGAGGTCAATGGGGCTTCTTTCGGGCATAATTACCGGGCACTGTATTATAGGTTGCGTGTCAGAGCGCTTGGTACACACCCTGGTCACATCTACTGTAGCTACTGTCAAATTGAGGAGGAATAGGAATCATTCAAACAGCTTTGCTGTGACTGCCCCGCTCTATAGGAGTTTAGACTAAGACACCTAGGAAAATGTCATTTCCATGATCTGAACTATATTAGGGAGGTGTCACCGTCGAAGTTTATCAATTTCGTCAAGGATATCGTTTGGCTCACGTGAGGAAATTGAAATTTTTAGGTCCTTAGGTGGGAATCTTTGGAGCTCCCCTTCGGCCTCTTTTAAGGGTAGCACAATAGGTTAAAGGACCTCCGAGTAAACTCTTAAACGCGAGCAATCCACATAACATACCCTAACCTACCATTGAGCCCAAATTTTTTAGTAAATCAGCAAAATATTTTCGCAAATTGTAGTTTTTTTTTTGTTCTCACAAATTCTCGAACAGTAAGTATTAAATAGATAATAAGCCACCATAGGTAGTCCTTCTTCACTCAGTGACAAATCAATTTTGTAAGTTTGTGTAATTATTATATAAACTAAATAAGCTTTTATACTTACAATTTAATTAAATAATAATTATTTGGTAAATTATCTTTATATTTTTTTGATTCCTCGACATACGAAATAAAAACACTTTAATTACGGCTGACTGGCATGGTACTCGCATATGGTAGACAGTAGAGAAGTATTTATTTCATTTATTTAAGTACTGATTCATTCGTTGAAATCATTAATATTAAGTTTGATTTTTTTAATATTTTGTATTTTTATTTTTTTATTTACACAACTTTTATTTCTTTTTTTTATTGTTTAAGACATTTTTAGTATTTATCATAGATTTTGTTTTAATTTTAACACTCCGGACGGTTTGCTATCATGAAATAAAGAAAATTTTTTAAATAAATTTCATTAAAAATCTATAAATTGTTTTATTTTAGTATTAATTGTTTTATAATTTGTTGAAACGTATGAGAAATTATATTTGAATTTATTTTTTTACGATTATGGCTTGAAAACTATGATTTCATTTTGTTTATTATTTGATTTAATAAACTTTAATTGTCTTTTGTTGCTTTTATTAATACTAAAACAATAATAATAAAATGCAATCGTTAGCACTTTTTAATAAAGTTTTTATATTTTTATTAAATATTGTTACTAATAAATGTAATTGTTTAAATTAAATAAAAAAGAGATAATTTTTTAAGTGCATACGGATTCTTTTATATGATTGGTTTTCTCTCATTCCAGTGTTGGAATATCATATTTTTGTTAATGTTTTTTGGAAAGGTCTTAACAATGAATAAATATGTGAAGTTTTGTTTATTTTTAATCAGTATTTTAATTTTTTATAGGAAATTTTTCATTCAACTTCAAAACATTCACTTTGTTTTGCTCCCCACTGTATAAGCTAATAAATTTGTTAAAGGTGGTCAAGTGCAGTCTTAGGGTTTCTTTAAGGGTCAGCCATCTAAAGTTTTTTTTTCAACTTTTGCTTATTTTGTGAATGGTAACAGTTAGCTCATGTCTGATTTGACAGATAATTAGTTTTATCCTTCCGCTGAACGAATATGGTTGTGTATCCAATGCGTTTTCGCTTCGCTAAGTGGGCCTGCGATCGACTTACAGAAGATGCCGATTTTGCCAAGAAAATCATCTTTTCAGATGAAGCTCATTTTGATCTTGGCGGGTATGTAAACAAGCAAAATTGTCGCATTTGGGGCACAGAAAACCCGCACGCATACATTGAAAAGCCGATACACCCAAGACGAGTCACTGTTTGGTGCGGATTTTGGTCCAGAGGCATAATAAAATTTTTCTTCGAAAATGAGCAAGTAGTGGCCGGTACAGTCAACGGCGATCGTTGTCGGGCCATGTTGAACGAATTTTTGTTCACAGAAATTGAAGAGCAGGATATTAGCAACATTTGGTTTCAACAGGACGGCGCTACGTGCCACACAGCCGAAGCTACACTCGATGTTTTGCGCCCTGTTTTTGAAGATCGCATTATCAGTCGCGGGGCTGATGTCGTTTAGCCACCTCTGAGCTGCGATTTGACACCGTTGGACTATTATTTGTGGCGTGCCGCCAAAGATAAGTGTTACGCCAACAGGCCAGAGACAATTGACGCTTTAAAGGACAATATTTGTGAAGCCATTGCCGAAATACAGCTGCACACAGTCGATAATGTGCTTAAAAATTGGACCGATCGTGTAGGCTACTGCATGGCCAGCCGAGACAGCTATTTGAATGAAATTTTTTTCCATTACTAACCGGAAGGATTGTACTTTCAAATAAAAAAAGAAATTTGAGAAAATATTCAGTAGTTTTTTTATAGCATTTTCAAAAGACAAAAAAAAATTATTTGGCGGACCCTTTATTTTAGGGACAGTACATTCTGACACGTATAGCAGCAACAGCCTGACGCCTAATGACTTCCTGCGGGAAGTGCCCTTGATTGTGGCTAAAAATGGCAGATTTAGAGACGAAAACTCGATAAAACTCGTAATCTTAACCATACTGTGCATATGGAATGAATGACACTACGAGAATGTGTGTCCCAGATACTCTCTAGTTGTAATTAGCTCTGCCACGATAACAATCAACAATCTCTGTCTTCTTACTCGTGGTAATATGGAAACGAAGCGTCAAAAAAATCAAGAAATGCTATAAAAAGGCAGCAGTGCTTGACACAAACCAGGTCGCTAATGATCTTCCGGCACTATGTGCCCAACAAATTAAAACAGTTTTTGCTTGAGAAGTACACGTAAATCATAAATACCAGTCAAAAGGTTTGTTCCTTTCCTTTCCCCTGCCTTTTACGAAAATGGGCGTTCAAATCAAAATGCATTTCGTGCTCTTCGTGATTTTTTGATCAGCATAATTGAAAAAATGTATTAACAATCGGAAGAAGTGTGCGCAAATTTCAGCAAAACGGATGTGTAGGAAATGTGGAAAATCCTGTACATGCTCGCCCAGTTCGTTGTTCGCGATAGTATGGCAGAAAGGCCGTCAACCTCGACTCGTCGTCGTGCCCAACAATTGGACATCTCACAAACATCACTAATGCGAATTTTGAATAAAGTTTTGAATTAACATGCTTACAAGGTTCAATTGACTCAAAGAGCTGAAGCGTATTGACACTTCAAGTGTCGTCAATACGCCAAATAGTTAGTTGAACAACAAAAGTGAATGGTGACTTTACAAAGAAAATCATCTTCAGCGACGAGGCACACTTTGATCTCAGTGGATTCGTTAACAAGCAGAATTATCGCCTTTGGGCAAATGAGAATCCACGAGTGATTGTTAAAAGCCGCTGGATCCACAAAGAGTGACTGTTTGATGCGACTTATGGGCTGGTGACCACATCGGGCCACATTTCTTCTAAAACGCGTTCGCAGTCGCGAGATGACAATCGACTTTTTGTGGCCAGAAATCGAGGACAAGGTATAAAATTCAACCTCACTGCGGCACTTGTTAAAATTATATATCGGTATCGATTTAAAATTTTCACAGGAAACTGTTCTTTACTAAAAAGAAAAAATGGTTCGCCATTGAAAAATTAAAAAAAATGGATGTGAAAAATAAAGACTTGTCTACTGTACATCTATAACAAATTAAAATCGGTGATCCATTCAGGTTCATGATAACCATGTACTTTTAAATTATAATTTCGGAATAAGCCCCGTATGGCGGTCCCAAATTTTCGATTAGAGTTCTTTTTTTTTTGTTAAGTTGGTACATCGAAACGGCTGCTGGAACGCATTCCTTGTAATGGTGTTATAACTCGATTGAACAGAAAGAAGTCACAGGGAGCTAAATCAGGTGATTTCGGTTGCTATTGCATGGTGTTTGTTGCATTTTTCGTCAAAAAATTTCGAATAATGACGAATTGCTTCACGCAAACGTCTCATAATGACGAAATAATCCTCTTTGTTTGATGTCTGTCTTTGTCTGACCTTCTGGCAAAAATTCATGATGCACTACATCATTATAATCCATGAAAATCGTGAGCACTGCCTACTTTTTTCACTGAAAACCATGTGGTTTTTTTTTTTGGTCTCGGCTCATTTGGCGAACACCATTCACTTGCTTGATGTCTGGATTGTGTCTCGTCTGCAGTAATGTTCCTTCTGATGAATGTGGAATCGGTTCAGCCTTGCAAATCATATCTCTTGCGAACCCAACACGGTCAAAATTGTACAAATTCGCCAACACACGTAAAGATAGATGTACTCTTTGCAAACGGTAAGCTATGACGCTAATATTTAGCGGGAATATCAGAATATCAACAACAGATGTACCAAAAAAAAAACAAAAAAAAAGAAAAAACTCAAATTGGAACGTTGGGACCGCCACACGGGGAAAAAAAGAAAAAGTGGAAAATTTAAAAATTTTTAATTTGATCATAAATCAAAATCATAATTTTAATTAATTCACGAGTATTAAAGAAAAGATTTTTGAAATTTAAAATTATGTGCCTCTTCATAAAATATTCTGAAATAATTTTCAACTTATTTTTAATGGCAGTTTATTAATTTTGTAGAATTTTAAAAATTATTGTTAACAACTTTAAACACTTCATCAAAAATATTCATTTGATTTAAAAACTTATTTTGTTGATCTTTTTTTCAAATTCATGTGTTTAATGTAAACTGTTGTTTATGATGGTAAAATTAAACATTTGAAATTGTAAACAAAATATTTATTTTTTTATGTGTAAAAAAAACTCAATATTTAAACACTTGCAATATTTATTTCATTAAAAACAATTTATTTATTTTTATTTTTTGTTTGTTAATAAACAATCGATTCAAAATAATTTTGTATTTTTACTCCGGCCTAAAAAAAAAGCAAAAACAAATAAACAATCGATGAATGGATTGCAGTAGCACCCACCCGCACACACATTTACTTGACAACTACAACGTATGTATGTTACGTTACAGTGACGTATTTTTGTTTTGTGACGAAACGACACACAATTTAACAGCCAACAAACTGAACCGGGTTTGTAGGGCCAGACAAAAAGCATTTACGAGGAATTTATCGATAGAACGGAAGCGCACATTTAAACGTTCCGCGCACACAAGACACACAACGTCAACTGAATTCAGCAAATCGTTTTGTCTTGTCTTTTGGTTTTTCAATCTGTTGCCACTATTAATGCTGCTTCTTTTACTTCTAAATAAATAAATTCCGGGCCGAGAAAAGCTTATTGTGTCAATATTTTGTTATCGTTTACTGTTGTTGTTGTTGTTGTTGTTCTCAAAATCGTCAAAAAGAATTTGTCGTAGTGTCTGGCTTTTCTTCTTCGCTAAGCGTTTAAATGAGTGCCAATGTGTGAGAGCAATTATTTTTTTGGATTTGAATGCATTGAAAATTATTCCAAGTCAGAGCTGGAAAATGTTTATTATACATTCAAAGTAATAAAAAAAGCATCAGTTTGCTAAAAATTTTATGATTTTTTTCATGAGTTCTCTTATTAAAAAATTTAATTACTCTGTCAATTTCCAACGGATTTTTAAATCTTAAGTCTCATTCTGTTCATAACTTAATATAATTCCATAATAAATTCATAAATAGTATAGTTCCTTTATAAACTAGTACGCAAAAACACATGTAAACTTGAAAAATGTGGAAAAAAAATTGGGTGAAAAACGCGTTTGCTGGCGAAACAGACCCAGATTCTAAAAGGCTACTTAGACGACGTATATATATATATATATATGTATATATATGAAAATTCTTTGAGTAAAACTATCATGTTTTTTGGGACTAGCATATGCGAACTTAAAGATGTAAAACCCTTCATTTATATATATTTTTTTCTAGATGCTAAATAGATGCTATTTTTACGTTTTTCGTTTTTAATAATTATTTCCAAAGTTTGATGTCTAGGATTTTTTGTAGTATTTTTCCCATAGTTAGAGGGTCTAAACTAACACCCCTATGCATGTTGTAACTGATGTACAAAAACCGTGTAAACTAGTGTTATTATTGTGTGCGGGTTAGCTTGCATATTCAGAGATTTCCAAACTAACGGCTCCGCCAACTAACGTTTTTTTTCAACTAGTGCTTATTTCGTGAATGGTAACACTTAGCCCATGTCTGATTTGAAAGATAATTAGTTTTATCCTTCCGCTGAACGAATATCGTTGTGTATACGCTTGAACAACGCTGGAAAATTTTGCCTGTGATCGACTTACAGAAGATCCGATTTTGCCAAAAAAATCATCTTTTCAGATGAAGCTCATTTAGATCTTGGCGCGTATGTAAACAAGCAAAGTTGTCGCATTTGAGGCACAGAAAACCCGCACGCATACATTGAAAAGCCGATACAGCCAAGACGAGTCACTTTTTGGTGCGGATTTTTGTCTAGAGGCATAATTGAGCCATTTTTCTTCGAAAATGAGCAAGGAGCGGCCGTTACAGTCAATGGCGATCGTTATCGGGCCATGTTGAACGAATATTTGTTCACAAAAATTGAAGAGGAGGATATTAGCAACATTTGGTTTCAACAGGATGGCGCTACGTGCCACACAGCCGAAGCAACACTCGATGTTTTGCGCCCTGTTTTTGAAGATCGCATTATTAGCCGCAGAGCTGATGTCGTTTGGCCACCTCGGAGCTGCGATTTGACACCGTTGGACTATTATTTGTGGGGTGCCGTCAAAGATAAGTGTTAAGCCAACAAGCCAGAGACAATTGAAACTTTAAAGGACAATAACCGTGAAGCCATTGGTGAAATACAGCTGCACACAATCGATAATGTGCTTAAAAATTGGACCGATCGTGTAGGCTACTGAGGCAGCCATTTGAATAAATTATTTTCCATTATTAACCGGAAGGATTGTACTTTCAAATAAAAAAAGAAATTTGGAAAAATACTCAGCAGTTTTTTTTTTTATATAAAAAAAAATTATTTGGCGGACCCTTTAGTAAACATTTTTAACATATAAATATTTTCTTCCTAAAATTTTATAAAATCACTACTTCCATCCCTGGAAGAGACTGGTCAGTTAGAAAATTCATAGCGACTTTTAAGTGAGAGAAAGAATGAAAAGAAAGAAATGCTCTTTGAAAACAAAAAAAAAAGAAACTGTTTAATATTATAAAAAAAAAAAAAAAAATGAAACAAAAACAAAAAGCAATTAATTAATTTTCTCAGACTGACCAACAAAATTTTGAATGTGTTTATAATTGTTGTAATGTTTATTGTTGTTGTTTTGATCTGATTTACGAAATATTAATACAACAAATAAAATTTTATTTACTTGTAGGGTAGTCTTATTCAGTTCATCATTATTGTTGTTATTTTTATTATTATTTTATTTATGGACTATCGGCGTTACGCGTCGAGAACGTTTGATTGCAATGTCGTTGATAAAATCACCACCACGTTTTTATTCACATATTCATTTTAAAAATTTGGAAAAAAATCTTTTTCTTTTAACACCTAAATGCGTCAACACTTTTTGTTTTATTATTTTAGACTGTAATCACAACGCATTTTGTGTAGTTAATATATGACCACCACTGTTATGCTCACAGGCACATGCCATACATGCATACAAACACACGGATTTGTAATTTTCTTTTATTTAAACATTTTTTGTTTAAATTTTTTTCTATTTTCTTTTCGATTGTCTGTCGAAATTATTTAGATTTTTAGTTGTTTTCAGCTTTTTTTTTTGAGGTGTTGGTAACACCTAAAAATTTAATGTCTATCATCAACCATTCTTTTTGTTGTTGCTATTGTCGCTATTGTGTGCAATATTCCCCCTGATATGCCACATTTTTTTTGAATATAATTTTTTAATTTTTAGCTTTAATTTCTTTTTGTTCGCACATGTATTTTTCACTTTTTATTTCGATTTTTTTTTTTTTAACGAATATCACACATTGACAGGCTTTTTTTAAAAATAAAAAATTTCAATATTTTCTGTCTATTTTGTGCGTTCTGACGTTATTTTTATTGTGTCTGTCTACGTTTGGTTTTTTGTTTTTTTTTTCTTCTTTTTTTTAATTTAAGAAATTTAGGAAAAAGGCAAAAATAAAAAATAAATAAAGAAAATATTTAATAAAAATATTTTTTTTGTTTTTCCTTTATTTTTCTTGTTGTTTGTTCTGAATTTTTATATTTTGATATTATTCGTCTAGCACTACAGTAGAAGAAGGGTAAAAAGGGTTTAGTAAGGGGTTTGTTACACGAAATATTTAAATATTGAAACAAATATTATTTGAAACAAATTATTATTTTTTTATTTTACAATTCTTTCTCGGGGCTGCCAGATAAATTTAAAAGAAATCGTCACTTTCAGTTTTACGAGGTCGTAAAAAATTCGGGCTTGAAAGTAAAAGTTTAAACACTGCAGACAGATGCTGTTAAAACTTCCTGATATTTTATTAACTAGTTTGTGAGTTATTGTGCTAAGAGTGACACTACTTTTGTTATTATCAGAACAATGGATCAAAAATAATTTCGTTTTTTTTTCTTTTAATGGGAAAAAGGTACCGCTCAAACGAAGCAATGGCTTGAAAAGTGTTATGTGGACGTCGCTCCATCAGAAACAACAATAAAACATTGGTTGTTTGAATTCAAACGTGGTCATAAAGCAGATTCAGGCAAAGAGTTGCTCTTTTTTGTTTTCACACTTCTCACTCGCGCGTACTCACTGGCATAGGCAAAAAATAAACAAAAAATAAACAAAGGGAAGAAACGAGAAAACAAGTTGAAAAATACAGTGCAAAGTAGCCTGAGTGCGAGACTCTCAAATTACCACCACAACCGTGAAATGCATTCTTATTATATTGCCTAACGCTCTCGTAAAGACACCTATTATGCAGCACGCAGTGGGCGTCCAAACGAGACGGTAATACCAGAAAACATCAAAAAAATCCGCAACATCATTTTAAAAGTTTAAAATTTGAAGTTGCGTGAGTTAATGGAGACACCTATCGCACCACGATAACCGATTACCGATTTTTATGTGCCCGGTCTTCATAATATTGATATGAACGATTTTTAGTTTCAACAGGATGATTCAATTTGCCACACATCTCATGCCAGAATCGATTTATTGCGTCAAACGTTTGATGTCCGAAATGGTGATGTCAGTTGGCCGCCAAGGCACTGTTAAAGACAAGTGTTATGCCGACAAACCAGAGACAATTGAGCATTTGAAGGCCAACATTTGTTATATGATGGCCGAGATACGACCCCATACACTCGAAAATGTTCTCGAAAATTGGTCCGATCGAATGGGATACTGTGAGGCCAGCCCCGGCCGCCATATGAACGAAATATTATTTCATTTCTAACCGGAACAATTGTACTTCAAAACAAAAAGATTAATTTGACAAAATTTCAAACCGTTTTTGTTTTATTGCATTTTGAAATATAAACTTTTAAATGACCCACCCGATATATATATGGTGTAGAGTACTACTACAAGTATTACCTAATAACTAATTTGGCATATTTCAAAATTACTTTAATAATTTAATTAACTAATTAATGTTCTTTTCAAATTAAATACATATTTAACGGCTTGATACCTATAACAAAACTGAAAAACAAAACTAAAATTATATTTAAAAACTAAATTTAGAAATAATTGTATGAGCCTTGCAAACCGCCCATTAAAAAAAAAAAAAAAAAACGGAAACTTTTTATTATTTTTTTATATTAAAAGGCAACAATTTAAAATCAATTTAAAAATCGATACATTTTTTAACGATTTCTTGTTTCTCTTCCTTTATTCTCTTTTACCAGTTTTAAAGCCTTAAAAAAGAGCAATTTAATTAGATTTATGGGTTTAGTGTCCCACCGAGAATACTGGTGCATAAACTATCCAAAAACGCATTTCTGGTTTTCCACTTAATGACGTTTTCATTTGCTTGCTTGCCCTTCTTCTTTTTAATTTCGATTTATTTTCTCTTCCTTTTTATTTCAGTGTTGCGGGGGTTTCATGTGTTCGCTCTTGTTCGCGGTTTTGATAGCTCCCCTGCGAGTGTGTCTGGAAGTTTTGAATGAGAAATTTGTTTTTGTTTTGTTTTTGTTAAATAAACTTTAAATCACCGTGTTTTCTCTTATTTACTATACTCGTCGTATATCCACAGGCTGTTTCTTTAGGCAGCCAAAAGGAAATGCCAGTATTTCGAATCAATTTATTTACACACACACACTGCTTTGGTTTCTGTTATTGTTACTTTCGCTTTTGTTTTACAATAAATAGCAGTATTAGAGACGGAAGATGTATGTACGAGTAAGTGTAGACAAAAGTGGAAAATCAAAGTGTGTCAATGCCTGGCATAGTAGTTTAATATGTCAACTGTCAATCATAAGGTACCGTTTTTCTTTTTGAACATAATTGAAGCTTAAATAAGGGCAAAATAATGTATATCACATAAGTTTGATAATGCAACAACAATCCAAGTAATACGTCTTCTCAAGGCTCTCCAAATTGACAAAGAATGGTCAAAAGATTTCAAAACTGCAGAGTACGCCAATTGAAGTATCGGGTGCTTTGTAGATGTTCATAGCTTTGAGTTTGCAATGCCCTTTTATTTGACAACCGATTTAACAGCTGATAAATGCTTTTTGTTTAGTTTGGTTTGACATTTCATTAGAGCAACGTGTGCAAATTGTTGAAATTTTTGAATTGAAGTTCCACTCAAAATTGTATTCTTCGATGAAGCCCATTTTTGGTTGAATCGGTACATAAATAAGCAGAATTGTTGCATTGAGGGTGTGGTTAATTCACAAGCTTATTGAAAACATCATTACAGCCACAGAAAATTACTGTTAAGTGCGCTTTATGGACTGGAGGCGTCATTGACTAGAGCAACGCTTGCAAATTGTTGAAATTTTTTATCAAAATAGCGATTCTGTTCGTGAAACCTTAAAGTTCAAAATTTTGTTCTCTGATTTCAAGCCAATAAGCAGAATTGTAACATTAAGGGTGTGGATTAACCACAAGCTTTTGTCGAAACAACATTACATCCACAAAAAATTACTATTTGTTGGGCTTTATGAGCTGGCGGAATCATTGATTCATATGTCTTCAGAAACGATGATGATCAGAATGTTAATGTCTATGGTAAACGGTATATGGACATTATTTTGCTGACATGTGGTTTCAACAGGACTGAGCCACATGCCACACAGCGAGCGCTACAATTGATTTACTCAAGAAACTTTTGATGAAAGAATAATTTCACGTATTGGTCCAGTTAATTTAATTTAAATGATTTAACCCCACTGGATTATTTTCTTTGGGATTAGGTAAAGTCACTGGTCTACCTGGAAAGCAGAATTTGAAGAGTTATGCTGCAAAATGTTTGTGAAAATTAATGTTCCATATAGCGCCTTGTACGTGCCAGCCGTGACGGCCACATGGTCGAAATCACATTTAAAAAAATGTTTTCTCAGTGGGGGTATATTGGCTTTCCACAAAGGGTGTATTGCCTGGTTTCAGTTTCAAGCTAAGTAGATGAATAGTTTACTATAGTTCGCCTCCATATGATTGTGCAGTGCTGAAGATCCTTGACAGGTGGTGGTGGTGATTCTAAGCATTTTAATTTGTTCACTGTGGTCGGAGTTTTCTTCTGATCATGCGTTTGATGTTTGTCATCATCACCAGAGATAAGCTGGAAAGGTCTAGGGGCTTCTTTTAGATGGACTTGTCTGGAGGGAGGTTGAATTCTATTTATTGAACATTCGAAACAGCAATTAAATTATTTTCGTCATGTCGTCTGCTGGGAATTCGAACCTAGGCTACTTGTATTGTATACGTGCACTATAACGACTAAGCCTCGCAAGACTCTAAACATTACTAAAATTTTCTCTCCAACATTGATATAAAAAATATATTTTTTTGTATTATTATGATTTAAACTTATGTACCTTTAAAAAAAGCACCCGATATTTAATTTTCATTCATCCATTACAAAGTGATTTAATGACATACTGTACACCAGTGCATTGTTTTGTTTTAGCTTTTTTTCTGTTGCTCCACTTACCAGCACCTTTGTCTTGTTTCAATTTTTTTTTTGTCTTCCAGCTAAGCCAGTAATCAGTCTACTGTAGTATGTCTGTGTTGGATGAGGGTGCTGTCAATTGGAGTTGTAAATAGCCTTACTGCTGCTTATCATAGACACTTATCATTTTTTTCTTTTTCTCCAAATAGGTGGCGTTGCCGGACCTTCCTATAATATTTTTTTGTAGTTGATATTAAAATTGGTCCCTACAGCAGGTGAGGATGGTAAATTAGAACTTATCTGGCTAATTGACAGAAGGTGTGGTGGTGAATGTAATCAAATTGACGCAGCATCACTTAACTCTGTATAACACACACAACTGTCAGGATGATTTCCGAGAAAATTACACCTTCTTTGAGACCAGACCAAGCAGAACTTCGACTACAAAAATCGACTACTGATCGTGTGAACAGCTTACGTATCATAGTAGAACAATTTGTGGAATAGCGCTCACTCCTGTATTTACATTATTCCCGCTTTTCTTTATTTTAAGATGTGCTTTGCCGGTATCAATTTGCATTTATCAGGTCTCTCCATAGGAAACATTTATTGTGAACGAGCCTTAATCTTATTTTTGTGTTAGTATCTGTCAAACATATTCAGTACACATCAAATCAGTGAACAAACAACATCATCATTTTAACCTAAAGTTTTAGTTCTTTTTAATTGCGTCAAAATAAAATAAACACCACCTTGTAGTTGTTTTACAGTTTTTATTTTCTCACTTTATCTTTATACAGTTTATCTTAAAACAGCAACTTATTTATATTGCACTTAATATTCGTTTATACAACACTTTTATTTACGCATAAACATGACTTTATTTTATGATTGCAAAACGATAACTATGTCGACGTAGGCAAAACAGCTTCCTTATATATCTAATTGTCTGTAGTTTAGAAAGTTCCGTAAATGTTTCAAGTCGTCTCAAATACTCTATTTTATGTCCGTTAATTTTAAACATGTAAGATTGTGTTACCCAAAGATGGTCGAATTGGTAGTGCCGTCAAGTACACAAATCAGTACGGCATTACCAGGGTAACACATTCACAGCCTTGACACAAACCAATAGACCAAAATCCCACAATACAGTCCCTGACGTGGTGTATTTTCTTTTTAGGTATTTTTATTTTCGTAACAATATTGTTTGTCATCGTATTAAACATTAATTTCTTGTTTTCATTTCAAGAAAAGTGCTGTAGAGTCGCATAGAATGCTTGTCGAGGCATATAGTGATTATGCTTTAAACGGAAAAAATCATGAGTTAATCAGGATCAACCATCAACTTTGGCGGCAAAACTAGATCTATTCGGCTGGAAGACAATGCTGTGTGTCTGGTGGAACCAGGAAGGTGTGGTATGCCAGGAGCTCCTAAAACCTGGTGGAACCGTTAATACGGATCGCTACTAACAACAAATGATTAATTTGAACCATACATGGATTGAAAAATTACTAGAATAAGCCACAAGCCACGACAAAGTAATTTTGCAACATGATATTGCACCTGAACACAAAGCAAAGCCGGAGCAGGACACAATCAAAATATTAGGCTGGGTGCCACTATCACACCCGCCGTATTTTCCGGACTTGGCTTCTTCTGACTGCTATTTATTTTCATCGATGGGCCACGCATTGGCTGAGCAGCACTTCGATTCCGATGAGGAAGTCGAAAATTGGGTGATTATTTGGGTTTATTGGCGTGGAATTTACTTATTGCCTGAAAAATGGGAAAAGTGTGTAGCCGGCAAAGGCCAATACTTTGAGTAAAATGTTATTTACTTTACCATTAAAAATTTTTGTTTTATTTTCACAACAAAAAAAAACTAATTTCATACCGGTACGCCTGGTAGATCGTTTTAAAATAATTTGTCTGTTTGTCACACAATCAATACAACAATTTGTCATGGTGCTGTGAATTTTAATTCGAAACTTGACATTGAGAAATTGTTTTACGGACCGGCATTATAACCGGCATTTTAATGCCATATTTTTTGAATTTTTAATGACATTGACCAATTTTTTTCTATCGCGCCAGACGAATAATGAAGTTTTTGAAATATGTAAATAGAGAAGTTGCGATGTTATTATGACAAAAAAAAATATATCAAATTTATAGATATGTATGAATGTATGTTTGTATGTATATCTGCGAAAAGTAGAATTTTATTGGTAACTAAAATCTAAAATTCAAAGAGCGATAGCGAAGAAGTGAAATGAAGTGAATATAACTAGAAAGTGATATTATTTTTCTAGTTCGTGTTGTTGTGTTTAATAGGGACGTACTTTTTAAATTACGGGTAAATAAAACGTATGTTTTATGTCTAACACCGAACGAAATTTAAATGCTGGCGTTAAAGGGTTTAGGTGCTGAATATTGACAGAACAATTTCTAATTCCATTAATTAATAAAATAGCTCTAATCGCCTAATCAAAAGCACATGTCGATTAGCCAGTCAATTTCACAAAGTATTGCACTAACAACTCATACTTTAGCAGCACTGTTTGCTTGTGAAACGATTTATTTCCAAAGATATTTATAACGATTCTTTCATTGTGACAGATATCATCGAATTTTTTATTCGTTTGAAAGACTTATCGATGCTTTTATGTATAGAAATGTTCACCGCATCTTAAATGTTCAATTTTTCATAGCTCTCGTGCATAAATCAAGCTGAATATGACCAATGGAATGGGCTATGATGACATTGAGGGCAGCTGTGGAGTTAAAACTTAAGAAAACTTCACAAAAAAATGCCTAACGGCATATAATCACACCATCTAAGTGGCCAGTTCACATCACCTCTAGTGCAGAATGCCTAATATGACATTATCTGTATACACGTAGCTCCACTCTGTTGAGACCACATGCCATTGTTGTCTTCATCATTCAATTCAGAGCAAAAGTAGCTGATAATTACTGATTTATCCTCTTCGGTCCTGGCCCGCAACTCGCTCGATATCTTGTAAACCTCTTTTTAGGAAGTTGTAAGAAGTTTTATCAATTTATTTTTACGTTTTATCATTTTTAAGCCTTATGATTTCGTTTAAATTGCGTTAAATGAAATAAACGAAACGAATTTGTTTTTATAAAGTCTTTATTTCCAAATTTTCTTTACACACAATATGAAACTTATTAAACTTCCGCTTAATACACAAATTAAATCAATACTCAATTCTTAGTACGACTTTACTCTATAACGGGTAAATTACAACTGACTGACTAAACGGAATGGCGGCGCTTTTTATAGTAAATTAACATTAGTTTCGAATGTTCCAGTACATTCCACAACCTACTATTCAGTTTCCGTTAAGATTTGAATTACATATTCGACTTATAGTGGTATACAGCCTTGGCAGGGTGATCGTAGCCTTGACACCAACCAATAACTTCCATAGTAAAGTTTATAGCTTTAAATGTTGATGTATATTTTTAGGTGTTTTAATTTTCGTAACACTATTAATATTGGTGCTGAAGACTGAAAACGTTACTTTTCCAACCGATTAATAAATTTTTTTTGCTATCTGCAGTTTCAAAGGCGCTTATTGAAAGTTACCCATCAAAATTAGGCTTCTGTATACTAGTAAATCCGCCGAAAATTACTGTTTGATGCGCTTTATGAACTAGCTGAGTCACTGGTCCATATGTCTTTAACTACGATGATGGACAGAAAGCAACTGTCAGTTGTGAACAACATAGGAAATTATTAGACATTTTTTCGTGCCTCAATAAGATGACATTAATTTGATTCCAACAGGATGGATAAATACCACACAGTGTGCGCTACAATTGATTTACTCAAAGAAACTTTTGATGGAAAATTAGTTTCACGTAAGGGTTCAATTAATTGGCCACCAAGATCTGTGATTTAAATCATTGAATTATTTTCTTTAGTCACTTGTCTACGTCGATAAACCAGAAACAATTGTACACCTGGAAATCAATATTCTAAGAATTATTGGCAAAATACGGCCGCATATTTATGCAGCGAAATGTTTGCGAAAATTTGTGTTCCTGATTGCGCCTTGAATACGTCAGATATTTAAACATAAATATCGTAAAATTTTCTATTCCACAAAGCTCGTTTGGTTGATAGTAAAAATATTTTTCTCTATTTTTTTATGATTTAAACTTGTGTACCTGTAAAAAAAAACCTCGATAGCTGTGGAATTTTATAGTTTACTAGAGTAAACGTAGCTGAGAGTCTTTGTGACGTACCTGCTTTTTGACTAATGCGGATAGATAAAGAATTCTTTAACTGTTACCGTCTTCTCTACACATACAAAATTTCATATTTTTTTAAATGATGGTTTGGATAGACGCCAAGTTATTGAAACCAAATTTAGAAACTTCAACTCTTAACCATTCTAAAGATATACAAAATCATAATTTAATTTGTATAGGAGGTACCATGCCCACTTATGCGAATCCGCCCACTTTTTAGCCGATGATGTGTATTAACTACTAAGTTATTTAGGCCACTATTACCGTTCAAAGATATACAAAAATCAATATTTACTTTTTATTGAGGTGATACTCCCTTTTTCCGATTCAGTTCAATTTTTGACTGATGATTTGTATTGACAACAAAGTCATTTGTGCCAAATTTAGAGACTCTTTTTATACAGTTTTAAAGATAGAAACATATAAATACAAATTTTATATGGGCGTGGCAGCGCCCAGTTGAACAATAGTGAAGCCAGACATCAAGTGAAAGCCTTATGCATATGCTCTTTATGTACATATTACGTTTTCAAGTAAAACTTATGCAGTAAAAAGGGATTCACTAAAATGTCAATAACAGGCGACCTACAAAAACCTCAATCTTCCCTTCATTTAAGGGCTTACAAAATAATATTTTGTATTGATGCATTTCAGAAAACATCAATTACAACGCATTTTATAGACCTCTTTTATATATACATATACAAGTTTTTCCTATATCTTTTCAACAACTGAAGTTGAAACAAGAAAAAAATAAATTTCTGTATTTAAAATCTTTGCACATATTACCTACCAGATGCCCACTGTGCTTTTATAAATGACACCATTAACTTGTTTGTAATAAAACTACTCTCATAAAAGATGCAAATATTAAATAAAATAATAAAAAACGAGTAAATAATTTATATTTTTCACTTTGCACACATTAAAAATGAAATAAATCAATTAAAATTGTTTTTTTTTTTTTTTTTCGTTGATATATTAAACATTAAATGAATGAATTTTCAGATATGATACTGCTGGAATATTTGGTTGCAATTATTTAATTTTATCTACATATGCATTTATGTGATGCCATTGCATAAGCATTAAATAATAAAGTTATTAAATAAATATTATTTGCCAACATTGCTTAAATTATTGACACTAATAGGTCCCTCTGGGTCACAGTACCATGACCTCTCTGACCCAGTAAAATAATTGCTTAAACTATGTGCAACACTTTAAAATAACTTCAGATTTGATTTAATATAATCCGGGTTTGAAGGCTAAGGAATAATGAGTAAAACATGCTCCACTATACTAATCAATAGAGTTTACTAGAATGTGACCACTGTTGCCCACTTTTTTCCAAAAAATATCGCTGAAATGAAATGTAAAATAGCTGGAAAATAGTTAAATTAAAAAAATAATAAAAATTCATAAGTATAAGTAGCAATGAGTATGAATCAAATGCCGTACTCATACTCAGAGAATTCATTTATTTCTTAGAAAACAATCATAATACTCATACATGATTCACATGATTCACATGATACATGAATACTCCGAAATCATTTTTGGTATAAAAAACTCTGAGAGATAAACTAACGGTTCTTCGAAAGACGTAATCTATAGCGTCATAAATGTTGATAAGTATGAGTATGATGAGTACTTCAGCCTAGAAGTAGCCATTGAAGTGAGTATGAATAAGTATGTATGAGCATAAGAATTTATGAATAATGATTCGAGTATACTTATGTTTTCAGTATTCATTGCTGCTCCCTGCTGCATGTACCAGTACTTTAAATAGATTTCCAGTCATGTTTTAAATATTATTTTTCTAAAATCTTTTTATTATTTTTTCAAAAGCTATAAACTTGATTTTAAGCTTAAAATATTTTTCATATAAATTTTTTATCATCACTATCTCTTTTATTAAAAGTTTTTATCGCTTTGTTTTTTATAACTGATGACAAAAGATATTTCTGGCTAAACAGTTTATAAAATTATTATTGGCAGTTAAAATAGATAAAAAAAAGAAAAAAAAATTATTAAAAAATAGAATATATTTCTCTGTACTTGATATTTGTATAATATTTTATAAAAGCCATTAAATTACTATCTCTTCCTACTACAGTATAAATGATGCCATGTTGTGACATAAAGATAAAATAATTTGATTAAAAGTAATATTTAACAAAATATATATATTTTTGAACATTATAATTTTAAATTTTAATTCACTAAATAGTTTAATAATTTTTGGAGAAAAAAAAATGTTTATAAATAAAACGCTTTAAGATATTGGCCCTTAGTTCAACACTGGAAAGACCAATATTTTCTTTTTATAATTATTTTTGCCGAATTAATGTTTTGTGACTTTTATTAAAATTGAATCAAATTTAATTTAAAAACATTTCTATTTCATTGAAGTGTTACCAACGCAATTAAACACCACAACAACCTGGCTATGGGGTGGAGTGGTGTAGGGGTTAACGCGCATGTATACAACACAAGCAGACCAGGTTCGAATCCCAGTAGATGACATTATGAAGAAAAATTTATTTGCGGTTTCGAGTGTTTATAGTAATCAAGAGACTTCAACCTCCCTCTTGACAAATCTATCTAAAGAAGAACCCCTGAACTTCCAGCTTACCTCTCGCGATAATGGCAAACATCAAACGAATAATCAGGAGAAAACGCCACCTACTGGGAAAAAGTTACAATGCCAAGTAAGGAGGCAGTAGATTAATCGTCGTCTAGAAAAAATCCTTAAAATGAAGGTAAATCGTCTTATCCAGCAGCTATTTTTGAGAGCGTGTATATGTCTTTTACTATGATTCCTAGGAGGAACAAGTGTTCGCAACGAATTCCTCTCATTCGGTCCTATTTGGAGCATTATTTTTGACTTTTTTGTTCAACTTTTTGCAGTTTAGTTGATTTCGAGTAAAATTTGTCCAGGAATGTAGTGATCAACCACTTTGTGTGTTTTACCCTGTTAATTCCGATCCATGTCAGTTATTACTTTGTCTTGATCGCGTGACAAATCCAACACAATTTGCTTGGTTCAATTGGACGTTGGTTCAACTGCTCACACAAATCTGTATTCGAGTTGGTGCTCGGCTAAAATATTTCCAATATCCTTGGAAGAAAACGATTGATGACCGCCCAGATAGCGTGTTGCTATATTGCAGGATCTATATCCATGCAATAAAGCTGATTTTGCCTAGGAGTTGAATATGTTGAACTTTGTTCATTTTGTGATAGTAATCGACTTCCATAGAGGTTGTTAAATACTGAAAGATTCATTGGCTTTGGAGATCCGGAGTACTACATTATCGCTGCATTCTATAAGTCTTTGTTCGAATGCTGCCAAAGTAGCAGAAATCACTAAAAAGTACAGAATTCATCTCTTTGCCTTATATAAAGCGCTTTTACGCAAAAAGAACCTTTTTTGGAACATACTACCTTGATCAAAAAGTTTCCGGAATAACCCCCGTGTGACGGTCCCATCTTTCTGATTTGAGGTTTTTATTTATTGGGTTGGTATATTTGTTGTACCAACCCCGCTAAGCAGTGTTACCAGATCTGGGATTTCTCGCCAAACGTGGTGATTTTAAAAGTTATTTTGGCGTCCTAATTTTCCGTTTGGCGACATGGCGACTTTTTGGCGATTTAAAAAAAATACGAAAAATTAAAATTGTTATTTTTGTATTTTTATGTATGGCATTTGTGAACATGGTCTCTTTTAATATGTCGATTGTAGATGGCAGCCAAACTCCAGTTGCGTTCTCGGCAATGAGAAATTTTAAGTTTTTCCAGTTTATTTGTGTAAAGCAAATTTCAACAACGGGCACAGAAATAAGTTTATAAATAGTTTGGAAAAAGTCTATGCTTGAAAAATATGGAAAAAATTAATGTGTTTACTCAAGAAATTCACACATATTCTTTAAGGCTATGGAGTATAACATCATTCAAGAAGTCTACTTCTCTTCTTTGCAAATCCACTGAAAAGTTTAAAATCGGATAATTGGCTAAGTTATGTGCTTACACTTTACACTGAAGTTAGGAAAAACCGGTTAAAAGATTTTCAAGATGATTCGCTATTTTTTGTCGCATAGTGTAATTTAATTCCCATGCAACACAATGAGATATGTATCGAAGCTAAAGTGTGCGGCATTTTAGATATTTAACAATAATGAGATTAAATATCCATATTCAAAATGTATCGGGTCCGCCATCTAACGTATTTTTTTTAACTAGTGCTTAGCTCATGTCTGATTTGACAGATAATTAGCTTTATCCTACCGCTGAACGAATAGGGTTGTGTATACGCTTGAACAACGCTGGGAAATATTGCGACATTACTTTGAAAATCATGGTAATGTTGCAGAATGTATGCGAAAATTGCGTACGGATTTTGGAAGAAGAGAAGCACCGTCAGCTCCGTATGTTCGTTATCTTGTGAAAAATGTGAAAGAAACTGGCATCCTCGTCGATAAAACAAAGCGTGAAAAGCCAAAAACAGTGCGTACACCCGAGAATATGGCAGGTGTGGCAGAAAGTGTGCGTGAAGTGCCATCAACATCAATACACCGTCGCTCTCAACAGCCATTTGAATGAAGTTGTTTTCCATTATTAACCGGAAGGATTGTACTGTCAAATAAAAAAAGAAATTTGAGAATATATTCTGTAGATTTTTTTTTGGCATTTTCAAAAAAAAAAAATTATTTGGCGGACCCTTTATTTAATATAAATCCTAAAACGGTTTTTTATAGTTTTCTAGCTTTCAGTAAACTCTAAAGCATATTGTGGTAAACATTGTACACTTTTTGTTTTGCCAATATTTTTGCTTAATAAAATTAACAAAATATATATTATGGCGAACTTTATTCACTTTTGGCGAAATTTAACAATTTGGAACGAATTTTTTTTATTTATTTATTTTCAAAAAAATTTTTTTTTTATTTAAAAAAATATCAATTTTATTGTCTAACTCTATAAAAAGTAATTTGGCGATTTTGGCGTTTTTTTAAATTAAATTTGGCGAAAAAGCTTAAAAAAGATCTGTCAACCCTGCCGCTAAGTCTTAGCGTCATAGCTTGACATTTGCAAAAGCTACGTAGCCAAGAGTACATCCATCTCTATGTGTGTTGGCGATTTTTTCGCAAAAGACATGAGTTGCAAGGCTGAAACCGATGCCACATTCATGAGTTTATGAGTACGAGTATAGTATAGTATAGTATAGTATAGTATAGTATAGTATAGTATAGTATAGTATAGTATAGTATAGTATAGTATAGTATAGTATAGTATAGTATAGTATAGTATAGTATAGTATAGTATAGTATAGTATAGTATAGTATAGTATAGTATAGCATAGCATAGTATAGTATAGTATAGTATAGTATAGTATAGTATAGTATAGTATAGCATAGCATAGTATAGTATAGTATAGTATAGTATAGTATAGTATAGTATAGTATAGTATAGTATAGTATAGTATAGTATAGTATAGTATAGTATAGTATAGTATAGTATAGTATAGTATAGTATAGTATAGTATAGTATAGTATAGTATAGTATAGTATAGTATAGTATAGTATAGTATAGTATAGTATAGTATAGTATAGTATAGTATAGTATAGTATAGTATAGTATAGTATAGTATAGTATAGTATAGTATAGTATAGTATAGTATAGTATAGTATAGTATAGTATAGTATAGTATAGTATAGTATAGTATAGTATAGTATAGTATAGTATAGTATAGTATAGTATAGTATAGTATAGTATAGTATAGTATAGTATAGTATAGTATAGTATAGTATAGTATAGTATAGTATAGTATAGTATAGTATAGTATAGTATAGTATAGTATAGTATAGTATAGTATAGTATAGTATAGTATAGTATAGTATAGTATAGTATAGTATAGTATAGTATAGTATAGTATAGTATAGTATAGTATAGTATAGTATAGTATAGTATAGTATAGTATAGTATAGTATAGTATAGTATAGTATAGTATAGTATAGTATAGTATAGTATAGTATAGTATAGTATAGTATAGTATAGTATAGTATAGTATAGTATAGTATAGTATAGTATAGTATAGTATAGTATAGTATAGTATAGTATAGTATAGTATAGTATAGTATAGTATAGTATAGTATAGTATAGTATAGTATAGTATAGTATAGTATAGTATAGTATAGTATAGTATAGTATAGTATAGTATAGTATAGTATAGTATAGTATAGTATAGTATAGTATAGTATAGTATAGTATAGTATAGTATAGTATAGTATAGTATAGTATAGTATAGTATAGTATAGTATAGTATAGTATAGTATAGTATAGTATAGTATAGTATAGTATAGTATAGTATAGTATAGTATAGTATAGTATAGTATAGTATAGTATAGTATAGTATAGTATAGTATAGTATAGTATAGTATAGTATAGTATAGTATAGTATAGTATAGTATAGTATAGTATAGTATAGTATAGTATAGTATAGTATAGTATAGTATAGTATAGTATAGTATAGTATAGTATAGTATAGTATAGTATAGTATAGTATAGTATAGTATAGTATAGTATAGTATAGTATAGTATAGTATAGTATAGTATAGTATAGTATAGTATAGTATAGTATAGTATAGTATAGTATAGTATAGTATAGTATAGTATAGTATAGTATAGTATAGTATAGTATAGTATAGTATAGTATAGTATAGTATAGTATAGTATAGTATAGTATAGTATAGTATAGTATAGTATAGTATAGTATAGTATAGTATAGTATAGTATAGTATAGTATAGTATAGTATAGTATAGTATAGTATAGTATAGTATAGTATAGTATAGTATAGTATAGTATAGTATAGTATAGTATAGTATAGTATAGTATAGTATATAGTATATGTTTTTTTTATTAATTAGATACTTGAACATCTATTAAGAGGAAATATTTTTTTAAACAATTTATTAAACAAAAATGCTTTTAAAACAGGACCATAAATAATTAATTTTTTTTTTATAACATAAGCCGAGTATTTAAAAAATCATTACAAAATGTTTACTTGAAAAAAATTATAATTATAAACGAAATTATTTTTATGATGCAAATACTAAGTACCTACTTAGATTATGATAAGTACTGCAATACAACAGAATAAATGAAATTAAAAAAAAACAAAACAAAACAAAATAATTCACTTTATTATCACAAAAAAAAAAAACGATAATGACGTTAGAGAGGGTTATGTTTTTTATTAATGTTTTTCTTTACTTTCAAGCTTTTTATCAATAAACAGCCACATAACTATCGAGTCATTCTCTTCAATGACATCATTTCGTTTAATATCGTCAGTTTGTTTTTTCCCTTTTTTTCTGTTTTATGTTATCGTTTTTATTGTTTTAATTTTATTTTGAAAATAAAAGAAGAGAGAGAAAAAATGTAAGAATTCACGTTTTTTTGTTCCGTATTGACGTATTTAATAATTTATTTTGTTTAAACTGCCATAATCAGGTTGTCAACAATGACAATGGGTGGTGGTCAGTGCAATAGTGTACAGGTGGGTGGTCGTTGTTGATGATGATGGTGATGGTGATAGTGGTGGTAGCGCTGGTGTTTATTGACCAGCTAAAACTGGTCAAAAGTGTTGTTTAACACGATGGTGTCATCGTATCAATAGCAGGTATTGTCTGCTTTTTTTCGAAAGATTTTCTCGCTTTTCAACGTTTAAATCGATTAGAAAAAGGTTTTTAGTTTATTTTTATATATAAGAACACTTTTTCATGTATAAACTGCTACAACCAAAAAGACAAAAGCTAATTGTGGATTTAAACAGTGGTTTTTCAGAAGAATAAAAAAATAGTATCCTATTAGGAGCCCTTTACCCCAGAATTTGTCAATTGTTGTTAGTTCCGCTTTAATTTAAATTTTTTCAAATCTCATACATTTTTTCAGCAGCCTGCAACGCTTTCTTACCTATAGTAGAAAAGCAAAATACGACGGTATATATCGGGTGGACCATCTATTAGATTAAATTTGAACCAGCGGTTATTTCAAATCTGGCAATACTTAGGTCTTTCTATTCTGTCACAATTTCAGACTATTATCTGCAAGAAATAAATCGATTTAG
Organism: Wohlfahrtia magnifica; assembly: GCA_023159175.1. Lineage (NCBI taxonomy): Eukaryota > Metazoa > Arthropoda > Insecta > Diptera > Sarcophagidae > Wohlfahrtia > Wohlfahrtia magnifica. Next base: position 4,468,096 of record JAKWBJ010000054.1, read on the forward strand.
GCTTGAGCAGCGTTGGAATTTATGGAAATTAATTTCAAAAACAAAGACAAGAAGTGGTCGCAGAGAAGGACCAACAGTGCCCGGTATACGCAAGTTTATTACTAAAGTTCATGAAACTGGTTTCATTGTTCATACGCCAAGACGTAAGCGTGCTCGTACAATATGTAGACCCGAAAATATTGAATCTATGGCTGAGAATGTTCGTGAGAATCCACCAAGATCAACTCGTCATCGTTCTTAAAAATTTAACATTTCACGCAAGAGTTTAAGTCGAATTTTGCGAAAAAAATTCCGGTATGACGCCTTACAAAGTTCAACTTTTTCAAGAGTTGAAGACGCATGACCATTCGCTACGCTATCACTTCGCTAGATGGGCCAACGAGAAACTGCACGATGATGCCAATTTTGCCAAAAAAATCATCTTGTCAGATGAAGCTCATTTTCATCTTGGTGGGTATCTTAGTACCGTATATATCGCTCAGGCACCCAAAGGTAGTCTTACAGAAGCCAATGCACCCATTACGATGACTGTTTTGTACGGCTTATAGAGCGGGCCATCATTGGCCCTTATCTCTCTGAAAATGAGGACAACGAAACCATTACGGTCAATGGAGACAGCTATCGCACCATGATAACCGATTGTTTTGTGCCCGCTCTTCATGGTATTGATGTGAGCGATGTTTTTTTTTCAACAGGATAATGCAACTTGCCACACATCTCATTTCACAATCGATTTATTGCGTTAAATTTTTGATGGCCGTTTAATAAGCCGAATCGGTAATATCAGTTGGCCGCCAAGAAGTTGCGATTTGATACCGTTGAACTATTTTCTATGGGTCGCCGTTAACGAAACGTTACGTTATGCAAACCAGAGATAATTGAGCATTTGAAGGAGAACATTCGTAAGGCCATTACCGAGATACGGCCCCATACACTGAAAAATGTTCTTGAAAATCGGTCCGATCATAGGGGGAATTGTGAGGCCAAACGCGGCAACCATATGAATGAAATAATATTTCATTTCTAACCGGAACAATTGTACTTCACAACAACAAAAATTTGGAAAAATTGTAAATTAAAATTTTAAGTGGCCCACCCGATAGATACAGTTCGAAAACTTCATACAAATTATTGTCGGAGTAGTGTTTTAACTTTGTCAACTGTGAAGAGATTATTTGAAAATTTCAGGGAGACTGGATCCGTTGGAGACGCCAGACACACAGGTCGTCCAAAAGCAAACCGTTCAAATATCAGTATCGGAGCAGTGCGTGGGAGTATCGATGACAATCGAGGAACCTTAATTCGGCGTCGTGGACAAGAATGTAAATTTGCAGAAAATCTCTACAGCGTATACTCACTAAAGATCTGTGTCTCCACGCTTACAATATTCAATTAACACAACAGCTGAAGCCAAAAAATGGATGCTGACTTTTCGAGAAAAATCATTCTAAATGAAGCACATTTTCACCTTGATGGCTTTGTTGATCGCCAAAACTGCCACTTTTGAGGTTCTCAGAACCCACATATGATTGTCGAAACGATTGTTATTGGTGCTCGATATAGCAACATGATAACACAGTTCTTTGTACCGAAATTGGATGATACTGATTTGGCCAATATGTGGTTTCAACAAGACGGTGTGACTTGCCATACAGTAAGTGAAATAATTCAATCAGTGCATGAGACATTACCAGGTCGTAGCCACATAAATCGTGCGACTTAACACCATTCGATTTCTTTTTATGGGGTTATTCGAAATCACACGTGTAAGTCAATAAGGCCAGGAGAGAGAGAGATTCAACGCTGTATCAACGAAATTCAGTCACATTTATGCAAAATGGTGATGGAAAATTTCGACAAACGAGTGCAAAGCCGTTTGACCAATGTGTTATTCCATAAATAACCCTATTCTAAGTACTGCTTTATTTGACAACCGATTTAACAGCTGATAGTTGATTTTTGTTTAGTTTGAACAACGAACAACGCCTGCAAATTGTTGAAATTTTTGAATTGAAGGTCCACTCAAAATTTTGTTCTTCGATGAAGCCCACCTTTAAGTTGAAACGATACGTAAATAAGCTAAATCGGCTTATTTGGAGTGAGGACAATTGTCGATTGTCGAAATACCATTACAGCCAGAGAAAATTACTGTTTAGCGCGCATTATAGGCTGGCGGCGTCATTGGCTCATACATTTTTAAAAAGACTAAGGTCAGAACGTTACTGCCAATAGTGAATGGTATAAGCACATGATTAGCCATTTTTGTACCTCAATTAGCTGGTATTTATCTTATTGACTTGTGGTTCCAACAGAACAAAGCCATACAGCGCGTGCTACAATTGATTTACTCAAAGATACTTTTGATAAAAAAGTAATTTCGGGTAATGACTTCATTAACTGGCCATCTAGATCGTGTGATTTAACACCATTGTAATATTTTCTTTGAGGTTATGTAAAGTCACTTATCTACGTCGATAAACCAGAGACAATTGAACACATGGAAATCAACATTCGAAGAGTTATTGACGAAATATGGCGGCATATGCTGCGAAAAGTTTTTGAAAATTGGTGTTGCAGATTACGCCTTGAACGCGCCAGCCGTGACGGCCACATGGGCGGAATCATATCTATGCAACAAACTTTTGTAATTATGCGCCCGATAATATAGATTTAAAATATAAAGAATCTAAGTTTTTGTTTGGCAATGGTGTTCGCTAAATATCAGATTACAGACCATTAAAATAAATTATTGACTCCGTCCAAAAAATGTTGCATTAAAAAGGCACTGTAACATCATTTGGACTCGAAATTGAAAGCACAAATAATACTATTTTTTCTCTATTTTATCAGTATATCAATAACAGTGATTATAGAAATAAATAGAAAATAAAAAAAAATAAAAATCTGATTCAATTATGAAAAGAAAAAAATGAAATGAAATGTGTATTATAGTCGTAACATAAAGTATCCCATTAAAGTCATTCGAAACACGTTTCATATAAATATTAAAAGTTTTATCGTTAATCAAAAAGCAAATTGTAGTGTCACCGAGGGCCATTATACACATAAAGAGGGGGGGGGGGGAGGGGTTGAACCAGATATTATCAATAGATATTGTCATATTATTGAATTAAAGAGCAAAGTAGCAATCATACTAAGTAACCATTTAGTTTTTTTTTTTAATAATTTCCACATTAATCTGGTGAAAGATATATACAGTAAAGCTATTAAATTATATTCAATAATGGCTTTTATAAGCCGTAGGCATTTAAATAATTCTCTGAATTTTGTAATGTACAGGGACGTTTGAACTCAGGCAGCTGATAGCGGCCAGATTGTTGAAAATACATCTGTCAAACTGGTTGTCTTTTATTAAGTTTTTTTTGCCGCATAACAGTGAATGGATATAGCTTTTACCAACACATTTTTTTCCTCCGTTACTTCTCTAGGGAGCATATTGGCTTCCCACAAAGCATGTATTGTTTTGTTTCAGTTTCTTTAATCAATTTGATATTTTTAAGCCAAGTAGATGATTAATCCGCTGTAGCTTCCTCCATATGATTTTTTTTTTTGTGTAGTGGTGACAATCCTTGCTAATTGGTGGTGATCTTTACTTTATCATTGTAATTTTTTCCCAGTAGGTGGCTTGAATTTCCGGATCATTCGTCTGATGTTTGTCAGGGAAGGGTCACGGGAGCTCTTTTCTTTTTAATTTTAGATGGAGTTGTCTGGAGGGAAGAAGTTGAAGCCTTTTTTTATTATTAAACATTCGAAACCACAATAAATTTTTTTCTTCGTCATGTCCTCTACTGGGGCTCGAACCTAGGTCGTTTGTGTTGTTATGCGTGCGCTCTAACCACTACACCAGGCCACCCGTTTACCAACACATATCAACGATTAAATTTTTTTTATCAAAATGAGTCTTCTGTTCGGCTAAAATTCCTTGCGTTGCGCTTATTTGATGGTTGTCATAAACATTTTTTCGAGAAGAAGACTCCTAGGGTGGTGGATAAATTTCAGTCCATTGATTAAGTAACAATGAACTAACACCTGTACTACCACCCAAAATAAGATCTGCCGAAGACATCGTCGTCGCCGTATTTCCGTCCTGACTTAGACCTGCACCTGTAACAAATTCAACTAACCCATGGACTGTAGGTAAACGACCAAAAACAATGACGTGTGCTTGCTGTATATATAGGTCCTGAAGCAGGTAGGAATTGACCTTATTTTCACAAAAATTATCTTCAGCGATTATGCCCATTTCTATGTAAACGGGTATGTCACTAAACAAAATTATAGAATTTGGGCCGCTGCCAATCTATATGAGAACCAAGAGCATCAAATGCGTGAGGCACAGTTTTGATATTAATCGTACCAATAAACTGTTCAAACTGGACTGTCGAAGCATCTCCTCTGTTTTTTTCCTTCTTCACGGGCCATTGCGATATGGGTAGGCACACATAAAGGCTGAGCTTACCCGAAAATAACTTTTTTCGTGGCTGTGGAAGGAGAGCGTGATCCGCTTTATCGGCCAGTGTTCGTTTCCTGCACGCCGGAGACTTTTTACACTGGTCTCACCCTTTCTCAATAACTTGTTGGAGCAATCAATCTTTGACATCAGGTTGATGGACAGGTTCATTAGACTGTCGGTCTGATTTCTGATTTAACTAAGGGAAGTGTGTCTGTGCGGTGCCTCTGTTTGATCACCAGTACTTTGGTGAACAGAACGGCGACAACGTGTTATGTGATATCACAAAGGGAGGCTATGCGTGCACAATTGTGCCTTGTTTAGCAAGGCTGCTACTCCTTTCTTCCTTTCTATCTACTTGAAATCTCTCGTGCATAGTGAAAGCCAGCCACAATTCCAGCCTTGGAAGACAACATTACAGCTGCCATTACTGAGATATCGGCTAAAATATTGGAAAAAGTATGTCAAAAATGGTGCTTACGGATGCACCACCTATGGTATAGCAACGGGCAGCACTTGAACACATGAAATAATCTTTAAAAAGAAATTGGCGGGCAATGATATATTGCCCCAAATAAATATTTCAATCACTTTTGCATATTTTCTGTTTTTTTTTTTTTAATTTCAAAAGCCAAACTATTGATATGATTAACTTCAGATTTTTTAGGACGAAAGCCAGTTTGTTCATTGCGAATATTTTTGGCGAAAGCTTCTGCCAGTTGTTTGCTCATTGTATTCATATATCGCCAACATTTTTGTAGGTGTTTTGAAACAATTTTAAAAATTGATTTCATTATTATTTAAAACTAGTGTTTGTCTAATATACCCCAACAGTGTCTATGTCTCTATGTATAAAGCAAAAGCACAGTTTTACCTATTTTTAAAAAAATTCTTTATGTTTCTTTAGCTATAGAACTCTCTTTGTATTAAAATTTTTTAAAATAACAACAACAACCGCAAGATATTGGCTATACTTTCCATTCATGCTCGTGGATATGTTGACACATTTTTCCGATTTGGTTCGCACTATGTAACATCTCTAATAATGATGAAGGTCATAAAATAGAGTGTGAAAATATATGAGAATTTATGAAAATCTTACACTCACAAACACACACATACACGGAAGAAAAACCTTCATAAATTTATAGACACGTAGTCTATAATCTCACTCACTTACACACATAATTGCATTTACATGGAGCAAAAGTTGTCAAAGAGAAAACTGCATTTGTAGTAATAGCAGTAGTAAATTTCTGCAGTGTGCGTTGAAGAAAAAAAAATTTAAAAACGTAAGCAACAACACTCATAAATAATTTGAATACCCAAAGCGACATACATGTGCTTTCATCAAATGCCATCACACAACTGAATGATATTGTTGTTTATTTCTTATTCTCTATTGAATATATTTGTTATCGTTCGAGTGTATACATATAGGGAGCAGATTACACTTGTGCACCTGAGTGCCACTTTGGCCATATATGACGTGGAAAGAGATCTTTAAGCAAAATTAAAGTGCGTATGCCAATGTGTATGTGTATGTATGTGAGTGTGGTTGATGTTTATAATACCTTAAGGTTAAAACAATTTCTCATATTTTTGTCTTTTCGTGTTCTAATCATGTTTATTATTATGAATTTCCTTGCCGAGAGGCAGAAAGTGAATATAGAACACCCTTCTCTGTCTCTCTCAATGTCTATTAAACACAATTGACTAAACAATTTCCTTGAACGAAATTTTGCTAAAGTTACATTCATATTTCTTATACTCCTTTAAGATCTACTATGCATGTATATGCATGTGGATGCATGTGCATACGTGTCTTAATTTATTGATACATTGAATAATATATTGCATATTGCAAAACGTGGTGTAAGGCAAGAATGTATATTCTCTACTTTACTCTTTTTAATCTTTATGCAGAGATTTCATTTGATACAGCCTTGTGTGATGTTTGAAAAGGTATTAAAGTGAACAGAGACTCCATCAATAACATCCGATTTGCTGTTGATACTACATTAGTATCCGATAACATTAAAGATCTATAGTTCTTTCTTCAAAGGGCTCAGATAACATCGCATTGATTGTGTAAACAAATTGAAATACTTAGATCGGTCAGCGGACATGGATATAAGTGTAGAATAGAGATGGCCAGAAATGCATTTCTTAAATACAAGAAAATGCTACGTAGTCCTGAAATTGACATAAACATTCGTTCTCGAATGATAAGATGTAACATATGTTCGATACTTTCATACTCAATGGAATTTTGAACGCTGAAAACTTCACCCATCAACAAACTGGACAGTTTTGAAATATGAACTTATTATAGAAGACTTCGGAGATTATCATGGACCAAACATGTAATCAACATGAATATTTTACGCAGACTAAATACTACACGTAGGACTTCGGTAAATGCCTCACGACGGTTGTTCTATCTTTTACAAGGATATATAAGTAAATGATGTATTTCTTTTAGGGCTACCACCATCAACTTTTCTAGGAAGGTCTCAATCTGGAAATGAGGCTTAGTTGGAACTCGCATATTAGTGCATTCCAGAACAACGCGATAAGCGTCTTCTGGGCGAGTAGCTCCTCGTACGGTAGGATATGGGTTCTTTCACCAAGAATGACAAAATGGATATACATATGTATACCCCTATTGTTCGATCCATTATTACTTACGCAGCGAATAAATTAATCAGGGTACAGAGACTCGCTTGCCTCAATACGAGTATAACTGGATCAATTGGAACATATCCCATAGTGGCCTTGATTGGTTTAACACCACTTCACCTCTATGTGATAAAGGTGGATGCATGTTTGGCAGCGAAGAAGTCTGTCCATTCTACGCAGGATGATCAGAGAACCAACTTCGGTCTTTGATATCATGCCTTTGTATCTGTGCTTTGGCAGGAGATTCAGGATGGAATTCCCGGACCGTGCATTAATTCGGAGTGAGTTTGCTATAATGGGTATACCGCTAGTTCCAAATGAATGAGTGCTGGTGTTCATGGCTTGGTTACGACCATGTCAATACCACTGGGGAAATCACTGAGTGTCTTCCAGGCGGAGATCATGGCCATTGCCATGTGTGCAGAGATCAACGTAGACAGTGAGCTTAGGGGTAAGACTATTAATGTGTGAACTGACAACCAAGCTGCCTTGAGGGCACTTGGCTCGAATCGTACCATGGTTCGCAGTGTCCTGCAATAGTGCCCAGTTGGTATGATGATAATAAATAAGGATAAATACTACACGTCAACTACTTATTGCTATTAAAATTCGGACAATTACTTAACTTGCCGCTGTGGTATGGTAGGTAAGACACCCGCCTACCAACCAGAAGGTCGTCGGTTCAATATTAGGCCAAACCATCTTAAAAAAAGAATAAAGTTTTTCGACAGTGGTATCACCTCATAACATTAGCTAGTAACTGGTTATGAGTATTACTTACTATTGAAAACTTTTCTAAATGCATTTGCCGTTCGGAGCCGGCGTTAAACTGTAGGTCCCTTTCAATGAGTTTAAAAATAGAATCGGGTGCAGCTCATTGATTCGAATTAATAATACTTAAGTTGACCATATCGTTCCAGAAGAAAAATAATAACTTCTTTAACTTATATTCCAAGGCAAAATTGAAGGAACACGTGACATCGCCTTTAAACAGATATTTTACTTACGTTACATCAGAAATTGGACTGGAATAAGATCAGCCTAATAAGAGCTACTTCGGATAGAAAGCAATTTAGAATTTTAATACAGATCTCTCTATGCACCTAGAGAGAGAGAGAGAGAGAGAGAGAGAGAGACACTCTCACATACTCTTCAAAGAGAATTGCTTCTTACCAGCCTCACTTGAAATCCTAGCTTTTGGAATAATAATTCAAATGAATTATTAATTTTTCCCCTTTTTCTCTTCTTATTTTTTTTTTATTATTTTTGTTATTATTGTTGTTATTGTTATCTTGACAGGGTAACAAGTTATCATACTTGTCATTTCTTGTTGTTGTATGAGGCCTCAGAAAACAAGTTTTTTTTTCTATATTTGTAATTGAAGAAGTAGTGGTACACTCGTATGTGTGCATATGTTAGTGTAGGTGTATTGAATTCAATTTATTTGCTTATCTTTGCTGGTATTTGTTTTAGACGATTCAGTTTAGTGGAGTCGTTTAGATTTACGGACTTTTTTCTAAGCAGATGTGAGATAATAGTTCTTTGGAAAACAGACTTTGAAATGATTAGTGTTTGGTCATACATACCTACATACACATGAGTAATTGTAATGATTTGTTTATATATTAACTTTACTGTTTATTTTTTAAACAACCAGTTGTGATAAAAATGTTTTTCTTTATTTATTGATTTTAAAATATTTATAGTTAAAGAAAAAAGTTGTTTTCACTTTGCAAGCAGATGAATTTAATCTGCATTTTATGTTTAAAAGTAATAAATATCGGTATGACAAGGAAGAAAAAAATAGAGTTCTAGTCCCACTGAAATGAGATTACAAGATTCTATTGATTGAGGAGGGTTGGCTACGCACTACATAAGCCATTTAAATCTATTCGGGTTTTATTCTGTATTATATTTAAAAAAGGTTTTCGTACTTTATTTACAACAAAAGTAAGTACCCATTGGGAGTACAAATTAATTCGGATAATTAATTAACAAATTTATCACATCTGTGCTTACATCTTTTCCCCACTTCTGAGCCCATTCCCAAAACCCGTCTCACAAAAACTTCTCGTCTTTCGAGGCGATCCTACTTTGAAGCTGATTTTATATTCCGTGAAAAGAAGTTCTTCGGTGGTATGCCAAAAGAGCAATGTTCGGAATATACTGCGGGTGTGGCATTTGAGCGCTTTTAACAATTGCTTGGAAACTTTTGCGATGTAAGGTTGGGCGTTTTCATGCAAAAGAATAACCTTATCATGTCTGTCTTTGTATTCCAGCCATTTTTCTCATAATGCATGGCTCAAATGAATTAATTGCAGTCTGCTTTGATCACCGACATCAGTTCGAACATGAAACGAGAAACCACGCTTACTACTGGATGTTATTTCAGGCCTTCTCTTGACTGGCGAAAATTAAAATAGAATGCTTATGCTACCCGTGCTTTTATATGACCAAGTTAACTCTTAAATGTGTTCCAGGATACATATTACGAAACTCGAAATTTCCGAAATGGAAGCGGTTAAGCTGGATATATTCCGTTTTTAAACTAAAACCAGTTTTAGTTTCAAATTTTCCTATGTTCTGAAACCCATATAAGAGTTAGCTTCCAATGATCTGAAATTTCCATGAGAACCCTAGCATACGAAGACGACGTCAGATAGCGAAATTACACTCTTAAGAGACTTGATTGCAGCCCCGCTGTTCGTGTATATCAAAAGATTTTACAGGGAACATCCTGTCATTCGTTAAGCTTTATACAAACTGTAAGGCCTATGTCCACCGCTTTAGACATATTGCAGTGGTTAGGCAACCTTTAAGACTATTTTTTGTCAGAATCAGCATCTTGAAGTCGTCGGTATAGACCTCGAAGTCATTGCTGGGAACCTCTGTGCTGTTAGACCATAAGTATCTAGTTGGGACCTTAAAGCATAAACTTCTGTCGAGAAAATTTTAAGGGACCATGTAATCGACCCAAATACGACAGTGGTTCCACAGGATTACAGTGAGTCTATACTCTAAATTGTGCCATTAGTAGACTGCATTTAGCATTACTAACATTGGCTTAGCCCACTGCTTCAAAATAAATTGTTGGGAAGTTGATTTTAGAACTTTTTTAATTGGTCACGAGTGTATAACTTGATAGCAATTTGATTTTACACTCATCAAGGAGACTAAGGATAGGTGTTCCACTTAACGAATTACAGTAGTGGTAATCGTGGTAAAAAATAATAATAAAACGAAGGGATACCATTAAACATAAGAATGTGATCATTGATTTATTGGAAAATTAATTTTCCTGCAGCACCTTGCCAAACTAAAGCAACTGCTAGAACAAGAAGACGACGTAACGTATGTGGCCTTAGAATGGACATCACAGCATAGCCAAAGAAATGGAAGATGAAACCATACTTGGAGAAAACAGCTGCTTTCCATAGAACCACTAAGAGTCAGATAAAAGCAGCATTAGCTTTAGACAGATACAGCAGAATGGAATTTACGGCCATATGATATGCTACGTATCGTTAAAGGTTTATTAATTGCAATTCAGTAGAAGAGATAACTGACAAATTTTAATATCTATAAAAGGACATAAAATTAAAATTAAGAATTTAAAAACTTCATCTATTGCTTTTTTTACTTCCCAGCCACCCCCTTAAAAGCCATAAAGACAACTTAATATAAATTAGACCTAAAATAACCAAAATAAAATTCAAATTAAAAAAAAAAATTGATGCCCCACTTTAGTCAACTACCGGTCTTATCTTTCAATTAAACAAGAAAATCCACACAACCTGGATGGAACACAATCTTCTCAAACAGGTGAGAAATTATGATGATGATTCAAGAAAAACTTAAAACAAAAAAAAAAAACGAATGAACTCATGATAATCCCACATAATTTAACAAATGAAACTACGTACATACACCGCCTACCCACCCCTTAAACATTTACACTACAACAGCAGTGAAAATATTAAATGACAAAATACAAGCCAACAACAACGATTGTTGAGAAAAACATTATCACGACATCAGCATTTATTATCGCAAACAAATCATAGGGATTAAAAACGAGTTTGTAAATGACAACAACTACAACGGCAGCAATAATAACAACAACAACAATGACTATATCAAAATGTCTACAAACACGAACATGGCTGCAGAAAAACACTTGAAAATTTGTAAGCTATGGCAGGCAAACAGGTAGGCTGGCAATTATTTTTGTTCCTATTTTCGCTTACAAAACTACAACACGACAAAATGAACAGCAATAACAACAACAGGAAAAATAAGTTCAATACACTGATACAAACAAATAATAGAGCAGATGAACAAAAATTCTTAAAGGGGTGATACATTGGCAAACATTTGTTGGCAAACATCGCAAATAGCCAATCGCATTCAAGGAAAAGTAAGTTATCCATGTATGCGATTGGCTATTTGCGATGTCTGCAAGCAAATGTTTGCCAATGTATCACCCCCTTAACATTTGAGATGTTTGCCAATGTATCACCCCCTTTACACTAAACAAATATAAATATTTGGCTAAAGAGAGAGAGAGAGAGAGAGAAAGAGAGAGAGAGAGCGCAAAGAAGAGTTACAGAAAAAATGAAGGTGAAATGAAGAGTTGGTAACAATGTAGTCAACTTAACGCTTTTGTGTCTATGCTGTTACGTTAAGTCACGTCTAATTGATACCTAAGATAGTATCCGCCATATTCACAAAAAATAAAATGTATTTGAAATGTTAGAAAAAAAAATATTTTTATGAAAAATGTCAAAGATAATGCAATTCAAACTTATTTTAAATTTTTTGAATATGAGGGTATGTGTTTTAAGGTTTTGACACCGGTGGTATTTCCGTACCTTCATTGGTGTTCGTAGTTGATGGTATTTTCTTCTTTCTTTAGACAGGAGGAGGGAGTGTGCCAGGGGGTTTCCCATATGGTAAATTTGACGGTGGATTAAAGTCTCTAAATTTGTTAATAAATTCAAATTGAAAAATAAACTGAACATTTGATTGTACTCTCCGGGATTCAAACATTAACCACATCATGCAACCGAATATTGCTTTTTAATTTATAGCCATTCGGCAATTGAGATTTTTGCAACATCTTTCTTATTCAAGAAATTTCGTCAACTCAGAATAACGAGACATTGCACACTTTCACTTTAGAAGAAGGGCTGAATGGCTACGGTATCATTAAACATTCAGATTCTACACATTACCAATCAGAATGTTTAAAGCATTAATTGCAATTTTTAGAATATGCTGATATATTCTGTACTGACTCTGGTCTTGATATTAGGCAACATAGATGTATAGCGTGGGCCATTTAAAAGTTTAAACTTAAAAATGCAGTAAAACAAAAACCGTCTGAAATTTTGCCAAATTTATTTTCTTTTTGTGAAGTACAATTGTTCTTGTTAGAAATGAAATATTATTTCGTTCATATGGCTGCCGCGGCTGATCCCATTCGGTCGGACCAATTTTCGAGAACTTTTTCGAGTGTATTGGGTCGTATGTCGGCAATGGCCGATTGTCTCTGGTTTGTTAGCATAACACTTGTCTTTAACGGCGCCTCACAGTAAATAGTCAAACGTTTTCAAATCGCAGTTTTTTGGCGGCCAACTGACGTCATCATTTCGGCTAAATAAACGGACATCAAACCTTTGGCGCAATAAGTCGACTGTGGCATGAGATGTGTGACAAGTTGCAACGTCCTGTTGAAACCAAACATCGTTCACGTCCCTACCATGAAGAGCGGGCACAAAAAAATCGGTTATCATGGTGCGATAGGTGTCTTCCTTGAACGTAACTGTTGCGTCGTTCTCATTTTCAAAAAAAAAAAAATATGAGCCAATGATGCCTCCACTCTACAAGCCGCACCAAACAGCCACTCGTAAGGGGTGCATTGGCTTCTGTAAGACCACGTTTGGGTTTTCTGAGCCCCAAATATGGCAATTTTGCTTATTAACGTACCCACCAAGATTAAAATGAGCTTCATTCGAAAAGAGCATTTTTTTTTGCAATTTCCGACCAATTTTTTTTGTTTTAGAAATAAATTTCCAATAAATCCTAACGTTGCTCAAGCGTAAATCGACTCATTTCGTTCAGTGAAGATAATATTTAGAATTTTGAGACAGAATAGATTGACATAAATATTGCCAGATTCGAAATAACCGCTGGTTCAAATTTAAACCGATTGATGGCCCACCCCATAGTATTACTGACATGAAAATAACTGAAAAACACGTTTAAATGTGCTCTTTTTGCTTATTATTTTTTATTAATGGTTAGCTACACTGGTTTTGAATAAATTACCAAAAGCAATTTTCATAACTGTTTACAAAAATTTCTATGGCTGAGCATTTAAAATGAACAGAAGAGAGAGAGAGAGAGAGAGGGAGGGAGGGAATTGTTTTAAACAAAAACAAACTCAACAACAATAGCAATAGTCACAAGACATCAAAAAGTAAAAAAAAGCGAGTAGCATTAGTATTTGTGTTGCAAGTTGTTGTACTTAAAAGTTTTTTATTTCCTCTTAGTTTTGTTCTACCCATTTACCACTCACCACCTTCTGCTTTAATTTGTTGCTAAAACAAGTTATAGAAAATTTTAGAACGGAAACAGTAAAAATAACGGTTCATAGATTGCCTCCTTCAGTTATGTTAAATAAGCAAAATTTAATGGGAGAAAGTAAGCCACAGTAAATACTTTTAAGGAAATAAAAATATTTTCAAAATTGTGCAGGCAGTTTAATAACTCTGCGTTTTTTACATCTAGCGAAGTAGCTTTTCATGCAACACTGCTTTCACTTAAAAACATTACAGAAATTAAAGGGAGAGGGCAACGCATTGGTCAAAAAGAAGTTTACAGGACTTTAGGCTAAAAATACTCTTAGTAGACGAAATTAATAGGATAGGATTGAAGGACTGGCGAGTAAAAGTGCATGGATGGTGGCTAAAGCTGTAGAAGTTTTAATCGAGTGCTTACATAACATTTCAAATGAAGACTTGAATATGACGATGCTATCACCCCGATAATAGATGCGATTGCTTACAATCGTCTATAAGCGCAACAAAATGTTTTGCAAAGTTTATTATCCATACAATCATACAAAATTCTTGTACGATTTTGTAGCAGTGGATGGAACATGGAGCTACCACACAGTGGTTTTATCAATCAATGTTCACTAAAGTGTTCTGCAATTAAGTGTCTTAATTTCTTGTCTCAATATTTTCTTATAATTTCTCAAAATTTTCTTAAAAAGAATCTATAATTTATTCTGTAAATTGTATTATCATTTATTTAATTACTCCCGTTTGTAGGTTATACTTCCTCTAAACACTGAATTAAACACTCATTAGGATAAAATGCTGATGAGCACAAAACCTGGAATACATACTATGATTATCTCTTACTCTCTCTCCTATATAAACTGTTTTTGTTTTTTCTATAAAACTACATTTGTGTTATTGTTGTTGTTAGCATTTCAACAGTATCATTAAGAGACTGAGAAAAGTTGTTTTTGTTTAGAGATGAGGTAATGGTGGTACAATTTTATGAATTTATTTACTCGGTTTTCTCTTAATGGTGAAAGTGTTAAACTTGTACGTGTGTATGTGTGTGTGTGTGCATTTAGTAGTAAATGTGTTTATTGAACCCATAAACACAGTACAACGGCAAAGAGTAACTGATATGATATTTTCGTTTTACTAGAGTCTCCAGAGTACGGAAAAAATTTTTTTTTTGCTTTTACTTCCGCAGTGTAGTATGGAAGCTCAGTTATACATGTATCTACACACAGCAATGGGAGCAAAAGTTTATGAGTAATTTATGTAACATTTGTTGTTACTGTTGTAATTAGGTGTATGCGTGTAGAAGTATTGACAAGGATATGAAGTAAAGTTGTTGCAATTAATTTTTATGATGAAAAATTGAAATTTTAATTGCCTTTAAATGCCAAATATAACAACGAGGAAAATTGATGTCTGCTGCAGTTACAAACAAAACGTATGCAAAGAAAACGAGTAGACAATAAAACTAATGAGTGGCTCGTTCAATAACGAAGCCATGAACATTGAATCAAGGTTTTTAAGTTTTGAAAAATGCCAAAAATGATAGCGTCTCTTATTAACTGATTTCTATCTTTAAGTTTGAATAAAACATAATGTTAGAAAACATGCATGATTTTATAATAAATGATGTTTATCGTTTGGATCCTTAACTAAAGGGTGTCCGCCGGGAAGGTATACTACTTTGTTTGCTTATAATTTTTGATTATATGAAAGAGAAGGGATCTTATATTGATCAATGTTTTATTTAATGTCGACAATTATGTATGGAATACAATATTAAATTAAATGCCCGCCTCTGTTAGCCTCACAAATGCGAACCCTTTTAAGCACATTTTTCATTACATTCTCAAGCGGTATTTCATTAATTTCATCACGAATATTTTGTTTGAGTTGCTCCAGCGTTTCTGGTTTGTTTGCATAAACCTTGCTTTTCACATATCCCCACAAAAAGAAGTCCGGAGCAGTCAAATCAGACGACCGTGGAGGCCAATCAACATCATCATTTCTTGAAATAATTTGTTGTGGAAAGAAGTCTCGCAGTAATTCCATTGTAATGCTGGCTGTATGCAATGTGGCACTGTCTTGTTAAAACCACAAGTCAAGCCCAAAGCATGCAGTTGTGGCGTTAAATTGCACACCAGACTGTCACTTTTAATGGATACAAAGGTGACAGATGAATAATTTGAGGGTTTTCCATTGCCCAGAACCGACTGACTATTCTGTTTATACACATAACCATTCAAATGAAAATGTGCCTCGTCACTCATTATGACTTTTTCATGAAAATCGATGATTGATTTTGATAAAATGTTTTAACGATTAAAACACGTTGGTTTACTGAATATTTTTCCGTAATAAATTTTCCACGTCTCTACTTCACGACTGCCAAATGTGAACTGTCAAGAGTAATGTTTGCCAAAATGGCGGCAACACAAAGTAGTATACCTTCCCGGCGGACACCCTGTATGTATGGAATATAACATCGTGCAAATTCCCCAATTTCAAATTTTTCATAACTCTGGTGCTTAAATCAGACCGAATTATCTGTGGTTTGCAGCTTATTCGCATAGATCTGCGACTTAAAAAACCCTTAAAAAATGATTTTCCAAGACTTGGATCAGTTGAATTTTGTACGATTGCAGACTAAAGTTACGACGAATAATTTGCCATGTTTTATTCCTCCAAAGGTCGAGTTCTTGTGAGTGACACCAATTCGTCTGACTGGGATTCTTCTGTATAAGCTCACAGACAGCGATGTTGTTTTTGGCAGACCTTGCGTATTTTTGTGGTACAGGTGTGGCAGTTAATACCTGTCAAAGTTCCGAATTCCCTATTGGAGGATACATTACAAGTTGAAACTTGTTAGAAAACAACTTCGTTTGTCTACACAGACATTGAAATTTTTAAAATAAAATGGAACAAAAAACGAATTTTTTTTTTTAATATTTACCTTAGCTTTGATTGCAATTATAACAGTAATTAAGCTTACCTGGAAATAAAAGAAAGAAATTACAATTATTTTACATATTCTCATAAATACTTATTTAATTATTTATAAATATTTTATTTAAAACTTATAAATCCGCTCCTGAAGAGGATGGCGGTTGCAGATGTGGATGTTTGTAGATTGTGCTCATAGGCATAAGAGACAGCGGAACACATACTGTGTGAATATTGGGTTCTTGATAGGTTCAGATGGAAAAGTTTAGGTAGACATAAGGTATCCTTGGGTGACATATCCACTATTATGTTTTCAGATCCGCTGGTATTTATTAGGAGGGCAGCAGATCTGCAAAACAAAACACATTTTGATTTACATTTTTATTGTTAATTCATGTGACTCCCTAATAACGAGGTTCTTTGTATAGCCAGCTTTCTTTTTGGTGCAGCTGTGATATGGTAGGTAAGATACCCTTCAAAAGGTTCCCGGTAAAATCAGAGACCAAGACATATGACAGCTGTACCACCTCATAACAGTGCTAGCGACTGGTTATGAGTATTTACGCTATAAAAAAATTCTCTAACTAGTGCATCTGCCGTTCGGAGCCGGCGTTAACGGCAACGGCCAAGTTTCTCAATTTTTTTTTACGAGTTCATCGACTTTTTTAGTGATTGGGCGACCAGAGCGAGGTGGTTCTACGCTGTTTTTCTAGTTATAACGCCGTAAAGTTCACAAATGCTTTCAGCAGTTTGCGACGTATTCTTAGCTCTTCTATAGGGTGGGCCATTTAAAAGTTTAAACTTAAAAATGCAATAAAACAAAAACGGTTTGAAATTTTGCCAAATTTATTTTCTTGTTATGAAGTACAATTGTTCTGGTTAGAAATGAAATATTATTTCGTTCATATGGCTGCCGCGGCTGACCTCACTATACCCATTCGGTCGGACCAATTTTCGAGAACTTTTTCGAGTGTATTGGGTCGTATCTCGGCAATGGCATTACGAATATTGGCCTTGAAATGATCAATTATCTCTGGTTTATCGGCACAGCACTTATCTTTAACGGCGCCTCACAGTAAATAGTCAAACGTTGTCAAATCGCAGTTTTTTGGCGGCCAACTGACGTCATCATTTCGGCTAATTAAACGGCCATCAAACGTTTAGCGCAATAATTTGAATATGGCATGTGATGTGTGGTAAGTTGCACCATCCTGTTGAAACCAAACATCGTTCACATCAATTCTATGAAGAGGGGGCACATTAAATCGGTTATCATAGTGCGAAAAGTGTCTCCATAATTGTTGCGCCGTCCTCAATGTGGGTCAATGATGCCTCCTAATTTGGGCTTTCTGAGCCCCAAATATGGCAATTTTGCTTGTTAACGTACCCACCAAGATGAACATGAGCTTCATCCGAAAAGTTGATTTTAAAAGATGATAAATTTGCAATAAGTCCCAACGTTGCTCAAGCGTAAATCGATTCATTTCGTTCATTTCAGATAATATACTGTATTTTGTGACAGAATAGAATAACGTAAATATGGTCAGATTCTTAATAACCAATGGTTCAAATTTATACCGATAGATTGCCCATCCCTTATAACATAAAGGCAAAATAAGACGGTAATATACCGAATTTTCACAAATATTTAACCGTAAATAACTTTTCACAGAATATTGCGATTTAAATAATGTCTTCAAACAAAATGAAGCCTAAAATATCACCTTTCAAACAAGCTATAATGTTGCAGGATGTAATAAACATTACCAGAGTTATTACATTTTAGAGCCATCTACCGACCATTTGTAACCGAAGTTTTTCAAATTATTATTCTAATTTCAACGAGCGGAGTAACTAAGACTATACGTTCGGTCTAGTGAAATAGAAACACTACTCTCTAGCCTACCAATAATCGATGATATTTTGTTAGCGAATATGTATGACATTGATTCCGGTGAGATAAGGTTGAAACTTGGACTTATTGACATCAGAACTTTTCGACAACTTGACTTTGAGAAATGCACCTGTCAATTGGCTTCTAAGGCCGAGCTATTTGCCATCTATGGATTTTTTCCAGTGTGGCCTTGTGACGTCACACGTTTATGCTGGTAAAACAGCAACAAATAATGTTAGATCGTTTAATTATTGTACTATCGAAATTTTGATCTGGACTTTCTGTAGATTATTACGAAAACAAAAATGCCTAAAAAGAAAATACACCACATCAGCGCCTTTGACACTGTACTGTGAAATTTTGGTATATTTAGTATTAATGTGTCACCCTGTCAATGCCGTACATATTTGTGTATTTTGGCAGCACTGCCAATTCGACCAACTTTGTGTTTTACATTTGAATTAACGGAAATAATTCGAATGTTGTAGGAAGAAGAAGAACATTTGGAAGTAATTTAAACTGTATACTAAAGGTGGCACCTCATGCATTAGTTAGATAGCTATCGTTTTGATGCCATAAAATAAAATCGTGTTTAGGCGTAAACAAAAGAGTTGTATAAACGAATATTAAGATAAACTGTATAGAGTGAGAAAATAAAAACTGTAAAACGACAACAAAGTGGTGTTTATTTTATTTTGACGCAATTTAAAAGAACTCAAACGTTTTAAAAAAAGGTTAAAACCTAACAATATGTTCCACATACAGTACACAACAACCACCTACGATGGCTTTAAAAATGTTTCAATTTCTCTAAATGTTTTTGTGTTGCAAAGTTTTAAAATCAAAATATTTCCTAAGAGCGGTGTGATCTGGATTGCATATAAACTCTCGGATGCCAAAGTGTCTGTTTGTTGTTCCTGTAAGCCACTGTTACCTCAAACAAAAACAAACAAAAAACTATAATTGAGTTGAGATTGATATTTTATATATCTTTAGTTTTTTAATTTTTTTTTTTTTGTGTGTGTTCATGTTTCAAAACTTGTGTGATGATGATAAATTTATTTTTGCCTGTAACGACAAGTGAAGTGGATAAATGGTCTGTTGGAAGTAAAGGTGAGATGATGGAACAACAGTGTATATTGACATGTAAAGGGTATTAGAAAGCACTTTAGTTCTTTTAAGGCTTTTGCGTTTAAAGATTTCAGATGAAAAAAAAAATTTTATACAATTTTTTTAAAAACCGATTAATAAGAAGTTTTTATATAATTATTGGGTTTTTTTAATGAATTAATTTTCATTTAAATTTCAAAGTTCTTTTACTTAAATATTTTAAACAAAATTATGTTTTTTATATAACATTTATTCTCAGTATTTTAATTTATTCTCAGTTGAGATTACAACTTTAGCATTCACTGCATTTTGCATTTGAATTAGAGAAACTGGCTACGAAACCTTAAGAATTTCAATTATTTCTTTGGTCTTGTCAAGTAACTCAATTCCAATTTAATTCATGCAGTCATTTAGTCATTTTATTATTCATTTATTTCTACACTTAGTGTTGGATTAAAGAGCAACTTCTTATTGAAATTCTTATACAAAAACGTGGAAAAGAACTTGGAAATATTTAGCCATGATTATAGCTTATACTGAAGTGTCTATATACACAGATGGACAGAACTCACCGTCATTTCGCCTTTGGAGCCTTTGAAGGGCTGCCACGCTATACATATCATTGAAAGACAGAAATTTGTATTTTTAACAAAAACTATAATATATTTAACGATAATTACAGCTTAGCCAACAATTGTTTCCGTAGTCTTATATATAGGGTCCGCCAAATATTGTTTTTTGAAAATGTTATAAAAAAAAACTACTGAATAGTTTCTCAAATTTCTTTTTTTATTTGAAAGTACCATCCTACCGGCTAATAATGGAAAATAATTTCATTCAAATGGCTGCCTCGGCTGGCCATGCAGTAGCCTACACGATCGATCCAAGTTTTAAGCACATTATCGATTGTGTGCAGCTGTATTTCACCAATGACTTCACGACTATTGTCTTTTAAAGCGTCAATTGTCTCTGGCTTCTTGGCATAACACTTATCTTTGACGGCACCTCACAAATAATAGTCCAACGGTGGCAAATCATAGCTCCGAGGTGGCCAAACGACGTCAGCTCTGCGGCTGATAATGCGATCTTCAAAAACAGGGCGCAAAACATCGAGTGTAGCTTCGGCTGTGTGGCACGTAGCGCCGTCCTGTTGCAACCAAATGTTGCTAATATCCCCCTCTTCAATTTTTGTGAACAAAAATTCGTTCAACGTGGCCTGATAACAATCGCCGTTGACTGTAATGGCCACTACTTGCTCATTTTCGAAGAAAAATGACCCAATTATGCCTTTGGACCAAAATCCACACCAAACAGTCATCTTGGGTGTATCGGCTTTTCAATGTATGCGTGCGGGTTTTCTGTGACCCAAATGCGACAATTTTGCTTGTTTACATACCCGCCAAGATCAAAATAAGCTTCATCTGAACACATCGCACACATTCCGCAACATTACCATGATTTTCAAAGTAATGTCGCAATATTTCCCAGCGTTGTTCAAGGGTACACACAACCATATTCGTTCAGCGAAAGAATAAAACTAATTATCTGTCAAATCAGACATGAGCTAAGTGTTACCATTCACGAAATAAGCACTTGTTGAAAAAAAAAATTAGATGGCTGACCCTGTACAAAAACTAAAATTTTATGTGCATAGTGCATATTTCTTAGGGACAAAAATCACCGCCATTACATACCCATAATGTTTTTTAATAGAAATCCTCGATAAAATTAAGACCAGTTTACCAGTCTAAACTATTTTTTCAATGATTTCATATAGGGAATGATCTGTAAAAACTTATTAACGGTACTTGCCTTAAAAAGTTTGCTAACGCCGCGTGGCTACTACAGATTAGTCAAAAAAGGTAAGAAACGATAATTGAAAAAAGAAAAATTATTTAAAATGCGTACAACCAAAATAAATGTTTTCGCGACCACGTGCGACTATTAGTGGTATAATAATTTACTTAAAGACGACCCAGAGTGTGTATATCAACCGGCAGGTGTAGCTGACCACCAGCACCATATTGTTACGAGAATAAAAAAACAACACAGTATTGTGGGATTTTGGTAAATTTTGTGTCACCCTGTCAATTTGGCAGCACTGCCACATTTGAATTAACGGATATGAAAATAGAAGATGCTCGATTATACGGTATACAAGGAGACTGCTTTGCCTACGGAGTTAGTTATCGTTTGGCTATCGTAAGATAAAGACGTGTTAAAATGGAAATAAAAGTGTTGTATAAACGAATATTAAGTGTTGTATTAAGACAAACAGTATAAAAGTTATTGTGTAGTAAAATAAAAACTGAAAAACAACAACAAGGTGGTGTTTATTTTATTTTAAAACGCAATTTAAACGAACTCAAACGTTTTAAAAAGATTAAAACGTAACAATATGTTTGTAAAAAGCGGAAAATAATTAACATGATTAAAAAAGCCACCAAAACTTTGCCATAAGAAATTGCTGTAATGGTGAAAGAAAGCACTGGTACCTCATGTTGAACGCAGAGCATAATGACAGAGTTTCTAGAAAGATACCACATTAGCAAGGTAAACCAAATGAAATGATTTTCCTTTGCAAAAAGCACATAAACAAGGATAGACAGTTTGGGCAGAAAGTTATTTTCTCAGATGAAAGTCAACATTGTATACAAATCCGGCGTTGCTTTACTAGAGAAGTATATACAGTCAACTGTAAAGCATGGTGGTGCTGGAGTCATAGTATGAGGATGCATGTTGACGGCTGGTGTCGAGGAACTTGTGTTATCGAAGAACTAAGGGACAAAACACTTTATCTTAATATTACAAAAGTGGGCATTGAATCCGACTACTACTTCCAACATGACCATGACCCCAAGCACACGACAGAAATAGATTAATTCTATTCCATTCAATCACCCTAAAAACTCTCTTATAATTACCGAACCTCAACCCGATCCGAGAGCACCATATTAAGGCTTAAAGTATGCTTAAACAAATACTTCTTGAAGAATAACAAAAAATTTGATCCGATATTATAAAAAAAACTGGTACATTCGATGCAAAAACGTTGGCAAGATGTAATCGAAATACAAGAAATGTTTTCTGAGATATTTTACTGAAAAAATTTTCAACTGACGGTGACTTTTGTCCATCTGTGTATATGGTTAAGCAAACTTTCATAGTTGCTAGTGGCCATTAAAGCTGTAACTGTCAAAATGGCTGTTATTTACTTAGTTTGTTTTACCAAACCACCGCAAATGCAAATGATCAGATCGTTTTATCGTTTCACTCATTTTACGCTCACTATTACTGTCCTAGCAAAAGAACTGCTTTCAGTGTGCAGCAGAATCCGAGGCAACCAATTTCGAGTCACTCACAAGAAATCGGTTTTTTCTAGGTGACAACTTGGTGGATTTTGTATCGTGACTTAAGCTTGCACTTGTACAAAATTCAACTGACCCAGGAGTTGAAACTGCACCAAGTCATAATTTCACCAAAAATTCATCTGCAGCGATAAAGCCCTTTTTGGATGAAGAAATTAATTTTGTCAATAATATTGTCAAATATGACAATCAATAGGATTTAAAAACGTTCAGTGCACCCTGATGTGGATTTTGGGCTGGAGGCATCATCGTTCCATATAGCTTTGAGAGTGACATTGACCAGGCCACTACTGTCAACTGCGAGTGCTGTAGGACGATCCTTTTTCAGATTTCTATAAGTGTAAATAAAATGTCATATTAAAGCTATAAAATTTGACAAAATTTCCTTGTAATTTGTTAAGCTTTTAAGATTTAAAAAACTAAAAAACACAGAAAACCTTCAATAGGGAATGAAATATTTATTTGGAGCAATAAATGGATACCTGGCGTTTTCGTTTTAAAGATTATTTCATGTAAATCTGGGCCGCGGTTAAGCAGGTGGCTTATCCATGAGCACCAACTTTGGCTTGCATTTTCCAGAATTTCAGCCGGCATTTCACCAATGGCATCAAGAGCCGTGTTGTCTTCCACGTCTGGAGTTGTGTCTTGTCCCTCTCCACGAGAGGCTTCACGTATTTCCATACAGAATAGTCTAGTGGATGCGTTTAATCTCATGACATCGGCGGCCAATAGACTGTTCCAAGACGTGAGATTAATTACTCACCAAACTTGTCTCACAGTCAGTTCATGATATCGCGTGTCATGTGATATGTGACACCACATGTCAACTATGTCCAAATCTTGCATTTGGGCCAAAAAAAGTCAGTAATCATCACTTGGAACTTTGCTTCATTGACTGTTATGTTGTGATTTTTAACGCTCTTGAAAAATATGGTCCAATGATACCGCCGCCGCACAAACCACACCAAACTGTGCATCTTTCATGATGCATTGGTAGCTCTTGAACTGACTTTGGCTGCTCTGCACACCAAATTCGTATTTTGTATGGTTATATTCGAGCTTCTTACGTAAAATCTTACAAGGGGTCTAATAACATAAGTCCAATGATTAACAATGGCGACGAACTGCGATCTTCATTAAAGCTGGCCAATGCAGCAGCAATATTCTCTTCGGTGTACACTCTTCAATTACGGGGTGACGACCATAAAATTGACGTAATTTTCGCAACACATTGATATTGATGATGACTGATTTGCAAGCGTTGTTCGTTGTATGTACATAACATATGTATGTATGTATGTATGTTCATGGTGAAATGGCAAAACTTACCGAGCAAGTTTCAAAATGCCACATGTCACGAATCTTTAATTTTACACTGATACACAATATAGCAAAAAAGTTACCTGTTATAACTGACATATTTGACAATTTATCAACTGTGACAGCTGTTGTCACTTTTAACCATAAGAAAGATATAAAAATAAATAACAACTACAAAATAACAAATAGCCGGAGGTTTTAAAATAACAATGTTGATTTTTGTTTTTGTATAACAATTATAACAAAAGCAACATGAAAACAGCAATAACAAGAAAAACTATGTGTAAATACAGCACGAATTTCTAACACTCATACGCATACAAGTACGTGAACTACCAACTACATACTTACAAATCATTAAAAGAAGAAGAAGAAGAAGAAGAAGAAGAAATAGAAAACAACAGTAGTGAATAGAAAATGTATGAAATATATCGAGCCATGATTGCCAACAAGACGTAAGCGACAAAAAAAAATTTAGCAGGAGAAGGTTTTTCAAATATTTTTGTTGTAGCGTATGTACATGAGTCTTTTTTGTTGTTGCTGTAAATCTACATAAAAATCTTTGCTTGATGTTGCCAATGATCGAGCACTATCGATTTTTATTAAAAAAGAAATATTGACAATCATGGCGTTTAGATCTTTTCGGCTGTAATAGCTCGATATGAGAGCTGTAACAATACTTGCGTAGATTGATTTTTTCCCACTACTGAACTACCATTGAATTTCGGTAACATGCCCTCCTTAGTTTGAACGCATGAACGAATAAAATTGCTGTATAATCAACTACAATTGTAGAAAATGTTTAAATGGCCAACAAAAAAATGTCGTCATGCGATGATACTCAACAATAGGACACTGTAGGCATCTTAACTGAAAGGCTTCACTAGGTTATGCATAGATAAGTATTATCAAGCAATGGGTGCCGCGATTGCTTATATTCGGCCATAAGCACCAACGCGTGGCAGCTTTAAAAAAGTGGATGATACATTAATCACTCACAATATAACAGAGACCAAGCAACAGCAAAACGGATGCGCATACATCTAATGAATTAAGTTAAGAACTGATTTCACATTCAACGTGCAATCTACAAAAAAGCCAAAATCCAAAATACGACTTAACTAACTTACAATGAGTGCCAAAACTAAGTAGGCACCCACATTCTCTGGAATTTAGCTTAGCAGTCTTTTAAAATGCGATAAATTTAAATATTTTATATCTTTCTAGGACTGTGTTTACGGCTTTACAAACAAAATCCATTAAAAAAAAACAACAAAAATAATGGTCCGCCATCTAACGTTTTTATTTTTTTTTTTCAACAAGTGCTTATTTCGTGAATGGTAACATTTAGCTCGCGCACGCATACATTGAAAAGCCGATACACCCAAGACGAGTCACTGTTTGGTGCGGATTTTGGCCCAGAGGCATAATTGGGCCATTTTTCTTCGAAAATGAACAAGGAGTGGCCATTACAGTCAATAGCGATCATTACCGGGCTATGTTGAACGAATTTTTGTTCACAAAAATTGAAAAGGAGGATATTAACAACATTTGGTTTCAACAGGACGGCGCTACATGCCACACAGCCGAAACTACACTCGATGTTTTGCGCCCTGTTTTTAAAGATCGCATTATCAGCCGCAGAGCTGATGTCGTTTGGCCACCTCAGAGCTGCGATTTGACACCGTTGGACTAATATTTGTGGGGTGCCGTCAAAGATATATGTTACGCCAACAAGCCAGAGACAATTGACTCTTTAAAGGACAATAGTCGTGAAGCCATTGGTGAAATACAGCTGCACACAATCGATAATGTGCTTAAAAATTGGACCGATCGTGTAGGCTACTGCATGGCCAGCCGAGGCAGCCATTTAAATGAAATTATTTTACATTATTATCCGGTAGGATTGTACTTTCAAATAAAAAAAGAAATGTGAGAAAATATTCAGTAGTTTTTTTCATAGCATTTTCAAAAAAAAAAAAAATCATTTGGCGGACCCTATTTAATTACAATAACTAAAGTTATACAACAGAAACGAAAAGTTATCTATTTTTTACGAGTTAAAATAAAGTATACAAAAATCAAACCTAAATTCCAGGGAATATGGGTTTCTACTTAATTTTGGCACTCATAGTACATGTTTTGAGTAGAACATTATCAAAAATAAACTGCAATCATTACATACCACCAAAATAAAGTATAGCAATCATAACCACACTGTAACACTAAATTAAAAGAAATGCACCTTTGACGTACATGTACACACTTATGATATCCCCAACATTATCATTTAAAAAAACGTAACAATGTAAACAGTCCTACGTGCTTGTCAACATACAAAGATACACACATACCAAGAACATGAGGATGTTGCCATTCTTACAGTCTTAAAAATGAAAGTTAAAGATTGCAAGAGTGAGAGAGACAGTAAGAGTAGAGCGTTTATTATTGTTTTTCTTGTTATTTTTTTCTATTGATTGCAGCTCTTTTGTTTGTTTTTACACAATTTACTTTTTCTCTCTCAATAGTTTTTTTTTGTTATTCTTTTGTTATTCGTTTATCTTTACAAAATAAAAATTTCTATTTATTTAATACGAGCATTGCCATATTGTCATATTTATTTACCAGCAACAATGTGTTTACAAAAGGAGAGAAGAGACAAATCTTAACTGCAATTAAAAATGAAGAAAAAATGAAATAAAATTAAAAAAACTGTAAAAGTAAGCAAATAAATTATTGTTTATTATTATCTCTCTCTATTAGTATCAATAATAAAGCGTGTTTTATATAGAGGTATAGAGATTTAAGTTGGCATTACTTGTCAAGATGGCGAAGGATTTAACAGCTGTCAAGTGTTTTATTCTCAGTTTGGTTTGGCAATTCATCATGAATAGACTCACGCCCGCCGTAGATTCGTCGAATGGGCCCAAAACGAGATTACCGTTGTTCCCGATTTTCATAAGCGAATTTTGTTTAGCGATGAAGCGCACTTCTGGTTGAATGGCTATGTCAACAAACAAAACTGCCACATTTGGAGTGAAGGTAATCCTCAAGTATATGTAAAAACACCGTTACATCCAGAAAAACCGACTGTTTGGTGCACTTTATGGGCTGGTGGAATCATTGGTCCGTACTTTTTCAAAAACGATGGTGGCCAGAACGTTACAGTCAATGGTGATCGGTATAGAGCCATGATTACTAACTTTTTCATTCCTGAATTGAATAACCATGATGTCCAGGAGATGTGGTTTCAACAAGACTACCCAACATGTCACACAGCTCGTGCCATAATAGATTTGTTGAAAGACAGGTTTGGTGACCGCTTAATTTCACGTTTTGGAACTGTGAATTGGCCTCCATGATCTTGTGATTTAACACCGCTAGACTACTTTCTGTGGGGCTATATAAAGTCATTGGTCTATGCGGTAAAGCCACAAACGCTTGACCATTTGGAAGACAACATTCGCCGTGTTATTGCCGATATACGGCCACAAATGTTGGAAAAAGTCATTGAAAATTGGACGTCCAGTTTGTCGGTCATATGCCAGAAATCATATTTAAAATGTAATGCCACAAGATTATCTTTCGGATAAATAAAATTCATGTCAATCGAATAATTCATCGTTGCTTTATTGCAACTTAAAGTTCCATACCTCTATAAAAAACACCCTCTACTTTGAATTTATATTTACAAAAAGTTAAAATAACAAATTTTAGCTTTAAAATACATTGTTTTTAACAAAAAATATAACAGTTTTTCGATATATGTTCGGATTGCGCTCATTTTTAACGCCACTGGGTAATCTGTTGAAGATCTGTAGTCTTTTGAAAACAATGAGCGTTGCATTGCGTTTCCCCGACACACATTATTTGCTTTATTATATATTGTGGTGCCATTCCAATTTTAATTTTTTGAAAAAATTTTATGGTATTTAGTATCAGTCCTTATTTTATATTTAGCCATTTTGGAGAGTCAAGCATAAAGTTTATCGGTGTATACCTGTTGTATTTCAATATAACGAGCATTGACTTATTTTGTAATTTTTGAGTCAACAAATTGGACTCGTGCAGCATGAAAAAAGAATTGTTGAACCGAACTCAAAATAAGGTTTAATCATTGTGTTGTAGAATATGATTGCTGTTTATATATTTATTTGTTGTCTTAATCTTCTGAAGAAATTAAGTTTTTCTCCAATTTTCTTGCAAATATAGTCAATATGACCTTTTAAATTAAAAGTATTGTCTCTTACAAAGCCCAAGTATTTTATTTGATTTACTTTTTCTATTTCTTCACTTATTAATTTTAAAGGTAATATTGGTCTTGGTTTTAATTTCCATTATTTTAGTTTTTATTCTCGTTTAGCTTAAGTTTATTCATTCGCAGCCGTTTGTTTAAGTTTTCAATATCTTTACCGACTCCTTCATAACATTGTTCATCTGTATTATCGTCAATATATAAAGGGTCCGCCAAATAATTTTTTTCTTTTTGAAAATGCTATAAAAAAAACTACTGAATATTTTCTCAAATTTCTTTTTTTATTTGAAATTACAATCCTTCCGGTTAATAATGGAAAACAATTTCATTCACATGGCTGCCTCGGCTGGCCATGCGGTAGACTACACAATTTTTAAGCACATTGTCGATTGTGTGCAGCTGTATTTCACCAATGGCTTCACGAATGTTGTCCTTTAAAGCGTCAATTGTCTCTGGCTTGTTGGCGTAACACTTAGCTTTGACAGCACCCCACAAATAATAGTCCAACGGTGTCAAATCGTTGCTCCGAGGTGGCAAACGACATCAGCTCTGCGGCTGATAATGCGATCTTCAAAAACAGGGCGCAAAACCTCGAGTGTAGCTTCGGCTGTGTGGCACGTAGCGCCGTCCTGTTGAAACCAAATGTTGCTAATATCCTCCTCTTCAATTTTTGTGAATAAAAATTCGTTTAACATGGCTTGACAACAAACGCCATTGACTGTAACGGCCACTCCCTTACTCATTTTCGAAGAAAAATGGCCCAATTATGCCTCTGGACCAAAATCCGCACCAAACAGTGACTCGTCTTAGGTGTATCGGCTTTTCAATGTATGCGTGAGAGTTTTCTGTGGCCCAAAGGCGACAATTTTGCTTGTTTACATACCCGCCAAGATCAAAATGAGCTTCAGGTGAAAAGATGATTTTTTTTTTTTTTTTTTTTGGCAAAATCGGCATCTTCTTTAAGTCGATCGATCAAAGCAATGTCGCAATATTTCCCGGTGGAAGGAAGGATAAAACTAACTACCTGTCAATTTAGACATGAGCTAAGTGTTACCATTCACGAAACAAGCACTAGTTGAAAAAAAAAAAAAACGTTAGATGGTGGACCCGATATAAGTGTATTATCCGCATATAAAGTTATTTCACAAAACAAATTAATTATTTTTTTTAATTTGTTTTTAAAACCTTAGCTATGCGTCGCTTTAGTCTTACTAATCGCAGCAGAAACAGTTAGTTTTGGTACAAGAAAAAGTTAAGTGGCTTAACAACAAAAGAGTTCCTTGATAAACATTAACCAAAATTGTTGGCACTTGCTTACAGAAATCGGATTCAATAATACCACCGTAAGAGACACCAAACCATCACTGCAACTGGAGCTAAGGTATGAGCTAATATGCTTCTTTAGCTAACGATGTTTACTTGTCATTTCCTTTGTTACATTTTTTCACCACGAAAAACCTATTTTTCCCGTGAACAAGTTTTTTCTGTAAAAGTTATCAGCGTATTTCACTAAAAAATATTTGGATTTTTTTCTTTCCAAGTCCCAAAGTTAAAAACTTAATTCATTGATTTTTTGTGTTAATTATCTTAACGCCAATGTTGGTCTATTTTTCCAAAGGATTTCAGAATATCTTTGATTTGACCACTTTAAAGACTTGCTTTAGCTGAACTGTTAGTGTTAGTCGCCACAATAAATCTAAGCGGTAAGAAATGCTTTGAAAACATGAGCTTTTTTCATTTCATTCTTAAAAAGCGGTATAACAGGTACACGGTTTAGAATTTTAGTTACAGATTAATGTCATAGGTGTTAGTGACTAATTGTCACTGTCTTACATTAACTTTTTAATGGTTATTCAAAGTTCTAGGTAAAAAGATTGAAGGAAAAAGACTTCATCATTAGTTATAACAGTTAGTTTTGCAGTTGTAACATGTTTACGAAAATTACATCTGTAGACGTCTATTACATATGCTGGCAAATACACTCGATATCTTATTCTCATTTTCTTCATAATTTAATACAAGCTAGTGTACTCAGCGGCTGGCACAATCAGCCGCATTATAACTTCTAACATTTATTTTAGTTATGTATGTATGCATATAAGTTAGTGTTTTAAAATTAACCCCCATATATAATTCCAAATGAGTTCAAAATGTATTTTATTTCAAATATTTTATACAAAATTTATTATCACTTGCCAGGAATTTTTTTGTCGCACCGTATTATGTTAGTTATTGCCTTAATTAGGTGATATATGTTAATGTTGCTGGCAGTAATAATTGGACATTGGGTGCTAGGTGAGCATGTGATTCGAACTGGACTCTCTTTCAACGGCTAGTATTGCAGTTTACAAAAAGAAACTTTATCCTCGTTGTCATTGCTAATCAGAGGGGAGCAAACCAAGCGCGTGTTTTGAAAAGTTCCTAAAAAAAATTTAAATTTATTCATTGTTAAGTTCTTTCAAAAAACATCATATTCACTTAGTTCTGAACTTTTTGCTTAAATCGAGAAGAGCTTATATTTTTAACACTCTTCTTAGAAATTCATTTCTTGTGGTGTTTTTAAGGACTTAAGACGTAATATTAATCAAAAACATAAGAAAAATCTGGTTCCATTCGTATATATTCGTTGCAATGTTTCCAGCATGTGCCTCGAAGCTCAATTAAATCTTTCCTGGCTTTTTTTACTTTTGTCCAAAAATTTGCCATTTGAATGCGATTTAGGCTTATTTATCTAAATAGGCTACTAACTTACCTAAAATTTTGTTCTAATAACTATTCTTTGATAATTATGGCGGTCTGGCTTGGATCATCGTTTCACTGAAAGATTGATTTTTGTATATCGGTTAAAGCGAAAGCTTCTGAATTTGGTCTGAATGATTTCGTGGTCAATACAAATCATTAAGCAAAACGTTAGCGAAATTAGACAAGTGGGTGTTCTATTTCCAATACAAACTAAATATTGATTTCTTTATATCTTGAAAACGATTAAAGATAAAGTTTCAGTATTTGTTGTGGATGACCATATGGTCAATACAAATTATCAGTCAAAAAATTGGGCGGAATTGGACAAGTAGGTGTGGAAACTAAATATTAAATCCTGTATATCTTGAGAATGTCAACAGCAGAAGTTTCTAAATTAGGTTCAAACAAAGTCGTGAATAGTGCACATCATCTGGCAGTCACTGGGCAAGATTGGATAAGTGGGCGTGGCATATTCTATTCATACTAAATATTAAATTTTGTATATGTGAAGAACGATAACTATTACAACTTCCTTATCTATACAAATCAGCCAAAAAGCGGGAATTGCAGAAAGTATACTGGACAAAAGTTCTTACATATCGAGCCATACCCGTCATAAACACGTAAGCGACAAAAAACAAATTTCACAGAAGGTTTTTTTTAATATTTTTTGTTCTATTGTAGTAGATAAGACTTTTTTGTTGTTGCTGTAAAACCATAAAAGTACATTTTACACCTATAAAACTTTGTTTGATCGTGCAAATGATCGAGTACTATCGTTTTTAATTAGAAAAGAAATATCGATAATCATGGCGTTTAGGCCTTTTTGGCGGTAATGGCTCGATATCAAATTAAAGGTGTGTTTATTTGAAGACTGCATACAGTGAAAAAGTAAAACCAACAATATATTTCTGAAAGAAACAAATGCTTGGATTTCGACAATAAAAAGAGTAGGCATTTAAGGTAGTAATTAAGACAAGAGTAACGAAGCACGCCGGGTTTTAGCTAGTGTTTAAATAAATAATAAAATATATTTTTTTAAATTGGAAAACTTATAGTTCTCTTACAGCAGTTTTAGGGAAAAAGTTGGAAGCAGTCTTCCATCATTTTTTTATGTAAGACCAGCACCCAGGGAATGGCCCCTACTCATGCAGTGCATTGTGCTGGTACTAGGAAAATAGGTTATTGGAAAGAGAGGGAGTAGTGTTTATGGGCGTTAGATTTAAATTTACTCATGTCGTAAGTGGCAGGAAATACTTTCGCTGGCAGATTATTCCACAACCGAATAGTGTGACCAAAGAACAAATTCTCCCTATAATGCGTTGTGCGAATTACGGGACAATCAACTACAAAGGGATGCGCTCTACGAGAAATACGAGTACAACGTAAAAATATATGATTTTTAGGCATTAATTCCTTAATTTAGTTAGGACACTTTCCGTTATAGTAGCGATAGAACAATGAAACACACGCCACATTGCGAAGGTGCTCCAATGAATCGATAGAGTTGGCTACTCTACCATCATTGATGAGCATCATCCATGAATGGACTTGTTACATTTCTCCAAGAGCAACTCCAGCAGGTCACCAGTAGAACGGCCCTTCCGGAAACCGTACTGACGATCGCTAAGTAAATCGTTGGACTCCAGATATCCCACAAGGTGGTAATTAATCATACTCTCCATAACCTTGGAGAGTGCAGAACAAACTGTTATTGGACGGTAGTTCTCAGAGTTACTAGCCTCGCCTTTTTGGGGATTGGCGTTACGTTAGCAACCTTCCAGCAAGATGGAAAAATACCGGCGCGATATGACGCACTGAAAAGGTGAGCCAATGGACGCGCAAGCGTAGAAGAGCACTGCTTCAGGACCAGTGCTGGTATGCCATCCGGCCCAGAAGACTTGTTAACGTTGAGATTTGCAAGGACCCTTTTGCTCATAGCCGTCAATGGAGATATCTCCTGACTACAAGCTGGATCAAACAAACCTTTAGAAAACTATGCGGAACACCTGGTAAGTAGTACTATGGTCTTATCAAATAGGAGTCCTTTCGACACTACTTATATATTTGCGTGCTGCTAACTACCAAGCAAACCAAGCAAACAAACTGCAGCTTTTTAATATTTTTTTCGAATTTCTTAACAACAACAATAATATCAACACTTCTACTGTCACAAGCACAAAAATAGTTTCGACAGCATTTTTCCAAAATCGATTCTTTTTAATTTTTTTACTAAAATAAAAGAAGAAGTTTTGAAAATTACGTATTTTTACGATTTTATCAAGCACTTAACAAGTACAGTGACATGCGGCGTATGATTAATACGATTTTAATTAATATTAATAACACGCAGTGGTGGGCAAATTAAATTCCTTTTTTTTCACTTTCATCATTTTCCTCCAACAAATTTATCTCTATTAGAAGACCACTAAAAATATGAAAACAAAAAATGTATAACTTTTTAAAGGAACTTTTACTCAATTATTTTAATGTCATGCCGAGAGTATGGCGATAGTAATGCTTTTTCGTTTTCTTATGCACAAGACAAACTCTAAAAAGAGAAAAATGAAAAAAAAATTAAAATGATAAAGAAAGAGAATAAAGTTTCTAAAAGACACGATAGTTTCTTCGCTGTCATTTTGTTTTTTGTAAATGTATATTTGCCTATGACTTTAAGGTGGGAGTGATGGTAAAAGAGTTAACTAATATTGGGTATACAAGTTAATAATGTCGATTTTTTTTTGCTCGCAAAATACATTTATTATAATAACAGTATGAATTGATACATTATTCAAACATTTGTCCATCGTTAGCTACTACTTTTTCTCATCTTTCTGCTACCACATGGATTCCGCGCCAAAAGAACTGCTCCGGTTTTGAGGTAAAGAATGATTTAAGCCAATTTCTGATACCCTGTTCTGAAGTGAAACAATTGGTAGTCTGGGCTATAAGGCGGTTTAGCCAAAACTAGTCATCCACTGTTTTCCAACTAATTTTTGACCGTTCTTGCAACATGTAGCCGAGCATTGTCATGATGGAAGATTATGGCCTCGTGTCTGGACAAATATTCTGGTCGTTTTTCGTTGATTGCTCTCTGCAAACGAATCAATTGTATTCGGTACACGTCTCCTATGATCGTCTGACCCGATTTCAGTATCTCATAATACAAAATATCCTTCTGATCCCACCAAATACAGAGCATTACCATGGCGTTGATGTGGCTGGTAGGCCGGGCTTTACATATGAATTTTTGGACTTGGAATTATCGTAATGTGTCCATTTTTCATCACCAGTAACAGTACGATACAAAAATGACTTCTTTTTATGGCGTTCAAGTTTCATTTCCGACAAGAAAAATCGCTTTTCAAAGTCTCACGGCTTCAATTTATATGAAACCCAATTTCCTTGCTTTTGACAAAACATCGTTTTTAGACCCAAAATTCCACATTATTATAGCGATTGAAAAAATGTGTGCTCACACTTTGACGTCTATCCTATACTGAATTACAATGACAGATGTTTACCCTCCAAAATACCATATTTGTTATTATTGACACAAACCATATGTGTTAGTTATGCCATATGTTGTACAAATCGGCATTATTAACTTGCATACCCAATAAAATAGGCAATAAGGAAGAGGGCGAGAGAAAGAAATGTTGAGTAGCAATTTAAAGGCGACTTTCTTTGATGTTTTCATTAAGCTCGTGGTGTACCAAGATGATTGAGCACCATTTTACTTTTTCGGCCAAAGCACATCTTGTTGGTCTTCAAGCTCTTCTTCCAAAGAAAATATAAAAGCTTATAAACTTATTACTCAACTCATTATATTTAAACATAAACTGTGAGTAGAGTGTCCCATGATATTTAAACTTTAAAACAAAAACATAAAACACAGAAACAATTGCCTGAAGAAGAAGGAAAAACAATTGTTTTAATATTTTAAAGCAAAACACTAATGAAGCGAAAAATATTCAAAAAAGAAAATAAATAATCGTTTGCGACCACCTTTAAGATTATTTTCAAGATAAAACATTAAAAGTTTTTTTTCTTTTGGTTTTAAACAAAAAACAAATACTTTCTTGTCACACTGTTTATGATGTTGCAAATATTAACATCCTCCACGTAAAAGTATTTTAGTAAAATCAACAGCATCGTCATCATCATCATCATCGCCATGAAACCGATGTCTTCATGCTGATAAAAGTTGGAAATCCTTTGGGCGGCCTTACTTTTGTCTTGTTGTTATTTTTATGACTTTGTTTGTTTTTGCCTCAATCTTATGTTGGGGCAGACTTAAAAGCGTTTTTATTGCCTTATTTGTATTTCACTTGTTGCGGTTGATTTTATGGTCTCAAAAATTATGAAAAGACGCAGTCGTCTGGAATTTAAACAACAGCTGGCATTTGTTAAAAGACTTTTTTTGTTAGAAAATAAAAACATTAAAGCATAAGTTAATATTCTCAAAAACTAATAAAATTCGTTTGCCTTTAAACAACAAAAATGTTAAAAAAAATTGTTTCAAAATTACGGCTTTAAGGAAGAAAAATATCACAGCTCATGGGTTTTGCCTTTTCTACCAGAAACAAATTTTTTATTAAAAAAGCCAGTTCAAGACTTTTAATTTCTCATTTAAAAGAAAATTAAAGGAAAGCTCATATTTTATATGGTAAAAACGCACCATCCCAAAGGACAATTCATTTTTACATATCGTGCCGTAACCGCCAAAAAAGCTTAACCAACATAATTTTCGAAATTCGTTTTTTTTTAATAAATGAATTCATTGACAACATCTGCATCATCTCTTAAATGTCATTGTCATACAAAGCACCGTTAAAAACTTGTAGCAAAAACAATTTTAGCTTAAGTTCACACTTTTTGTTTGTTTACAGTTTTTGGGACAGCAGCTTGTTGGTTAAGCTAAAACTATTTTTAAAATTTTAAAGTCATAGTAGACAGTGCGCTGGGCTTAGAAAAACAACTCATTTATTTAAAGAGTCCTAGTTGCAGGCCGCTTTAAATCCTAAACTCCAATTCAAAGGGAGTTTTCAACAAATGTTTGGTATTGAAGTCCCCTCGCGAACAATTAGAACGAAACATGATAAGGTTTACTTATCAAAAAAAAAAAAAGCTTGAAGTTCCGAATTTAATTTTTCTTGAGCGTACAGTAAAGCAACTCCTCTTTTGGAAAAATTTCCTCTGGAATGACGAATCCAAAATTTTGTGGATTTGCATCTGATGGAAAATGTTATATATGACGTTCTTCAAGCATGCAACACAACCCCAGATATACGTCCATGATAGTAAAGCATAGTGCAGGAAATGTGATGGTTGGGGTCGCATTTTCATGGCACGGTGTTGGTCCTATAATCAAAATAGATACGTACATGGATCAGTACGCTTAGAAGGAAACGCTTTTGAATAAAATGCTTCTATTTGCAGAGGAAAACATGCCACTTATATGGCATTTTATGCATAATAATTATCCAAAACAACTGTCACGTACAGTGGAGCAAACTAGAATCGAAATTTTTAATTAGCCCATTGAACGTTGAATGTTAGTGACTTGTTGACAGAAATAAGAAAAAAAAGCTAAGCGATACCAAAGCAACGTTGCGTGGGGCTTATAGGCAGTATGCCAAGGAGATGCGAAGATGTTATTAAGTAAAAGGGTTATACTACCAAGTACTTATTTCTATATAAAGTGAATAAGTACTTTTGCTTTTTTCTTGCTGAAAATAAATTTTTTTATTTCTGACAAATTAATGTCAAGCCATTTTTTGAGCTTTGCTCTATTTTAACACAAAACAAATGAATTGAAACTGAAAAAACTAAAGTAAACTAAATCCACCTTGGACCGCGAGTTATACATTAAGACATAGAAACGATTAAAATAATAAAACACGTAAAAAAATTTTGATTCCAAAAAGTACATATAGATAATGTGCTAACCCAATGTCCACCACTGTATATATATAAGCATGGATTTTTTTTCTCCGTCACTCCTCTAGGAAAGCCTATTGGCTTTCCACAAAGCATCTATTGCTTTGTTTGAGTTTCTTTAATCAATTTGATATTTCAAGCTAAGCAGATGATTAATCCGCTGTAGCTTCCTCCATATGATTTTTATCTTTGTGTAGTAGTGAAGATCCTTGCTAATTGGTGGTGATCTTCACTTTAGCATTGTAATTTTTTCCCAGTAGGTGGCGCGTTTTTCCTGATCATTCGTCTGATGTTTGTCATCATCGCCAGAGGTATGCGAAAAGGGTGAGGTCTGGGGGCTTTTTCTTTATTTTTTGTTTAAGATGGAGTTGTCTGGAGGGAAGAAGTTGAAGCATTTTTTTATTATTAAACATTCGAAACCAAAATTAAATTTTTTCTTCGTCATGTCCTCTGCTGGGTCTCGAACCTGGGTCGTTTGTGTTGTTATGCGTGCGCTCTAACCACTACACCACGTCACCCATAGACATAGATAATATACATTTATTTATTTAAAAAAGATTTTTTAGCTTAACTGACACAAATATCTTTAACAGCGAAAAAAGCTTAAGTGACAAGAATTACCGTTCTTATATTAAAATGTGATTTGTATTAACTGTATTATATATATCGAGAAAACTAACACTTACATACAAAATTCCATGATAATAAATGAAGAAAAAGCAAAGATAATTAAAAAAAAACTTCTCCTGTAAAATTTTCTTTTTGTTGTTTAAGCTTTTTTGGCGGTTACGGTACATGCATATATACAGGGTGGCTCAACTCTGCCATAACAGGCCTGCCTAGGTGAGAACTTGCCCCATCTTGTTGAAACCACACACAACTGGAAGGAATTATCTCTCAGAGCAATTCAAGAAAGAAAAATTCCTGTGAAGATATTAAATAGCGAACTGCAGTTACAATATTACGACCGCCTTCTTCAAAAAAGTATGGCCCAACAGCAAAGCTTAATGAAACTGTACACCACACTGTGAGTCGAGCTGGGTGCAATTCTCTCTCTTGAAGAATTTGTGGATTAGAATCAAGAGTTAAGAAACCTCACTATTGTCCACCTGCTAGGAGTTATGCCTTCGGAAGTACACTGAAATTCTCATTAAACGTAAATTATTGCCTCTAGTGCGTGATAGCGAGCACAGTCAGCGCCTTAATAAGATTCTGACTATCAACATAGACGACTACACTATCTTAAACAGCGACAAAGTTACGAATCAGCTCGACTGCCCTGAGGACAGCAAAGACCTCAGTCTGGACAGTCTTATGGTACTTTCCGCGAGATAGACCGCCGCACACGTGCCTTCCTCGGTCTTGGAGCTACCCACGACTCTTTTCTATCAGGAAAAACTGCCGAAGGGCTTTTTCTTAAATCGCATTCCTGAAGTAAACACACTTCACCAAAAATATCGGGGTTCTTAAGATTTGAATCAAAAAAAAAGGAGACAATGAAAGGTTTTTTTCTTTTCTGACACCTATACACCTATACACTAACGAATACATACACAAGCAGCTAAACAAACAGCTCACTTAACACCTTTAGCTTTATTTGAAATTGAAATTCTTGAATTCTCTCATGTTTGCTGTTTAAGACG
This sequence comes from Wohlfahrtia magnifica, assembly GCA_023159175.1. NCBI lineage: Eukaryota > Metazoa > Arthropoda > Insecta > Diptera > Sarcophagidae > Wohlfahrtia > Wohlfahrtia magnifica. The sequence continues at coordinate 4,507,051 of JAKWBJ010000054.1, forward strand.
AAAAAATCCTTTTCTTTTGACTTTTTTAAGAATTTTTTTTATAGCATTTTAATATATAACGGGTGTTTTTTATAGAGATATAGAACTTTAAGTTGCAATAAAACAACGATGGATTATTCGATTGACATGAATTTTATTTATCCGAAAGATAATCTTATGGCATTACATTTTAAATTTCTGGCATATGACCGCCACGGCTGGCGCGAATGTAGTCCAATCTGGACGTCCAATTTTCAATGACTTTTTCCAACATTTGTGGCCGTATATCGGCAATAACACGGCGAATGTTGTCTTTCAAATGGTCAAGCGTTTGTGGCTTTACCGCATAGAGCAATGACTTTACATAGCCCTACAGAAAGTAGTCTAGCGGTGTTAAATCACAAGATCTTGGAGGCCAATTCACAGGTCCAAAACGTGAAATTAAGCGGTCACCAAACGTGTCTTTCATCAAATCTATTATGGCACGAGCTGTATGACATGTTGGGTAGTCTTGTTGAAACCACATCTCCTGGACATCATGGTTATTCAATTCAGGAATGAAAAAGTTAGTAATCATGGCTCTATACCGATCACCATTGACTGTAACGTTCTGGCCACCATCGTTTTTGAAAAAGTACGTGCCAATGATTGCACCAGCCCATAAAGCCCACCAAACAGTCTGTTTTTCTGGATGTAACAGCGTTTCCACATACACTTGAGGATTACCTTCACTCCAAATGCGGCAGTTTTGTTTGTGGACGTAGCCATTCAACCAGAAGTGCGCTTCATCACTAAACAAAATTCGCTTATGAAAATTGAAAAAATTGAAAATTTGAAAAAAAAATTCACTTATGAAAAATGAAAATGCACTATTTAGAGGCGTTGTTCAGGCGTGAGTCTATTCGTAATGAATTGCCGAACCAAACTGAGAATAAATCTCTTAACAGCTGCTAAATCGGTCGCCATCTTGAAAAGTAATGTCAACTTAATGTTCTATACCTCTATAAATAACACGCTATATTTCGTTGTTGTTGCTTGAAAAAAATACCAAAAAATATATAAATGAGCAGAAGTAAAGAACAATGGCTTTCAAACAAAAAGCAGCAGCTACAGAGTAAGAAAAGTCTCTGGAATAAAACTAAAAATTTGAAAAAAAAAAGCCAAACAGAACTGAAGTAAAGGAATAAAACAGAAATTCCTTTCAAAAATCAAACAAAAAAGTTAAACATTGACAATAAAGAGAAAAAAGTATAATAAAACGGTTAATTTCTTAAGAAATGGCTTTTGTGTAAGCAAGAGAGAGTGAGAGTGTAGAGAGAGAACAAGCCTAAATGTATGTTTTTGAATTCCTTTTCATTTGTATGAGTCATCTGACAAAAACATACTCTCATGTTAAGAACAACATTGTCATCATATCTTTAGGGACTACAACAGTAAAGTTTGTGTATATGTGCGTGTGTGCACTAGTTATATGCCCCTCTACAGTTATTTTTTCTTTATAACTTATCACAGAATTAAATTTTGATATGAAGGATTAACACACTCTCTTAGGAAGCAAAAATAGAAGAGGTTTTAACTGCTTTCTTCATGATAAGCGAACAATAGAATAGAACAATAGAAGAAGACAAGTTGATTAAATTAAATTTGACTAAATAGTTAACATGGTTCGTTAAAACATGAGGGATAAAAATAAGATTGGGGGCAGGATTTTTTTTTTGTCAAATTTTTTAAGGATATAGGGCTTGTGTTTTTCAAAGAACAGATATAGAATTTTTGAGGTTTAATAGCTAATAGCTAATATACTAAACCTCGGCTGCTTGTACTGTATGACAACACTTTAGCCACTCCATCATAATTACAGCTGGACTTTTGCTGCCCAAAGTAAAATCAGTCTGGGAAAAAGAAAGGCTGTTAAGGAGTAAAATAAGGATATCTTACTGGATGATATCATGAGCAAAGTCTGTTCAGGGAAAAGAGCAATTACCTGCCACAACGCAGCCATTGCTTCGTTTCAATTTAATTAATTTAATAAGTACTGTAGCTCACCTCCATATGATTGTGTGTAGTGGTGAAGATCATTACTAAGTGGTGGTGGTGATCCTTAATTAGCATTTTTGTTTTTTCCCAGTAGATGGCGTTTTGTCCTTATCATCCGTCTGATGTTTGTCATCATTGCTGGAGGTAAGCTGGAAAGTTAGGGGTGCCTGTTTTAGATAGAATTGTCTGGATTAAAGACTCGCAGTTGAAATTTTTCGTTATGTTTTCTGCTTAAAATTTGTACCTGGGGCGCTTGTATTGTATGCGTGCGGCCTAACCACTACACCCCGTCAACCCTTTTGGAAGATATCCATTATTCAAGCAAAACTAGAAAACCTGCAGAGATTGGCGCACAATATTGATCTTGAGGTAAATATCAGGAAAACCAAAGCCATGAAGCCCATGGGATGAAAACGTAGATAACTTTTGCTATCTAAGCAGTATAGTGACAGTGAAAAGCGGCGCAAAAACAGACGTAAACAACATCACAAGGATGGCAATAGAGTAGAGTTCTCATGGCTGAATATGCCGCAGCCGTCCAAAAAATACCTGGAAACGTACAATATATCTAGACTTACGGCAATATAAGATTACTTAGGAAGTAGCAACAACAGCAAACAGGAGACGCTAAGATCCCAAGAAAGGTAATTCAAAATAGATTGAAAAATGAAGAATAATGGAGCGGCTTGGAATGCCACCGAAGATTCTTAATTCTTAATCTTGCACAACGATGAATCCATTTGAGTTTACAACTGGAGTAAAGCAAAGATGTATTTTGTCGCCAATGATTTTTATCCTCGTCATCGACGACTTAATGTGTCCTGCTTTGAATGGCAAACGCATTATTTAATGGACACTCTTCCAACACCCAGACGAGTTGGAATATGCCGAGTTCCTACAGAAATTCTGAGATAACTACAGAAAAATATTGACTCCATTAGGTTTGAGTTGCGTGCAGCTCTTTAGTGTCCATATTTCTAAAACTGTTAGCTATGGCGTAAATTCTACCCTTGCTGGTATAATGCCAAACACAGGAGGATCAAGATTTCTCAGACGTAAAATGCTGGCAGCAGTGATATTGAAGATAATATTGTATACTGCACCCATTTGAGCATATTATTTATGATACAGGTCTTACTGCGATAAGATAGGTTCTGCGTATAGACTTACTGCCTTAGGGTATGCTGTAGATATAGGACTGACTCTGATGAAGCAGCATTTGTAATTTCGGGCAAGATTCCCGTTGACATCTATAAGAAAAAATGTTCGTTGTTTGAATCAAGAGATAAAAGCATTGAAGAATGGCAGAAAAGATTGACAGGCACCATAAAGGAAAGACGAACGTACAAACTGATTTCCAATTTGAAGAAGTGGATTCAACGAAGCCAGGGAAATGTGAATTTTCATATATCTCAGCCGTTGGGTGAGCATGGACCAATATGATTACTATTTACATCGTTTTGGACTTTATAATTCTGTACGTATTGTGGTGGTAAAATCTACTCGTAGGATGCTGAACATGTGTTCTTTGAGTGCCACAAGTACAGAGCTCTTAAAAATATTCTTCAGAGGAAGATTGGTTAAGTAGTTAGAGTAAGAAGTATAGTGGGTCTGATGATGAGTTTACTGGCAATGTGGAACAAGATGTAATTGGTTCTATGTGAACTACGTAGCGATGCCCACACTGTAGTATATGTACGAGGAAACGACCGAATGGCGGTACCATTAGACTGAATTGGAGTGTTGTGGTGTTTAAACGGATTTAAGTTCCGTATTTCGACTTTCGATTATTTCATCTCCTAAAAAAAAAGAAAAAATATCTAGATGTATAAGTTCTGGAATGAGTAGGCTGCTAATGAAGGCGCAGAAGAGCGTATAAACGAGGCAAAATTTGCATTCGAAATATACATCCAGCTCGGCAAATATCAACAATTAATAGTCTGTCTTGTGTTTCGGCTGCGAAGGTAGCGTAACATATATTGTTACGAAAATAAAATGGCTAAAAATAAAATACCAATTTGTTTATTTGATGGTATTGCCGTACTGATGTTGATGCCGTACTTACATGTTTAAAATTAACGGATAAAAAATAGAGGATATGAAAGCATTTGAGACATTTCCGGAACTTTCCAAAGTAGGCAATGAGGTATTAAGGAGGCAGCTTTACCTACATCGCTTTTGTTATTGTATTATTTTTCTGTAATAAAATAAAGCCTTGTTTAGGCGTAAATAAAAATGTTGTGTAAACGAAGATTAAGTTGTTGTATTAAGATAAACTGTACAAAGATAAAGTGAGAAAATAAAAACTGTAAAACTACAACAAAGTGGTTTTTATTTTATTTTGACGCAATTTAAAAGGACTCAAAAGTTTTAGAAAAGGTTAAAACGTAACAATATGGTGGCCAAACAACAATACGTCGGCCTGTTGAACGCGGCAAAACAAATGTTTGCTCCTGTGGAGGTACATATGTTTGTATGTGTAAATAGCGATGGAGAGGTCATACACTTCGAAGGCAAACTGACAACATTGCTCAACAAGCGCTTCGCCAAAATCCGTAGGAAAGCGGCCGACGTGTTTGTGCACCTGCTATAACTTGGAAAGGCCATGAAATAAAGTCAGCTAAACATCGCGCAATAGAATCATATGCTTCACTAAGCCAATGACAATAGAAGACTGAAAAATCAATATATGATTGTAAACCAGTAATAGATAACAGTTTTTCAGATAAAAGTCACGGAATTATTAAATTGTTCTCGTAATAATGCGAAAATAATATCTAAAAAAAAACCAATTTATTTTTCAATTTTAAAATAAAACTAAATACTCGTAATAAAGAAAATTATATAAAGGGTCCGCCATATAATTTTTTTTTTTTTTTGAAAATGTATAAAAATAACTACTGAATATTTTCTCAAATTTCTTTTTTTATTTGAAAGTACAATCCTTTTGGTTAATAATGGAAAATAATTTTCATTCAAATGGCTGCCTCGATTGGCCATGCAGTAGCCTACACGATCGGTCCAATTTTTAAGCACATTATCGATTGTGTGCAGCTGTATTTCACCAATGGCTTCACGAATATTGTCCTTTAAAGCGTCAATTGTCTCTGGCTTATTGGCGTAACACTTATCTTTGACGGCACCCCACAAATAATAGTCCAACGGTGTCAAGTCGCAGCTTTGAGGTGGCCAAACGACATCAGCTCTGCGGCTGATAATGCGATCTTCAAAAAGAGGGTGCAAAACATCGAGTGTAGCTTCGGTTGTGTGGCACGTAGCGCCGTCCTGTTGAAACCAAATGTCGCTAATATCCTCCTCTTCAATTTTTGTGAACAAAAATTCGTTCAACATGGCCCGATAACGATTGCCATTGACTGTAACGGCCACTCCTTGCTCATTTTCGAAGAAAAATGGCCCAATTATGCCTCTGGACCAAAATCCGCACCAAACAGTGACTCGTCTTGGGTATATCGGCTTTTCAATGTATGCGTGCGGGTTTTCTGGGGCCCAAAGGCGACAATTTTGCTTGTTTACATACCAGCCAAAATCAAAATGAACTTCATCTGCAACATTACCATGATTTTCAAAGTAATGTCGCAATATTTCCCAGCGTTGTTCAAGCGTATACACAACCATATTCGTTCAGCGGAAGGATAAAACTAATTATCTGTCAAATCAGACATGAGCTAAGTGTTACCATTCACGAAATAAGCACTAGTTGATGGCGGACCCTTTATATTTTCCAAAAAATACAAATGAAACAATATATACAAAAAATAACTCAATTGCAAATTAATTTCAAATCAACCGCTGGAACGTATAATTAATAATCGTTTTTATTATTCCAATTTTCAAATATTAATCATACGTCACAGTTTAAGGATTGACATTGATTGCTATGCTCTTTTGCGTAAACTTGACCTGGCCAGACTACGAGTAATAATAACAATAACTTTGAGCAAAACTACTGTGCAACTTAATTCTTTTAACTAAACAATGTTGTATTGCCTTAAATATGCTCTAGACTACATTTAAAGCTTAGTTAGTTGCATGCCACACGCACCTTTTCTATTAAATAAAATTAAACTTTCTTATAAAGGAGTTCTTTCTTTTTCTGCTGTTGTTTTTGTTTTAAATAACAAATAAGTGTTTAATTTAATTGACTTTAATTAAAGTTTGTTGTGACCTTAAGTCAGTCGGCTGTTATAACGCAAAAATATAGTTGAAATGCAAATGCACAGTGGGGCATAGAAAGAAAAAAAATATTTATGTTAAGATCATTTTGATTTAGACCTTAGACCTTAGGTCTAGGTTGTAAAGGGACATTGGGCTATCGGACTTTCTTAACAGCTTATACATGTATTGTTTCTTTCATATGTCATACGTCTTATTTCACTCCAATTATGTCCTGAAATTCTTATTTCATTTTCGAGCTGCCTTCTCCATATATGAACGGATCTGCCAACTTGACTATGAAAGTGAAGGTTTCAATCGACGGTTATTCTGGTAATTTCATTCGATATTTAGGCCTACATACCTCTATCTGAATTGGAATTTTTTTTTTTGGTGTGCCGCAGGATCTTATAAATGATGCAGAATCTGTTCACAAAAACTTGAATAGTGTTGGTGTCCCTGCAGCACTTCATATTTCGCTACCGTAAAATAGTATGTGAAGACAGACATTAGAATTTAAGAATAATGCCATAAGGAGATCAACATTACATATGCCCGGCTTAACCTGCCTAGACTACACTTTATGTCCTAAAACGAACAACCAGATGCAACCTAGATAATGCAGTCCAAAATAAATTTACATCTTTCATCGTTTGGTCTTTCCTGTGTTAATCTTCAGTCCCACTCTTTCAAACATTTCTTCCATCATTCTTTGCTTATCCCGCATGTCGGAGTATCTATGTGAGAGAAAACAGATATCATTTGCGTAGTCCAGGTTTTCCAAGCAACCATGCAGTCTCCAGCTGATGTCGGATGCCGATGAAAATTGTTTCACGTTCAACAATAATGTGTGAAGATGAACGGTAGCAAAGTCAGAATTAAAACCGGAGAAGGGGAATGCTGTGTGTCTGCCTACTGTCAACACTTAACGAGATTGAAGCAAGAACTTCAATTAAAACGCCCATAACTGATCAAAAGAAAAGGTGTTGTATACCATCATGACAATGCCAGATCACAGACATTTTTGATTACCCGGTAGAAGCTGAGAGAGCTTGGCAAATTTTAATGCATCCACCATATAGCCCGGACCTTACAGCTTCAGATTATCATTTCTTTTGATATCCGCAGAACTCTTTTAATGTTAAAAATTTATATTCCGTATAGGCCTACAAAACGGATAGATTTTTCGCGCAGAAAACCCAGTAGTTATACGCTGGTGGAATAATGGCTTTACCCCAAAAATGGAAAACGGCTATCGATTTAAACGGCACATATTTGGTGTAATAAAGCTCGTTTCAAATACTATCTTGATCAAAAAGTTTTCGGAATAACACCCATGTGGCAGTGTAATAGTTTGTGCTTTTTTTTCCTAAGTTGATACATCTGTTGCTGATATTCCCGTAAATCTTAGCGTCATAGCTTGACATTTGTGTATTGGCGATTTTTCATAATTTTGAACGTATTGAGGTCACAAAAGGCATGATTTGCGAGGCTGAATCCGACCCCACATTCATCTAAAGGATCAATAATGGAGAATAGATGTTGCTCATAAACCAACGACACGCAATCTAGACATCATCCAAGTGAATGGCGTTCACCAAATTAGCTGAGACCAAAAAACACGTCGTTTTCAGTCTGGGTTTTCATGGATTACAACGGTGTAGTGCATCATGAATTTCTGTCAGAAGAGCAGACAGTAAACAAAGAGTATTATTTGGACGTTATGAGATGTTTGCGTGAGGCAATTCGCAGAAAAAGACCAGAATTGTAGGCAGAAAGCTCATAGATTATGCATCAAGATAACGCACGGTCATAGTCGCACGGTGCCATCATGATTCGAAATTTTTTGACGAAAATTTCAAAAATAAAAAAATAACACACAAAAGCTATCGAATTCATCTGATTTGGCTCCCTGTGACTTCTTTCTGTTTGATCGAGCTAAAAAACCATTACGTTCCTGTAACCGAGAGAAAATAATGGAAAAATCACAGGAAGCACTGATGGACATACTGAAAATCGAATATAAAAATGCAAATGTCAAGCTATGACGCTAAGATTTAGCGGAAATATCAACAACAGACGTACCAACTTAACAAAAAGAAATTCACATCAGAACGATAGGACCGACACAAGGGGGTTTTTCCGGAAACTTTTTGATGAGGGTAATATAAGAAAAGGTGTTTTATTTTTGCTCACACCGAACATTTTCGAACACCCAATATAACGGATGTTTTTTTACTGTTACACAAGTTTAAATCATAACAAAACAAAGAAATATATTTTTAATATCAGTGAATAGAGAGTTTTATGATATTTATGTTGAAATATGATTTAGGCCATGTGGCCGCTACGGCCCTCGCGTTCTAGACGCAATCTGGAATACCAATTTTTACAAACTTTTCGCAACATATGCGACCGTATTTCGCCAATAACTGTTCTGATTAGTCGACGTAGACAATCTTTATCTTTAATCTATGACTTTATATAAGAAAATAATCCAATGGGGTTAAATCATTAAATCTAGGTGGCCAACTAATTGGACCATTACGCAAAATTACTCTTTCATCAAAAGTTTCTTTGACTAAATTTAGTGTAGCGCTCGCAGTGTGGTATAGGGCTTTGTCATATTGGAACCACGTATCAGCAATATTAATGCCAGCTGATTGAGGTACGAAAAAATTGTTAACAATGTCCTTATACTGTTCTCCATTGGCAGTCGTTGAGCGAATGACTCTGCCAGCCTATAATCTGCACCAAACAGTAATTTTCTGTGGATGTAATGATGGCTTGACAAAAGCATATGCATTATCCTCATTCCAAATGCGACAGTTTTGCGTATTCACGTACCCATTCAATTAAAAATTGGCTTCATCGGAAAACAAAATTTTGAACCATTATTTTGATTAAAAAAAAATGTCAACAATTTGCAAGAGTTGTTCTGGTGTAAGTCCATCCACAATGTAAAGTCAAACCAAACTAAACAAAAAGCAACTATCGACTGTTAAATCAGTTGTCAAATATAACAGTGACGCCAACTCAAAAAACACCAGATATTAATTTATATACTTTGCTATTAAAATTATTTAAATTCTACGGTTCTTGCATATTTGTCATAACCATATTATACTGTATTATTGATTTATAAATAAGAAAATGTCCATACAACAATAGAGAGAGAGAGAGAGAGAGAGAGAGAGAGAGTGAGTGAAAAGTAATCAGTGTTGCCAGGACTTTGATTTTTTTTTAACCAAATTTCAATAAAAAAGTAATAAAAAAATAAACAAAATTTTAGTAAAAAAAGACAAAACGATAATTGATGAGATAATACATTATTATAATGCTGTGTATAACGATTTTATAGAAATATTAATTAAATATAGACTGATCTAAGACAACTTGATATAATAATTGAAAAGTTTGTGTTGAATTTTTCAACTTATTTGTGCAAAATTTTAGCCAAATATCTCTTACGCTTAACAAATCAAAAAATTACCGAATCAAAGAGCAGCGTTAAAGTTAAATATTTACCAAATTTCATAAATGTCGAATTATGTGCCAACAAAATAAAACGAGCAGCTAAAGAACATCGATTGCTCACAGAATCTTGTTATATATGCGATATGTTGCACCAATTTCAACGTACAAAAGGTGATTTGTGCGATTCAAGACTTATTATTTCGATACAGATAGAAAGACCTACAGAGCAGCCATTACTGTTCAAGGACTTAATGTCCGAAATGTTTCTCAAAAGCCATATATATTATTAGCAACGAAATATGAATCCATTACGACAACCCGAAGTCCAAGCTTTGGCATAAAAAAATACCTGAAATATTCAACCAGATTTAAGGCTGTTATATTCCATCATGAATGATGTTAAAACCAGTTAAAACTATGAAACAGTGGTTCGTAAGTTTTGTCTTACCCGCCTTATAGTACGCACCTTGTCCGTCCGACTAACTTTTGTTTCGATCGGAATACTTTGCTCTTCAAAACTGAGTATACGAAATTGACTTGAATCATTCTTGTTTAAGAAAATGAGCAGTCTTTTAGCACGTAGTCCACATGCTATACAAAACATTAGAGAGTTTATAACATTTATCAGTATTTTGAATAAGTTAAGGTTGTACCAATGTTTCACGACAAAAGTCCCGCTTTACATCCAATAAAAAACTTAGTAATAAACATTTAAAGAAATCATTACCTTTATTTTGTATTTCCAGAAAAAAAAAGTAACCAGAATGCAAAAAAGTACACATCTAGACATCGAAGAAAAAAATAACCAATTTTGTTAAAAATAACCAAAACAGCAACACTGAAAGTAGCTGACCATAGTACTCAATTGATAATATTAAAATGTACACATACAGACACACTATTTTTGTTGCTATTTTTAACTCATGGCTACTTAGAAATGCAAATTTGTCCATCAGTATGTATGTTTATGCATATTTAAACCTGTAAGTGTTTTAGATAGTTGTTACTGTTGTTATTGTATTCTTGTGTATTATTTCTCATTTTGTCTTTACTTGCTTTCGAAGAATTTAATTATTTACCTTTTTATTTTCGGTGTTATTGCTTCTCTTTTTCTTAAAGCATTTGTTTACTTTGTTATATATTTTTGTTTCTCTCTGTCTCAATTTAAATTTCCAATATTTACCAATACTAATACTGTTCTTAGTCTAACTGCTTATGCCTGTGTCTGTGGGTAATTTTAAACTACAACTTATAACAGTCATACATAGTGCTTAAGCGCGCTTGTTTTTATTTTTTTTAATTCTATTTTAACACTCAATTACAGCAAGAAGTTAAATTGAAGGGTACGCCATTTACACTCTTTTCTTATAGTCATTTATACTCTGTTTTTTATACAGATGGATGATCATTGGTCATTATTAGTCTATATTGCATAATATTATAAAGTCGGGCTTCATCGACTTGATTTTCATTTAATTGTTCATTGATACTTTACCTTCATATTTCATCTATAGATATAAAAATAAGTATACACTTTGATGTCACCACTATCTGCGGAAACGGTTCGACTAATTTCAACCAAAATTTCAGGGTACGTTGGGGATGATCAGCCCAGTGGTTCCGGTTATATGACATTTAGATTTTCCTACATAATCCCATATCAATATCAACAAAGTGGCCTCCATTTTCCATATAATGATTTTTTATTGTCATTTGAAAAGTTATCAAGCCATGTGTCGTAATGTCTGATATATACAATGACATTCGGTAATATTGCTTTTTGTATATCTTTAGAATAGAATAGAAAATTCTAAATTTGTTCTTAGTTACTTCAGAGGTAATAAAAACCATTAGTTGAAAGGAGGGTGGAATTGGGCATGGTACTTCCATACAAAGTCGATACTGATATTTGTGTATCTGAAGAATGTTTAGAGTTGAAGTTTCTAAATAACTTGGCGGATAATTCAAACCATCTGTTTAAAGAAAATATAAAATAACGCATGTGTGGAGAACGGTAACGGTTAAAACTTTGTTATGTATCCACATCAGTCTAAAAGCAGGTACAGGCAGGCTCCCAGTAACGCGGGAGGGGTTACGCTAGTAAAGAGTCCGCCAAATAATTTTTTTTTTTGAAAATGCTATAAAAAAACTACTGAATATTTTCTCAAATTTCTTTTTTTATTTAAAAGTACAATCCTTCCGGTTAATAATGGAAAATAATTTCATTCAAATGGCTGCCTCGGCTGGCCGTGCAGTAGCCTACACGATTATCGATTGTGTGCAGCTGTATTTCACCAATGGCTTCACGAATATTGTCCTTTAAAGCGTCAATTGTCTCTGGCTTGTTGGCATAACACTTATCTTTGACGACACCCCACAAATAATAGACCAACGGTGTCAAATTGCAGCTCCGAGGTGGCCAAACGACATCAGCTCTGCGACTGATAATGCAATCTTCAAAAACAGGGCGCAAGACATCGAGTGTAGCTTCGGGTGTGTGGCACGTAACGCCGTCCTGTTGAAACCAAATGTTGCTAATATCCTCCTTTTAAATTTTTGTGAACAAAAATGGCCCGATAAAGATCGCCCTTGACTGTAAGGGCCATTCCTTGCTCATTTTCGAAGAAGAATGGCCCAATTATGCCTCTGGACTGACTCGCCTTGGGTGCGGGTTTTCTATGCCCCAAATGCGACAATTTTGCTTGTTTACATACTCGCTAAGATCAAAATGAGCTTCATATGAAAAGATGATTTTTTTTTGGCAAAATCGGCATCTTCTGTAAGTCGATCGCAGGCCCATATTCCCAGTATAGTTCAAGCGTATACACAACCATATTCGTTCAGCGGAAAGATAAAACTAATTATCTGTCAAATCAGACATGAGCTAAGCGTTACCATTCACGAAATAAGCACTAGTTGAAAAAAAAACCTTAGATGGCGGACCCTTTATTTATCTGAAAAAAAACTACAAAAAAATCTTTTTTTTTCTCTTCATTTTAAATAAATTTTTTAGAATTTAAAATACACAAACCATTATTACACCATGACTTGTACTTATTTTTAGAGCCACTCATTGTTAATAAACGTTTAAGTGTTATAAACAACAACAAATAATGGCAAATATTATAACAACAAAAGAAACAAAAATAAGTAAAATAATATCAAATAAATAGTCAAAAACACACACACATACGCACACAAAATGTAGTTTGTGGTCATGAATCAAATACTACAGATTACGTCTTTGGAGATAACGTCAGTCTTTTTTCTCTCAATAAAAGTGTGAGTAACGTCTTAGTTGCCCTTCTGTTTTATTTTTAAAGGAAAATAGTACATTTTTATGCCAAAAATATAAAAGAAAAAAATTAATAAAAATATATCTTTAAAGACGTAATTTGTAGTATTTGATTCGTGGTTTGTGGAATAGTTTACTTAAACACGCACTCACACCCTAGTATATAAACTCTCAGTGTCAAAATCAATTATTTATACAAATACATCAAAATAAAAGAAAAATGTACTTCGGACATACTCTCTCTTTCTCTTGTCCTAATTCTCTTCCTTGTCTACACAATAAACTATTGAAATGTTATTGTTGTAGTTTTTTTTAATTTAAACGGACCTGATTAAACGTGTTTTTAGCTTTTCCAAGCACATGTTGTTATGTTTTTGTTTAATTTAAAAATTCGGTGGTTTTTTGTATAACACTTATCACCACCACCTAAACAGAAGAAAAACAAACAAACAAGAAAAACAAAAAAAAAGTAAACCCCAAAAACCAACAAACAGGCAAAGGAGTTGTTCTGTATTTTTCTTTTTTGCTAATAAATAAAAAAAACTTTTAGCATTTTTTTGCTTTATTTACACTCTACAGCACAGTGCCGCTGTGGTAAGGTAGGTAAGACATCCGCCTACCAACCAGAAGGTCCTCGGTTCAATACCAGGCCCAGCCCATCTGAAAAAAGAAAAAGTTTTTCCAGAGCGGTATCACCTCATAACATTAGCTATAGTAACTGGTTATGAGTATTTACTACCTTTGAAAACTTCTCTAATGCATTTGCTGTTCGGAGCCGGCCTTAAACTGTAGGTCCCTTTCAATGAGTCTAAAAACAGAATCGGGAGAGAAGTCCCCATGATCCTTCATGAAATGTTATGGGAATTAATATAAAAAAATATACAGCACCGTAGATTATTGGGTGTTTTAAGGTTAAAGCTAATGTTTGTTACCTTTAAAAAATAGAATCCTATGCCTAATTTAAAATCAGTTTTTTTCCGTAGTAAAAACGCTCTACTATCGTTTACTATCTTAATTTAATTAAGTCAACAATAAACAATAATAAAGCTAAAAACTCATATACTTAAGAAACTAAAAGGGCCACATGTGGAAAGTACGCTGGCTGAAGCATAACATAGTAGCCCAGTTCATAGATTTTTTGCATATTGACTAGACACGAGTGCGCACATGTATAGAGTTGACGGAACAGCACTTTTTTGCCCTATATGTGTTGGTTATTGTTTAGTAGTCATTCTATTGTTTTATGGGAATCCATGTCATTATTACATGGTACTTATGATCGCTAATGCTATACGTATAACTGAAGATATCTTTTTTGTTGGTAACTCTATGCTCTGTGTATGCTGTGAACATAGAAATAGTCCAATGCGTAAAAGTGACACAAACACTCCTTCGTATTGCGACCGAACGGCGCAAACACTAATTTGAATAGGTTGTGTTTTGCTTTCGCATATGAGTAATCACGGCATTAGTCGAGTGAAATTCATTTCATGTTGAAATTCTGACGCAAAATGTGATGTAAAGACAGTGTATAAAAATAACTTTTTCAATAGCGTTCATTAAACTCTTGCGGATCTTAATTATTTTGCAATTTTTTCACTCTGCTACATTTTTGGCTGATTTGAGCGATCAAAATCACCGCTTCTGCACTGCATAAACCATCCCTCGCATATTAAAATCGATGGAACCTATTCAAGATAGTCTACGGTTATCAGTCGATGCATGAATATTTCAGCTGTTTATATATAGCTGTTCGGTACTTCTTTTAGGCGCTATTTAAATTACTTACATGAATTACTACGTTCAGATGGAACTTTTCTAATTCATTTCAATAAAAGTACTCGTTTAACCTGATAAAAGCCTGTTATAATAAATTTTAAATACTTAAGAACGTTTCTTTTTCAACTAGTGCTTATTCCGTGAATGGTAACACTTAGCTCATGTCTGATTTGACAGGTAATTATGGTATGGTTGTGTATACGCTTTTTTCGCTCCGCTAAGTGGGCCTCCGATCGACTTACAGAAGATGCCGATTTTGCCAAAAAAAAAAGCTCATTTTGATCTTGGCGGGTATGTAAACAAGCAAAATTGTCGCATTTGGGTCACAGAAAACCCGCACGCATACACTGAAAAGCCGCTACACCCAAGACAAGTCACTGTTTGGTGCGGATTTGGTCCAGAGACATAATTGGGCCATTTTTCTTCGAAAATAAGCAAGAAGTGGCCGTTACAGTCAATGGCGATCGTTATCGGGCCATGTTGAACGAACTTTTATTCACAAAAATTAAGAGCAGGATATTAGCAACATTTGGTTTCAGCAAGATGGCGCTACGTGCCACACAGCCGAAGCTACACTCGATATTTTGCGTCCTGTTTTTGAAGATCGCATTATCAGCTGATGGCATTTGGCCACCTCAAAGCTGCGATTTGACACCGTTGGACTATTATTTGTGGGGTGCCGTCAAAGATAAGTGTTAGCCAACAAGCCAGGGACAATTAATGCTTTAAAGGACAATATTCGTGAAGCCATTGGTAGAATACAGCTGCACACCATCGATAATGTGCTTAAAAATTAGACCGATCGTGTAGGCTAATGCATGGCCAGCCGAGGCAGCCATTTGAATGAAATTATTTTCCATTATTAACCGGAAGGATTGTTCTTTCAAATGAAAAAAAAATTTGAGAAAATATTCTGTAGTTTTTTTTTATAGCATTTTGAAAAAAACAATTATTTGGCGGACCCTTTACAATCTACAAGCTCATAAATACACATTTTTAAAAAGGTAAAAACGTGACAATATTTTAGTTACAATTCATACTTTATTTGAGGTTGAAAAATAAAAATTTAAGAAACTGTTAAGCTGTGTTCCTATTATTTATTCCACCACTGTATATAGACTAAAAACACAAACCATGTGTAATGATGATCTATTGTTACGAATCCTTAAGTTATCTTTATTAAGTTATACACCCAATTATTTTAATACTTTGTGTTTTCGTTTAGTCTGCATTTTTTATTTTTTTTATATTCCTTAGATTCAAATTCGTTTTTCTTGTGTGCTTTCTGACAAAAAAAATAATAATAATTCGTCTGACATGCTGACAACAAATATCGTATTAAAAAGCGACAAATTGATGTGAAATCGTCACGCATCGATGATGAATTTTTGTTTAATTTTTTGGTTTTTTCTTCATAAAATATTATTTATTAATATTGTTTCAGCTTTTGATGCGATACGTCATCTTAATCAAGCTAAATTAATGATATATTTCAACTCTATAGCATTTAGAGTTTCTTAGGAAAGAAAAATTTTAAATTTTTTTCTTTTTTTCTTGAACGAAAGCTCCCAACCAAAGGACAATAATAAAAAACAAAAAGCAAAAAACATTTAAAAACATTTTCTTAAATTTTAAATTTTATTGAAATTTTTAAGCCAATTTCTTGATTCCTCATCTAATTTGGCGATTAATTTATTTTAACAATTTTTATATTTAAATATCCTGTATACCTACATCGCAACATAAATATTTGTTATTTGTTTGCAAAGTTTTCTTTGAAATGCGTTCATCTGAACTTTTTCCCCAACTGCTATCAAATTCTAATTCATAGGCGAACACACATGCATGAATGAACACCAGATTGAATGAAATGAAAATTAAGGAAAAAAAATAGCAGAAAAACCTGACACACATTGATTCAATAGCAAAAAAAACCTCCACAAAGGAAGTTGGCTCCACACAACCACATATGGTAATCGACTCTACTGAAACTATTTCACACCCGCATTTGTAAATTTCATTGAAAACTAAAAAAGAAAAAATACATACGAACGATTAAAGCGAATCAAAATCAAATAAAAAACAAAATGGACAAACAAAATTACAAAAATGAAATGAAATTCAAACGATTTCTAAAAGAAAAGGCAGATAGACAAACAGACAGATAGATAGATAGACAGATACTAGTCGATAAACTTAAAAGAAATGAACGTATTTTTCGATATTTTCTTTCAATTTTATGCCAATATTGTTGATAAAAGCGATGGTATAAAAAGAGGAAAATATTTTAACAAAACAAGGTATGTAATAATGTAAGGTTAGGAAGGGCAAGTGATTTCTTTTTAAATCTCCTATATATGCATATTGGGTGTATAACTTAAAAATGCGGAATTGATAATAATTTTCAACATAATTTGTGTTTTCAATAACTTACCATGTACGAAATGTTGGAGGGTAAATACTTGTTATTTCTTTAGACTTAGTCATTGAACAAAATAGCTTAGAAAATAAGGGTTTATTGATTCGAAAATCTCGATTTTTGGGCTAATTTAGGTTAGATAAGGTGGTGTGCCTCCTGGAGGAAAGAAGAGATATCGCTGAGTGTTTTCCAGGCTGATATCATGGCCACTTCCATATGTGCGGAAATCAACCTACATAGTGGGCTCAAGGGTAAGACCATTAATATTTTCTTTGACAGCCAAGCTGCCCTAAGGACACTTGTCTTTAATAGTATGACATCTCAGCTGGTCAAACATTGCTACGATATGTTACAAAGGCTTTCGTGCTGTGGGATGGAATGCTAATGAAACAGCAGATGCATTGGCTAAAAAATAAAATATGTTCCGCGAAATCCTATATTGGTCCGGAACCGTATTGCGCAGCATCACTTACTACCATCCTCAATTTAATCAAGGATTGCGAAATTGTCAGATGCTTTGAGCACTGGAGTGCTCAAAGGGTATTTTTCACTCTAGGGCGGCGATCAGTCTCAATTTGGGCATCTCTGTGAGGATATCAAATATGGCAGGCCGGACTTGAAACTCCTAACGGAGTCTTTTACGTGCCACTGAAGAATAAGAGAGCGTTTTAAGAGGATGCCGGTCACAGATGTGAATGTTTGTAGACTGTGCTTGCAGACATTAGAGACAGCGGAATATATATTCTGAGAATATAGGGTTCTTGATAGGTTTAGGTGGAAATGTTTAGGTAGACTTATTGTTTCACTGGGTGACATAACCATCTGGTTCTACATCTGTTTCTGTTCATTAGGAAGTTAGCAGATCTGCTAAACAAACTATAGACCGGATGGGGCACAATAGATCACATGGGTTGCAGTATACTGCAAGAGTGCTTGGTGGTTATGATGATTATGATACCGTAGTCTACGACAGATTCTTCCTGTCGGCATTGTTGTCATTAACACCGTAATAGATAATACAGCACCAGACTCTGAGTACGATAAAGCAGATCCTGAATTTATTTTAGAGCTTAAGTAAGTTTACAATTGTGCCAATAAAGCTATTCTCCTATATTTCACATGGAAACAATAGTGTTTTACTCAAATACGCTAAAAAGGAAAAATTATACCACCGCGCTGTCATTAACACCGATTAATCAGAGCTTTAAACAGAATCAGTATTGGTGTGAAGAAAAGAGGACATAAATTAGCGAACAATTGGTATGAAACAAAGAAGACCTAAATTAGCAAACAAAAAAGACCAAGACTACACGCGAGTAAAATCTATGAACTGGGCTAAGAGCTGACACCTTACCCAGCATAATTTTTAGCTTTAGCTCCCCATGAATATTTCTTGTTTTAAAATTTGAAAATTGCTACGTAAAAAGAGATTTGACTGAAACAAAGAAGTGAAGAAACCGCTTTTTATGAAGATTTTTAAGAAAATCTTTCTATTTGGAGGCGGAGAAAAAATTTTTTGAACAATTCTCAACTAAACAATACGACCTTAAAAGAGACTTTAAGAGAATAAAACCCTCTTCCCTTTTGTCTTAAACATTTTTTTGAATTTTTCAATAGTGTAGATTTGAATAATTAATAAATACTTAATGAGTAATTATACCTCTTAAGGGTACTTATTAAAATTTGCCAACACTTACATACATACATACGAGTATATAAATACATGCACTCACTTTCAAAGCACACTTTAATGCTTAAAAAGAGCACATAATCAGTTATGTTCTCTCTAACAAGAAATGAAATAAAATAATAATAAAAAATTAAAAATTAAATTTAGTAAAAGAAAAATCACAATCTTTTTTCTTTTTCTTGTAATAATTTTTCTATTTTTTTTTCCCCTATTTTTCTTGTAAATTACCCCACAAATATTTTGGCAGCCGCTGAAGGCAGCAAAAAAAAGATGACGTAAACGTCAAAGCCAACGTCAACATTCTTATAATACGACTAAAAACTAAAGCAGAGTGTACATCCCATACACACATAAACATATATTTCGTTGTAGTAACGTTTAGTAGTATGAGTAATAGTTATTTGTCGTTATCATTGCCGTTGTATGGCACAGGGAAAAGCAAAAACCGAAAAAAAATTCTTGCGATTTTTCGTCTCTGAAGAGATGTTGTCGTTTTCTTTACATTTGCTTTTTTCGTGTTCTGGTTCTTTTTTTTTCTTTTGAGTTAAATTGGGTTGCCAGTGCAAGACAAATGACTACACAAATGATAATGATGTTGCTAATGATAATAATGATGCTCAAGATAATATAGTATTTGTGTGTGTGTGTTGTCAACAACATAGCAATCTTGCCTTAAATGTGAATGAGGAATGATTATGAGCATAATGCAGCAGTTGCTGATGACACAGTTATTTCTGCACAAAAAAAAACAAAACAAAAAAAACGTACAAGAAGAGCACGTAAAATAAGAAAAACAAAAGAAAAATTAAAAATATAAAAAAAAATTAAGAACAAATGCACGTAGAAATTATGCAGCTCACATACACACGTACATACTCAGCATTTTAATACAAAAAAGCACATATTAATACACATACACAGGCACACTTACAAAAAACTTTTAGCAAAACAAGAAAACGAGACAAAACAGCCACAAGGTGGCGGTTTTAATAAACAAAAACTAACTTGTTGTTGCTGTTGTTTTTGTTAGTTTTATTTGTGCTCAACAAGAAAAACAAAAAATTTCTTCTTACCAACACATAACACACACACACACACACACACACACACATGCACACACAAACATTAAGTCTTTTTGAACATGTTTGCCATAAAGAGAAGTTTTCTACATAAAAAAAGGAGTGAAAGAGAGAGGGAGAGAGAGAGGAAAAAAACAACCAGATCAAGATTATTATGAAAAGTATGAGAGAGAGCATGAGTATATAAAATAGTTCCAATTTTTGTTTTTTCTTATTTTCAATACAAAATTTTAGTTGCAGCGAGAGATAACAGCTGCAAACATAACATACTACAAATACAGTTACGACTACATCAGTAGTAAAAATATTAAACGACTATACCATACTTAAGAACAGTGTGTAACAATTGAATAAGGAAAGGAGGGACAATTTTTGAGAAAAACTAATAGAAATATTTTTAAATTGAAAGATTAGTAGTTTTAAAAGTTGTAAATAAAAGTACTCGTATTAACACTTACTGGTTACCTGAATACAAGAATATCTTGCACAATGGTACTGAATTGGAGACGTACTGATAAACAAAGAGACAAAATATCCTCCATAAGTGTCTATTTGAATTGCGTTTTTTTCCTCTCCTATCAACTATCTTCAAGAGCATAAAAAAGAATATAATTTGAAGGCGATTTTCAAGCTTAATCCTACCGAGTAATAAAAAAAAGGTTTCTTTGGGTAAAAATGAATCAGAAAATTCTCATAACGTGTTTCCACATACATATGCTAGGCTCGTACGTTAACGTTTTTTCATCATTCGCGCTCTCATTCATAATACAACCCCCGATTATAAGCTTAATTACATAAATTTCCATACAAAAGTTTTAGAGAGCATCACATTCACCCTGTGTATTACTTTAAAATCAGTATCATCTCTAATTTTTTTAAAACTTACATCATACGAGTTTGGCATACTTTTAAGCTCTTAATTAAAATGTTTTTATTACATATTAAACATTGCAAACTTAGTAAATTGACCCCATTAAGTATGCTGTCGAGCACAAAAAATAACAAAAGCATTGATTTCATAAGCCACCAGCTAAAAAGGTGCCGTGCGAACGGGAGAAATCAAATAAGTAATACAAATAGAGAACGAAGTAATCCGAAGTCTCGTGCGAACATAGCATTAGACAAATATTCCTAAATCGCTCCTTCACTCGTAATTTTTATCCAAAAAATTGAAACAATGTGCTTAAAATAGAGACATATAAGCGAGAACGAAACACTTTACTTTAAATTGTTTCAGTTTGAATTACTTTCCGAGATTGAAAAATTTACTATCTTCTCTATTTTTGTCGAAATAGTATCTAAACGAGCTGGAATGCAAATAACAAATGTTTTAAATATATAAGTATTTGTTAAAAATGTTCTTATTTCTTCAAAATTTAAAATTAATTTTAAGTGAAAAATAAAATATATGTTATCAACAGTATTGTCAAATCGAATACGTAGGTATTGTGTAAACAACATGATTATCAATCGTAATTAGAAGAGCAAATCAAGTAATTCATTTTGTAGTGGAAACATGCTATAAGTTGGGTATGTCTATAATGTGTTTATTACTGCGACCCATGGAATCTATTGGCTTGGTCTATAGTTTTTTCAACAGATCTACTGCCTTCCTGATGAACACCAGTAGTTTTGAAGCCATAATGGTGATATATCACCCAATCAGAGCTTTTATCTACTTAAGGGTTTCCATCTAAACCTTTCAAGATCCCCACATTCACAAAATATATGCTCCGCTGTCTCTAATGCATGTGAGAACTGTCTACATTCACATCTGTGACCACTATCCTTTTCAAATGCACTCGAAGTCTACAGAGGTTAGTATGAAACTCCGTTAGGACTTTCAAGTCCGGCTTGCCATACTTGATAATCTCAGAGCGACGCCAAATGTGCTGACAAATCGCCGCCTTAGAGTGGCGAAGTCCCTTTGAATGAAAAATTTCTCAATCCTTTATTAGATTAAAGACGGTAGTAAGTGGTACTGTACAGTAACGTACCGTACCGATCGATATAGGGTGTTATGAAACCTTTTCTAGCCAATGAAATCACTATTTCATTATTATCTATTCCTCAAACTAGACCTTATTTTTAAGCGAAAATCTTTGTAACGTATTGTAGCAATATTTGACCAGTATAAATGTCATACGGTTCGAATCAAGTGGCCTTAAGGCAGCTTAGCTATCAGATAATATACTAATGGTGTAGGTTGAACTCCGCACATATGATTAGTTTACTGTAACGCGCCTCCATGTAATTGTGTAGTGGTGAAAATTCTTGGTAAGTGGTAAATCACAAATTCAATGTAAGTATCGCCACTCTGGCATACTCCACGGTGCTCAAGGTACGAGTGAATACATTGAGTCTACCAACGTCGCTACACATGATAAAAACTACTTATGAGTACCAAGCTCAAAGGTATGTCATTTGGATATGTCTTCCGCTAACGTAAAATGTCAGAGACTATCTATCTATCTCTTACCGATCTATATTCATCCTGCGTAAAGTGTAACACCATACCGAGAGAGCTAATACTCTCCCTGTGATTTTGGTATAAACTACAGCCACCACGTTGCTTCCGTAAGGGATTTTTACTATAGCCGGACACCAGAATTAAGTATCCGGTGAGACTTCGTAGCATAAATGCTACTACCTGTGTAAGTCTCAAATTATCCCGGACTGGTGGCCAATAAAAATAAGCAAAACAAAAGCAACAATAAAAAACACAGTCAAACAACCAGACATGTACACCACAGGCCAATAACCGCCAGAGTATGCTTCAGAAAACCCACCGTAGAAGCCAAAGCCCCTCTGATATCTACCACATACCCCGTCACAATGATACCCATCATCCCCAAGTCCCTAATGTCATCATAAAGTAGACACGCCGTCAGCACATGACAGGAGTCCTCAACCTCCTATCCACACCTACAATCAGCAGTCCCACTTAAGACTCTCTTATGTAAAAATGCACCGAGCAAGCCATATCAGGACGTTCCAGTAAGAAACTTACGTCATCCTTCCCTTTTAGCGTTCCTTCCAACGTGCCTAACAACTCTCGATGAGAATCACATAAAGAATCGACGAAAACTACTATCACCCACTTTTGCCAAATCAGAACAAAAATCCAGTCAGTATCATTAAGTGGTAGTCCCTTCTTGATCTAAAATGTATTAAGACGACGTATTACTTCCAATACAAGGGGTGCTACCTCGCATCACACTGATGCATCATATATTGCACATGAAACGAATAGTCTACCGTTTATAGTGCGTAAAGCACGTCCGCTGAGGCCCTTAGTAAGTGGTGGAGGTGGTGGTACCTACTCAGCACTGCCATTTTTTCTTAGCAAATGGCGTTTTCTTTTGATCAACGATTTGATGTTTGTCGTCGTCGTCAAAAATAAGCTGGAATTTCAAGGGGGCATTGGATGGATTTGTCTAAAGGGGGGAGATGAAGTCCCTTAATTAAGAACAAGAAAACCGCAATTTAATTTTTTGGCAAAAATGTTTTTCCTCTGCTGGTGATTCGAACCTGGGCTGCTTGTGTTGTAAGTAGGACGGCCACACACCCCAAAAAAATATATTTCTTTAAAAATTTTATGGAATTATCAAACTTAATGCTGAAGCCAAAATTAGGTGAAGCTTTACAAAACTAATTTTTTTTTTTTTTTTTTTGTGCATAGGGAGGCTGTTTGTAGTCAGCCAAGTAAGGCTCTCTATTCAAACGATGCGTTTAAACACAACAAAAACATACAAATACTAAACGAGCTTAACTTGAAAGTTTACATTTTTTTTAAGTTTGTGAGTATGTGTATGTGTGTGTTTTAATATTTTTATGATACAAAAACTATAAAAATAAATATAAATTGTTTTTGTAAAATTTTGCGGATACGGAAAAACAGAGAATTTACTACAACAATAACAACAAAAACTAACACTAACTACTGGTTATACAAAAGAGACAAAAAACGATAAACGATTTGGCATCCAAAACTAGGTGTGTGTATGTGTGAGTGTGATAGTTTATAAAATTGGGTAAATAATTCTGTGTGTGTAAAGTCTCTTTGTAAATATACCGGTTCCATAGTGCCTGCAATTGTGCTGCTGTACTATACTGCAGCAACACATAAAAAAGGGTTTTTTTTTACAATTTTTCCCTTTTTTTGGTGGTTTTTTGTTCTGTGTTGTGCAAAGTCAATAAAATAGAGACGCTGCGGTGCAGCAGCCGTAAAAAAAATGTTCGTTTTTATTTTCTATTTTTTTTAAATAAATTGTCTTTTTCAGTGTTTTTCGGAGTTTTGGGTTGGGTTTTGTTTGCCGTATTTCTTTGTTTTTATATTTCCAATGAATGAATTGCCTGCTTTTTTTATTTTTTCGTTTTTTTTTTCTTCTCTTTCTCGTTCATTGTTATTGAACTAAACTGGAGGCTGTTGAACCATTGACTCTGGAGTAATTTTTTATATATAATTTTTTTTTTAATTTTTTATCTCAGTTTGACCAACATTTGGGCCAAAAATAGTTATAGACTCTACGTTTTACAAAATATTCTCAAAAAAAAAAAAACGTGTAAAAACATTGTAGTTTTTTTTTCATGATGCCTTAGGCTACTTTTTATAAAATATGTATAAACTATAGAATATAGAAAATTATAATAGAGAACGAGAATTGTTTGTTTCAACACATAAGCCTTAATTGTATAAAAATAACAAAAAAGAGGTCTTTGGCACAACTTAAACAATTTTTTTAAGGCTCAAGTAAAATAAATTCGTTTTTGAGTTCAAAAGTCAATGACCGTAATTCTGTTATAGAATCTTTGTAAGCCTCCTCCCTTTTTGAATGCATTGAGAAGAAAAAATTAAAATTTTTGTCATGTTTTAAAAGCAATCTAATAAATCGCCTTGTAATTATAAAAAATAACACAAAAAGCATTTTTACCTCTTTTTTATTTTTATTTCTTAATTCTAATTTTAATGCTGTTTAATATTCATATATAATTGGCACATCACTTAAAAGTCCACGGTCTGATATATATGGCAACATCGTTGACAGACCTACATGTTGTCCAGACAGTATTTATCTTCAAATAGATTTTTCCAAAATTTTATCATATTCTGACCATTAGTTTAGAGGTTACAGTCGTTTAAGTGACCACAGTTTTGAATTTGAACTGGGAAGTACTAAAACTGATGTTGCTGAATTCTTTTATCACTTAAAATCGGCAATCATTATGGAAAACATTAAAAATATCGGCAACATAGTTTCAAAGATCCTAAATTGCGTAAAGGTTAACTTAAGAGACGACAAGACAGAACGATATGTGCCAACTATAGAAAAATATGGGGGTGGCGTGGTATAGTAGTTAAAGCGCACGCAGAACAACACAAACGACCCAGGTTCGAGCCACAGCATAGGATATGACAAAGAAAAAATTTAATTGTGGTTTCGAATGTTTAGCAAAGAGGCTTCAACTTCCCTTCAGACAATTCCATCTAAAAAATAAAGAAGAAGCCCTCTGACCTTCCCCGCATACCACTCAGATAAATGATCAGAAGAAACACGCCACCTACTAGGAAAAAATTAATGCTAAAAGTAAAAATCACCACCAATTAGCAAGGATCTTCACCACTACGCAAAAATCATATGGAGGAAGCTACAGCGGTTTAATCATCTACTTAACTTGAAAAAATCAAATTGATTAAAGAAACTGTAACAAAGCAATGTATACTTTGTGGAAAGCCAATATACTCCCAAGAGGAGTGACGGAGGGAGAAAAAAAATTAGGAAATAAGTCTCCTACCGACTGTGCATATAAACTTCTATCAAGCATACTGTTTGAACAACTGAAAACTAAAGTCTGCGATATAATTAAACCCTATCAGTGTGACTTACATAAGGATAGGTGGGAGTGGTAGCCTAGAGAAATCAAGACACACTTAAGCATACGTAGCAGCTTGTTGTCACACTACACATGAAGCAAAGTTCTTCTACTGGTCGCCAAGTTAAGATTAACCGGTCTTAACAGTTAACTAGAGGCCTGACATAGAGGCATAATTCCTCAAATCAAATCCGAAAACAGCCCGATAGTCTAAAGAACCTGATATCAATGGTCGATAGCTCCGATAAACTATTGAGAAAGAGTGAGCCAAGTATGATCAATCTATGTCGAGTTACAGACGGATACTGGCAAATGAAGAGGGCCACACTCTCCTTTTCTTTAATCGATCTATAACCTCGATAGAAATCATCCGCCGCTAAGCGCTACCTAGCCATAATGGAATGCCTTGTGAGGATAGACACAATAGAGGAGTTACTCCCACTATCAAATTTAAACAATTGATTGGTGCGCCTACTATCCAATCACACACACAGCCAGGTGTGTTTAGCAATGCAGCAAGATTTCCCTCTATCTGGGATCTGTCAGCGTTTAATAAGTTCTTCTGTCTAATAGACAGCTTAACGGAAGACAATGGTATACTCACTCCCGGGGGTAGATGGGAGGAGTGTGCCCGCCTTAGCAAGCTCATCAGCAACACAATTACCAGAAATTTCCCTGTGACCAGGGAGCCAATTAAAATTGAAACAAAACTGAGGGAATCACGACAGTTCTGAAACAGCCTTTAGCTGAAAATCACACCATAAAGAGATCGTTTAGTCGCTTGGCTATCAGCCATTTCGAATCAATGCCACAGCATGGTAAACAGCCATTACTTCGGATCAGTGCTCGTAGGGAAATAGCTTGTTGTGTGACTTCCAATGATAATGCAAGTTCTTCCTGCTTTTGACAACAATCTTCGTCGAGTAATGCTTTCAATTCCTTATCTTCAAACTTTTTTGGCTGACTAGGCCAAAATCACCACTTTTGAACAGCCCAAATCATCGTTTACAAGTTTTTTGAGTTGCTGTATATTGATCGTAAGCTTCTACCAACAATCGATAACTTTCAGCAGCCATTTTCTTCAAATGAAAGAAGGTTATTAGTGTTCCACGTAAAACATCGTTTTTAGGCACAAAATTATTATTATAGCGATTGAAAGAAATGTGTGCTTACACCTTGGCGTCTATCGAATACTGAATTATAATGACAGATGTTTACCCACCAAAATACCTTATTTGCTATTATTGACACAAACCAAATGTGATAGTTTTGCCAAATGTTGTCCCAATCGACATTATTAATTTGTATACCCAATTTTCTTGCTTCGGTATTAGACAATCAAATAATAATCAATATTCTGCTAGCAAAACATGGACCACTTATATTTTGGGGCGCTCAAAGCATGCTGCATTATGTTGATTAAGGCTGCAGTACATGGCATTATGGAATCAATTTACTGCTGCGCAGTAGTAACGGCATGGAAAATTGGATAAATTAAGCTTTTAATTGCTTTCCCATCCACTGTGCAATCCACATAAGAGCTAGAGCTTTAATTGAGCATATTGCTATTGATTCGTTTGATACAAATCATTAAAAACTCAATCATTTATTAAAATTTAGATGTAAAAGATAGTCATAATGTAATGCATTTGTAGCACAACTCCTGAATATTTGACACCTGTGCATTGTTTGCATTAAACGGAGCTCTTTGCTTATTAAAAAGGTAATTTTAATTGTAAATCTGTATATAACTTTCTTGGCCACTGTTTACCAATGAATTCATTCTTCGTCCTTCCTTACAGAAGGGGACAAAAACTAGTGCGAAATGCGCTCAACACTCCTTTGACATGGTCATACAGACAAGTGTAAGCAATAATTTTAAAAGAATTTTCATAATCAAATTTTTATGCTTAAGGTCTATAAAATCAATACAATAGAGTAGAGGAATGGATAGAACGAAGATGACTGAAGCTGTAGGCATTTTAAACGACCGAGTGTATCATATTTGCATGAATAATAAATGGGTGGCACAACTGTTCAAATAAGTGTTTGCTGATGCTCAAGGACAATATAAATGAGTTTCTGTTCTACTTCATAATCAAAAACTACAGAACGGGTGAACATCCCAGCATAAACATGTACCAAAGAAGACAAAAGTGACAGTGTTAACCAAAAAAGTATTGGTTCGAGTTTCTTAGGTTTTACGCGGAATCTACGCTTCACATTGATTACCTCGAAAAGAGTAAAACAATTATGTATTGCGGAACGGTATTCATAACTTTATAATGACACTGTATTGGATTGAAACCAAGACGAACTTATCTACAATTGAAATGAATGCTTTTTCATTAGGATAATGCACGTGTGACAAGAAATATAAATAAAAATTTGGCAAAAATATTAAAAAAAAAAAACAGTTTAAAACATAATCTCTTATAATGCTTCTTTAGTCTGTATTTATATCAGAATTCTTTTAAGATATCGTATTCAATTACAATTAATTATTTCTAATTGCTTCTCAATAAATTAATTTTTAATTGCTTTCATTTAAATTTATTACAAGCCTAAAAGTAAGCAATAGAATTCTTTTGAAAACCACAAAATATGCCATAAATACGAAAATATTTATTTAGTTTAAGTGCTGGAATTTGCAAAATGTTGAAAACAACTTCTCATCAATATAAATTCTCAACGTTTTTCGATTGCAATTGATTTCTATAAAAGTAAATAAAAAAAAACTTTTTTTTCAAATTTATTTTTATTATGGCTTAATTTTTGTTTAGCCCAAAACTAGGCAATATTTATTATAATGGATACAAGTACTTAAAAGTTTTACAAAAAGTAGGCAATGAAATAAATACTTTTTTCTAAGCAATAGTAGTTTATGAAGCTAAATTTTGTATTTTTTCAATAAGTTTCTTTTACAACTTGTATAGGATTGTTTATTAAAAAATAGTATTTAAAAAATACGTACACACATAATAAAAAAAAATAAATATTTTTAAATATAAAAAAATTAAATATTTAAGACGCCCTAAAGTAGAGATTAATTTTAAGGCGTCTGTAGCAGCTAAAAGACTGTTGTAATAAATCTCTATGTAAAGCTTCAAACAGCTATAAATGAACATTGAAACTTACTTATCTTACGGGCTAACCTAAAACCTTAAAAAAAAGAAAGTGGATATAAAGTCGCTTCCACTTAGAAAAATCTATACGTCAACTAAATTTTATTGAAGCTAAAGTAAATACCGACTTAAATAAGCAGATAAAGACGATTGAAATAATCATAGAAAATGTACACTAAACATTCTTAAGCCACATAAGGGAATCATTCAACAAAAAAGTGTAATTTTGTGCAACAAGGACATAATTTACTAATATGACAATGCTTGGCCTTATGTTCAGCGAGCAGTTTAAAACTCTTTAGAAAAAAGTGAATTGCTTTACCTACTGCTTGTCACAGATGTTGCCATTCCGCCTTTTATTTGCTTCTTTCCATAAGAAATACGCCAACTGGGTTAACTAAATTGTAACTACAATATACTCTTATTAGAGGTTATGCGTTAAAAATAGCCATTTAGAATAAAATGTAAAACTTCTCAACTTATTTTAATGATTATCAATTAATTTAAAACTCAATTAGAAAAACCTAATTACTTCAATAGTAATTGCTAAAATCCACAAATACAATTATATGGTATAATGGGCAACATTTAGTTACAAATACTTGTAATAGTCAATGACTACTAAAAGCAATTGTTAAAAGCTACAATTACAATTAATTCGTAAGTAGTACTTATCAATT
Source organism: Wohlfahrtia magnifica (assembly GCA_023159175.1). NCBI lineage: Eukaryota > Metazoa > Arthropoda > Insecta > Diptera > Sarcophagidae > Wohlfahrtia > Wohlfahrtia magnifica. Next base: position 4,536,658 of record JAKWBJ010000054.1, read on the forward strand.
ATACATTATATGTGATTGGTAAATAGCTTTTGCTAATAGTAATTAGCAATTGACTTTTGGTAATTGCAAGTAATTGTTGTTGTGTTTTTTTAATCATCAGCGAAATTGATGCTGTTTTCAAAACATCAATATAATTAGTAATTTAAAATCTTAAATTACAAAATATATATGGCAAAATTCAACAACAATTACTTATCTTAATTATTGAAATTCTATTACAACTAATTACAATTGTAATTGAATTTAGAAGCAATCAGTAAAAGTAACAATCACAATTTATTATAATTTATCATAACTGTAAATTTATTACAATTTTAATTTCATAAAAAAATTTAATTGAATTTGTAATTGGTAAAATTCAATTACAATTACTTGCAATTGTCAATGACCACAATGAGCAATTGGTAAAGGCTACAATTACAAATATTTGGTAATTAGTATTTATCAATTATACATTACATGTGATTGGTAAATGGCTTTTGCTAATAGTAATTAGCAATTGACTTTTGATAATTCCAAGCAATTAATTAATTAATTGGTATTTTTTTAAATCATCAGCGAAATTGGTCGCTGTTTTCAAAACATCAATATAATTAGTAATTTAAGATCTCGAATTACGAAATATATATTTTAAATGAATTTTTAATTGGCAAAATTGAACTACAATTACTTATCTTAATTATTGAAATTCTATTACAATTAATAATAATTGTAATTAAATTTAGAAGCAATCAGTTAAATTAAAAGTTACAATTAATTAAAATTTATCATAATTGTAAATTTATTATAATTGTAATTTCATAATTTCATTAATTTAATTGGTAAAATTCAATTTCAATGACTGCAATAAGCAATTGGAAAAGGCTACAATTACAATTAATTGGTAATTGCTATTTATCTGTTATAAATTACTTGTAATTCGTAAAAGACTTTTTTTGACTATAACTGCAAGTAATTGATATTTTTTAATCATTAATGAAATTTTTTGATATTTTTAATTCATATATATTTTCAATAAAGATTTAATTGAGTAAATTGAATTACAATTACTTATCTTAATTATTGAAATTCTATTACAATTAATAATAATTGTAAATAAATTTAGAAGCAATCAGTTAAAGTAAAAGTTACAATTAATTAAAATTTATCATAATTGTAAGTTTATTATAATTGTAATTTCATAATTTCATTAATTTCATTGGTAAAATTCAATTTCAATAACTGCAATAAGCAATTGGAAAAAGCTACAATTACAATTAATTGGTAATTGCTATTTATCTCTTATAAATTACTTGTAATTGGTAAAAGACTTTTTTTGACTATAACTGCAAGTAATTGGCAATTGGTATTTTTTAATCATTAATGAAATTTTTTGATATTTTTAATTCATATATATTTTCAATTAAGATTTATTTGGGTAAATTCAATTACAATTACTTATCCCAATTAACGAAATTCTATTACAACTAATATTAATTACAATTAAATGTAATTGCAATTACTTTTAATTATTGAAATACAATTACTGGTAATTGTTAAAATTCAACTACAATTACTTGAATTGGTTGAAATTTAATTACTTTCTTAATAACTTTATTGGCCATTTATAACCGCTGAAAACGGTCAGAAAATACAAAATTATATTATGCCAAGCACATCGATCTTCTGTGCATCTTTTCCAGTTCACCACATTAAGCCTTATATTCTCCTTAACTTGGTCGCCCTCTTTTCCGTTAAAGAATATCTTATCCTTATCCATTAATAACAATTGTAATTAATTGAATTTAAAAATTGCAAGTAATATTAATTTAATTTAACAAGAAGTAATTGCAATTAATTGCAAGTAATTGTAGTTGCAAGTAACTTATTGAATTCAACAAGATTTCATTCAAGGATTCTGAGTAATTGTAATTGAATTCAATAATTACAATTAACATAATTGTAATTACAATTAACATAATTGTAATTATAATTACCGTAATTGTAATTAATTGAATTTACAATTACAATTATAATTCATTACAACTATAATTAATTGAATTTAGCAATTACAATTACCGTAATTATAAATTACTTTAATTGCAATGACAATAACAACTACAATTTAATAGAATTTCAGGAATTCCGAGTAATTGTTATTGAATTCAATAATTACAACTAACATAATTGTAATTAATTGAATTTAACAATTACAATTACCGTAATTGTAATTCATTGCAAGTACAGTAATTTACAATTACGGTAATTGTTAAATTGTTAAATTCAGTTAATTATAATTGTAATTAATTATAATTGTAATTAATTACCGTAATTGTAATTGTTAAGTTCAATTAATTATAATTGTAATGCATTGCAATTACAGTAATTTACAATTAAGGTAATTGTAATTACTCAGAATTCTTGATATTCAGTTACAATTTCTAGTAATTAGCAATACAGTGGTAATTGTTATTATATGCAATGTAATTGATAAGTAATTATAATCATTAAATTATAATTATTAAAGTGTGTTAGTTGTTAAAATCCCTTTTGTTGCAATAGCTTATAGAATAAACTACAAGCAGATTCAAAATCAACTTCTAAGAACACTATATTCGTTTTCACCTCTAGCTCAATCGTTTTTTCGTAAGAGTGGTTCATAAGCATGTAGAGCGTTGATTAAATAATGAAAACTACGTGTTATGGTGTTAAGTAGTGAGGGAAGCAGAAAATAAATGCTGCTTAAATATTAGTCTGTAGTAGAGAGTATCCATGTAGTGAAAATATTTGACAATAAAACTATATTTCACTTAATTATTGTATAGAAAACCATTATTTTCTATTTGATATGCCACAGATTATAATTTAATTATGAAATGTTTCATAAGTCAAACGTATGTATTTCCTTTAATGGTTTGGGTATTTGTAAAACTAAGTTGTTATTTACCTTAAAATATGCTCTTATTTCAAGAGATTTTGTTACTCCATAAAAAGTGACATTTTCTTCTTAATTATTATTTCATTTAGTATAAGGGTTTCTTTTTTTTAATTTAATTATGAACATGAAGGTAAATTTAATAATTATTTTAAAACATTTCTTTGCAATAATTATAATTAATTTTCCAATAAGTTTTTAATGCCTAAAAGTAGGCTTTCATGTGCTAGCACTTATAAACACTTAAAATTATACTTTAATTTTTTTCTTAATAAATATTTTATATAACGGAAGCTTTATAAGATATTTTTTATCACTTTTAATACTCAACACTTTTTTGAAAGAATTTTTTCTTATTTTTTTTAATTTAATTTTTTTTTTCCTTATGTAGGTTAGTTAAGAAGTAAGAAAAAGGATTTTCATTTTAGTATTTGAAATGAATAGAAATAGTATTAGATATAGCGCTGATTATAATTATTTTCATTTTAAGTTTTGTAGTATTTCAAGAATAATACCATGATTTTCTTTGATTTTACTTTTTCCTATTTTACTCCAATTTAAACTCTTTCTTTTAACTCACTTTTTAAGCACTTATAGAGAAAAGAAAGGAATCTATTAAACAATTTTCTTTAATAGATAAATAAAAATATATTTTATCAAAGTTGTTGTTTTTGTTGTTGTTCTTTAACAATATATTTATGTAAAGTTCAACGTTCTTAATTTTTTTGTTTTTTTGCTTTTTAGAAATTTTTTTCTTTTGATACGCGCCCGGTTTTTTATATTTTCGTTCGTTTTTTTTTTTTTTGTTTCTTTGTTTTGTTTTTTTTTTTTTCTTTTCAAACCGTTCTAATGCGCTCGTAAGTTTTATAAAGACTAACGTTTTATTCTTTTATTTGGTATCGCGTTGCTACCATATGCTATGGTTTTTCTTTTTCTTCTTGTTTTTGTTATTCTTATTCGGCTAAGTTAGAGCCCCTATAACCCTAAGGATAATTATTTTTTTTCCGTTTGAAAAGAAAACTGTTATACATTCGTCTCATTTTTTAGTAAACATGTACTCAGTGAGTGGATTTTTTTTCCTCAAGCTCTCACCGTTACAATATTGCTCTTTGACTTTTTCAAAGAGTAATTGTAGAGAAATTTTCTCTTAATGTAAGTTTGTTTTTCAGAAATTTTAATTTGATTTCAATTAAAAAATTTTCTATGTCAATTGATTACGAGGTTTGCTATTTACATATAAAGGAAAGCTTACTAAACGGTGTTATTTATTTTGTATGAGCTTTTAAGACATAACTTATTGAAACATAATATACTATTAAAATACTACTGTACCTGAGAAAGTCTCATTTGTGGTACGTTTTGCTTTACTTACTCAATTTCAAAAATAGCAGCATATTAATTGCTCGCTGAAGCTTATGTTCCATACAAAACATGATTTATGCGGCTCAAACGTCATGATTTTAACTGGTAAGCAAAGACCGCCCAAGTCGCCGAAAAAATTTCAAGAATGACAAAATCGTGGCATTACCCCAAGGCTCAAAAAGAGATGGAAAAATCATTGGAAGCTGCTCAAACAAGAATTTTAAAGCAGTTTGCAAGCAGTAGAATTCGTTCAAAAGCAAGGAAAACAAGTATTAGACGAGTTAGAGTCGATGGAGGTTCAAAAACTAAAGTTTATATATTAAATAAAAGCCCTCTTTGCATCGAACGATTACTGGTGATGAAAGACATATTCATTAGAACAACCCATGTCTACAGAGGAAAAATTAAACAATGTGACTGCAGAGGTGATTAATATGTCTTTTACTGGACTGAATATATATCAGCTCGTGATCAAATTCATACAAAAACTCTTGAACTATAAGGTCTTGTCTCTACTATGGCACATAGCATGATAGTGTCATTCACTAGTAAAATAAGACTTCTTAAGTGGAGGCATACTTAACACCTCCCAAAGAAGGGGGTAAAATATATTGAAATAATACTGGAGGTGGAAAGTTCAAGTAGAGTCCGTTTCCGTCGGGTGCGAGTTTATGTGGAGGACATATTCACCCGGTTGGCCGAGTGGTCGATTATTCCCTACTTGTCCTGTGAACAGAATCATGAAACTCTCTGACTTTGGCAAATGCTTCAGGGCAAGACTTGGTAATAGGAGTGACTGGAGAGGTTTTTCTTTACAGAAGCTCCTATTTTATGGTGCACAGATGGGTCATAGATTGAGAGTGGTGCAGACGCCGGAGTCTTTGGCCGTAGGAATAAATACTCTGAATCTATGGGAAAACTCACCAGAGGACAGAACATAGGCATAATATCTGATAGTCAGACCAACGTGCGAGCACTTGGCTCCTATAAGGTTAACTCAGTGCTAGTTTGGGATGACCTGACTAAACTGAACAAGTTTATGCTGAGCCTGGTTCATGTAGGAATTCCGTGAAAATAAAGAGCCGATAAACACTCCAGAACGGGAGTTTCCACTCCACTAGTGGACACGAAAGGGGAGCCTGGAAGGGTATACTCTAAGATTCAAGGGCATACTCTAGATACCGAAGAGAAGTTTTATCATCGTTCCTATGTGCGGAGGTACAAAATTCCGTATTTCTACCTACCGCACTTGCATAGAGTAGGGCTGGGGTTTTCAGATAGCACGACATATCTGAACATCATCGTCGCATATAAACCATCTTGGCTTCAGAACAACTGGACTGAACTGAATGTTGCGGGCTTAGGACCGCCCTTTCGAAAGTCTTGCTTCTCTTGCTAAACTGGCTTTCAGTGGATCTAGTAGCCAAGCAGGCTTTTATTACGATTGCTTTAAGGCTGAAGATAACAGGATTAAGAGTTGAAAGAAGTCATGGACATGCGGCCATCCTTTAGAATATAGACATAGTTCCTATCGTTGTGAATTCTCTATGAGTATGTCACCAGAAGTATGCATTATGTTTGAGTTTCTTGAACTGTACAAGGACAGATCGAAGTCCTTGAGGAGAGTCGGCAGTAAAGTCTTTATTTCCGGTATATAGAAACATAATTTCTATAGATTCCGAAACATTACAGCGTTCTACAGGCGGAGAGCTCGGCGATTAAGAGGAAAGTGGACTGGTTGATGTACTACAGGGTATTTAACATGAATATCCGCTTACGACTAGGACGCTCTTCAGTGTCTACTCGGAATTGTTGTTGGTATGTGAATACTGGTCTTCTCCAAATGAGACATTCAGGTCTATATATTACACTATGCAACAAACAGGAACGAAATTTAAATACCTGGTAGGAATCTGGCAGGTAACTTTTCTGATAGGCACTCTCGAGTACAAAAAAAATCGGTTTTTCGAACTTCTATGCACTTATAAGCTAATGGCTTAGCTAAGTGTTAAGTTTCTATGCGGATTTTGAAAGCAGAGAAATAGACCTTTTGTGTACATTTTCTAATCCAACACATTTGTTTTCAATTTTTTTCATATAGGAACTGTGTGGATGTTGTACGAGCCGGGGGTAGACTTGCTACCCTCTGAGCATTGATACGAATAACCACCTGATCTTCTGCGATACTTGTTGAGCACAGCACGGCAAAGTTAGGTAAATTAGCCCAATCGATCGGGCTCAAGGAAAGTCGATTCTAGCGATACCTCGTCATTGGTGTGGCATCTTAGTACCGATGATCTGAAATTGCTTCAACTGATCACAGACGACCTGTACAGAACATAATTGATTTGCTTAAAGCGATCATGGTTCGAAAAATGGCTGAAATATAGAATCAGGACAACGCTCGAACGTACATTTGCAAGATCAATTAGAAACCATTCAGAAAATAGCGGTTGACAAAATTTTAATTCATCTTTACTCCACCCAACTACGATACAGAATAGAATAGATGCAGAAAGCTCTTTCTAGAATACGCTTATTTTAGAACGAAGTATTCAAAATTGGCTTAATTCGTTATTGGCTTCAAAAATGGAACAGTTCCTTCAACATGAAATCCATATATTGTCAGAAAAATGGCAAAAGGTTATAGCTAACGCTGACCCATACTTTGAATAAAGCTTATTCGTGTCTAAGAGGGAAACTCAATCTTCAGTTGGAGCAGTACTGCGATCTCTTTTAACTTGTAACTTTCGCAGCTTTGAGGAGTTTCTACACTTTTGGCGAAACATCAAGTCATTGCTAAGACACTTAAAAACAGTTAAAAGAAAAGAAAGCTAAGAATGATTATATCGCTCAACAAGATCATGGCCATTACTTTGTAAAGTGTCAAGCTATTGCCTGCTAATACTATTTAGGGCCTTTGTAAATATTTCATTGCTATTTGCAGCAAAAACGATCACAACCACCGAAGAAAAACCTTAACGAGTTTGTCTGCCTGCAATAACTATTAAAAATAGAATAAGAGATGCAGCTTACCCAACATCCGAGATTGTTTCACTAACAAATAGCATTTTACTCACTTTATACTCCGTATTAAACAAACATGGTTTCACGGAACGGATGAGTAATAATTAATTCATATTTTTTCAAAGAAAAATATCACTCATACGCTCACCCTCTGGCTAAAAATAAGCTTTCTAAGTAAATTTTCTTAAACAAAAAATTTTAAATATAATTTTTCTCTCTAATGCTTTTCCAAATACTGAGTTTGTATAGTAATTAAGAAATTTCATTTAATTTTCACAAATTGACAAGTTTTCAAGTTAACCAAAGGGTGACGAAAAAAATAAGGATGTGCAGCAGAAATAAAAGTTTTGCATTCTTTTTAAAACCGAAACGTGAATGGAAAAGTGAAAAAATAAATTGAAAAGCAGAAATGCCAGTTCAATGAAAACTGCTTTCGAAGTTTTCTTCTTCTTTTTTAGAGAGCATTTTAAATGACACTTGAAAGTAAGAAAAATTCAATGAAAGAAAAAAACTAAAATTGAAAAACGATTAGCAAAAGCAGACACTAATATACACGCTTACACGAGGGCCGTTATTTAAAAAAAATAATAATAATTCTTTCGACAGCATTTTTAGATTTTGAAAATGAGTTTCGTATATGAGTTCTCATCTAAAAAGCGGGTATAAATTGTACTTCGCAACAAATGGAAAAACATTGTTTGACCATGAATAACCATTAGATTTTTTGATGTGCTATGGTCGCTTAACTTCAAAAATCATCAGTACCTAGTCATGGTGTTGTAGAAAAAAAGTAAAGAAACACTGGATATATAGGGACTGGATATATAGGGACTACACACCAGCGATTTCCATGCTGTGTAGTAACAGGTAGTAGTACTGAGTTCAATTATCATCATACGAGTGAGTACAAATGATTTCAAAGGTTCAGGTTATCCAATAGCATTATTCACGGCAGGTATAGAAGACAATATTCATAAATTATTACTAGACAAGGTATAAAAGTCCTTTCGCCTTTATTGTGCGGTCCAGTTGTTGTTATCTATGGCGGACATTGACTGGCAGGGCTACGCAGACGACATTGTTGTGATAGCAAGGGGCAAATTTGATGATAACTTGTAAGGAATTATGCAGAGAGGACTTGGAATGTGATGCCCAGACAAACCCATAATAGTGTCATTAACTAGGAGAAAAAAACTTCCTGAGTAGAGTAATATTCACCTCCTAGGTGGGGAGGTAAAATATCTAGGAATTATACCGGAAAATAATGGTAAGCTGATGTGGAAAACTAAAGTGGAATCTATTTAAAGAAAATCCACGCATGCGCTAATGATGTGCAGGAAGCTTGCCGGGAAATCTAAGGGCTGTAACCCAAGAATTCTATACTATACGTATAGCATAATGGTCAGATCGATTGTGACATAAGCGGAACTGGAGCAATAAGAACTTATTCCACAGTTACACACAAGGTTCTATTGAACCTTAGTCCGCTGCACTTGACAGTGAAAAATAAGGCCATAGAGATCATGACAATGACAATGAGAGATGAGTAGGACACGAATTTGTGCGGCTGTCATGTCAATCCGGTTAACCGAATGGTCTCTTACTCTCTACTTGGCTTTGCTCTGGACAGAATCATAAAAATCTATGACTTTGGCAAATACTTCAGAGTAAGATTGGGTAAAAGGAGTGAGTGCGAGACTACATAGAAGGATGGGTCAAACACGGAAAATGGCACAGGCGACGAAGTGTTTGTCACTAGGAGGGAATATTTGGAACCTATGGGAAAACTCGCCAGCATATTCCAAGCAGAAGTTTATGCAATTGAGAGATATTTTCAATTTAACTTAGAAAAGAAATAAAAAGGATGGGACATAGCCATACTATTTGATAATCAGGCCCCCATTCGAGTACTAGGCTCCAATAAGGTTATTTCAAGCCAGTTTGGGATTGTCTGGTTAAACTGAACCAGCTGGAGACCAGACTTATGCTAAGTTCCGTGTCACGTATGAATTCCGAGATGAACTAGCCAGAAAGGGAGCTTCCACTCTACTGCTTTTTGTGGACCGTGAAGACGAGCCTGAAAGGGCATATTCAGCGTGCGGATAATGAGAGGCAGGAATTCTTATCTGGCCATTATGGCCGGTTTGAATCTAAATTTAGTTAAGTAATTACAACAAAATTCCACCTACTGTTGCAGAAGAGCAGTGGGTGCGAAATGGGGTCTCAGTTCTAGTTGCAACGAATCTTTTGTATGGAGTGGTCCTTCTAGTGGACTGTTTTAAATAAAGATTGCACTGTCAGACTCTTTAAATAGGTCAGCAGATCCACAGCCAAAATACAAGTTCGTTACGTACCACCCCTACAAGGACTCTTTTTTGAATTCTTAGATGGCTCTCTTCGGAGACACTTGCCAGACAACGGGCCAAACTTGTAGCGGTGATACTGAACGCCCTATCTCGCTGGCATATTATCCCCTCGGGACACTCGTCTATTCTATCTAAGGAACCCTTGACCTGGACCTGAACTGTATAGGGGATTCCGTGTCATGATTCGTAGTAGAGAGCATTGGGCCTCTGGCTTTCTCATTCCTAGCAATTCAGTGGATGCAAATAGACGGTTCCAGACTGGAGAACAATGTGGGCAGTGGATTTTTTCCGGGAGGCTCAACCTTCGCCTTCCGGATTGCTGTAGTATGTTTCAGGTGAGATTGATGGCCATTTTTCATGCTGCAGAGTTGATTCGTGATAATGCCGCTTTCACCGACGTTATATGGTATATATGTTCTGATAACCAGGCGGCAATCGGATCTTTTTCGGATGTGAACTTCAATTCTAAGCTAATCAGGGACTGCCATAATTCCCTTGTGACATTGTTACGACAGTATTGAGTACACCCCATCTGCGTTCCTGGTCACAAGGACATCCCAAGTAACTGTGCTGCTTAAAAGCTACCGGACATTCATCTTCACATGAGTGTGAGTGTGGCTCTTACCTCCGTTAAACTGGCGATCAAGCGGAAATATGTGTTGGACGCTGAAAGATGCTGAACGGAAAGCGACTCTCGCTTTATTGCCAGACTCACTTGGCCCAGGTTTGATAGGAAGCGTACCAATCAACTGTTTAAACTAGACCGTCGGAGTATCTTCTCTGTTGTATCCATCCTCAAAGGCTATGGCATTATGAGTAGGCACGCACAAAGGCTACGCTTACCTGTATTTTTGTGGCTGTAGATTGGCTGAGGAGGAGGACGTGAACTTATCTGCCAGTATCCTTCTCTCGCGTGGCGAAGATTTCTCTCACTTTCTTGATGGCTTATCGCTGCTATCCATTTTTGACATCAGGTCATTAGCCAGTTTCATTAGACTGTCAGAATGGCTTCTAATCTAATCTAGGAAAGTGCTGCTGTGTGGTTCCTCTGGTTGATCATCAGAACTCTGGTGAACAGAATGAGAACAACGCGTATTATAATGGGCCGCTATGCGTACTCAAGAGTGCCTTGTTTAGCGAAGCTGCTACTCCATCCTATCCCTATCGTAACTACAACAGGAGGAGATTTGAATCTTGCATAGCAATGCCCAGAGACAACCTAATGGTATTGGCCGGGGCTTATAAATAGTCATTGCAGGCTAAATTTACTCTGAGTAAAATGAGAATAATCTCAAGCCCGACGTGCAGATTCTGTTATGGAGAAATCGAATCACTAGAGCACATACCAGGTACAAGTGGAACATTGATACGAACACCTACGAGTAGTGTTCTTGAGGGTTGCGGTAGAGTGAAACTATCATTTTATATACCTTTTAGAAGCTCGTAGTTATAAGACAACTTTGAATTTTTTTTTTTTTTTTTTTGGCCTATTTAAGCGACTGTTTTAAAGTCGTGGGTTGATGATTTTATGCTGTACCGCTCTGCTGCTCTACGTTAGACTGTTAAAGTGGACTGTAATTAATATTTTTTCACAATTTCAAATGATGTTTCAGTAGTCAAAATATCACACATTTCTTCAGACTAAATTACATTTTTTTTATTTAATTCCTTTATTTTGTTTTTTTTTTTTTTTTTTTTTGTCTTATACGACCCAGTTACTTGACTTATACATTTTAAGTGATTCCACTTTCATTTAGAAATTTCAAAATTCTGGTTTTCTAAATACTCACTGAGTGCTTTATTGCTTCACTAATACTACTGCAATCGAAAAATATGTGTGAATGTCATTTGAAAAACCATTTCTTATTTTGACTTTTTTAATTATTTTGTTTTTTTTAATATTTTCTTGTTTAAACTAAACGGAAATTAATAAATGCAAATGCAAAAACTAATGCTGCTGCACTACGTGAATAGAGGGATAATTAGAATATCGAAAAAATACACGCACTCACATACAAACAGAGGTGAACATATGTACATCATCATTATAACAAACGAAAAATATTAAAAATACAAACACACGCATTTAAACGAAAGCCTTTATTAATAATAAATATGCAACCATTTAAATACAAATGCACGCATAAGCTTATAAGAAGATGGACACTCACACACACACAGACTTATTTAAATTAAAAAAAAAAAAAACTTTAGCAAACGGAAACCCAATAAATATGGTCTTTTTCATACAACTACATCCGTATTTTCACTGGATAAAGCCATGCAATAAAGATGCCATAGAAAATCAGGCAAAAGATAGAGAGTAAGAGACCAACAAGCAAGAAAAGCAGCATTAAAAGGCAGTTTAAAAGCCACTTCAATAGAAACCATATTATGATTAGCAGTTTGAGAGTTTCTTTTAAAAGAAAAAATGGAAAACCCACTAAAAGAATATCTCTGCTCTTCTTGATTATGATTGAATTACAGAAGACGGTTAATTTCTTTTTTTTTACTCTTAATTCTCATTTTAAATAAATAAAAGAGTTTCAGTTCCTTTTTTTAAGAGAAAATACTTTTGAGCACAAATTTAGAAAAGAAAAGATATAAAGAAAAGAGTCATAGTTTTCAAAAATATTAAATTAAAAAATATAACCCTGAAGGAAATTTAAGGAAAAAAAATAAATTTTTATTTTTAAGTTTAATTGTGGAATTGATTTCGAAAACCCCCTGCAAAAAGTTGTCAAAAAACTTGTAAAGCAAAATTCAAAACTGCTGTAAAGACTTAAAAATGTTTACTCGACGTCTCGCCTCACCAACTAAGAATAGTTTCTGTAAAATTGGGTAGAAAAAAACTAATTATCAACCATATTTTTGTCTGTTACTCCTCCAGGGAGTATATTGGCTTTCCACAAAGCATCCATTTCTTTGTTTCAGTTTCATTAAATGAGTTGATTTTTCAAGTTAAGTTAATGATTAATCCACTGTAGCTCCCCTCCATATGATTGCGTAGTGGTGAAGATCTTTGCTAATTGCTGGTTGTGGTCTTTACTTTAGCATTGTAATTTTTTCCCAGTAGGTGGCGTTTTTTTCCTGATCATTCGTCTGATATTTGTCATCATCGCCAGAGGTACAAAGCTGGAGGGTCAGATGAAATTGTCGGGAGGAAAATTGAAGCCTCTTTAATAAACAATCGAAACCATAATTAATTATTTTTTTCATCATGTCTTAAACTGGGACTCGAACCTGGGACGCTTGTGTTGTTATGTGTGTGCTCTAACTACTACACCACGCAACCTTCACATAAGAAAATAAAAACACCGTGAGTAATGATTACCCAAAGCTCAATATCTTCCGTATTGATGCTTGCTTAAGTTCGGCTACAAATTATCGGTAGATGGCTCTAAAATGCACTATATTTAGGAATATCGGGTGTTTTTTTTACAGTTTAAAAATGTTTAAATCATACTAAAACAAAAAAATATAGTTTTAATATCAATGAAACGGGCTTTGTCGGATAGAACGTTTTATGACATTCATGTTTAAATATGATTTCGACCATGTGGCCGCCACGGCTGACGCGTAAAAGGCGCAATCTAGAACAGCAACTTTTACAAACCTTTTATAGGTTATCGACGTAGACAAGTGGCTTTACATAACCCCAAAGAAAGCAATCCAATGGTATTAAATCACACGATCTTGGTGACCAATTATTTGGACCATCCTGTTAGGAACACATGTCAGCTAATCGAAATACGAACATTTTTCAAATCATGTCCCTATACCGTTCCCATTGGCAGTAACATTCTGAGCACCACAGTAACATACCACCAGCCCATAAAGCGCATTAAACTGTAATTTTCTGTAGGTGTAATGGTGTTTCGACAAAAGCTTGTGGATTATCATTATGCCAAATGCGAAAATTCTGCCTATTTACGTACCCATTCAACCAAAAATTGGCTTCATCGAAGAGCAAAATATTGAATGGAAATTCAATATCAATATCCAATTGTGCTTCAACGAATTTGCCGAATTGGCGGCGGTGTAAGTCAATCCATAATTAAAATTGCAAGCCAAACTAAACAAAAAGCATCTATTAGTTGTTAAAGCGGTTACCAACGCAAAGCAATGAACCTCTAGAAAAACGATGCTGTAATTAGAAAAACAGAAGCGAAATTGTTTGTTAGCTTTCAATCCGAGAACTTTGATATTGAAAAATCTAAACTAAAAAAATCGATTAAATCATAAAAATATTGAGAGAGATCGGCACAAAACCAGCGTGGACGTTGCTAACAAACCAGGCATTCATGACCAAGCAATTATCAAGCATTTGAAGAATGCTGGATGCACAAAAATATTATTTATGTTATGATGCCACATTATTTACGATTCACTGTTGAAACGGAATGAAATCAAGCCACCTCTGAAATAAATGATTATAGGCGATGCAAAGTGTATACGTCATTCACTTACACGACAATAATGTGCAAGAAAGATTAAGGCCCAAGTAAGACAAAGCTTCCCAAGTGGTTATAAAGCCAGAATTGTCACCAAGAAGCGTGGAATATATCTAAACGTTAAGTTTAGAGCCTTGCTAACTGAGACTGCAGTCTCAAGCAAATGTACTGGCCTGCAATAATTTTAAATATCGATCTGTGGAGCTTAACCTACTAAACTTTAGAGCTGGCTTGGGCACACAATTACAAGGCATTTTATTGCATACGACTCCCAGAGTCAGCAGACCTGCCAACATCATCACGGCAAGCACTTGTTGAGGACAAATGTTCTACAATAAATTAAGGGAATAAATAATAATAAAAATTTTGAGAAAACAAATTGCCATCTTATGTTTATCGGGTTATCCGTTTAGTGGTATCAAAACCGCCGATCTGGCAAAGCTGTCAGCTATTAAATATCATTGGTCATATTTTTTCGAAAATGACGCAGGAAGAAACGTTACCGTCAGCTTAGAGTGCTATGGTCATATGTACTGGACGATATTTTGAGCTGGACGATATGTGGTTTAACAAGACAATGCTACAGGACACACAACGTTACCGATTTTCACTTTATTGCACGAGAAATTTCCCGATCGCGTAATTTATCGATTTGGCGGCGTCTTCCAAAGTTAAAGCATTTAAAACCACAATTCGTCAAATTATCGCCAAGATACCACCAGAAATGAGCAAATAAGTGGACGAGAACTACCTTAGAAGAATCGTTTGCTACAACCAATCCAAAAGCGATCATTTAAATAACATTGTGTTTCGTGCATAATGACAGGTCCAAGCATTATAATGAAATAAAAGTTTCATCAAAATCTTAGCTTTATGTTGGTTTTGTTTAGCTTTACCTCTGAAAACGAAAAATTTTAAACTCGTATTGGTTTTGTAAAAATTGAATAAAAAAAATTTAAGTCATTTTTAGAATGACTTCTCCGCCATAGATATTTGCATATTTACAACATGGATATATACAAGCATACGAGTACATACATACCTACATATGTAAGGTATACATTTGTATTTCTAGAATGTAATTTAATAAATGCAATTTTTGTTCTAATTTTTCTTATTTTATAGGAAAAAACGTCTCTTTTTCTTTTCATAACAGGACTTGCGCATTTTCATATCCCTCTCATTTTCTCTCTTTCTTGAACTCAAAAGTATGTGAGTGAAATTTCACTCCCAAAATAGGTTCGGTAATTTTGTATAACAGTTTGCTTATAACTTCTGTGTGGAAAAACCGAGTCAAAGAAAAATTGAGCTAAATTCTATATGTAATTGCAAATAGAATAATAGAAAAAGAGAACAGAAACAACAACAAAAACAAGAACAAAAACAAGAACATAATAAAAACCGGTGGTATTAATGAAAATTCTAAAACCGTAGTGACTGCACGTAGGTTTCGTATTTTGGGATTCCGATAAAAACGTAATTGAATTCTTATGTTCTGTTCTATTCTGTTTTGTTCTTGCTTTTTATTTTCAATTTTTTTTCCTATTTTTTTTTTCTATTCTTCCACCTGTTCGTTGATAAAAAAAAATCGAAAAACTAAAATCGTTTCGCATGCAATTAAAAGAGAAAAACTAAAAATGATTGACAATTAAGTGACGCATGATGAGGCGAGAATTAAAAGGGTGCAACAAAAAAAAGAAAAAGAAAAAAAAATTGAAATCGACAATAAAAAATTAATTCGCACGTGCTTATAACAAATGTGAGAATATCACTAAGACTGAGTGATTTTAAGTGGCTGCTGTAATCTATCGTTATAAGTTACGAGTGAAGTTTGAAATTTCCTTGACTATTTAGATAAAAAACATGGTCTTTCTTAAACTTAAAAAAAGTAGTCCAAAGTTTTTTCTACAAAAACAAGACTAAAATATTTTACCAAGCAGGCACTTATACAATTTTAAAAAGAGTAAATAGTCTCAAGAGGCTTAATCTGGAGAGAATACTGCATGAGATATGAGTGCGGATCAATAAGATCGTGAATGTTTTAGGAAAATAGAGGTTCTTGGACACAAAAAATTTTTTTTTTTAACCAAAGTCTCCTTTGGACAACGTGCCAATGTTTCTCCAATATCCAGCTCATCCATCATTTCTTTAGGTTCGGAAACAACAAAAATCAGAAAAATAGGGCGATTGAGGGAGCATTACGTAGCGTAATTCATTGATTTTTGTGCAAAGGAACTTTTGGTTTGGCCAAAAGCGCACCGCATTTTTTTTAATCCTCATTAAACCCATCCAATAAGTTGGCATATTTGAAAATGAAATGACTTTATTGGCTGGGAAACCCCCGGAAAAAATCAATGTTTTTATATCCATAGTAATGACATGACGTCATCAAGAGTAGTTCTCTTCAGAAACTTTCGGGTGGCTATCAGTGATCGTAAAGATTGGGCAAACAACTCTATTAACTTCTAGCCGGGCTCTTAGGTTTGGGTATACTAATAGATCGAAGCTGTAAAAAGTTAAAACAGGGTATGGGATCAATGGGTCCAGATTTATAAAAAAGATTCTGATGGTTGTCTACCCAATAATTCTACAGGCGAAACTTCTTGCCGACGGCATATGTCTTGGGGAATGTTTCCGTAGGAGGATTAAAAGAACCCACACCAATATACTTTCGATTAGTCAAGCGACGCTTAAAGCCATGATCACATTATATAGGCTGATTTTGTTTTAAGTAGAGCCCAGGGCTGCCAGATGAAATTTGCAGAAAATCTTAATTTTTCCGATAAATTTTAAAAATATCGTCATTTCAGTTGCGAAAAATCGTCAAAAAAAATCGTCAAAGAAATCGTTTTTATTTCAAGTACAGGGTGTCCGCCGGGAAGGTATACTACTTTGTTTATTTATAATTTTTGATTATAAATATGAAAGAGAATGGATTTTATATTGATAAATGTTTAATTTAATGTCGGCAATTATATATGAAATACAATATCAGATAAATGCCCGTCTCTGTTAGCCTCACAAATGCGAGCCCCCTTGAGCACATTTTTCATTATATTCTCACACATTTCACGCGGTATTTCATTAATTTCTTCATGAATATTTTGTTTGAGTTGCTCCAGCGTTTCTGGTTTGTTTGCATAGACCTTGCTTTTCAGATAACCACACAAAAAGAAATCCGGAACAGTCAAATCAGACGACCGTGGAGGCTAATCAACATCACTATTCCTTGAAATAATTTGTTGTAGAAAGAGGTTTCGCAGTAATTTCATTGTAATCCTGGCTGTATGCGATGAGGCCCCGTCTTGTTGAAACCACATGTTAGTCAAGCCCAAAGCATGTAGTTTTGGCATTAAAAAGTTTTCAATCATACCACAATATCGCTCCCAATTGACAGTTACCGTTACGCCATTTTCAGTTTCAAAGAAGTAAGGTCCAATGATTTCTCCTGACCAAATTGCACAGCAGACTGTCACTTTTAATGGATGCAAAGGTGACTCTGATGAATAATTTGAGGATTTTACATTGCCCAGAACCGACTGACTATTCTGTTTATTCACATAACTATTCAAATGAAAATGTGCCTCATCACTCATTATGATTTATTCATGAAAATCGATGATTGATTTTGATAAAATGTTTTTACGATTAAAACACGTTGGTTTACTTAATAGTTTTCCATAATAAATTTGCCACGTCTCTACTTCTCGACTGCCAAATATGAATGGTCAAGACTAATGTTTACCAAAATGGCGGCAAAATAAATTAGTATACCTTCCCGGCGGACACCCTGTACTTTTGCAGGTGTCAATTGTCCATATATCAAAAATCAAAATTTTGTTAAAAAATCGTCAAAATGACGATTAATCGTCAAATCTGGCAACTGTAGTAGAGCCTTCCAATAGGGTACTTTATGGGTCGTTGCAACCTAATGTATCACTTGAACAAAATTGTCGTCTCCGACACCAACATCAGTCCTGCACTCGGCAGACACAGGCTTTACTAACTTGATAAGATTGTTATGTCTTCACATATATTGTCGAGCGTCAAACTTCAAATAGTGCTTAAGTTACTTAAAAGCCTCTATATGAGAGGTAAAATTTAGGGTATATATGTATATTTGGTCACTAGGGTTGAATAATAAGCGTATCTGCTGTATCGCTTCTCACAGGTCAGTGTGTTATAGGTAGGAATGCAAAAAACCTGCCGTTATTTGCAAATGAATTCTATGCAGGTTGTATATCGATTGAGGAAGTGGAGACCGTGACTCACTTCATCTGTTAGAAACCGCCTCTAGCTCGCCCTGTTTCAATGGCTTATCGGAGTTATCGCCCATTAATATCACGTTAATAGTCAGATTCATTGGGCTATCGGCCTGCTTTCCGACTTCGTTTAGCGAATTGTGATTCCGTGCGAAGTGTCTGGCTGATTATCCAGACTGTTGATGGATATTCATTAGATCGATTAGAAAAAGTGAGTACATACGTAAAACAAAAATACATGATAGATTTGACCTATCAAATACAGCGTGTTTTTTGTAGGGGTATAGAACTTTAAGTTGGCATTACTTTTCAAGATGGCGACCGATTTAACAGCTGTTAAGTGATTTATTCTCAGTTTGACTTGGCAATTCATCATGACTCACGCCCGTCGTAGATTCGTCGAATGGGCCCAAAACGAGATTACCGGTGTTCCCGATTTTCATAAGCGAATTTTGTTTAGCGATGAAGCTCACTTCTAGTTGAATGGCTACGTCAACAAACAAAACTGCCGCATTTGGAGTGAAGGTAATCCTCAAGTGTATGTGGAAACACCATTACATACAAAAAACTGTCTGTTTGGTGCGCTTTATGGGCTGGTGGAATCATTTGGTCCGTACTTTTTCAAAAACGATGGTGGCCAGAACGTTACAGTCAATGGTGATCGGTATAGAGCCATGATTACTAACTTTTACATTCCTGAATTGAATAACCATGATGTCCAGGAGCAGTGGTTTCAACTAGACGGCGCAACATGTCACACAGCTCGTGCCACAATAGATTTATTGAACGACACGTTTGGTCACCGTCTAATTTCATATTTTGGACCTGTGAATTGGCCTCCAAGATCTTGTGATTTAACACCGCTAGACTACTTTCTGTAGGGATATGTAAAGTCATTGGTCTATGCGGTAAAGCCACAAACGCTTGACCATTTGGAAGACAACATTCGCCGTGTTATTGCCGATATACGTCCACAAATGTTGGAAAGTCATCGAAAATTGGACGTCTAGATTGGACTACATCCACACCAGCCAGAAATCATATTTAGAATCTAATGCCACAAGATTATCTTCCGGATAAATAAAAAAAATAAAAAATGTCAACAAATCCATCGTTGTTTTATTGCAACTTAAAGTTCTATACGTCTATAAAAAACACCCCTTAGCTTAGATCTACTTGAATACGGCGTGCAAAATTTGGTAATAAAAAATACATGGAAGTAAAGAGTGAGATTTAAAAAAATATAAAATTAAAAGAATGCAGCAGATTTGCAGTGACAATGGATGGAGTAAACAAGTGTAGGAGATATCTGAACATAGCAGATTTTTGTAGTATTTAAACTTGTTTTTTTTAATTTCTTTGTTTTTAAATAAAATCATTATGTGAAAACAATAATTTAATAATTTTCCTATTATTTTTGCAGACCGGGATCCCGGGAAATTAAAAAATTTCCCGCTTTCCCGGGAAACGAAAATGCCTGGGAAAAAAAACTCTACTGCTTACCCTTTATTGTCAGTTATAAAAATGTACCACCTTGATCAAAAAGTTCCCGGAATTTATTCAGAAAAAAAATACAAGATTATTCATCTAAATCTATATTGTTCCCTACAAAGTAATTCCCATCGACTTCAGCACACTTATGCCAACACTGGATTCTATCCTCGAAGCATTTTTTATATTCGGTTTTCGGTATGTTCATCAGTGCTTCCTGCGATTTTTTGATTATTTCTTCTTGGCTGCTGATACGCGTTCCACGTAATGATTTTTTAACTCGATTTTTTTTTTTAACAGAAAGAAGTCACAAGGAGCCAAATCAGGTGAATTCGTTGGCTGTTGGATGGTACTCGTATTTGTTTCATTTTTCATCAAAAAATTTCGAATAATGATGACACTGTGCGACCGTGCATTATCATGGTGCAAAATACACAAGTTTTCTGTCCACAAGTTTAGTCTCTTTCGGCAAATTGCTTCATGCATACATCTCATAACGCCCAAATAATAATCCCTGTTTACTGTCTGGTCTTCTGCCAAAAATTCATGATACACTACACTTTGCAATTCATGAAATCCTTGAGCATTGCCTTTTTTTACTGAAAACGACGTGGTTTTTTAGTCTCGGCCCATTTGGTGAACGCCATTCACTTGTCTTGTGTCTGGATTGCGTGTCGTACTCATAAACCTACGTCTCGTCTCCAGTAATGATCCTTTTGATGAAAGTGGGATCGGTTTCAGCCTCGCAAGTCATGTCCTTTGGTCTCTTTTTGGCACCAGATTTACTGCTACACGAAAACTCAACCCAAATCATTAACCGAAATATCTTGGACTGATCCATAGGCAATGTTCAAGTCCTTTGCTATCTATCTGATGGTTAATTTGCGGTTGTTGACTATTTTGTATTTGTTTTACTTTATCAATGTTTTCGTTGGTTTTCGATGTCGATGGTCTGCCACAGCAGATTGATTCGATTGATCACGACCAGTTTTGAACCGCTGGTAAACGACCGTTCTCTCACTTTTCCAATATTTCCAACGTTCTCGCACCATTAAATCCGTTTTTTACGCAAAATTTAATACAAGTTCGTTGTTGCAAATTTAAATCCATTTCTAAAATTGTAAAATATCGCCAACACACATACAGATAGATGTACTCTTTGGTACGTAGCTTTTGTAAATGTGAAGCTATGCCGCTAAGATTTATCGGGAATACACCGGGGGTTATTCCGGGAACTTTTTGATCAAGGTAGTAGATTTCAGATATTTTTAAAAGAGTAATTACATAAAAACGCTGCGTAAATAGTCCATTTATATTATTTTTTTCAAAATATAAATTAAAAATAATATCTTGTACGATTTTAAACAAAAAAAATATTTAATCAATTTAAAATGAGTTTAATAACAGCATGACGCCAAAAAAAGTGTTACGATCCTACCTACCATGGGTACACTTTTATTGGTCGTTGATTTTTGTTTTTCACGATAAGACCACTTAAAGATATGATAGTTATGACGACTTTATTTATTCCACTTTTAATAATTTTTTTACACTGTTTTTGTCATTTATGCAGCCAAATCTAACTATAATCGAAATTCTACTGAAAAACATTGACAGTTACGAGTTAAGTCTCGAACTAACCGAAGCTATTTCAAGGTAATTCAAGACGTCACATAAATAAAAGCATTTTTTTGGAATGTGATGTCATTATTGAAAATTTATGATCGTTTTATTCAGTGATTAGAAAATTGGTATGATTTAATATTTTTAGAAGTTCCACTGATATGATATATGGTACCTAAAAAAAGGAATGACTAGCCAACTTTAATAAGCTTCTTTTAAAGTAAAATTGAAAGATATGCATACACATACATACATAATCATCCGACATTCCAAGTGTAACAAGATGGAACATCTTTTAAACAATGAACTGCACTTGGTTCTATTTTTAGGCTCATTAAAAAGGACCTACTGTTTAATGCTGGTTCCAAACGACATGTGTATTAGTTAGAGAAGTTTTTCAAAGTGCAAATACTCATAACCAGTCGCTAGTAATGTTATAAGTTGATACCCTGTTGAAAATTGTCAGATCATTTGCCCTGGGATAAAAACTAGGACCTCTTGGTTGGTAGGTGGGTGTCTTATCTACCACGCCGGCGCACGAAGATATGCACTTTCAATTAATTTAGAAAAAAATACAATTGAAGAGCTATTTCCGCATAGTTAAAGAAAATTACAACGCTACGAAACCTCACTCATCATCTTACATATACACATGACTATTATTTAACATGAGTTGTCAATGGAGATATTACCTACATAAATACAGGGTGTCCGCCGGGAAGGTATACTACTTTGTTTTGCCGCCATTTTGGTAAACATTAGTCTTGACAGTTCATATTTGGCAGTCGTGAAGTAGAGACGTGGCAAATGTATTAAACCAAGTAAACCAACGTGTTTTAATCGCTAAAACATTTATTTAAAATCAATCATCGATTTTCATGCAAAAACCAAAATGAGTGACGAGGAACATTTTCTTTTGAATGGTTATGTGAATACACAGAATAGTCGGTTCTGGGCAATGTAAAACCCTTGCATCCATTAAAAGTGACAGTCTGCTGTGCAATTTGGTCAGGAGGAATCACTCGACATTACTTATTTGAAAGTGAAAACAGCGTAACGGTAACTGTCAATGGGGAGTGATATCGTGATATGATTGAAAACTTTTTAACGCCACAACTGCATGCTTAGGGCTTGACTAACATGTGATTTCAACAAGACGGTGCCACATCGTATACAACCAGAATTACAATGGAATTACTGCGAGACCTCTTTCCACAACAAATTATTTCAAGGAATAGTGATGTTAGTTGGCCTCCACGGTCGTCTGATTTGACTGCTCCGAACTTCTTTAAGTGAGGATATCTGAAAAGCAAGGTTTATGCAAACAAACCAGAAACGCTGGAGCAACTCAAACAAAATATTCGTGATGAAATTAAAGAAATACCACGTAAGATGTGTGATAATGTAATGAAACATGTGCTCAAGAGGGCTTGCACTTGTGAGCCTAACAGAGGCGGGCATTTATCTGATATTGTATTCCATACATAATTGCCGACATTAAATAAAACATTTATCAATATAAGATCCATTCTCTTCCATATAATCAAAAATTATAAACAAACAAAGTAGTATACTTAGGGTTGGGTCAAACGAACAGCTTAACTTAAGTGGGCTAACTTGGAGGACCATTGTGATTCGACTATAGTTAACCTTACATCCGATGATCGTATCATTGTCTCATAGGAAACTTACTTTTGCAATTGACGATTTGAGTGGAAAATTTTTAAATTAAAGCTATGGCCACAAAATGATGCACTTTTCCATAGGATCTCGATTAGATTTTTGATAGCCTATAATAGCTTAGATTTAACCATTTAACGTCAACAGGAACTGTGTATTCAATACTTGTAGACTAGAGACCAAACTAGAACCTACTAGATAAGAACAGAAAATGAAGACTACTACCCATTAAGATACTATTGAGTTATATGGAGTTGCATGGGAATCGAAGATGCCAATAGTACAGCGTTGGTTAAGAAACAAAACTTCCCTTATAAAGACCGAATCTTTAAGGCTTAAGATATACTACCTTGATCAAAAAGTTTCCAGAAAAACGCCCGTGTGGCGGTCCCATCGTTTTGATTTAAGTTTTTTTTTTGTTAAGTTGGTACATGAAACCTCATGTAGGTTTATGAGTACAACACAAATGGCTTTAAATTTTAAAGCTAGCATCTGCGGGCAGTGGCGCTATTCGAATATAGGTCCTAACAAGCTTGGAAGATTTTGGGAGAGTTGAAAACACAGCATCACACTGTTACGTCTCAATGAAATTCCGGACTTCGATTTCGGATACGAGAGAATGAGCGAAAAGTGTGATGCACCTCAACAGATCTTCACTTTCAAATTGAATGGAGCTGAGGGTGAAGGTATCTTTTCGGAGTGGACGCATATAGCTCACTCTATAAGGTTACCGGACAAATGTAGGGTTTTTCATTCGTAGGTATGGGCCATACGAGCTACTTTGATGAACATTGATAAAAAGCTCTGGGATATCACAAGTTGGCCTCAAGAACAGTTATGAACAGTCGCAAATCTCGCAACGAGCTAGATGAACAGCATAATATTCTTATTATATGGGTAGCGGGGTATAGGTGCCAGGCATGGCACCACAACTGGTCATACGAGAAAATTTTCCACGGAAATCCTATAGGGTCTTGATAGCTTGCGCAACAAATTTGGCCAAAGCTGGATCACAAGCGCATAAAAAATGTGCTAAATCTTCATATAAGCACACTCAACGTAGTTTTCGGGCATTAAATAATAGCCACTCATGCCAGGCGGCTTGGACTGGGGCACCTGGCCAATGATTTCTGCTGCAGTCTACCATGCGACTGGACATACAGAGCTGTCGAGTACGTACATTGGGAATCTTAGCGATTTTATTATGATTTTCGGGTGGTTCCGGGTATTAGGGGAAGACTTTTCATTGTATTATCACTAGTGGCTATTTTTGACCTAAGTTTGTCCTTTCTAGGGCAGCCATTTCTACCTACCTTCTTCCCATGTCTATATGCCCTACTTTAACCTTCGAAAATTTACCCAGATCGTGTACGGGTTTGAGAAAATGAACAGGCAGATGAATTGGCCAGCAAGGAATCCTCCATGCCACTTATGTGGGCAATATATTTATGTGGAATGGGAAAAGGGGGGTTTAGAAAGACCTGCTTAGTAAAAGAAAGAATAACGAAGCGTATACTCTACTCAAGATTAGTGATTGTGCGGCACTTACGCACTTTAGAAAAAGGCACCTGGCTTCTGAAATTCACCTGAACAACGAAGTTGAGATGGATGTTATAGGGAAACCTTATACTAGTCGGAGGCTGTACAATCAAATGGCCACCAGACTCTAATCTCTACAATCTCTTTACAATAATAAAATGACTATAATATTTTTATTTCTTTAAAGTTTTATTAAGCGATACGTTCAGGAAGAAAATCAAGTGTAATTCAAACTAATTTTCAAATGCCAATCAAATCAAATTACAAAAAAAAAATAAAAATAAAATTAAAATCAAAACCTCTCCAGACAACAGTCCTACATAGTACATACTTATGTCAGTGGCCCCAGTGACCACTTGTCTCTACAACAAGATAAGTGTTTTAACTAGACGGGTTATCAGAACTGATAACTCTGTGCCATTATCATATACTTTCATCTTAACATTTATTTACGACTATCATACTACAATACTCTTACAAGTCTACCATAACAGTTATTATAAAAAAAAAAAATACATTTTTTAAACCAATTTAATAATTTATGGTGGCGGAGAAATACATTCAGTATCAATTCCATACCTTTTATGAGGGTTATGACGAAAGTATTACGAAAAACAAGTGGCGATTTAATACAACGCAACAACAGTGTGGCCTATTTTCTAGAAAGATAATATACATATATAACAACACCGCAGAGGCAGAGATAATTACAGTATAACCCGCTTAATTACCACACCCTTAATTATTTTAATAAATGAATATTTCCCACGTTTAATTACCGAAAGTACTTATTGTCTACAAAGCTCCAGATAAATGCAACTATGCTTAATATAAATTTCATACTACTTATTTGACACAACTCTGCAACAACTTCTTAACTAATTTAAATATATTCGTTTAAGTTAAGTGACATTCGCACTGAAAATGATGTATTAAACTAAACATGAGAGCAAACCAATAATTAACTTTTTGAATTTCCTGTTTCTTAACTGAAAGAGCATAACCACGATTAGGAGAGTATACATTTATACCTACAGTAAGACGGTAATCAAGTCCGTGGAGTCTATGTTCACTAACTCCCGGACGAAGTGGGAATGCTACTCATCATTGATGATACTCACTAATGGTGATGGCGGAACATTTTGACATCAGGTTCATATGGATACCGGGGTACAATGATATTCCGGTAAACTGTGTGGCAGATGAACTAGTCAGACGGGGCACGAAGGTACAGGTTCTACTAGCAAAAGTAAGCATGCTTATATCTGCTTGTCATCTGTATCTTAAGGGTTAGGCCAGCAATATGTTCTCCAGAACTTGGGGACAGATTTCTTCCTGTAAGCAGGCGAGGGAACTGTAAATTGTTATTGATTTGAGGCGGACTAGTCAACAAGTGAATCTACTAAGGTGAGTGATTTTGACTTTGATATATATGCTCTCTGATCATTGTCTAATAGGCAGACATGCATTCCATTTTAGGTATAGTGGATCATCGTTGTGCGTACGTTGCAAAGGCTTTCACTTGAAAATAAGGCCCAGTTGTTTTGGGTACACTGAACACTATGGGAAAGATGGTAATAGAACAGCAAATGCATTGGCTAGAAAAGTTCTATGACACCCTATAACGGTCCGGAACCTAAGTGTGCAGCACTACTTACTACCATCCTCAATCTAATCAATGATTGAAAAATTGCCAAATGCTTGAAACATTGAAATACTCAAATTTGACTTCGCCACTCTAGAGAGGTGATCAGTCCACAATTTGAGCATTGCTCTGGGGCTCTCCAGTATTGCAGGCCGGACTTGGAACTGCTGACGGAGTTTCTTGCGGGCCATCGTAGACTGAGAGCGAATCCGAAAAGGATGACGGTTACAGTTGTGGATGTTTGTAAACTGTGTGAATGTGGGGTTTTTGATAGGTTAAGTTGGAAATGTTTAGGGAGACATAGGCTCTCATTGGGTGACACATCCACCATTATGGTCTCAGATCTGCTGGTATTATTAGGAAGGCTGCAGATCTGTTGAACAAACTATAGACCACAATAAATCCTAAGGGTCGCAGTGTCCTGCAAAGTTGCCTAGTCAGGGTGATAAAGATTAACGTAGTGCAGTCATTGCTGTGAGAAGGAAGTGCTAACTTCAAGACACTTTCTCCTGGAATGTGCAGCGCTGTTTTGGCTGAGATTAGGGGGTCCTGGGAAGTCAACTTATTGACCCTGAATTGCTGCTGGAAGTTCCTGTATCGAAACTGGTTTCGAATTGGTGGGCGCTTAATCCAGACTTTTATTCGAGTTCATTGTGTAGGGTGGGTCATTTAAAAGCTTAAATTTGAAAATGCAATAAAACAAAAACGATTTAAGATTTTTCAAATTTTATTTTTCTTTTGTTGTGAAGTAAAATTGTTCCGATAAGAAATGAAATATTATTTCATTCACATGGCTGCCGCGACTGGCCTCACAGTACCCCTTTCGATCGGACCTATTTTCGAGAACTTTGTTAAGTGTTTGTGGTGGAATCCGGCAATGGCATCACGTATGTTGGCCTTTAAATGTTCAATTGTCTCTGGTTTGTCGGCATAACACTTGTCTTTAACGGTGCCCCACAGAAAATAGTCTAACGGTGTCAAATCGCTGTTTCTTGGCATCCAACTGACATCACCATTTCGGCTAATTAAACGGCCATCAAACGTTTGACGCAATAAATCGATTGTGACATGAGATGTGTGGCAAGTTACACCATCCTGTTGAAACCAAACATCGTTTCCAGCAATACCATGAAGAGCGGGCACAAAAAGATCGGTTAGCATGGTGCGTCACATGTCACATGTTCAAAGAAATATGGGCCAATGATGCCTCCGCTCCACAAGCCGCACCAAACAGTCATTCGTAATGGGTGCATTGGCTTCTGTAAGACCCATTTGGATTTTCTGAGCCCAAAATATGGTAATTTTTCTTATTAACGTACCCTCCAAGATGAAAATGAGCTTCATCCAAAAATTTTCGACCAATTGTCTTTGTTTTGGATAAAAAATTTCTAATAAATCCAAAGGTTACTGAATTTTGTCACAGAATAGAATGATATAAGTATTGCCAGATTATAAATAACCGCTGGTTCAAATTTGAACCGATATTATGTGGCAATCGGCCTTTTTAGACTAAGTGGCCTGGTTTGCAGATCGGCTGCCGGTTTCAATGTTAGAAAAGTAGTTTACTGAATTTTGTTGGGGCCGTAAAAGCGCGAAAGATGTCGAACGTTCTGAACGCCCAGTTGAAGTCTCTACACCTGAACAAATTTAAGAAATTCACCATATGGTAGACCTATAGTGTGAAAAATTGTGTGAACTATAGGCATCTCACATGGCTTGGTGGTTTTAATTTGGAATGACCACTTGAGTACGAGGATTCAATCCCCTAGGTGAGTGCAGTGTTTGGCGTTGTTCAACCGCAATATTTATAATATAAAATTTATTAAATTGTATCTTCACTAATAAGGTGAACTAACAATCAGTTTATCAAATCTAAGTGCTAGGGATTACTTAAATCCCACCGGATTCAGTTTTCATTGGATTTTATAATCTGAGACTATTGGCGCTTTTCTTCTTATCAGATTCACAGTATCTTTTCTTCTTAATCGACCATGGCCAGCATCAATATTTTATGGAATATGGACAGGAGTATGTTCCAATATTTTATGGAATATGGAAATTTGTGCCATTCCGTAACCGTGGACGCAACACACCAGAGACCAAACAGCAATCAAAATAATCAGTTTTACGGAACGAATCATCGCCAAACTAGGCAAAAGTTGGCTTGTCAACTAATAAAGCCATGGCGACCGTGTTTTTTTATGTTACGGCATAATCTATATTAAATACGAAAATGATCGAAGTTGGCCAAGAAAAAATTTGTTTTTCACAAATATACAGGTTCCAAGGCAAAAATCCATGAATTAAGCAACGATTACTCTCTCATCCACTCAATTGCCGTGGTTTAGCACCAGATGAAATGGATCGGAGGAAACAAATTTGTTTCCAACCATGAAATCATCTTGCGAACAAATACCAGTTTCGATGACCTCTACAATCTTAATTTTTAAAGGGTTAAAAAAATTGGAATAACTTTAGACAAAGTTTTAAAAACTCAATGGAGACTATGTTGAAAAATAAATAATGTTTCATTCAAAATGTCAGGGACTTAAGCTTTCTAGAAATCAACAATTTGCTGAGATATTGTCAGTACGGTTTCCGTGGGAACAACTCTACTGATGATCTGCTAGCGTTGCATTCTGAGAAGTGAAATAAATAGATTCATAGATTTGGTAAGAGAAAGGTTGGTATTTTTGATATCTCAAAGGCGTTTGAAAAAGTTCGGCACGAAGCGCGCAGTTCGAATTGACTTATTAAGCCGCCCTCATATTAGGGTGGTCCAACCATAATGCACGGTGTTAATTGTGAATCACGCCTTAACGTCAGATTTTTTGTCCAACTTAATTTGTCATTTCTTTGTTTCGTTTGTTTGTTTGAAAAATTCAACCATGGAGAGGTACACAATTGAGCAGCGCGTTAAGGCTGTTGAAGCCTTTTATGAAAATGGGCGTTCAAATCAAAATACATTTTGTGCACTTCGTGATTTTTATCGTCAGTACAATCGACCAAATGTGTCCACAATCGGGAGAATGGTGTGGAAATTTCAGCAAAGCGGGTCTGTAGGAAATGGAAAACAAACACAAGAGTGACTATTTCGTGCGGTTTATGGGCTGGCGACGTCATAGGGCCGTACTGCTTCGAAGATGAGGTCAGCCAAGCAGTTACCGTGAATGGTGTTCGCTATCGCAAGATGATAATGAACATTTTGTGACCAGAAATTAAGGATATGGACCTTAACGGTATGTAGTTCCAACAGGATGGTGTCACTTGCGACACAGCTAACGAACAATCTTTTGCGCGAGAAATTCAATAGCCGTGTTATCTTATGTCGTAGCGATGTTAATTGATCGCCACGATCATGTGATTTGACATTGTTGAACTTCTTTCTTTGGGAATATTTAAAAGAAAATTGTGCGTCAACAAGCCAAAAAGAATTAAAGAGCTCAAGGTCATTATAAATATAAGCCGAAGGATAGAGGTATGCCACCGAAGACATGGCAAGCATTGGGCCGATATTTTGTTTCACGCATAATGTTCATAGATCCTTCTATCATAATAAAAATATTAAGATAAGTCTCTGAAAACTTTTTGTTCCAGTTACAATTAACATCATGTGTTTTGTTCGGCCCACCATGTACTTAAAGTTTTTGAAATAGTGATCAAAAATCTAAGTTAATCCTCGTTACCAACTATACACTATATACAGTGAAACTATTATATTGAAAAATGTATAAGTACTTACCCAAGACTATTTCTTTAAAGCATTAAATGGTGATAATGATGATTTATATCGCAAATAATATGAGATTCGAAATATATATGGTCTTCAGATATGTATTTGTGAATTGTTTTAAATTTTGTTTGTTTAGATTTTTTGTCCATCTAAAACAACATTAAAGAACATATATTTTTTTAACAATTTATGTTTATTGAGAATAAGAATTGTTGCTAAAAATATATTCAACAAAAAAATTTATTAAAAAAGAAATTAAATAATAAAAATAAAATACTTATTTGTAAAAAAAATTTCTTTAGAAAAAATATTTAAATAACAAAAGAAAAAATTATAAAACCTAAGCATTATATAAGAAAAATTTTATTAAAAACCCCTGTTTTATTAAACCAGCCATACGTCCTGTGGAAGCGTGTTTTTTCATATTTTTTTGTAATTTTTATTTAAAGATTTTTATTTTTTTTTTTTTGTATTTAAAACATTTACAGCGGAGGGCGAAAAGAACAAAAATAAAGTTATTTCCTTAAATGCTTTACTTAATTTAATGATTTGTTTTTTTTTTTTTATTCAAATTAATATTTTTAGTTGAATCAACAACAGAAATATATATATTTTTTTTAAATTGTTAAGCATATTAACAAAAATGACGGTTGTGATTATGAATGATTTATATATTTGCCTGTTTCTCTCTTTATTTTTAATTAAAACAATAAAATTAGAAATAAAAAACAATTCAAACAAAAAATATATTTTTATTTTTAGATTTTTGTTGTTTTCAATTATATTTTTTATAATATTTAGGCTTTAACAAAAAACACAGAGTGTAGACAACAATATTTTATTTTTATTTTTATTTAAAAATTTTTATTTTTTATTTTATAGTTTTTAGCTATAAATTTTTAGCTATAATTTTTTTTTATTATTATTATTTAGCATTTAGGGTTGTGTCAGTACTAATAATAGTGTTGTTATTTATGTTCATTTTATGAATGATTTTTTTAACATTAAATTAATATTGTTTGTTGGATTCTTAATTTTTCCATTTTTTATGCTACTAAATTTATTATTTATTTTATTCTTTATTTTTTTTATTAGTGCTTGTCTCTTATGGTATAATGAAAAACATTTTTTGTTTTTCTACAGTAAGATATAAATAACATATATACGTATTTAGTTGGCGGCAGTGTTGAAAACTTATTTATTTGTTTAATGATCATTTAATATTTGTTTGCAAAGCCAGAGAAGATATCAATGGGGTGGTATCATCAACCAGGGCGTTGAGTATATATTTAAAAACTATTTATTGCTCGCTGTCGTAAAATTTTGTCTCAAATTAAAGACTACAAATTTGTCATTAATGTATTATTACAAATTTGTCTTAAAATAACAAGAACAATGCTTGCGTCTAATTTATTGTTGCAAATTTTAGTACTATATATTATTTTTAGTAGTCTTTGATCTATTAAAAAAAAAATAAATGAAAAACAACAGTCCCTTAATATGGTTGTAGTGTTCGTTGCCGTATTTTGACATTTTTGTTCTATATTAAAGCAAAATGTTTCTTTAATCTATTACAAAAATATCGAATAATGACTATGACTCGCTAACCATGATAAAGGTGGTTGTTTATCCCAAGCACGATAAGGTTGTGTGCATAATCAGCTTTAGTGTTCTAGTGTTTAAAATCTTTCACATTCGCTTGCTCCTTATTTGTAAGTTTCGGTACTAAATATTATTTCTAGTACATATTCTCATAATATTTAATTACTTTAAGATTTTTATAATAACTTGAAGATCTTAATGTTTTCTTAAATATGATTTGAAAAACATTTTGTACCAAATAATTTTTAGTACATAGTATGTAAATTTGTGAAAGACTATTGTTTTAATAAATCCCCGTGATTATCAAAGGCCCTTATCATGATTGTAGTATTCGAGAACAGGCAAATATTTTTAAAACTATTCCACAAATATCGAAAAACGACTACTACTCGCCAATCATTATAAAAGTGAATGCCTTTATTTTTAAGGCTATTAATCTGTTACACAAATATCGAAAATAAGAAGTCAACTACTACTTAGCTAAAGCCCACGGTTTATTTTTTAGTACAAATTCCAATGTTCAGACTGAACGACATTTAAATGTCTTTTGAAACAGTTTTTATATTATAGTAAGTTTTTGACCACAATAAACATTTTATATTATCTACTTTTCAGTAGATAAATTTATGTGCAATTATTTCATTTATTTATTCTCACATTTATTTTCTAGAGGGAATATTCATTTAAAATTTGTAATACTATTTTATTGTTTTTAGTACTAAAATTGTTATTGTAAGGCGTTTGTGGATTCTTAAACAAATTTTTCATAACACATTTCCAAAATATACTGCTAAATGCCTTTTAGTACATAATCTTGTAAACACATATTTCATTTTTTGTTTTTATTTTGGAATTTTCTAAAGGAAATATTAAATTATTTAATATATGAAATTTTTTTGGTACTCTTACAGTTATGTTTTTGACATTGTAAGTATTCAGTTTGTAGATTTTCGAAATTTTACATATCTTCTAAAGTTTATATGTTTTTATATAAGATTGAATACTTTTAGTACCAACATAGGTTTCTTTTTTCTTGATTTTCAAAGCATTTTCTTCTATATTGCAACGCGCATATAATAAGGCTTATAAAACACACACGCAAGAGAATATATATGCATTTAACAAGAACTATGCTAAGTTTTGGAGGACAACAAGCATTTTGAATTGCACTAAAATTAACTTAGCCAAATCGGTGCGTTTTAATATGGCTGCGGAGCGTAGAATATGTGTAAATGTAAAACTCAGAGCCTTAACAGCTGTTTCAGATAAATACTCGCTACATTCTAGCATGGGGTAATTTCAAATATCCATCTGTTCTCATAAATTTATGAGACTCGGGCACACAACGTCAGAAGAGCCGGTGGACCGGACAATACCTGGCCACGGTAAATAGAGAACGAATTACTTAAAATATATGTGTCATAGAGTGAAATGAAACGAATGACAATTGGTAAAACCTGATGGTTTCTTACGGCCCTATATACCACCAGGAATTAACTGCCTAAATAAGTAAATAATAACAAGATCTTTAAGAAACTTATATTTGCCTACATAAATTTTAGAATTAGTTACTCGCCTAAAACATTAAAGGAGACAGACTCACTTTGTTTGAAATATTAAAACTGTTAATAGAATGTTTTACTTACAGTTTAGAACTTCAGTATATTGTTTGGAATATTTTTTCTTTATAAAGCGAAAATAGTTTTTAAGAACATGAGGGTGTGTTAAGAAAGTTATCAGGCTTTCTGAAGTGCAATTTTTGTTGTTTTGATTTATTTAACATAACGAAACTCTTATATAAGTATATAGGAAAAAACGAGTTTATTCCTAAAAATGCCAACTACATACGTTTGTTGAGTAAGAATTTAACCCGCTCAATTAAATAACATAACACAAGAGATTTAAAATTTTTGTTTTAGTTTTTATTATTTTTTATAATTATTATTTCAACTTTAACTTCCTTTTAGATTTCTTAATAAGACAATAAATTTTAATAAAAAAAAAAAAACAAAACAATGAATACGCTGTTAAGACGAGAGAAATGATGTGGGTTGAAGGTAAAAATTCAATCCAAAGCACTATTTTTTTAATTGATTTTATTAAAAAATTGTTTTCTATATATAATTTTTGTTTTATTTTTAGCGTTTGGTATTTTTTTTTTTTTTTTTTAATCAAAAAAGTTTATGTACTAGTAGACCTAAGTTTTTTTTTTACTTTTCTTTTAACTAAAAAATATTCTTTTTAATAATATTTAATAAAAAAAAATCTGTTGTTGAAAACAGATTTATTTGTTTTGAATAAAAGATGCTGCTGTTACTGCGTTTTATTTAATATTTACCAAGAAAGTTTTAGTACACTTGGTTAATGTTGTTTTTATTTAACTATTCTAAAAATAATTATTTTTTATTTAATAAATTTTCTAATTTTTACTTAAATCAACATGCGTTGTTTCTTTTTTTATTTTTCTATTTTTATTTATTTTGTGTAGAGTGAAAACGTTTAACGCTATACTGCTTAAATTTGTTTTTTTTTTTCTTTTCCTTCTCTTTTGTTACACAAAAATTATGTTTTTAAAAATTTATTTAAACCATTCTGAGTTTGTTCTTTCACTATTTTCTTTTTTTATTTTAGCAATTGATTTTATAGTTTTTTTGTTGCCTCTACTTGTTTGATAGTTAAAAAAAAACTATGTATGGCTGGCTTAGGGTGAGGATAGACAGTAGAGTAGTAGGTTAGAGTAGATTTACTTAAATTATATTGCTAATTATCTTTGTTCTATACGTCGTTTAGGTTCTAAACATCAATACCTTTATTTACTAAATAGGCCAAAATGTAAAACAAGAAAACGAAACACAAAAAATAAAATAAATCCTCAATAAAAACCTTATTTAATTAACAAAATAGTTGTTGTTGTTTTTGTTTGTTTTTTAATTGTTTTTTGTTGTTTTTATTTAATTTAAATCTTATTTATTTTTTATAATTTAAATTTACTTAATCGTTTAAATAATTATCTTTCTCTTTATTAAATAATAATTAAAATTAAAAAATAATTTGTTTTTGTTTTGTTTGTTGTTGTTGCTTCTCTGTTGTTGTTGTTACTTTGCTGTTGTTGTTGTTGTTATTTGTAGTTACCATTTAATTTGTAGGAAATTTTATTTTATTTAAACTAAATTTATACTCAATTTTTACTTTCTTTTCTTTTTTTAAATAACAAAAGGAGCCGGTCATAAAAGAATAATGCTTTCTTCCTCTTTACATTAATTGTTTCTTACTATTACTTTGCAAATATAGATTTTTTAGATGAAATTTTAATCATTTTTTAAATGTTCTTACTTTTTACTGCTGCTATATAATGCTTAAATTTGTTTAGTTTTTTTTTTCTTCTTTACTTCTTTCTATGTAGTATGTGTGGTATATTATAATGTTGTTTTTATTATTGCTAATTTTTTTCTTTTTTTTATAATAAATACATTTTTTTTATTAATTTTTCTTTCTAATTATTAATCTGAAAAAGAACATCATCTAATAGGGATTTGTTTCGTTATAATTCAGTATGATGTTCTTCAGCTTTACGGTTTTTTTTTTCTTAATAGAAGCCTTTGTGAGAGAAATTTAATTGGTAGTGGTAGTAGTTGTTGTTGTTGTCGTAATAATAGTGTGGGTGAATAAAATTGTTTCAATTTTAAAGTGATTTCAAGGTGAAATATGATATTCTATTGAGAAAGGTTCTGGTTGGGGCGGGAGAGTTGATAACGCTTGTCTCAGCTTAGCAGCGTTTAAAGGTATAAGAGAGTGAGACAGAGAGAGAGAGAGAGTGATGGATAAATGGATGAAGCAGCCATATAACAAAAATCATAATAATAGTTGTAATAATGTTGTTGTTGTTGTTGGTTGTTGAAACTGTTTAATAATAGGTTTCCTGTTCCAACCAGCCTCCGGGATTGCGACGCAAATAGAAACGTCTAGTTTCATCATAAAGAAAGATGGCCAACGCAAATGGAATGGCTGGGAACCACCAAACAAGTCTAAGTAAATAATAAAAAAAAAAATTAATTTCAAAAAATAACAAATAAAAATAAAAACAAATTAACAGGGTAACTTCTGTAAACCGAAGCGAGTGAAATAGAAATTGATTGAAACTTAAAATTGAATGAAACTTAAAATTGTTATTATTTTCAAATCTGACAAGATTTTTATATTTTTTTAATCACCCCTATTCTGAGTTTCGATTCGAATCGAAATTTCTGCGTTTGGAAAATTTGCTATTTTGTGTTTCGATTCCGTTCAGTTTCTTTTGATTGTATGTATTCTGGATTAGGATCGTAGCTACGTTTTTTTTTTTATTGTTGTTAAAATTGTGACGAAGATTCTGTCGATTTTTGTTTTTCTTTATTTTTTTTTTAGTCCAAAATGCTAAGATTTTTTATTATATTATTTCTTTTTATTAAATACAAAATGAAAATATATAAAATGTAACAAAATTGTATTCATATATAAATTTACGCTTGTCCATTTGCATGAAAAGGGCAAACAGAAAGTGTGTGTTTTCTTTGTTTTTCTGAGTTTTTATTACAATTTCTTTCGATTTAGTTTTTTTTTTTTTTCAATTATCGATAGAAACGTAACTGAACGCAGAGACGTAATGAAAACGCAGAATAGGGGTGATTAACTCGCTTAATTACCTTTAAAATAATTTTTTTGTTTAACAAAACTTCAAAATAGTTGTCACAATTAATTTGAAATCTTTGATATTTTCACCCGTTTTCGGTTAACAGAAGATACTCGAATACTTACTTGAGTGGATACATGCGTAGACCCTTTTCCATACCAGGACAGTATGATAAGAATGCAGCCAATATGGTTTCAAATATTAAACCAAAGTTTAAGGCCCAATTTCTCATACCTTGATGGAAAATTGAGTTTCGTCGTGTCTTACAAATGATTAAATCAGCCCACTGTACAACAACAATTGATACAAAGAAAGCAGTATGGCAGGTATATTCCAAAGTTTTACGATCGCGATAAGTCTATATAATAGATAGAAAACCATATTAAAAAAAATCATTTAAAATATTTCATTCAAGTAGGTAAAATAGTACTCACCCATTCTTGACCATATGAATCGGTTAAATCATTGACGGCTTTCGAATCCCACATTTTACGTATACCGAACAATTTCAATGGCAAGAAACCATTTTCAGCCATTATAACGAAATACACAAAGAAACCGGCAGCTGCTTGGATCATACCGATTTGACCATAAGCCATGGAAATCAATCTGCACAGAGCGTAAACGTATGGAATTTTTTTTTTTTTTGGTGGGGGGGAAATGGGAAAAAAAATTTAAAATTAATTTTTATTTTGAAACACATACATTTTTTAAAATTTATTTTGTTAAAAACAGTGTTAGTAGTCGTGTTGGTTAGAAAAAAAGGTTTAAAGTTTGAATTCATTTTCGGATTAAAAATTTTGACAAGAACATTTAGCCTTAAAGTTGAAAGTGTAAGTTTGGAATTTTAGACTTTCAAAAACTAAATGTTCCAGAATTAACAACAAATGGTGGATTTTTTCAAAACGATTAATTATTTTGAATTAATATGAAATTAGTTGTATTGAATTTTTTTGGTGAATTTTTTATTAAAATACACTTTGTTTTAGTAACACAAAACAAGAGGTGAAAAAGCAGCATTTACTTTTAATAATTTTTTTGAATTTGTTTTCTTTCAAAATTTACAACTTTAAGCTTATAGTGTAAGTGTGACGAAAAAATTTTTACAGAAAAGTTTTTTTTTTCTTTTTGCAAATTAAAGCTTTAAATTCTATTTGTTTTTAGCTGTTATTTTCTGGGTTTCATTATTAGTACAAATGCGTGGTTTTTGGGTTGCGGCAAATCAGATGGAGACAGAGTACAGAGTAGAGAAGATAGCAAAAGTAAAAGCGTAATACAATACAGAGAGAGTAGTAGCAATAGTACAAGAGTTAAGGTGTAATAATGGGTGGCATAAAATATTACAGACGGTTTTTCATTTTGTGAACGAACAAAAAAAAAAAAAAAATGCAGAAAAAGCAAAGCACTTTCAGATTTTCCCTTTTTAGATGATTTTTTGGCTTTAAAATAAATATACAAATGAAATGATGAGCATATGATCGTAATATATGTACAAGACATTTGATGTGTTAAGCAAAGTAAGAAATTTCACATGCTTAATAAACATGCTTTTTATTTTTAATTATAGGATGAAAGAAATATAAAAAAATAATATAAAGAAAAACGTGCTTTTTAAGTTTGAAAAGTAAACAAAATTTAAGTTTTTTTTAATAAACTCTTAACAAAATTTACTTACGCTTAAACAACTTTTTAACTTTTATTTTGTATAAAGAAATATTATGCTTTTCTTAAAATTAAATCAAATATTAAATCTTTTTGGCAAAAATAAAAATAAATTTTGAAACAAGAAAGAAAATTTTGTTTACACAACCTAAGGAAAACGACCTGAAAAATTGAAAGTTCTTAGAAGGAAATAAAATATATTAAAAAAAGTTCAAATAGGCATAAAAAATTCTAGAAATTTAAGGTGAGTTTCTAAAGGGGATGGGTGTTTACTTAAAGTTATTAAATATTTTTTTTTGGTTTCTAAATAATCCAACCAAATAAACCGTATCCAAGCCCACCCTACACCACTATGCCGTGCTTCAAATAAAGTAATTTTTGTAGGACAGTGTTTAGCTTAATTCGTTCATTATTATTATTAAAAAAAACCGATTTTTAACTGTTTAACCACTTTCTTATTTGCTGTTCGAAAAATTATCGGTAGATGTCTTTAAAATATAGCATATTTGGTAATAATAATTGCATTAGGCAATAATATAGATTGTTTGAGAGGTGATTTTTGAAGCTTTGAAGCTTGTTATTGAAATCGCATAGTTCTGTGAAAAATTATCTACGTTTAAAAATAAGTGAAAATTTTAAACAAAACATTGCTGTAACTGGATAAACAGATAGGCCCACACTCTTGGGTTTAAGCCGT
Source organism: Wohlfahrtia magnifica (assembly GCA_023159175.1). Taxonomy (NCBI): domain Eukaryota; kingdom Metazoa; phylum Arthropoda; class Insecta; order Diptera; family Sarcophagidae; genus Wohlfahrtia; species Wohlfahrtia magnifica. The sequence continues at coordinate 4,575,384 of JAKWBJ010000054.1, forward strand.
TCAAGGTAATCTCATGTCCGAGTAGAAAGATTAGGACTTTTGAATTCTAACCAGGGGCCTATTTCTGATACTAGAAGCTTTAAGAATTCTTTGCTTTTTACTTAGTGGTTGAGTGAGGCCCTGTATTTTAAACCTAAAGCACAGGAGGAAGCTCTTGATTACGCATAAAATTAGATACACCCCGATAATGTAGTCCTAAATTGCAATTCGATTATATCCCACGGTAAAGGCGTTGTAAGTGCTGATAGTCGCTTGTATGTCTTTATATTTAAAGCAGACGATAAGTAAGTTAATATTATAGCTCATTAGCTCAATCAGGTTTTCCTTTTTACTGTGAGCAAAGTAGTTACACACAATACATTGGGTGTTCGAGGAACTTCGGTTACAAATTGTCGGTACATGGCTCTAAAATGTAACATCTCTGGTAATATTAATATTAAAAGGTGACGAATACTTTGTTAGGAAACATTATTAAAATCGCATTATTCTGCGAAGAATCTGAATATTATCGTCATATTTGTTTTTCTTTTATAGAAATGATAAGAATGCATAGCAGGCTGCTAAAGAAGTTTATGGACACGATGCTGTAACTGTAAAACAGCAGCCAAATGGTTTGCTTATATTCAATCCGATAATTTTGATGTCGCTCTGGTAAATCAATTACTAAAAAGAAATCGATTAAATCATGGGGAAAAAAATGAAAAAAAGAAAGGCACATAAGCAACGTGTACGTACATTGCCAAGTTATCAACCACAGTTTGAGTGCCACATGAATTAGCAGTGAAAAATTTAATGGACCGAATTTCCATTTCCAAATCACTGCTGAAACTGGATAAAAAAAAAAGTTAGAGGCGATGAAAAGTGGATCACGTAAGGCAATAATGTGTGAAAAAAATATAGGCAAAGCAAGTTGTAACTTCACAGATAGTAGTAAAGCCTTGATTGACATAATGAAAAGTAGGGATCTGTGTCTGGTGCGGTTGCCAGTAAATTGTTTATTATGAGCTCCTACAATCTGGTCAAACTATTGATTTTGATCTCTGCTGTCAACAATTAACGAGCCAGCAATTCAGTTCAAACGGACAGAATTGATGACCTGCAAGAAACTGAGAGAGCTTGGTAGATCATCATAACAGGAAAATATTTTTTTTTTTTTGTTGAGTAAAAATTTGTACAGCGGAATGGTTAAATGATATTATTAAATTGCATTTTTAAAACTTGGATTCTCAAATAGAAATTTGTTTGTATAGGTAATGCGGATAACCACAAAATACTTGAATCGAATATTATTTGAAATTATAACTTTGACTTTGTTATATGCAGATAGACAGAAACGTTTTATTTTAATCCAAGAAAGGTTTTTTTTCACATATTCTATCGGAGAATTTTTAAAGTTATGATCTTTGACTACAAGGATTTAATGAGCCGACGTCTAGACACGTTTGACTTGATTAAAAAACAGAGGGTTCTCAGATAGAGGGTTTTTGGTATAGGTGGATCGAATATTCTTTAAAATCATTTCCTTTGTCTACAAGAAATCCATGAGCAGATGTAAAGACTTTCAAAATGAAATTCTATGATTATTAATATAGTCGGTTTGGAACAAAACGAATACGACATTTTTGTTTTAAAAACTTTTAACGAGTCTATCGCTTTTAAATAAGCGTCTCAAACTAATATTGTTAGTGGCGTTTGGCGTGGTGTAGGGTGAAAGATATTAAATTCTATCTTTTAATTTTAAAAGCACAGGGTACGTTTAAGAATAATAATTTTTTTTTTTTTTAATATGCAACGAAATTGTATGAATTTCGGCTATTTAAACAGAATAAATATTTCAAATTTTTAACTGGCGAAATGGTTTCAGCTTTAAGCTCTTAATGAAGAGAACAACTTATCCTATTTAATAAAACAAAAACTATTACTACTATAAAATGTTTAACTAATTTCAAACTTTACATAAGAAATTGCTAAAAACTAAGTTTTGTTTTAAAGTAAACAAAATAAGTATTTCGCTTGAAAAAATGCTTTTTAAACTTAAAACATAGAGACACAAGTTAAGATAAAATAAATATAAAAAAACATCAATTTGTTTAGCAGTTGGTTAAAGTTTTATTTTTCGACAAAAAAAAAGAAATCTCGAAAGCAAATGTTCGCGATAACAAACGAATCTTTAATTTTGACAATCAGTTCGATATATAAAACTAAACAAACTGTTTAAAATGTAAATTTATATTTTCCAATAAATCCATTCAATTAAAAATTTTATGAAAGAGAAAAGTATGAAACCAAAAACACAACAATTCTGTATACTAAGGAGTGAAAATGAAGAGAATTTTTCGAATTTTTATAAAATTTTTGCGTATACAGAAAATTAAGACACATTTTTTTTTTTTAATATATATAAAAAAACACACAAAACATTTTGAAAAATGAGTGCTGATATTCGAAAAAGATGTACGAATAATAAGAAACGAACGCAGTTGGCCAATCGTTAATGTTGAACAAAATCATTTAAGGAACTATATATGCAAGTAATTGTTTGATTTCGAAAAATTTCATTATTTGACTAATCATTGGTTCGAAACAGATCGTTATTGTGGTTGGCGTATTCGTTGTCCTACTTCGACATGTATGCTCTAGATAAAGGAAAAATTTACTCGTTTTCTATTACAGAATTGTCGAAAAGCGACTACTACTCGCCAACCTTGAAAAGGCCGATTTTTCGTAATAAATTTAAAAAATTTTTTAAGATATGGGAAAATGTAAAGATTGCTATAAGAAGAGGTGATTCAAGTTAAACTTATATATGACAGTGGCAAAGAGTCGCATATATTCTTCTTGAGATAAACTTTTACTAGAAGACTGCGATAGGAAGAGATTTGAGCCTTGATAACCTGACATTGCAGAGTGTGCAGATTCTGTGGGGAGGAAATTGCCGAGTCATACACTTGGTGATCGCCACTTCTGTATTTTTGAAAAAGGCACTACTGAGACCAACAGAGATCCTAAAATTCGTCAAGGCATAGGGTTGGAAATGATATTATAGGGAAACCCTATTCCAGTCGTGGAAGTACAATAGACCAAAACGTCATAGTACCTCAATGCTTCTTTACGATAACAATAATAGATCTTCTGAACGTATAATTTAAAATTCTGGTCCAAATCGGACAAAAATATGGATGGCGCCAATTGAAAGTAGGATCAACAAACCTCGCAAAGTGATTAGTCTCTAATGGATGTGTTTAAAAGAAAGCAGTTTTCTTTCGGAAAATTTTAATCCACAAAATAAAATTGTAAAATGTGCCTATCTGTGTGAAGGCATCATTGTGACATAGTTTGTTGTGGAAAATACTGATGCAGCAATGATAAGCAACTTTTTGTGAGACCATTAATAAGTACCGGAACTGCTACTTCGCTTTAAAATTTTTAATAATTTGTGAATCAATTTTCACCATATTTGAGTTATAGTATGTTCATACAAGACTTTGAATTACTTTGCTCACTGTTTAAATTACTTATACGAATTACTCTGTTCGCATGGCATTTTTATCTATTGTTTTTTTATATGCCCGTAAATTTGTTTTTTTTTTTTTTTTAATGGAAAACAATTTAGGCAAATAAGTAAAAATAATTAGTGTGGAGAAACGCCATAAAAAGTTAGATTAGATCACATTGAAACAATGTTACCTAGTATTTGGTGGTTCGATTTTAAAATTTTGTATGGGGAATTCTGTATAATTAGTGATTGAATTATTAATGAGAAAGCTAATTATGAAAAAACGTTGTGTGAACATAGAATTAGAGTCGAATTGAAAAATTTTTCGAGTAAAATCACTTGCAATATTTTTCCATTTCCTAATTAACATAACACTTTAAAAAAACGTGAAATTTCATTCCTTTTGATTTTTGTAATGAAATGACGTTATGATGTAGAAAACACACGTAAAACGCAATTAAAAATTATTATTATTTTTTTTTTTTTTAACAAAAACTTTAAAACTATAAACATAACAAACAAATTTTTGAACATTTTGCTGTTTTAACGATAACTCATAAACTACATCTAAGAGAACTAAGTTTATTAAGTAAACTTTTGATTTCAACAAAAATTATAAAACAATAAATTGAAAATGTTAACTTTTTTTGTTGGAGTTTGATGGTGTTCTAAACCGAATTTCAATAAAAACTGTTTCTTATTTGATAAACTAAATGAAAAATTAAAGAAACTCAAGAGACTTCTAAATATGCACTAGAAACACACTAAAAGGCATTTTTTTCTTTCTTTTTTTGTAAATCAACTATAATAAGTTTTGTGTTTTTAAAATATTTTTTGTTTTGTTTTAAATTTTCTAAATTCTAAATATTTGTTTTTGTTTTAAATGTAATTGAATGTATGTTTTGATAGAAGTAAGTGTTTGTATGATTTGTTTTTTCTTGTTTGTTTAGATTCTGACCTGCGATTGACCAAGTTATCACGGTAAGGATTACGGGGTTGACGTTTCATAATATCACTTTCTGGTTTCTCATAAGCCAGAGAAATAGCTGGTACCTTTTTTTGGTTTGTTGTTTTTTTTTATTTTTTATTCAAACCATTTTTAAAGGATTGTTTTTTAAGTTTTTCAAGTTTTTTAAGGATTTAATGTTTTTTTTTTTCAATAAACAAGAGTGCAGAGTTTTTGTTTAAAGTTTTTTTTTAAATATATAAAAATTGTTTTTGTTTTGTTTAAAATATAATAGAAAAAAAATTATATAAAAAACAAGAAAGTATGATTAGATACGTTAAAAAAATTATTCTTTAACAAAATGCCAAAGAGAGTTTAAAAAAAGAGAAAAATTATAAGTTTTAAGGAATTTCTTAAAGAGAAAACTAACTTCGATATTTTTTTTTTTTAAATTTTAGATGAAACTTTAGTTTTTTCGTTATAATTTATAAACTAAATTTCTTATATAATAATGATAATTAGTTGGTATTGCTAATTTTTTACTTTTTTTTCAAGTGTTTGGCATAATAGTTACTACTCTAGGTAAGTAAGAAAAAATAATAATTTATTATTAATAAATAAAATAATCTTAGAAGAAAAAAAATATATTTATATTTCTTTTTGTAATTAAACATATAGAGAAAATGTTTTTTTTTTTAACATTAAAACTAGTAAAGTAGTTGTTGTTTGTTTACTACAAAATATTTAAAAATAATAATAATATGTATTAAGAAGATATGAATAATAATTAATTAATTAAAACTAGCGCGTTTTAAAAATTACTATTTTATTTTTAATTATTAAAGTTTATCTATTAGTTTTAAGTAATAAATGGCAAAATAATAGTTTAACATTCACTATATATAGTTGAAGAAATTGTCTAGAGGTAGGAGACATTATAACAATACTAGGAGGGGCTGTTTTTTTATACAAAAGATTTATTATGTTTTTTGAGGATTTTTTTGAGGTTTACAAAAATAAAAATGCTAAACAAAAACTGAAAAGCTCCTGTGTAGATTTACTGTTTACCATAAAAAAACTTACCTTCTTAAAGGGGTTGAACAATTTTAGAATATTTATATGCTGAATTTTTTTGAAGTGTGTATTGTTTCTCTTATTAATCTGGAAACTTATATGTATCAAATTGTAGGTTTGAAGTAAAGCTCCTCTTGATTTTTTCTTATGAAAAATTTTCACTTAAAACTCTTTATATGAGAGATTTTTTCTTTGTTTGTCAGATCTTACAATAGTGATAAACTCTATCACATTTATTATGGTTGGCATAGGCCACCTTTATTATGATTGGCATAGATTGAAAAACCTTTTTCTGGTTTTCCTTAATCTAGGAAAAAAAATTCAAAATATGGCAACGATATTGTCACTATGATATTTTTATCGATGAATCATCGTCACAATATCAAGAATAATACACGTGCCAATTATACAAATAACGAGAATTATGTGTTACAACTTCATTGTAATGCCATAATTCTAAAGAAAACCTAAATTTACCTATATTGTCTGTTATGAGTCGACTACGTAGAGAAATTTAGCGACATTGTCTATTATGAGTCGACTACATGCTGAAAGATATAGGATATTGTCTGCTTCACCTACCTGTTAACGAATACAGCACAAAGATTTTTAATCATATTGTCTGTTAGGATTTACTAATAAGCGGGCGACTGCACGCCAAAATCTACTTCTATAATCTATGAAAATTTGGAATATTACAATTACAATAATTTTGTATGACAATCATCGATGATTTACCATTTTCAGCATTTGTCACGATGATTAACTATGACGATACGGGCCATTTGAAAAAATTCAGCTGGATGTCTCTAGATGGCTCTAAAATGTAATATCTTTGGTAACACTATAGCTTTTTGAAATGTGAGCTTATAAGTTTCACTTTGTTAGAAGACAAAGTTTATCTACGTTGGAAAATGAGTGAAAATTTGAAATATTACTGTTATATTTTTCTATTATAAAAGAGGTAAGAAAGTGACACAGGCTACTAAAAAATTTTGTAGAGTTTACGGTAACGACGCTAGAACTAGAAAAACAGCAACCACATGTTTTACTCATTTTTGATGTTAAAAATGCACTTCGCTTTGGTCGATCAATCACTAAAAAAAAAGTGAAATCATGAAAAAATAAAACAAAATAAACCATTTGAAGAAAGCTGGGTGTCACATGAATTAGCAGTGAAAAATGCCATGTAACGAATTTCTATTTGAGATTCACTGATGAAATGGAATGAAATCGACTCATTTCTGAAATTAATAATAACGAGCGATGAAAAGTAGTTCACATACAACAATATTACGCCAAAAAGATCACGGACGAAGCACGGTGAAGCTTCACAGACGATGAAAAAGCCAGATTGAAGTATTAAAAGGTTAAGTATTACAATTAATACTTATGCTGGATATTTGCTAGGTTTTCGTTATGAACGCATCCGTAAATCGATTAAACTACGTTTTGAAACGTTTTTGCGAACTTTAACAGACTTGCTTCATTGAACAAAATAAAAATAAATAAGATTAGAACAGCATTTACTTAAATAAAGTAAAAATTCTTGCATTATTTAAAATGGCCAAATTAGACCTTGAAGAGCCTAAAAAAGGGACTAAAAAATACGTCAAAAAGACACACTTCAATAAAAATCAGCAGTTTTTTTTTTTTTTTTTTAATAAATAAAACGTATGTGTTTTACATTCGATAAGAATTTAAATATCTTTTTAGTTAAAGCCAAAGATTGTGTTGTTTTTTTTAAGTGGAATAAATATTTGTTAAAATTAAAGAATATAATATTATTATATTTTGATATATATTTAAGTTTTTATATTGAAGAAAGAGAAATATGTAGAAGAGAGAGAAAAAAACTTGTAACGAGCATCATTATTATTATGGTGATAATTATATGGGTCGGTGAAAAAAGAGGGCGGGCAATAATTTAAAAAAAAAATCAAAGAGGCATATAATACTTATATATGTATGTAAAAAGGATATCATTTCGTAAATTAAAGTCAATAGTTGTAGGTAAAGTGAGAAGTACATATTATATTGTATGTAGAGAATTTCTAGCAAATGAGAGAGAGACTATTAAAGTTTAAATATTTATATATATTTTAAATAACGTTTTTCTTTGTGTTTTATTTTTATGAAAGAAAAAAATAGCAAGTAGTTTACTAAAAAATAGTAAAAAAAAAAGAAATACAAAAAACTTAAATCTTAAGGAAAAAAGATTACTTAAATGTAACACAATTACAGAACAAACTTAATGAGAACTTAATAAAAATAAATTAAATATTTAAAAACAACTTTCAAAAGAATATAAGAAAAATAGGTATTTTTAAAAAATCTAAAGATTATTAAAAAAAAGAAATATGTAAAAAATACAAAAATTACTTAAAAAAAAAAGTACAAAAATTACAAAGCATACAAAAACTTAGTTAATAATTAAATTTAATAAAATATATATTAAAGAAAAACAAGCTATATAGTAAGTAGTAGTTCAAAAAATATATCTTTTATATTGAAATTAAAAAACTAAAATTATGTTGTACTTTGCTTTTAAAAATATTTAAAATAAACTATTTGATTGAAAAAAGATTGAAAGAAATATTTGTTTTTTTATATACGCATTTGTTTTTAGGCTTTAAATGAGCAGTTTCTTTGATTTCTATATAAACTTTTTAAAAATTTCTGGCAAAATATGACGTGAGAGAGAAGTAGAGAGCGAAATAGAAAAAAGTGTTTAGAAATCTTAAGTTCGTTCTATTTCTTTATAAAAAAAAAATTGCTGTTACTTTTTCAAATCGTTACCATCGAAACGGAACGAAAAAAAATTAAGGGAAACGTAAAATAATAATTTGAGCTGATGATGACACAAAGAAAAACTTTACCTTTCGTTGACAAGTTTATCGCAAAATGGATTCCTGGGCTGACGTTTCATAATATCTGATTCTGCTTCTTCATAGGCAAGGGAAATGGCAGGTACCTAAGTTGGTTGGTTTATACATTTACAAATAACGTATTACAACAATACAATACAATATAGCATATACAAATGTATGTACACAACAAATAATAATTTTTTTTTTTTAAATATGTATTCGCAAAAGTCAATATCGCAAGCGATATCAGGGGTAATTTTTTCAAAAGGGATATTATTTTAATAATTTATTATGGTTTAGGTTTTTTTAAAGCCGCAAAATTTTTTTTATATAATTTTTATGTTTTTAAATTTAAAAACAAAAATATAACAGGTTTTGTTGAAAAAAAAAGTAAAGGGAAAATAAGGGAAAATTTGTTTAATATTTAAAAAAGCCTTGTTACAAAAAACAAATTATAAGAAAAACTCATTAAAGGATATTTTTGTTTTTGTTAAAAACATACAAAAATAGTTTATTAATTTATACGTAGATATTATTTTAATAAAATACCTATATAGTTAGTTACCTATATAGTTAGTCAATGAATGTTATACTTCCTTATAAAAATAATACTTAAGTTCTTTTTCGAAATACTTAAGAAACCTATTTAAAAATTATATTTCCTATTCTTAAATAAACTCAATGAATTTTAATGATTATAATTTTCTTTTTGGTTAAAATTAAAAACAAAGAAAAAAATTAAAACTCAAACTTAAATTTGTGCAAAAATTTTGAATACAACAATCAAACACACATTTTTCTCTAAGTTTATATACAACAATAAAATAAAAAAAATTTAATTTTTGTGTGTATTTCTGCCATTTTAGCAGAAAATGCAAGAAAAAACTACTGAAAATTAAAATGTTATGTATAAAAGAAAACTGAGAATAAACACTTCGATACTTTAATAGGAAATTTACGACTGCATTAATTATTGAAAAACAAGAAGATTTTAAACAAAATTTAACCACCAAGCCTATTGAAGAATCCAAGTTGGAATATTAATTTATCAAAATTGCAAAATGTATCTGCTATGAATGGGTGTTATTAAACTGTCTTAATTAAAACTTAATTCGAAATTAAAACATCAGCTGGTTCGAATCAGTTGGTTTTAATAGGTAGCAATACAAAAAGTTTAACACTTTGTTGTTGTTATCAAATATTAACTGCTGCACATTAAATGACATTTTACGGAATTTTGCTAAATATCAGAAGAATTACAATGTCAAATGAAAAATTTTTTCCTCGATTTTCTAGGCCAAATTCATGCCATTTTCACTTGGGTAAAAGACTGCTTGAGAAGAAAATCAAAGGATTTAAGTATGTAGTTACAGATGTGATAGTCAGGCAGCTTTGAAGGCTTTCTCATATTATGAGGTAAAGTTATTTAATACCTAATATCCCTCAATGCACTTGGTGCACACGAAAAGTTACGCTATATTGGGTTTCTGGTCGTAAAGGCCATTTGGAAATTGAAAGAACCGATTGCTTAGCAAACAAAAAAGCTTGTCAGATTTTCAATGGGCCTAAAACATTTTTTTGATATCCCTGTGGTAAGGAGGAGAGGAAAGATCAACTCACTTACGACTGGCTCGTGATGTGTCTGCCTCGGCTAGACCTTATTCCTCCTTATTAAAAAAAGGATTCTAGACTACCACCTTAAGAGTAAATTTCAGATGGAAGGCAATTTGTTCTGGTAGGATTTTAGGACGCACATGGTCCTGAGATCAGGCGTACTAAATCGCGAGCGTGCTTGGCTCAGTTTATAAGGAGGGTGATCCCGCCATTTGCGCAAATTACTGTTTAATTAGCTTGACTAACATCCCGTACAAAATCCCATCAAGCGTATTGTGCAAGAAACTAAAGCCCATCGTCAACAAGCTGATCGAGCCCTATTAGTGAGACTTCAAGACTGGTGTATCCACCAACTACCAGATCTTCACAACACTTCAAATCCTGGAGAAGATCAATGGGAAGAATATCGACGCATACCACCTATTCGTCGATTTTAAAGCCGTCTTCAACAGTGTGAAGAGAAATTGCCTTTATATCACCATGTCTAAAGTATGACGTTGAGCACCACCGAAAGCTTTGTCATAAATAGAAAGAATCTCTTTGAGCCGTTCGGTACTATATGATGTTTCAGACAAACTGTCTGGCATGCTCGGCTAAAACCGACAGACGCTTACAGGTGCCACATAACTAAGTTTATCACTAAAGCGCTCATAGGCCACTTAAAAACTTATCCAGATTGGCTGCTGTACTAAACGGACACTGGAAAATTGGCGATCATGCCCGCTGGATGAGAATACAATATAAGTATAAATGTCGTAGCCGTGGTAATGCAAAAGAGGAAGAAATATGCGTAAACTTTCTAAGTAACTAGCTAGCCCTCCTCGTCGTCAAAGCTGGTTTATACAGAACATCGCGAAAAAGGCGTGCATTGATGGACGGAGGACATCCTCAGGTAACTCAATTAGAGGAATGCGTTGTGACATGTGGTTACGATTGTTGTGCTATTACTCAAAACTTTTACTCAGAACGCTCTTGTTGATAATAGTAGTGAGACAACTATTACACTTTTAAAATAGAAATCCTTTAAAATTCTTATAAAAAAAACATTAATTTATATGTCTGTATAAAAAGTTGCTTCTTTACAGTTCTCATTAATTCTTATTATTAAAATAAAGAAAATGAACAACAAACATTTAATAATAGTTCTACGAAATTAAACAATACCAAGTTTTACTATCACGACAATCAGATAAAGGAAAGAAAATCTACTAAAAACACAACACACTGATAAAAATAAAGGCCCCTTATGAAGGTAGACGTATTCGTTGTCGTACTTCGGACAATTTTGTTTGTTTTCTTTAATTTATTACAAAAATGTCAAAAAACGACTAAAATTCGCCAACCACTTTTAGGGCATATAGGTTTGCCAATTAGACAAACAGAAATTTAAAAATTATTAAATCATCAATTAAAAACTCTAATTTGCTTTAAACTCAAATACACACAAAATTTTTAAATTAATTCCAGGTAAATATCCAATAATTGTGCAATTTATTACGAAAACTTAAAAAGAAACTTAAACTTAAGTATTAATAAATACTGTATATTGTTTTAAGTGTATAAACAGAGGGAAAGAGAAAGTGAAAATTTTATGAAATAAACAAATGATTTCATAATGAAGATAAACACGGTACACTGTGTTAGATGTTAAACAGCCTTCTGACGCACCAACACATACAGTGTGCATTACGTTAATAATGGCATATTTAATGATATTCAATGAAAACATAATAAATTATGATGATGATGATGATGATGATGAAAAACCCACAACATCGAATAAAATATTATATTTGAGAAAAAAAGGAAGTATGTATATATAAAATATGATTTCGTTTGAATTATTATATTACATAGGATGAATGTGAAATGTTTTGAATGTAAAAGAAAAAACAAATTATATATTTTTTATTATGTAAGGGTAGAAGGGGGTGGGGGGGAGTCTTTGTTAAGCTATATTTATTCTTTTGTTTTAATTTTTAATTGTTTTACAGTTAAAATAAGTAGACGTTTTTATTTTTAGTTATTATTTATAACAAACAAATAGAGAGCAACAGAGAGTTAGAAGAGAGAAAGAGAAAAACGACATTTGAAAGAGTTTTGTGTGTTTGTTCGTTTTCGAGATTAACACATATGTATGTATATAATGTTTTCCTATGTATATATGCATATGTATGTTTAAGGTTATAAATGTAAAATGTAAAATGTTAAATGTGTATTTAATAATCCAGCCATTTTGTTAAGTATCTTATAAGCTTAGATAACTTTGTGTTGAAACAGATAATGGGAGAGGTTTTTTTTTGTTGGTTTTGTTTTTAGTATTAAAAAACACATAAACTGAAAAATGTTAATAATTTTAAAGCTGTTAGTTGGTGGTTGTACGGAGTTAAGTTGTGAAACAATATTTAGGAAAAAATTATTATGATTTTAGAACAAAAACCAAAAGAAAAAACAAAACGGTTAAAATAATTAAAAAAAAAAACAAATTTGTATAGGCACCTTGAGTTGACCAATTTATCGTTGAAGGGATCACGTGGTGGACGCTTCATAATATCGGCTTCAGCAGCTTCATAAGCCAAAGAAATAGCGGGAACCTAAAGATTTTCATTTTATTTCAGAAAACATTTTAACAAAACAGCAACGCAGTTAAAAACAGAAATAAAATATGTACACAATAGGTAGGTAGGTAAGAGTGTATTGTAGTTGGTTTGTAAGTGTACGTGTGTGAAGTTTCGGGTATCGTATTATGTTTTACAGCGTAATATGATTTTGTTACGGTTTATTGTAATTGTTTTCGAAAATAATTTTCATTTACAACCACAATTGTCGAAAAACAAGGGTTTAAGACACACACACACATACACACATGTATGTAGTTAAAGTTGTTGTTGTAGAAGTAGTATAGAAGTATAGCAGAATAAAAGATATAATAGTAATATATGAGTAAATTATTAAAAAAATAAAAAAATATAAAACTAAAAATTTAAATAAAAAATTATATTAAGAAAAAATTAAAATAAATTACCAATTCCGATATAAAGTTGATAAGAATGATTATAACGATACCTATATAACTAGCTTAAATAGTTGTAGCAAAAAACTAGCTTAATACAATATATAAAAAAGTTACAGTCTTAAATATTCCTTTAGTTTTTTTAGCCTTTTCTTTACGCCACACAGTCTAGCCATTTACAAACACTCGTTTGTAATCAAGTTAAAGCAAAGGTAGTTTTTTCTTTCGTTTACCTTTCATTGACCAAATTATCTATATTAGGATTACGTGGCCGTCTTTTCATAATATCAGCTTCTGGTCCTTCGTAGGCCAATGAAATGGCTGGTATCTTTACATTATCATTTTTGTTTTTTTGTTTTTGTTCAACAAACATAAATAAAAATTAACTTATATAAACTAACTCTATACAATATATATTATTTATATATACGTTTCATATATTTCATTTATATACGTAAAAATCATATACAATATTAATAGTTTAAAGAAAATACAAAAACAATAGAAATAAAATGTATAGAAAAGAAACAAATATCAACAAAAACTTACCATATCAGTACCCAAATCAATGCACAGAATGGTAACGGTACCCAAAGGCAAGGGGATATCACACAAGATGAAAGCCAAGAAAGGTGAGATTTCAGGAATGTTAGAGGTCAATGTATAGGCGATGGATTTTTTCAAATTATCGAAAATTAAACGACCCTCTTCAACACCAGTTACAATGGAAGCAAAGTTATCATCCAACAAGATCATGTCAGCAGCCTATAAAAACGTAATCAATTTTTTTTTGTATATGAATTCAAATATAACACTATACACAAACTTGTTATCAGCTTACCTGCTTAGATACATCGGAGCCAGCAATACCCATAGCGACACCAATATCGGCTTTTTTCAAAGCAGGCGAATCGTTTACACCATCACCAGTTACAGCTACAATAGCACCCATACGTTGGCAACCCTCTACAATGATCAATTTTTGTTGTGGTGAGGTACGGGCAAATACAATTTCGGTATGATAGCGTAGAATTTCATCTAATTGATCTGAGGAAACATCACGCAATTCGGCACCATGAACAACAGCAGCTTTAGCTTCACGTGGATTAACTTCGGAGACAGGTATATTAAGACGTTGGGCAATATCTTCGACGGTTTCGTTGCCTTCCGAAATAATACCAACAGATTTGGCAATAGCCTTGGCAGTGATAGGATGATCACCAGTAACCATAATAACTTTAATACCAGCAGAACGGCACTTGGCAACGGCATCGGGTACAGCAGCACGGGGAGGATCAATCATAGACATAAGACCGACAAAACGCAAATTATCAATGGGGAAATTAACATCATCGGTATTGAACTTAAAGCCGGTTGGGTATTTGTCCGAGGGCAACATGAAATCACAGAAACCCAAGACACGTTCACCTAAACCTCCCAATTCCATGTATGCATTGTTGAAAGCCTCTTTCATTTCTTCATCCAAAACTTTTTCTTTGCCGTTAATGAATATGGTCGAGCAACGTTCCAAAATACGTTCGGGTGCACCCTTCATTACAAGTAAATAACGTGGATCGGAGGGATCTTCAGTTTCATGAATTGAGACCTGATACTTGTTGGTGGAGTTGAATGGAATTTCAGCGATTTTCTTATTACGTTTGCGTATATTCATAACATCACCGAGAGCCAATTCCATACACTTCAACAAAGCAGCTTCTGAGGCGTCACCGCTGACTTCTTTCTTCAAAATTGGAACACCTTCTTGGCCGCCTTTGAATTCAGCACGGTTGCAGAGAGTGGCAATGCGAGAGAGCGCCTTGAATCCAGGGCTAGTTCTATCGTATTGGACACCCGACTGATCTTCTGTTGTATCGGCCTCAATAATTTGATTATCGAACCACATGTGAGCGACAGTCATACGATTTTGTGTTAGGGTACCGGTCTTATCCGAACAGATGGTTGAGGTCGAACCCAATGTTTCGACAGCTTCCAAATTCTTTACCAAACAATTCTTCGATGCCATACGTTTCGCGGTCAATGTCAAGCATACAGTTACGGTAGCCAATAGACCTTCAGGTACGTTAGCGACAATAATACCAATCAAGAAAATAACAGCATCCAACCAATGGTAACCCAAAATGAAGGCAATTACGAAGAATGTTACACCCAAGAAAACGGCAACACCAGTAATCAAATGAATGAAATGATGAATTTCCTTAGCAATAGGTGTTTCACCAGTATCCAAACCGGAAGCCAAACCAGCAATACGACCCATAACAGTGTGATCACCACAACTGATGACAACACCTTTGGCAGTACCTTCAACAGCATTGGTCGAGAAGAAAGCCAAATTTTTCGTTTCCAAAGGATTCTCATGAGTAAATTCAGCACCACGTGACTGTGGTTCAGATTCACCGGTCAACGATGAGTTATCGACCTTAAAGTTACGAGCCTCTATAATACGAATATCAGCTGGGATACGATCACCGAATTTCACTTCGACCACATCACCCAATACTAAATCTTCGGCACGGAGTGTAAGTTTCTCACCCTCACGTATAACAGTGGCAAATTGAGGAACCATATTTTTGAAAGATTCCATAATTTTTGAACTTTTTGATTCCTAGAAAAGGAGTTGAAAGTAATATCGATAAGCACAAAAATATATTTAAAGCACACTTCGTACCTGATAGTAAGAGAAAATACCAGTGACTATGACTACAGCAGAAAGTACGATACCCAAATATAAATTATCATCTGATGGCTCTTCGCTGGTACTAGCCTGAATGGAATAGGCAACAAAACACAAAATAGCACCAATCCACAATAACATGGCGAAGCCACCAAACAGATTTTTACAAAACTTAACCCATTCTGGTGTTTGTTTGGGTGGTGTTAGAGCATTTGGACCATCACGTTCTAAGTTCTCTTTAGCCTTGGCATGACTTAGACCCTAATATTATACAGAAAAATTAAATTATAGAATTAAAATTTTTTATTAAAAACAACTTACATTCTCTGGATGTGTGTGAAAGCGCTGATACAGCTCTTCAGGAGTGATTTTATGAAAATCGATATCTAACTCCTGTTTGAGATCATCTAAATTTTCTTTTTTTAACGCTTTAGCAGGCATCTTGCGTTTTGACTAAAAGGGAGAGGGAGGGTTAAAAAAAGAATAATTTTAGAAGAAGTAATAAATATAAAATTACACACAAAGTTAAAAAAGGATTTTAACACTAGGCAACAAAAAAAATTTTTTTAGGTCATATGAGTTCTCTTACTTTTTTAACGAAAAAATTGTTTTTACATAAAAAAAACATAAACGAATTAATTTTTATCCATTTTTCTTTTGTTGCTTAGTGTCTTTCCTAGAAATATAAAATAGATATTCAACTTTTAAAGAGAAATTTTTTTCAAGATGTCCATACACCACGGTTTACTTTGATTATACGATTTTTATATAGAAAACCCAGTTACAATTCATGCCATTTTTGTTTTTGTTGTAAAAATGTGTGATTTTTTTAAAATATTTATTTTACAATTTTAAAAGGTGTAAATTTAATAATAATTACGCAGATTGTGTACAATATAAGAGTAGATAGAGAAGAAGAAAGGTGTTAAGATTAATTTATTTATTTTTATTTATTTTTTATATATTTTTTTAATCTCACCATAACCAGCATACTATACCATACGGAATTGTTTTAAAAAAAAAGAAAAATTAATTTTTATATATGTAAATATTAAAGAAAGAAAATAATAATTATTAAAAAATATTATTTTTTTTAATATTTTTTTACTATTCTACTAACAAAAACTTACCCTTTAAAAATTATAAATTAATTTTGTGTTATTTTATTAATGAAAAATATATTAAAAAGAATAATTTATTGTGAGAAAATTTAAGTTTTTTTTTTTTGAATAACTGTACGAAAGCGGTGCCGATGTCGATATTTTAATAGTATTTTTCTACGATGAAACGATTTACTTGTTTCACTTTTCCAATTACGATTTCGAATCATGGTGTTTGCATGACACATGCTTAACTCAAATTGACAACGCGGCTAAGTATACGGACATAAACGTATGTCAACTAAACAAAAATTGTTTCATGTTGGTTTTCAAAACTAATTTAAAAATATTTAAGAAATACTAATTAATAAAACATTTGTTTTCTTCTCTTTGTGTTTATTTTTTACCAAGAAGGAACGAGGCCAATAGAGTGATCAGAAGAAAAATACAATTACAAGAAGAGTCATTTGCCAGGTGGTAAAATATTTACCAAAAATGAAGAGCTTGAATATCGCTCTTAATATCGCTGGGAAAATGAGTTTAAATTGAGAAATAAAGCAAATTTTTCACAAATTTCTTGTGTTTTCTTCATTGGATCGGCTAATTTTGCTCAAATAAAATGAATAAAAATAAAATCTAATAAAAAAATAACAAAAACGGAATTAGTTTTAGAGAAAAATTGTTGTCACGTTTTGGTTTTCAATCAATCACTAGAAATGAAAACATATTTTGTTAAAAAAGCACAATCATGTTGTTTTATTTATTTTAGATTTAAGATGAAAGCCAAAATAAGACTGTATGTACCTATAGACTAAATAATTATATTTTTAAATCCAATCGGTTTTTTTGTGTTTTGACGTCATTGATTAAAAATAAATCAAGTGAATAAAAAATATAATGAAATCTTTACATTTTTTTTCTGTTTAACGGTATTACGCCAAGTTTAGACGTATGTATTCTGAAAATTAAATAAAATTTTATCGAAATTAAAATAAATCATTTATAGTTAATATTTTTTTAAGATGGAAACAAACGTATTCTAATTTACATTTTGAAAAATTTATGGGTCTGAATAGAAATTTTCATTGTTCGGAAGAGAATCGGAATTTTTAGTTCTTAGTTTAGTTATAGAGCATACTAAAAAATAACAGTAAAGTACCTGTTCGATGCAGATTTTAAGCGCTTCAATTTCCTCTGAATTGTATTTAATTATATAGAAGCGGAGTTCATGTACCTGCATAAAAGATATGTTGCATGAAAAATTGCCTGGGGAAAAAGATGCCTTCTCAACATGGCATTTTAGTCATAAGCTTGTTGTCTAAATTAATTGTCTGAATAGTATAGACCAAGGATTCGATGCAGCCCTAGTAAAGACCCGACTTGTCATAGTTCGGCTATATCAATGTTATATTTAATTTATTTATAATATAAGCTGATATTATTTGAAGAGCCCGACTTCACGTAGCTGATCATGGCAATTCTGTACAATTTTTTCTATATATCGAAATCGAAAGGTTTAATGTGTGTAAATATGATCAGATCAAAAATATCGGGCATTGGATTCTTCAAAACATACCACATACTGCTAGGCATTCTTTGAATATCTAGTTTATAATGAAGGCAGAAAATTAGTTTTTTTGTGTGTAAACCAGCGTTAGGCAAACTAATATTAATGCATCTTATCAATGTGGTAGTAATTTGAGAGTCTCTCCTCACATAGGTCACTTTGCACTGTATTTTTCCACTTGTTTTCTCTTTACTTCTTTTTGTTTATTTTTTGCTTGTTTTTTTTGCCTATACGTGTGACTATGTATGTGTGAAAATAAAAGAGAAGAGCAGCTCCATGCCCGAATCTGGTGTAAACGATCCAGAGGCATAACACTGCTGTGAGCAAATTTTCTCTTTTGTTCTTACATGTATGTATTCACATGCAAAGGCAAAAAATAAACAGAAGTAAAGAGTAGATAAGTGGAAAAATACACTGCGAAAAATAATTTTAATTGATGATGTTATTAAACATTTTATTTAAATGTTTTATTTATTTTCACTTTATTGACGCTGGCGTAAATCCAAAATTAAGCGTTACGCTTATAGTTCTGGTATCACCCGAACGTTGACGCATTCCACAAAATTTAAAAAAATCATAAAATTTAGAAGGGAAAGGCTGGCAATTTTTGCTTTAAGAAATTAAGGTCATAACAGAAGCAAAAATTATTTTAACATTTTATCGGTTATCTATCAGCGTGCTCAAGAAGTATTTGGGCAAAAACACTGCGTAAGGTAAAGCCATCAATGAAGTGGATTGAGAACAATGCAATATTTTGATTGGTCGCAACAATCGCCAAACTGCATGCCAATCAAGGATGTAGAATATATTGAAAAAGATAGTTATTACAATATATTAAGCTTAATTCAACAAAATCAGGAAAAGCTTTTGCTTGTTATAAAAAAATGTATTAAATAACAGTTTTGATAGTCAATGTTTGGGTTTATTCATTGGTGCTTGCAGAATTAATGGTCTGGCAAGGCTGTCAGCTGTTAATAGCTGTCATCCGAAGTGTCATTTATTTTGTGAAGCGTTTGTCACAATCTCTTTATAACCAAAGAATGCGTAAAAATGGTTAAAAGTGAAAACTTTTCAAACATTATAGGGTAGATCATAATTGACCTACTGTGCACGGAATTGTTAGATTATAGGAAAATTTGAAGAGATTAGAAGCGTTACAGAAGTGGTTAGGCCTGTGTACTTTTATAATGTACGTGCTGTCGAAAATACCGCTTCTGTTAGTGGAAGTTAGGCGGATAATCCGAATTTGTCGATACCTACCTTACGGTCCATTATAGTGTATTTTATTTTGCATTATTTTAATTTGCATCTCTGTCTATATAAAATCCGAATCAGGCAACAATTTTAGCCGGTTAAACATTCACAATGCTTACTGGGTGCTAGCGCTGATTTTTTTAAACAAAAATTTTCTTCAGCGATGAAGTTCATATGTATCTTACTCGGTAGTAAAGACAAAAAGTTAAATTGTCTCTTATGGGCTTTGGAGAACCTAGAAGCCATTGCATTCGGAAAAATTAACTGTTTAATGCGGATTATGGTCTGGAGGTGTCATTGGGTCGTTTCTTTTTTTTAGCGAAAATTATGCTAGAAGGGCGTTATGATCGTGTGACAACCGAGTTTTTTTGACCTGCAATTGCAGTTTACGAACTGTGTGATATGTGGAGACAACAAGAAGATGTCACGAGCCATACAACACGACTGATTTTGGCTTTAATGCATGGGAAATTTTCTGGTCGCATAATTTCTTGATTTGGTGACGTCGATTGGCCATCAAGATCATGCTAATTGACGTTATACTTTTTTGTGAGGCTATGTCAAACACCTTGTCAACGCAGGTAATCTCCTAACGTTGAAGCATTTGAAAGTCAACATTCTAGTTAACGCCGAAATACTGACCAGAACGTGCGAAAAAGTGGTCGAGAATTATCTCAAAAAGGATCGTCTGCTGCAAATAATCCAGAGGTCCAAGCATTATAATGAAATTAAAGTTTCATCGAAATCCTAGCTTTATGTGTGTTTTACTTAACTTTACTTTTGAAACAAAATCGATGTAAAAAAATACATTTTAAATATCTTATCATAGCAAACACCATATTTCATTTAAACGTAGCAGAAAACAATTAACTATTTTTTTAATATTAAAAAAAACTTAAGATTTTCACCACAACAAATTACAAAAAAGTGTTATATTTTATGTTCAACCAAACAAACCACATGCAAAAATCGTAATATAAAAATTTTTTATAAATTATAAGATAAACCAATGCAAAAAAACATATCAAAAATATAAAAATGTATAAAAAAACATTTAATACATACATATTAAAAATTAATAAGCAAAAAATAAATAAATTTTGTTGTAACAACAATGTACGATTATATGACTATTTAACAAATGTTTAATAAATGACACAAAATAAAAACATAAATTTAATTAATAAATAGCGATATTGAAAATTTAAAAAGAAAATATATGTACGAGTATGTATGAAAATATTAAATAGAAAGCAAAATATATAAAGACATTAAAATGAAAAAATAAAAGAATAAAATAAATAATATTTACCTTGTAATGACCATCGGCTGTAAGATTGTCGTCATCAGTTGGTACAACCGTGGCGACACGATAAGAGTCTGCTCTCCCATGCTATTATAGTTGTATATGTTTTATATGTTTTTTTTTTTGCAAATTATATATAAAAATATATAAAAGTTTTTATATATAAATCAAGCAAAAACAACCATTAACAGCAGTTGGTTAAGAGAGCAAAAACAGATAGAAAATTTTATAAAATTGTTTCAAAAACCAAATTTTAATGAAGAACGTTTACAAAACACAAGATGATGATGATGGTGATGTTGTTGTAGTAGCAGTATCAAGCGGGCAGGACAATACAAAACAGGCATTAAGTCATTTAGAAGACAGTTGAGTCCGACGTATGTATAATAATTTTGCAAAAATATATAAACAATTTTAAGAAAAAAATAAATAAGACAGAGAGATGAACATAACGATAATCAACCAATTTAAGCAGGCAGGCAGTTCGGTCAGGCAGTCATCAGATAATTCAACAAAATTTAGACAAAAATTTTGATGGATTTTATGTTTAAAGCAAAAACAAAAACAATGAAAAGAAATAGAAAAAAGACAAAAAACAAAATAAATAAATGTTTTATAATAAAAAAAAATAATAATAAAATTAAAATAATTCAATATAATAAAATATTAATCTTAAAAATAAATTAAGTTCTTAATTATACAAAAATAGTTCATAAAAATAATAAAACGTTGAACGAATCGAAATAATATTTATCCTGTTTTAGTTAGAATACAACGAAATTTTTTTTGTATGAGTCATAAGCATATTGTTTGCAACACCCATATAAAACCCTCCCTATTAGAAGTTGTTCTATCCTTGTACTCAAAAAATAAAAAAATAAAAAAACAATTTTTTTTCTAACAAATATGTATTGAAAATGAACAAATAAATTTTATAAAAATGAATCATCAAATGGTATTTACGAGTAATACTCAGCTGTTTCCAACAGGGCTAATAAAGCACGGTTAAGCTAAACACGAGCTTTACCAACACGCTTTATGTGTTTCTACTCTTAAGGGAGTATTTTTTATTGATAAAATAAACAGTCATTGTATTCAAAGAAGGTCATAGGACTCTTATGGATACAGAAAATAATAAAAAAGAACAATAGCAATAAAGGATAATAGATTTTGAATAGTGTTGAGAAAGAGCAAGAACAGAGGTGTGGCAGTGTAAAAGAAAAAGCAACTTTTTGACGCATGAGCTGTTGCTTCAAAACGAAAAAAGTATTTTTTCGATATAAAAATGAATGTGTGTTTGCATATACTGTCATGAGAAAAATAGAAAAATAGTGACACATTCCGTTTTAAGCTACAACTGAAAATCGATACAAAATTTGTTTGATCAAATAACGGTTCATTATGTCGTCGAAATTCCAGCAGACAGTTTATAAGATCTTTTTGATAAATGTTTAAAAATTAAAGGAGAGATCGGTTTTTAAATATTTTGATATAAGCGTCCCTATTACTTTTCACATGACTGTATGCATATTTGGATTTTATAGACAGCTAATCGGCTGAACTGATTTTCTTGAAATTTTTACAGTATCTCTCCAGTATCTCTCTGCATGTCTGGAAAGAAAAAATTTGTCTATATCTTTTAAACGGTCAATATCACAAACGACCCAGGCACGTGCCCCAGCACAGGACATGACAAAGAAAATTTTAATTGTGGTTTTGAATATTTAATAAAGAGGCTTCAACTTCCCTCCAGACAACTCCATCTAAAAAGTAAAGAAGAAGCCCCCCTGACCTTCCCGCATACATACACGACACCTACTGGGAAAACTTACAATGCTAAAGTGAAGATCACCACCAATTAGCAAGGATCTTCACCACTACGCAAAAATCATATGGAGAAAGCTACAGCGGATTAATCATCTACTTAGCTTGAAAGACCAAATTGATTAAAGAAACTGAAACAAAGCCATGGATGCTTTGTAGAAAGCCAATATGCTCCCTAGAGGAGTGACGGAGAAAAAAATCTTTAAGCCGGTAACAATGGAATTCTCCAAATTTGGTCAAAATAGCTTCGCAGTCGATACAAATCATTACCTAAAAAGTGGGCGGAATCGGATAAGTAGGCTTGGTATCTACCAAACAAAGTAAATATTAATTTTTGTATATATTGAAAGCGGTTAAAGTTGAAGTTTCTGAATTTGGTCTAAATGATAAATCGTCAGTTAAAAAGTGAGCGAATACATAATAAATATAATTTTTGTATATCTTAAGAACGCTAATAGTAGAAGTTTCTTAATTTAGTTTAAGCGACGTCGTGAGCAATACACATCATCAGTCAATAGTGGGCGTGGCAACATTCATACTTAATATAGAAATTTATATTTGCGGAGAACAGTAACAATTATAGCTTCGTTATCTACCCATATCTGTCAAAGAGCGATACAGATTGGATGAGATTCTATTACGCAGAGCCCACCGGGTAAAAGCTATCTGTATACATATGCTATATAAATTTAAAATATGTATGTTTGAAGATTGTATACAGCTAAAAACCAGAACCTACAGTTCCTTTCTGGAAGAAACTATAGGCTATCTTAAAAGTTTGGATTTCGATCGGTAGGGGAAAAAATTGGGAAAAGGGGTAAAAAATTATAACTAAGATAATGGTTAAGATACGAGTACCGAAGCACGCCGGTTATTAGCTAATTGAAATATAAAACGAAAATTAAATCATACAGTAATGCTACAAGTATTAAAAAAAGAGCCAAAGAAGAAGCACCAAATGTTGTTTATTCGATCACACTAACATTTTGTAGTATAGAAATCTTATCTTTTAAAATCCCTCATATAGAAAACAATTAAGCAGCCAACGATGACATGGCTGGATGTCATGAAAATATTTGTTAAGGCAAGTAACTTAAAATATAGTGCATACACCAGCTTTTGTATACAATTGGGTTGAGCGAAAACATGCCCTCAGATTGAAGCTCAGAAACCCAGCCTTTGTACTAACTACCATGAAATCGGTCTTCTACCCATCTCCTATAAGGTTTTATCCATCGTAATATATGTATGAGCGATTGAAACTTATCGTTAGTAAACTGATCGGCAACTATCAGTGTGGTTTTTTCTTAGGAAAACCCACAATTAATCAGATATTAAAAAATAACTCTGTGAAATACTGGAGAAAAACCCAGAGAAGCAGATCACCACTTAGAAATCTCTTTGGCGATTACAAATTTGCCATTGATAGTCTTATACGAAGCAAATTGTATAAGGCTATGTGTTTGAGTTCAGAATGACACTCACATTAACAAAGTCCTCAGTGGTGATAGGCAAGAACCCTTTAAAGCTGTTTCTAACTAAAAGAGGAGAGAGATGATATGTTACCTGAATTTAACGCTACTTAACTACTATATTCAGTAAAAAATGAGAACAAACGAGCCAAAGGATTTGAAGATACAAGCAAAAATATGATCTGGCATTACGTTACATTTCGTTGGAAATACTCATTTAAAAAAGCAAAGGAATGTTGGGCGATATTCAGGCACAATCCTGGTGTTTTCGTAACTGAAAACAAAATATGGTTTTATCTCAATAAAACAGACATAAACCTAACAAAACATTGGAGGGAGCTAAGGTGAATCCATTGGCCAAAAAGGTGACATACATCGATTTTATTAAAAGAGGTATAAAACTCGTATATTAATATCAATACTGATTTGAGTTAAAAACGCTTTCATGTGCATGGATGCACACGTGTGTAGCCCATATATTGGACTTAAAACTTCGATCCTATCTATTATGCGCATCACACTTAGTCCTTTTACAATAATTTTCTGTTTCCAAACTACAAGAAATATTTGAATGATAAGAGGGGTTTGGGTCAAGTGAAGAGATGATCATTGAAACAAACACCCCATATCAAAGTGACTTAAAGCAATATTACACTTTGTTGCAGAGAAAAAAATCAAGTTTTGTTTTATAAGTCTTGACATAATAATGTCTAAACCTTTTCCAACAACTTGAATAACAAGTTAAACTGGCCATATATAGTTTAAAACGTGCTCGTCGAAAAATGTTTAAAAAAAAAAAAAAATTCAAGTACGTGAACATTTTTTCAAATCTCAATTAGGGAAAGGTGATTAAACCGACCATTAAATGAGAAATTTATTCCTGACATGGGTTTCAATATATATTTTTCTGTGTGTAATAAATTATTTTAACAATTTCTCTTCACGTGTAAGTAATATATTATTATTTTAATTAATAATTTATAATTTATTATATTTTTTATATTGTTAGATAAAGTAATAGTTTTATTTTAATGATTTGGAATTTTGCAAATATGTAAGTATTTTATTACAAAAATTTTTTTTATATGTGCATATATTTACAATTTTTTTTTATTATTAAAATAAAAAGATGAAATTAAGCAAAAAATGTTGTTTTTAAATTACAAAATTTTTTAACATTAATATTTTCGCAAAAAAAAAAAAAATTTCATTCAAATATCATTTAAAAAAGATATCAAAGGTGTTTTATCTTAAAGTTAAGAAAAAAGTCTTATAAAAAAGCCATAAACTGATAAGATATGAACCAACTTGTCTGAACGACAATAACCCATATTAAAATAAATAAATAAATAAAAGATTTTTATGGCTTGTTATTCTTGATTTCATTAGTGAAACACACGTTTCTAGATAATGAAAAGAGTATAATTGTTTAAACAACTAATAAAAAACAATTAAAAATATTATAAAATGCTTAAATACAATTACAACAGTTTTCGAAATATATTTATGAATAAGGATCAAAATAAATTCAAAGTTCGAAAAACATCGGTAGCAAATTATCGGTGGATGGCTCTAATATGTAATCCTTCTGGTAATATTATTTGCATCAGGCAACACTATAGTTTGTTTGAAAAGTGACATTTTAAACTTTACTTCGTTAGAAGACTTTATTTAAATTCCAGTTTGCTAGGTTTAAAAATAAGTGAAAATTCTGAACATTACCGTCATATATTGCTTTTTATTTTAGAAAAGGTAAGAATAAGTCGCCGACTGCTGAAAAAATTTGTGAAAATAACGGAAACGATGCAGCTAAATGGTTTGCACGTTTTCGATCTCATAATGGTGATATTAAATAGTCGATGAAATCTGGCAAAAAAAAAAAACTGGTTAGGAAAATAAACATTCATCACCAAACAGTTATCAATCAGTACCAGAACAAACTATTAGTTTTGATCCCTACCGTCAACAATTAACGAGACCAAAGCACACAAAACGGCCAAAATTGATCAACAGAAAAGGTGTTGTGATCTAGATGTTCCGGCAGAAATTGAAGAGGTTGGTTGGGAAGTTTTGTTATACATTCACCAAATAGCCTAGCACCTTCATATTATTATTTGATCCGAGCTCTGTAGAACTTTCTTAATGGTGTAAGTTTTTCGCTCAGAAAATCTAGAAGTTCTACACTGATGGAATAATGGCTTTACCCCAAAAATGACAACAATATCAGGTCACTCAATAAATCCGTAGCACGACACATAAATGGCGTTACTAGAATTTGTCCATATGATTTTTTTTAGTTCTAACCTTCAAATGATACGTATATAAATTTGACAGCAATTTGACTATTGATTCGTGAGTTATAGCATTTTGTGTGAAGCAACTTTTGTTATTGAAAAAAAGGAGAAAAGTGTTTTCGAGTTTTGATAAAGCATTGCTTTTTGATGAGACGAATGGTAGAGAAGTGGTTTGCTGAAATTAAACATGGTTGTACCAGCACAAATGATGCAGAGCGCAGTGGACGCCCAAATGGGCTGTTATTCCAGAAAACATCAAAAAAATCCACAAATTGGTTATGAACGATCGCAAATTGAAGGTGCACAAGCTAGCTGACATTGTAAAGCTATTAGATGGTAGTGTTTTTACCATTTTATACGAACATTTGAGTATGCGAAAGCTCTATTTAATGTGGTTGCCCTGTGAGCTCACAAATCGTGTCACAAATCGATGAAAACGATGGCAAAATTACCTAATTCTCCAGATTTAGCCCCCAGCGACTTTTTTCTGTTTTCAGATCTCAAGAGAATGCTTGCTGGAAAGAAATTTAAGCCCAGTGATGAAGTAATCGCTGAAACTAAGGCATATTTTGACGAGAAATGGAAATAATTCTATAAAAGTGGTATAGAAAAGTTTGAAAATCGCTATTCTCGTTGTGTCGGCCTTGAAGGCAAAACTTGTCAAAACTTTGATTTTTTTTCTTGCTTATCAGACTTATGAGTGATATGTTATGTGGATTAATAGAGCTCGTTTCAAATTGAAGAACAGGGTGTTTCAGAGCACTCAATAAATAGCTGACTAATACATAAATTTAAACAAAACAAGTAATATGACTTTCAAAATTCTTTTTTCACTGTTTAAAATAATTTTAAAGCAAAGGAAAGCAAAACTCCACAACGAAAAGATACTATTCTGCTTTCTTCATAGACATTTCACAAGCCTTTGATAAGCTGTGGTCCTAAAAACCAGTATTTTTTTCAAAAAATTTATTATATCCAAAATTTAGCCCGGTGGCTTATATAAGCGGCATTTTCATTACAATATTGTCATCGATAAGTCATCGACACAATATCAGGTATCAAGTCGAAATTTGTATGAAAAAGATCGTAAACGATAAATTTCATTAATGACTTCTAGTAGCAATGACACAAACAAAGTGAGTTTTAAGTATGACAACTTCATTGTAATGTCACCATACTAAAGACAGTTGAAATTTAGCTACATTGTTGGCTATGAGACGACTAAATCCTAAAGTTAAACGACTTTATCTATTATAAGTAGACTAAATGCTGAAATTTAGCGACATTGTCTGTTATGAGTCGACTGAATGCTGAAATTTTTTTTAATGAATAAAGCACGAATTGATGCTCGATGATATTGTCACTTGTACACTACAAAATCAACTTCTGTCATCTATGAAAATTTGGACAATTACTTTAAATAGTCACGTATCGGTCGACTATGATTTACACATTTTTTAGCGTTTATCCAACCAATTTAACCAATGGAGTTATATGCTTACTTTTTGATATTAAAACTGCCACTAAAAGTCTTTTTAAGTATAATTTAATAAATTTTCAGAATTATTTATAGGATTAACACAAATATGTTGCCAAGCACACAATTGGATTTGAACGCAATTAGAGGTCATTAATAACTTTATAATAATAAACTCGTTTTTCATTTCAATTTCCTGGAATTTTGCAATATACAAACAATTACTTTTTTCATATTATTATTATTATTTATTTATTTTTTCAAAACAAACTCTTAAACATTATTAAAAAAAAAATAAGTTAAGGAGGGGGAAAACGCGTACAGTAGGTATCGTTAGTCATATCGAATGCTATTGTCAGTAGTCAATACTTTAAAAGTAAACAAAAAATTTAAAAGTAAACAAAAAATAATTTTGTT
Source organism: Wohlfahrtia magnifica (assembly GCA_023159175.1). Lineage (NCBI taxonomy): Eukaryota > Metazoa > Arthropoda > Insecta > Diptera > Sarcophagidae > Wohlfahrtia > Wohlfahrtia magnifica. The sequence goes on from JAKWBJ010000054.1 coordinate 4,603,800, forward strand.
TCAAATTCCTTTCAGATATACAATTCTATCCGATTTTTTTTTTTTTTTACGAAAACAAATAAATTTAAATTTATTTATTTTAGATAAAATGAAAGTCCCAAGGCAAAGTCATTTTTTTCATTAATCTTAAAAAACCAGAACGAGAGATTGAGGGGAATCAATACAAAATAGACAAAAGAAGTATACTCGTACGTGCTTTCTTTTTTAGTAAATTATTTAAATTAATTATAAGTATTAATAGTAAACTAAAAATGTTTAGCTTCCAGGGATATAATCGTTTAAAGTAGAATACATTTTTATTAATTAATAAATAATGATTTGAAATGAATAAATTAATTTAAATCTATAGAAATATATTATAGATGAAACAAAATGAAAAGTGAATAAATTAAACCAAAAAAAAACGACAGACGACAAATAAAACAGAAATACAAATTCTTCAGAAAATCATTAAAAATGCAAAAAAATATAAGAAAAAAATTTATAACAAATAAGATTTCTACGTAATAAAAAAGTTGAAATACATACGCACGTACATATGTGTGTCTGATATCTCAAAAACAAAAACAAAAAAACAGCAAACGATATACGTCAAAAACTTAGACGACAACAAAAAGTATTAAAAACAAAAAAAAAAACAAAAACAAAAATAAGCGGGTTATACAATCAAACAAAACATTTTTTTGAAATATTAAAACAAAAACACCACAAAAAAATTCGCCTTAAAAATCTATCAAATGTTCTTAAAAACAAAAGAAAAAATATGTGTTTTTCTTAATAATTCTTTTTTTTTTTTCAACAACAAAGCAGACCCATCAAGAGTATATATTGAAATCTATAAAATTGAAGATTTATTTAACACAAAATAAATATTAAAAAAAAAAATTGTCGCAAATCAGGTTTTTGCTCGTGCACTTCTTTTACCCCATTTGCATACACAGACATTGTATTGAATAAGTACTTTTTTTTATATATTCGTTTTCGTTTGTTGAGAAAAAAATTCACACCAAATCGCTTAAATAAACAAAACGTTATTTAAAATAATAAAAAAAACACAAGTAAACAAATTTTTGAAGCAGTCCAACATGACTGTATGATACACTCTACACTACTGCATGACCACAACAAAATGTATTTTTTAGCATGAGGCGCATGTGTTTCAGTTGCTTTCCCACCAGCATGCTCAAGGCTACAAAATAAGGCAACACTGTCAGCTTAGGCATGGATGACTATCTGTTATTGTGAGCTGATAAAATAGCGTTTTCAATGTTGGGGTTTAGTGGAATATGTCTACAACACTTTAGTTGTAGTTTACTACAATACTTCGGATGGACAACTGTCTGTTACTATGGGCTAATCATAGTCATATTCAGTTGGACTAGTCAATATCTAATAGCATGTTCCCATTTTACCTTGAATTAGTTTATTCGTTGTTTACATGTGATTCGTTTTGATGGTTCTTGTTTTTCTTATTTTTATTTATTGTTTTGTTTGGAAATTCAACAAACAACTTTAGCATCGATAAACACCTGAAAAGCATTAAAGATCACATTGTATTATTTACAATTTCTGTCATCCGCTCTTAGAAATTAGTACGGGGAATTACATAATTCGGCTCTTAATTGGGTTCGAATTATGAACGAGAGAGAAAATTACTAAAAAAAAAAAGGTTAGAAAAGAAATTCATATGATTCATTTAATTTTTTTTTTTGCATTTCGAAGAGATTTTTAACCAAACTGGCAAAATGAAATTCAGAAATTCGATTTCTTGCAGGCTCATGGTTGTCAATTGAAATATTTATTAAGTGGGTTAATTATAGTTCGAACTATACCAGACTCTTTTCTTTTCCTTTTTTTGGTAAACATTTTTGTAATTTAATTTTTGTATGTAACGATTTTTAACAAAATTTGTACTTCCTTTTTAAATAGTATTACAAAAACAAAATTTGTTAACTCTCATTAGACAGAAAAACCTAAATAGATCAGAACTTTTCAATTTTACCAGCATCAGCTTAAACACTATATAATCCCCAAACCTATGCTGATAGGTAGGGTCTCATTACATATACAGGCAGCGTCAAAAGAAAGTGTACACTTTCATTCTCTAGAATTAAGTTTTTATATTAGTCTTTAAACATGCGATGAATTTAAATACATTATATTTTTTAAAACCGTATTTAAGGCTTTACAAAATCCATAAAAAACAACAACAAAATTCTTCCAACAACTTAAGTTATACAACAAAAACTAAAAGTACTCTACTCTTTACGCGTCAAAAAAGATGTACAAGACATAAAATTATGCCGAAAAAAAAAGAATGAAGTAAAAATAGCTGGGAAGTGATGCCATTTTTTAAAGATGCTGTAGAGTACAACAAGAATCTGATTTGAAAATTTTCAAAATTCCTTCCAAATCCTGAGTTACGGTAAAAAAAACCGGTTTTCCGTAGCTTCAAACACTTATAAGCTAATAACTTAGCTAACTGTTAAACGACTTTAAGATGTTTAGAAGATAATGGAAAGAAGAAGAATAGATCTTTGAAATGGTATATATGTACTTTACTTAAGTGAATTTGTACGTCTGTGTACATTGCTTAAGCAAACGCATTTCTAATCCAATTTATTCAACTACAGAGTTGTTAGAGGTTAACGAGTTAGGTCTGTTAACTTACTCAATTTCCCTTGGATATTGGAATACCAAGTATGATGGCTTTCGTAACTAAACGTACTTCTCTAAAGAATTAATAAATAGTGCAGTTCCTATATAAAGAACCGTTTAAAAACATCTCTAAACTTGAACAATTTAGGATAAATAAGATAAAATATGCGCTTACTTAAGGAATGCACACAGATTCTATACTCGTATTTATTCTATTCTATTCTACATATAAGTTTACTTAAGAAAAGTATATACCGTTTAAAAGGTCTGTTTTTTTTCTTTCCGTATCTTCTAAACATCTTAAAATCGGTTAATATTCGACTCAGTTATTAGCTTATAAATACCTGAAGTTACGAAAAACCGGGTTTTTAATCGTAACTCAGGATTTTGAAGGTATTTTGAAAACTTTACAAGCAGATTCTTGTTGTACTTGAGAGCAACTTTAAAAAAAATTTTAACACTTCCCAGGTATTTCTACTTTATTCTTTCTTTTTGGCATAGTTTTTTTGACTTGTACACTTATTTTGACGCTTGAAACATAGAGTACCTTTCGTTGCATAACTGTAATTGTTAAGAATATTGTTGTTGTTTTTATGGATTTTTCAAAGCCGTAAATACAGTCTTAAACAAATATAAGATGTTTAAATTCATCGCATTTTTAAAGATTGAAATAAAAACTTTATTTTAGAGAATGAGGAGGGTGTACACTCTTTTTGACGCCGCCTGTACATACTTTTTTTCAATACAACCCGATTTATTACAAGAAGTGTGTTTCGTTTATTTCTTTTAAAAAATGGGTAAATGTCTGCAACCTAAATTATGCTCGAAAATGTGAAACAATTACTTAATCAGCAAAATAAATGAACAAAAAAAATAATAAAAATTAAGTAAATTTAGAAGTTAAACACAAAACAAAAATACTCCACTCGTATCAAGTTCAAAAACCTCAGATAATATTTAAAAATAAAAAACTATTTTTTCTTTATTTCATTTACCAATCTGATGGCAATTAAATTATTTCTTATAAAAAATGGGTGAATGTCTTTGCAATTTAAATTATTAAATATTGGCTATGTATACGCATTTACTTCTATGATTTAACATCACTTTAAGTTGACTCAGTGAATTCGATGTATTGGCGCTTACAGCTGATATTCAATTTTATTTCAAATGGGAACATTATGCGCTAATGGATTAATAGTATGTTATCAGGACCTCTATGTTAATGAACATGTCACTTGTTAGTACTGTGATAAAGCGCTTTTACCGAGTAAAAGTTACTGTGTCATTCCGTTGAGACGTAAGCAGCACAGTTTTTTTAGGCTTAAAAAAATGAGGACAAAACGAAAGTTAACACTTAATTTCCAGATATTCTGAAGTGCATGGATTGATTCACTTAAACCCATGGACATTAAGTTCCACACAAATAAAAGCTCAGTGACATTGTAAGGCGATTGTGCACGACAGAAAATTTGTTTTGCAGATAAAAGATCGGTAGGGACATAACCTGGAGGTTAGCTGCTTTAAATAAAAGAGAGATATAGCAGAAAATCAGGTCATTTCTGCAACGAATTTTTTACTTTTGTAAAACCCTGAGCTTTTTTTAATAGTCTTAAATGTAAGAAATTCATCACTAAAGCAGCGTTCATAAGACGTCAGGGTAAGACTTTGTCTTGAAGAGAATTCAAAGATTGTAATTTATACGTGTGTGTGAAAATCACAGGCAATGTGCAATTGATTATAATTTCAATTCATAATTTTTTATCAACTCTACAACCAATTTAAAACTTTTTTAATCAATCTTATGTTAGATACTGGTTGACCTAAGTGGAGATACTGTCATAGTTAGCAAAAATTTGTTTAATTTGTTTCACATCAGATATATAAGTATTGGCAGAGAAAATTTCATAAATTATTTGAAAGATGAGTTTAAGCCTCGGTGACCTATTATACTCTAGGTTTCCTCTTATAGCTTAAGTTTAATTTGCCATGGTTGCTAGAGGCTACCCCTACCTTGAATAGTTTAGTGCACAAAGGAAGGAAACGGAGATTGTGGTCTGACCAGTTAATTAATGCTGAGGTCACGGTTTATACTTGCTTACTTGTGTAGATATTTATGGAGTACAAGTGGTGAGTATGATTACAAAGAAGCTTTAAATACTATATTACATCCAGAAAGTTATGCTCTTATTTACAACTTGGATGTCCCTTCTTTTGCAGTTTATTTAAAGCATTGCGCAGTTTTGAAGTTTTTTGTTTAAAAAATAAGTTTTTCTGTAAATTATGCAGATTTTGCAGTTTTTAACATTTTAGTTTTTTACTTTCAATTTTGTTATTTTAATTACAATTTTTTTTAAGAAAGAATTTCACAACATTTGCTTAATATAACTGTGGTGAGGTTTCTTCTACCTTTTTTAATGTGACAATCTAATTATTCGTTTTTTGGGCACTAATCGCAAAGAAAGAGTGAATTCACACAGTGTGTGATGCTCACATTTAGTCTAAGAAAATTGCGTTTACTTGCGCAGTCGTTTCAAAAAAAAAGAAATTTTTTTTTTTGACAAACAACAGTGGGATCATGTTACATACTATGTAAGTACGTACGTATGTCTGATATATATATCTGCTTCACTAATAAAATATTAAATATTGAAAATATTTAGCCTTAAAGAGTATTTTATTGCGGAATTTCGGTTACGCTAATATATGTTGTACAAAAGATTTATCTCGAAAATAGGAGCTAACCTAAAAAATCGGTTAGTCACAGTGGATTCAGCGTACTTGAAACGAGTTTACCCGCCGGGTGCCAAGCTTGTCGGAAAGAAAGTGCAAAATTCGTGCACAGTGTCATTATATCATTATTTGTGTATATCAAATTTAATTTGTTGTGTTATGCTTGGAAAAAAAATACACTATGAAGTAAATTATTCGGAAATCGAATGAAATTAAATCAAAGATATTAATATTTTTATGAATTTCGATAAAAAATATTTTAAATATACTTTTTGAATTCTGTTGAGCTTTGAATTTAGTTTTTTAATTATTATTATTTTAACAACTATTCGATTATTTCGTTGAAAAACGAAATTTGTTAATTACCCCCATAAAGTATTTTTAAAGCTATTATTTTATTTATTATTATTATTTTTTCGTATTGTTAATATAATTTATTTTTATTTTTAATTAAAAAGCAAATATTTGCAAAATTATTTGATTATTTGCTTTAATATTATATTTTATTTATCGGTTCGTTTCTTTTTTGAGATTTTCTATAAAAAAAATTTTGTGTTTTTTTTTTTTTGGTTCAAAGACCAGACTAGACGTTCTTAGTGTAGTCTGGTTGGCAATGTTTTTTTTTCTATTATTTTTCTAACTGACAACCTATAAATAGAGAGTTTTTTGTTTTAATTTAAATAGACAAAAAAATTAAATATTGTATATATGGATGTGTGTATGTGTGAATATGCACGGGTATATGACGATGTATTTTGAATTTCAATTTCAATTCTTTTTTTTTTTCAATCAATTGATAAGAAAGGGGCACAATAAGAAATAAAATAAATGAAAAGTAAAAAAATACATAAAAGTAATAGTAATTGTTGTCGAAACAAATAATTGTTGTTGATAAAAAAAAAAAAAAAATTTTAAATCGTTGATATTGTTTTTGACGTTGTAGAGATGTATTACGTTTTCCAATAACGTATGTATGTGCATGTGAGAGCATAGAAAGAAAATTGAATGAATTTTTGTATATTTAGATATACAAGGTATACACATTTTAATATATATTAATTATAGTTTATATTATTTGTTTACTCTCTACACTAATTAATTTAATGTATTTGTTTGAAAACTTTCATACAAAAAAGTAAGTACCAGTCATCAAATTGATTTGATATGATTTGAGAAAAAAAAAAACGCAATGAAATGCGTTGTTTTATACTTAATAACGAAAGTGTAAATTAAAAATGAAATCATGAAAAATGAAAAATGTTCTATTGAGAATCCAACAATCGTTTTCTCAATTAATTTGGTAATGAAAACTAATGTATTATTAAAAATTTGCGTAAAAAAACACCGATTTTTTACAGAAAATATAATAATGAATTTAAAAAATTTAACAAAAATGCTAACAAATTATTCATTTCTAACTCCCATATTCATAAAAATATATTTGATTTATAGTACACTTACAAAACATAATTTGTATTGGTTTTATAAATCCCTTATATATGGAAAATAATTTTTAACTTTTTAATAATTAAAAAGTTGCGTAAAAAACACAGATTTTTTACAGAAAATATAATAATGAATTTAAAAGATTTAACAAAAATGCTAATAAATTATTCATTTCTAACTCCCATATTCATAAAAATATATTTGATTTATAGTAGATTTACAAACCATAATTTGTATTGGTTTTATAAACCCTTTATATATGGAAAATAATTTTTATGAATATGGCTGTAAGTATATAACATAGCTTCTCTTTACTGACATTGTATAGTGAGTATTAAAAACCGAATATAATTTGATGAAAACTGGTTTTATAAATCGAAAATATATTTATGAATATGACGGTAATTATATTATACATCTATTCTCTACTGCTATTGTCCTGTTAACATTAAAAAACGTATTTTTCATTCAGAAAATCTTAAAAAAAAAAATGTATTGCCAAATTTTCTTTTGGCACTGACTATACTGCCCATCGTTTAATTAATTTTTTAGTTTTTGAATCAGCTGCTATTGTATTATTACTCGGAAGAAAAAAAAGAAAATTTTACTTGAAAACATATCACTTAAACTATTTTGTTGAGGCTTTGAGACAGTGGTTGATACGCGTTGCCCCGTGCGCACAAAAAAGAACAAAAATATGCTACTTTTATGATCTCTTTGTACACTGCTTAAGAAGATTAAGTTTTCATACAGAACCCTAGAACCTCTAAACTGATAGACTAAAAATTATAAGTGGATAAAGGCTAACCACTATTTTGTAATTATGTACTTGGCTTTTTAACTTAATTTTTATTAATAAATAATTTCAAAATATTGAAAGAGATTCTCAAAAAACAATCATAGACGAAGCAAGGTGTAGATTCGCAGACGGTGGAAAAACTAGGATTGACACCCAGAAAGGTAATGCTAAATGTCTGATTAGATTGAAGACAATTGTCCATTATAAACTTCGACAATCTGGTCAAACGATTGGTTCTAATCTCTACTATCAACATTTAACGAGATTGAAGCAAACAATTCAATTAAAACGGCCAAAATTGATCAACGGACAAGGTGTTGTGTTTCATCATGACAATGCCAGATCACACGCATTCTTGCTGACCAGGCGAAAAGTTAAAGAGTTTGGCTGAAAATTTTTGATGCATCCACCACGGACGGACCTTGCACCTTCGGATTATCATTTGTTTTATTCCATGTAGAACTTTTTTAATGATGTAAATTTAAGTTCCGTAGATGCCTGCAGAGCGCAACTGAATCCGTTTTTCGTTCATAAAACCCAGAAGTTCTACACTGATGGAAAAATGGCTTCAGTTCAAAAATAGCATACAGATCGTCACTCCACTAAGCAAGTCATATTATGTTACTGTTGTGATGCCTTAAAAATTAAATAAAAAAGTCTCTGACATACATAACTATTTCCTAATCTAGGGGGATATAAAAATCAGGTATGTTTAAAGTCAGAAATAATACAAGAGATCTTTATTTTAGCGCGACAAGAACTAAATCAATGTAATATGGTCAGTTCCAAAATCAAACGAATTAAAGAAAGTTTGTGAGTTCGAATGCATGCTGTTGACTTGTTGGACTCACATTGTCACTATGATTTTTTCATCGAAGAATCATTGTCGAAATTTCTATGAAATTATCATAAATGAAAATTTTATTGATGCATCCTCGCGAAAATGGTACAAACAAAGTTAGTTATATATGGCAACTTCATTGTAATGTTACCATACTAAAGAAAGCTGAAGTTCAGCTACGTTGTCTATAATAAGTCGATAACATGCTGAAATTAAGCGACATTGTCTGTTATGAGTCGGCTACATGCTGAAATTAAGCGACATTGTCTCTAGTGAGCCGACTACATGTTGAACGATGCAGGATTTTGTGTGCTACACCTCCCTGTTAACAATGATTTTCAAACAAAACAAAATCAACTTCTGTCATCTATGAAAATTTGTACAATTACAGTTAGTGTCATTAATATTCGGTTTTTAAGTTTATCGATAATAACATCCTGTCATTAGCGAAATGGATAGGTAATCAGAAGAATAGCAAAAACTTAAATAAATGTTGTCAATATGAGTATTCAAATATATGGAAAAAAATGGCTCTATGGTAACCCTGCAACCGTGATAAATCGATCTAAGTTTGTTAACCCTGTTTACTAAGCGCCATTAATATTCGGTTTTTCCCCTATTTATATGCTATTTGCAAAAAAAAAACATGTTATTCAGCTACTTTTCCAGCAATATAGAGATACGTTTTAATAAAAGTGCATAACACCTCCTTTCTTGTCTGTCCAAAATTCTACTTCACTGCAAATTATACAAATAGGGCGCAAAGGAAAAAACAACTCCTTTAGAACAGCGAAAACTTGTTATTTTCCATTATGAAAAAGGTAAAAAGTACAAAGAGATTGCTGAAATTCTGAATATGAAACCAAATACAGTTGGGGACATTGTCAGAAGGCACAAAAATGAAGGAAGAATACACTTCATAAAGCAGACAGGTCAGCCAAAAAAATTGACCGAGCGGGAAGAAAGTTGAATTGTGCGAAAAAAAAATCTAACCCACGCTTAAGTGCTCCCAAATTAGTCACAGAGGTGCTCAACGAGTTTAAAAAGAAAATATCTGCATCTACTATACGAAGAACCATAAGAAAAAAAAGGTTTTTATTGGCCGAGTAGCACATCGTAAGCCATTGGTTAATTTACGCAACAGAAAAGCTCGTTTGAGTTTTGCCAGGGAGTACATAAAGAAGCCTGAAACTTGGTGGGATGACGTAATATTTGCGGACGAGAGCAAGTATAACGTATTTGAATCCGAGGAGCTACAACCACAAAATTTAAAACCAACCGTAAAACATGGAAATGGATATGTTATGGTGTGGGGTTGTATGGGAGCTAAAGGGACGGGACAACTAGTTTTTATCAGTGGAATTATGAATAAGGAATCATATTTGAATATCCTCCGTCAAAATTTGAAAGAAAGAGCAAATAAGCTGGGCGTTTTAGATTCTTTTAAATTCTACCAAGATAACGAAACAAAGCACAAGTCGCGTTTAATTCAAGAATGATTGCTCTATAACTGCCCTAAAGTTCTCCATCCACCTGCACAATCCCCAGACCTCAATCCGATTGAGAATTTATGGGATGAGCTGGACCGGCGAATCCGCAACTACAAAATAACATCCATTGAAGACTTGAAATTGCGGCTTCAAGAAGAATGGGATCGTATTCCTGCAGCTTATACAGCTAAAATAGTAAAAAACATGTCAAACCGTCTAAGTGAAGTTATAAAACAAAAGGGTTATCCAACAAAATACTGAATTTTATATAAAACCATTTTTCTAATTTATTATTTGTTACTTTTCAAAGAAAACCGAATATTATTGACGCGCAATATTTTATGCCACCTGAATTAATTTAGTTTTTTTTTTTGTTATGTTATATTGTTATTCCTTTTTTCTAAATACAAATGTGAACTTTCAAGTGTCTAAATAAACTATTAATGAAAAGAAAAAAATGTTGAAAAAGATATACATATGGCTTAAGACGAATCAGTTAAACATATCTCTTTAATAAAACCGAATATTAATGACACTAACTGTACTTTAAAGTCAAAATCAGTCATCATCAGTCACTGATGGCTTAACATTGCCAGCGTTTGTCAAGATTATACATTACAACGTTCGTTTTCGATTTATGTCTTCTAATTGCTAAATTATTATAAATTTGTTATAACTTTTATTTAAGCATTTTATGAAAACTTTATTAGAAACTATGTATGTATACATTAAACAAGTTTTTTCTAAAAACCCCCTATTTTTGAACATGCTAATTAAAATGTTTTTACAACAATTACATTGATTTTCTTTTTTTTTCAATAAAAATACTTAATTACCTTAAATTAAGAAATAAAAATAAAATTATAAAATACATTTTATTGTATAAACAAAACAAAATTGTATTATTAATTATTAACATGTGCTAAACATTTATTATTGAGGTTATGTTGTTAATATTGTTTAAAAACACTTTCAAATTTTTAATGGCGATTTATAGTTGGTACTACTTAAGTAGCATTTTGTATTAATCTTTAGACAATTGAATAATTTTTTAAAAGCACGTAGGAGTATAAGCAAGTAAACGTTGATGATGATATTTAAGGAGGCATGTCGAAAATATTAAAAACGTTATTACGTTCAAACAAATTTAACAAACTTTTATTTATTACAGTATAGAGACCTTAAATATTTGTAGAATATTTAACACAAGTTGTTTAAAAACAAAAACACAGAAAAATTAACAGTTAAATGTTTAAATTAAAACATTTTATGTTGTTGTTTCGTCGGTTGGTCGGTCGGTCGGTAAGTGTTTTATTCATATTATTGAAATAATGGTTGAACTTGAAAATCAATTTACAAAGTCAGTTGAGGTTTAAATCAGTTTATGAAAAAAAGCAAAAAAAATTTGTTTTTTTTTTGTCATAGATTATAAAACAATCAACAACAATAACACACAACACAAAATATAAATAAAACATTGAAAAATTCAAATATTTTATTTTATTGCTCAAACGCTTGCCAACCTACTAACGGAGGTAGTGCAACAGCAGCAGCAATTCCAATAAAAAAAATTCGAAATGCTTATAAAAAACGTTTTTTTTTTCTTTTAAATTTTAAAGTTTCATAGAAACATTTCCAATGAAATGTTTTGCTCAAATTCTGTTTAAAAAATTGTTTTCATTTTTTAGATTTTTTCAAAAAATTTGTTGGGATTACTCAGTGATATATTTGATATTTCGTCATATTATATTTCACGCTTGCCGAGACTTTAAAGATTATTTTTAAAAAACACAGAAATCTGTCTAACTTACTAAACATATACTTACACCCATATTCATAAAAAAATATATAAAGTATCTTGTATGAAAAATTTGCAAGTGCACTCTTTTTTAATTCTATGAATATGGGTATTAAAAACCAATAATTTCAAAACGAAACTTCCATAACTACTGTATATTCCTTTATTTCCGCTAAGTCGTTTGCGAATGTATCATTCATATTCCGCCATTTCGCATTAATCTTCAAAAGCCCCGGCCTACAATCAAATATAAATGAGAAATGTTGATGTCGTCTGCGAAAGAGAAGATAGTATTGGAAATGAGAAGATCAAATAGAACCATGTGGCTCACCTTTGAATTTATTCTGAACTCATCATTATTATTAATATTCAATGAAATTAGAAAGTTTTTTCTTTAAAAACGAAGAAAAAACTTTATTAACGACAATGGTCTTTAGTATGGTATACATATGATTGATTAAAACCATACTCAACACGACCAATAGGAATTTTGTACAACCTTATACGTTCAACACATAAGTTTGAGGCTTCGAACAATGCCTGTTATTCTGTTTGTGACAGAGCAAATTCCCCTTCCTACAGTTGCTGTTTGTTATAACTTTTCTTAGGTGCTCTTGATTCTGTGGTGTGTGAACTCACATGTCGTCACCTGAAATCCAAAAGACCGTAAGCGACAAAAAATTCTAAACCGACTTTTTGATTGTTTATGATGTAACTACATGTTTCGAGTAGATGCAATGGCCGAGAATGGGTCAACATCGTTATATTTAATCTCTGATTCTAACAGACAACGTTATTTTATAGTAAACGTTTATCAAAGCAAATATTTAAGATGTTGTTGCATGTATAACACCACTACGATTATTGCTACGAGATATCAAAAACTGAACAGAATGCTTAAAGAATTTTCAACGAAGATTAGACGGTCAATGAATTTTGTTATTCCATAAAAATAAGGCCAAAATAAAATCAATATTATTTTCCTTATTCCTCTAATCGAGACGACCTATAAATTAAATGTTTCTTTTGAAACATAGTTTATAAAAAAATGGGTCTCCTTTTCAATCAATCTGTCATTCAAAGTCATCATTAAACATTCGGAAAGAACATGAACTAAATAAATCAAAAAGAAAACAAACAAATATATTTTCTTCTTTTTTTTAATATCACAATACAACAATAATTATTGAAAATAAAAACCACAACAAAACCGGCTTTAAGAAAATTATGTTTTTATATATGAAACAACATATGAGTGTTTTGTTTAGAGTAGCAGGTGCCCAATGTAATAATGAACTATGGGCAAACATGCCGCTGGCTTATTTGTCAAGCAATTGCAATGAAGAAAAACACAGAAACAGCCAGGCTAGACCGGTTAAATTTTGTTCGAATAACTCAATAAAAAAAATCGAAATAAACATACACAAAATTTCATAAATTGAAAAGAAAAAAATTATGGAAAATTTTTACTGCATAAAAATTCAAATGATAGGAAAAATACCAAAAATCTTACAAATCAATGCTTAAAATAAATTAAAACAAAAAAAAAATCAAAAGAAATATTAGAATATTTTTAAACATTTTGAAAAAGAAAGAAAAGAAAAAGTGTTGAAAAAGAAACTTTCTTTTGTAGTATTGAAATAGCAATAGACAATCATGTAGATGATGACTTGAGCCTAATCTTTAATAGATTAAAAAAGGTTATTATAATCAGTTTATGAAAACTTATTTTAATTATTGTAATTAAGTATTTCATCTCTCAAGAGAAGAAATAATATAATCTAGAGAATCTTTACTTGATTTTTAATTTCACAGTTAAAAGATTAATTACGAGTATATACACGTTTCTCATTCCATAATGTTTGTTCTATCTGATGTATGATGAATAATTGTTGGAAATATTATTTTATTAATAAAAATCCATTATACCATATTTTACAGGGAAAACAAAACCACATTTTTAAATAAACAGAAAAACCAAGACTCAGTATATCACGTGTTAAATTTAATTTACAATAGAAGTATAATGATTAAAGAAAAAATATATAATTAATTTAAGCAACCAGAGGCGAGCTACACGTTAAATAAAACAGCCTAAGATTGGTTAACCCTCAACTGATATTGTAATAACACTGAAGGTACATCAAGATAAACTAATTGTTAAATGTGCATTGCGTTACAGAACCTAGACTTAATTGTAAAAAGAGTATAGCAAAAATAGGGTCTAAACCGCCTTTAGACATCACAATTGTCTGCATTATTTATACACCGCTATCGATATCGAGAAGATACATTTTGTATTCCCTTCCAATTTAAGTTAATCTCGAAAAAAAAAGTTGTGCTATTCCCGTGAAATTTCCATTGCCTTCATTAAACAGTTGTTCAAATTAAAGTAAACTCACAGTGCACTTAGAAAGTTAATAAAAAGAACCCGATGTCATATTTAAGTAGCATTTCAGTATGAAATTTTCATTGATAAACCATCACCACACCAAAAATTTTATTGATTCTAGTGACAATTACACTAACAAAGAGGCTTATGTATGACAACTTCGTTCTAATGTCACCATACTAAAGAAAGCTGAAAATTAGCGACATTGTCTGCTATGAGAGTCGACTACGTGCTAAAATTTAGCGGCATTGTATGTTCTTAGTCGACTACATGCTGAAATTTAGCGACGTTGTCTGTTATGAGTCGACTACATGCTGAACGATGCAGGATTTTGTCTGCTATGTTACATCTTCCTGTTAACAACTCACTAATAAACGTACGCCGGTATGTGAAAATAAACTTCTGTCACCTATGAAAATTCATTGTCAGTCATCGATGACTTACCATCACCAGCGTTTGTAGGAAATTATCGTAAATGAAAAATTTAATTGATTAATTCTAGTGGCAATGACACAAACAAAAGAAGTTATATATGAAAACTTTATTGTAATGCTATCATACTAAACAGAATTGAAATTCAGCGATATAGGGTATTATGAGTCGACAACGCCCTAAAACAAGCTGGATATTGTGTGCTACATCTCCCGTAAATTAATGAAGTACTAGCGCTTTTCTAATGAAAAATTTCATTGATGAAACCTCGTAATAAAGACACAAACAAAATGAGTTATGTATGACAATGTCACCATACTAAAAAAAATTGGAATTTTGCGACATTGTCTGTTAAGAGTAGACTACATGCTAAACAATATAAGATTTTGTCTATTATAGTTCCTCGTTAACTAATAAAGAACTAGCGATGTTAATCAAAAAACAGGCTTAAACGAAATCAGCAAAAGTTTGTTGATGTAGTCTACTCAAAACAGACAATGTCACCAATTTCCAGTTTTCTTTAGTACATCAGTTTAAATCTGTTTTTTGATGTCCGTCTGAAAACGGTTTCAGGTATTTAACGGTTAAAAATAGCACCACCAGTTCTCTAATGAAAAATTTTATTGATGAATCCTTGTGACAGGGTCACAAACAAGGGGACTTATGTACGACAATGTCACCATACTAAAGAAAGCTGAAATTCAGCGACATTGTCATATTTTGTCTACTATGCCTCCTCGCAATTCTTAATGAAAAATTGCATTGATTCAAATTAAGCGACAATGTCTGTTATAAGTCGACTACATGCTAAACGATGGCGGATTTTGTCTGCTATAGCTTTCCGTTAACGAATACAGCACTAATGATTCTCAATGATATTGTCTGTTAAGACGTACTAATACACAGACGATTCTAAGACAAAATAAACGTCTGGCATTTTAAAAAAATAGTGGACATTTACTTAAAAAAGTCATGTATGACACCAAAGAAAATTCATCGATACACATCAATGATTCACTATGATGTTTGCTAACGGGTATAATCAAAGTGAAGTTTTTTGAATAAAAATTTAAAAATAAAGCTTTTGGAATCGTCGTATTGATTTTATTACTGAAAAAAATTCAGAATATCACAACGGAGTAGCCAGTTGGAATAGTAGCATTAGTCTTTTGTGAAATACTTTTAAAATTATTAGATGTTTTTAAGCAAAATTTTTGCGGTAAGTGGATAATTTATTTAAACAAAAAAGAAAGTATAGTGGCAGTAAGATTAGGTTAAAAACCGGCAGCCGATGTTAATGCTGCATAAGACTGTAACCATAGAAATAAAATTACGTAATAGAGCCACGTTACTACATCAATATTATAGCACAAGTGGCCATGTATGTAAATATAATTCTCATCTGTAAGTGATTTCCCAAAACTTCACGAACGCAATTTTAGAAAAATGAGAAAATATGTCCTAGAGAATAAATCTTCATAATAGAGATGGTTATTTTGTAATTTAAAACAATTAGGTCACAGATTTCAACAAGACAAGCTTGATTTTGAAAGTGTTTATAAACTTGATAAAACTGATTCATGTAATGATAAACAACTTTTGGGCGTAAAGAACTACCTTTTACCGAGAATTGTATTTCTTATTGTATAAACCAAGATAAAAAAATTCCCCCTTTAACTAAGTTATACAACACAGCCGGGTAATATTATTTCGATCGTTAAATTTAACTTGTTATTGAAATAAAAAATGACTTGCTTTTAATTATTTAGATATACACACACATACGTAAGTATTTAAAAGGAATTTGAAAAAAAAATAATATGAAAATATTTATTAGAAAAGAAATACAAATAAATTATAAATTAGCGAATAAAATGTAAATATTTACACTTTATATTCAGAATATTTTCTTTAGAATTAAAAAAAAAAAACTAAAACGTGTATATATGTAGAAATAAAATACATGTTTTTAAGATTAAAAGTAAGTAAAATAATAAAAAAAAAATTAGTATAAGAAAATGCAAAAAACCATACTAACCTGTATACTCATTTCTCTTTTCTATTCTGTGTTTTTTCGATATTATTTGGTTTCGTTTGAAAAGACTTAGTTTTCGTAATATAATGGAAACAAATGTATAAATATATAATACTAGAATTATACAAAAATAATAATAAATTTTCAAAAAACGAAGGGAAAATAGCATGTGAGAAGAAAAATCAAAAAACAACAACAACAAAATTGATAAATTATGTAATCATTGTCTAAGGCATAATAAAAATAATGCTTTCTTTTTCATACTGAGGCATGGAAAGATTCCATTAAATTTTTAGGATATTTTAGAGATTTTTTTCTTCGATTCTCCTTCGTACTGTGAAAAAAAAAACAAAGTTCTTTGACTTTTAACACTATTTGCAAATATGAACTCTTTTCTTTTATAGGTGTGTAAAATCTCTTTCATCTAACATACACATACTCTCTTACTCTCTTTCTCTTTTTCACTTAAGTTAAATTCCCTCTTTTTGTTAAATAAAGCATACTTTATGGATTAAATTTAAGTCTCTTTCTAGTAAGTAACAGGACAATAAAAAAAATTATCACTCAATGTCATACATGCATATCGATTTGAAATTAAAACCTGATTTTTTTCTCAGAAAATCCTCTTTTTTTGTGAGAAATTACATAAAAAAAATACAAAAAAAAAACGAAAATTGAAAAATCATGCAGCCACCGCCTACTTTAAAGCAAATGAGCGATAATTTTCATTTAGTTGACATATGCTTATGTCTGTACACTTAACAAGAGAGAGTGTTATCAATTCGATTTACTTCTTATGTGTTGTGCAAACACCATGATTTGTAACCATGATTAAAATATCCAAATGCTTCTTTTATATGGTTCAATTTGGCATAAGAACATATTTCTTAACCCTCATATTCATAAAAATTATTTTCGAGTTGTTTCATAAACACCCATATTCATAAAAATAATTTCGGACCTCCCTGTATATTAAGATATTTTCTTACCCCCATATTCATAAAACTTATTTTCGATTTGTTTTCTACGCTTTTTAAAAAATCAAAAATATTCTTATGAATGTGGTGGTAAGAAAATATCTTTTTATAAGGGGCGGTCCGAAAATATTTTTATGGGTATTTTCGATTTATAAATAGTTTATAAAACAAATCGGAAAAGAGTTTTGTAAATATGGGGGTAAGGAATTATTTCTATATACGGGTCGGTCCGAAATTATAAAACAAAAACAGCCTAGTGAAGATGTTCTAATAGAACATTTGGCAATAAAATCGAGTTCTTGTCTTCGATGGATGAAATATAGATCATCTTTACACCTGAAACAAAGGAACATTCAAAGCAGTAAATTAGATTAAGATAATCGTGTGCAAAGAACAACGAGTATTACAACGAGTTTTACATACGTAATTTCGCATCATCCCAACTAGAACAAGGGACACTTTTCTCAATCAATGACCTGCACTCGATCCTATTTTTAGACTCATTGAAAGGTGGACCTACAGTTTTCAGCCGGTTTCGAACGGAGAATACATTAGTCAAAGTATACGCATAATCAGTAACTAAATACTGTTATGTGGTGTTGTCGCTTTGGAAAATCGTATATGTTCTGGTCTAGTGTTGAACCCAGGAACTCTAGGTTAGTAGAGTGTCTTATCTACCACACTACAGCGGCACAAAATAGCGAGCATTATGCTAACTCATTGCAGCATTAAAGCGAAAAAGCATGTAATAAAGACAATTCACCAGCCCATGCATCTACTGCTGCGATGAATGAAAGTTCAAATTGTTTTATCAAGCACCTCATTTGCCGGTTTATACTTTCTTGGACTTGAAAAAATTGTTCGATTTGCCAATAATGAAGAGGTGGAGTTTGCGATTGATGGGTATTTTAAGTAGCTAGAAGCAAGGTGAAGCTTCACAGAAGTGATACAATAAAAAGGTAAGTAATGGTGTGTGTCTGGTTGGATTGGAAGAGAAATGTTCAGTATGAGCTTCCACAATGTGGTCAAACGATTGATTTTGATTTTCTACTGCCTTCTGAGTTTCTCCGAGGTCGTCAAAAATTAGTGTGTTGGAACGTTATCATAATGGAAGACAACACCTTTTTTGTTGATCTATTCTAGCCATTTTGATTGAATTGCTCATTAACTGTTGTTTTCCATTATAATAACTTCCGAACACACTCATTTTTGATGACCATTTGACCGCAGCTTGCACCTTAAGATTATCATTTGTTTCCATCTCTGCAGAACTCTTTGGATGATATAAATTAAAATTTTGCACAGTCCTGAAAAACGCATTTGGATCAGTTTTTCACTTAGAAAACAGACAAAAAACACTTTGAAAACAGTTGGCATAATGGCTTCACCGCAAAAATGACAAATGGGTTGTTGATCAAAACGACTCATATTTGGTTGAATAAAGCACGTTTCAAATATAAAAAAAAGATACATGGTTTTTGGTCAAATTTATAAACGAACTTTTTCGAACACTATCATTTATAATTTTACAGCCATATTCATAAAAAATAAAACCTATTTGAAATTGTATTAAGAAAATTATGTATGAAAAATTTGAAATTAAATAGATTTCAAAATTATTTTAAATCTAATGAATATGAAGGTTAAAATGCATTCTTTTTATTTCCTTTTTTACGCTTTTATTTGTGATTTTTTTTTTTTTTTTTGAAAATGACTGTCAGTATTCCTTAACAGTACTTTGCTTTATTTTACAACATTTGATTTTAAGGTTAGAATTTCCATTTTACGGCCAAAAGACATGATTATGTAACAATCAAAGCTATGATTTCATAATATACACATTAAAGATAAGGAAAATTTATAGGCTCTATTTGAGAACCTCATTTTGCAAAGAAAGTTATTACAATTTTTAAATTTATTATAAAAATAATATTTATTTGTTAATTAAATATTAAAAATATACTTTTTTTTATTTAAAAAAAATAAATAAATGTCTCTGCAGTCCTTTAACGAAAGCTTCGTATATAAAATAGTTTCAATTTTTTTAAAGAGAAAATATGAAACTATAAAAGATAAGAATTTGAGAAGAAGTAATACTGATAGGATTCAAATAGTTCTCAAATGTAGAGCACGCACATGTTCCCTTTTCACCGCTTTTTAACTCTTTAAAGAGCTTTTAATGGAAAACTAGACTTGAGAGTTAAATAGTAATGGCGTGCCAAGTATTTTCTGCCATTAGTTTTTATATTTCCTTTTGAAAAGAGAGTAAAAGAGAGTAAAGAGTAACAAATTAACGCTTTTTATAACTGTTTTTAAGTGGCAAATATGTTTAAGAAAAAAAAACCGTTACTTAAAACGTGGTTTTTAATACCTAAGATAGTTAAAAACTAAGTACTCTCTTTAAGGATTTCATTTCCAAAGGGAAAGAGAGAGAGAGAGAGAGACAAAGCATTGGAAGTAAAAGCTTTTCTTTGCCGTAGTTTTCTTATCTACTTTTTCCTCCATTTATAAAAGCCAAAGAGGATGTATTGGTGTGTGTATGTAAAGGAATTATTTTTGTTGTTGCTTTTCTTTTCAATATTTTTCATATTTAATTTCTATAATTTCTTAAACAGAAAACTGCAGAGATATATGAGAGAGAGAGAGAGAGAGAGAGATATAGAGAGTAACACAGTAAAGAGTTAAGAGCTTTACAGTAAAGAGCAAAAAAAATGTAGTAAAATATTGTAAAAACAATTTTTAAATATGTTTTCGCTAAAGAAAAAACTGTAGAAAACTATACAAACGAAAATTTTCAAAAATCAATGATTTATTATGAAAACTGAAAAAGAAAGCCAGAAAAAACAAGAAGAAATGGCACGATGAGAAAGAAAAACAGAACAGACACACACGTTAACAGAAAAAAAATCACTTTTTTTCGAACAAAAATTCAGGGCCATTAATACACCACCAGATGTCTGTCTGTCCATTACAGACGTCAGAGGTAAAATAATATAAAAATATGTGTTTGTAAGTGTATGTTTAGCGTTTGTTTCATTTCATTTTTAGTTAAAAAAAAAAACACATAAAATCTTGTGTATTTTTAAATATAAACGAGACTAAATGTCAGACAATTAAATTAGAAGAGAAAACAATTTGAAAATGTTTAAATTTTTCTTTTTTTTAAATTTAAATAAAACAAAAAGAAACGTCGCGCAAATTGTTGAAAAACAAATAAAAGAAAATTATAAATAAATGTTTTTAAAATATAAAATTTAAAGCAGAATAATCAATTATAAATTCCATAAGATGTTCTTTAGAAACATAAATCTTTACACAGCTTCTTCACACTTTTTTAAACTTATTTTTTTGTTTGCAAATGGCATAAATTGTTGTAAGTTTTTCGTTTATGTTTTTTTAATATATATTTGTTTCATTTTTTAATGGTGAAAAATCGATTTTGAACAAGGACATCTTTGGCGTTGAATATCTATATTTTTGTTTTTCTTGTATTTTCGTTAATTTTGTATGTACGAGTATGTATGCTGTAGTATAAGAAACGACGACAAAATGTTGACAGCTTTTAAGCACTTAAGAATATTTAATTTTCTTTTTTTAATCTAATTTATTTCTTAATATTTTTTTTTAATATTTTCTTTATTATTTAATATTTTCAAAACATTTTCAATCTTTAAGGCCGTTGTCGTGCATGTTTCTTATTCGTTATTATATTTATTTATTTATTTTTTGATTAAATTTGATTTTTTAATTGTTTAGCTGGTTGAATTTGTTTTTCTTTATTTTCTTGGTTTGGTTGATGTTTTTACCTTTTTGTAGCACTGGTGTTACACAATTTCTCGGTTTCTTTTTATGCTTCTTATTCGCTAGGGGTTAAAACTACCCCCTTTTTTGTGTGATTTTTTCCAAGCAAAAAATCAACGTTTTTTACTTCTGCTTTAACTTTCCAATAAAACTTTACACTTTTCTTCTTAACGAAAAAAAAAAAAATTAGAGAAAAAATTGAATTTTAATTTTTATATAATTTTTTTTTACCAAAAAAAAAAACAAAATAATTAAATAAAAAGTTTAACAATTATATATATCCTGTTATTGCTTCTAATGTATTTCACAAATTTGTTTAATCTTTTTTATTTTTTCAATTTGAATATTATAAGAAAATAGTTATATATACTCTATATAATATATATATTTTTCTTTAGTATATATATCATAAAGAACTATTTGAATTGTGTAAGCAACCCGAGACGAGAAAATTATTTCTAAGACCGACCTCTTCAGTACGGTATCAGCGCTCGACTGAAATTTTTCAACGAGTTGCGAGTGCTTAAGCTTTCACACACAGCAGCAACCGCAGCAGAAGCAAAGAAATATAAAAATTATAAAAATACACATACAATCACATAGAAAATACAAAAAATAACAACAAATAGTTGAGTACTCTACATGTATAAGATTTGTATTGTGTACTCTCTCATTGTTTAAGAGACTAAGTAAAAGGAAGAACATAAACACACACACACGTATATAATAAAAGCAACAACGATACAGTTATAAAATAAACTCATACGCTCACTGTATGCACATATGAAAAATATGTACAGTGCTGCCAACAAAGCCAACAAAGCTTTTATTTAAAACCCTGTAGTCCGCCTAGAACTAAATGCCTCCATGTCAATACTCTTCTTTTAGCGACAACTACAACTGTTGACAACTTGCCTTTTATGAGCGAGTAAAGATACGTTTGAGGCAAGAGTTCTAGTGTCTTGCTGGTGACATTGCCACTAAAATGGACTAGTAAATCCTTGGTTCCAAAATGTATGCTAAAATCTACTGATGGATTTTCAATGACAAGCTAAAGTTAAATGTCAATAGATGATTACATTGGCTGGGGTATACCTGGTCAGTAGTACTACTGACAATGTCACTAGTAAAGCACTAATAATGCACTATTGGCATATTTTGCAGTGAATTTTTAATTGTTCCAGTGTTTACAGAATTAATAAAATTTAAGCAATATAATGAGAATTTAAACAAAACATTTATGAGAGCTTTTATGTTCATAGTCTGGTACTAAAATATGTAAGGTTGAGTTGGTAGAAGAATTTAGTCACACTGTCTCAAGTCAAGAAGATTTAGACCTAAGCCAGAAGAGGCTTGTTTGCATTATCATACAATGGATGATTCAAAAGGAACATATATTCAATGAAAAATCGGAGTGCCATCCTCGTTCATTATGTAACTCTATCTCTGTAACGTAGTTTCTGGGAGCTCACCAAATAATAACATTAAGGAGGTTTATGTCCGTCACCAAGATATAAAATAGTTAGTAAAAGATCCTTTAGCTTTTAAAAGAGACTTAACACTAATATGATGAGTACTCTGACTCCAGGTCGAAGTTTATGCTATCGATAGGGCCGCTAGGTGTATTTGGGAATTAGATCTCGAACCTTTGGATATTGATATCTACGTGAAGAATTTAACGTCGATGGATGCTCTCAATACTAAGGTAGTTACATAGGTCGAAATGTCGTCTCGGTTACATTTGCTTACTGGTTTAACTTGGGCGACACCGTGTTGTAGGGGCATAAGGGTCATGGGGGCATAAGAGGGAAGAATGATTTTGATGATAAATGCTCAATTAGGGGGTCATGTATGATTTTAATTGCTAAACAGGAGGGCATTTATGTTCCCTTAGTGACGTTATCAAGATTGATAGATGAGAGTACATTGAGTAGGTGGTTTAATATTATTAATTATCACATGCAGAATATCCAAGATGCTCTTGCCTTCTCCTACAACGCAAAGGATCAGGATTCTCCTAAAATTTGGAATCGATTAAATTAGGCTTCTAAAGTGTGTATAATTATTACTGGACACTGTGTAATTGGACGTATGTCTGAGCGTAGCTGTAGGAGCTGTCGAGATAAGGATAAGTTGTTGTAACTGCCCGCATTACGGGGGCTTAGGATAAGGCATCTGTGCTTACGTCTCTTCCATGACCCGGACTGTCTCAGGGATATATCACTAGTCAATTTTGTGAGGGATATCAGTAAACTATCGCGGGAACTACGTGACCAGGTTAAGAGAGGACTTGACTTTAGGTTCTTGAGGAGTTTTCGAGTTCTTTCGAGTGTGCTAGCTAGTCGCGGACGACTCATATGACCCAACCTTACCTAATGCGATGAGCACTGGGTGTCGTAGGAATTTACGTTCTGAGCTAATAACTGGGTTCGGACCTTCGAGACTTACATGTGTTTAAGGTCCAAACATTAATCATAAAAAATGCAAGTCATATAGCTAATTTAACTAGTCTTCAATCTGTTAGCAAGTAGTGGATATTTGTATCTATAAACAGTCCAATTTATTCCTTTCACTCATGAAGGTCTAATTTGTGATACGAGTAATTAGCTAACGGATCTTTTACCGGGGGACTTGTCTATATAAATCCAAATAAAAAGTTGTCATAGTAGGAAACGATGCATTAGGGGGAAACTAACAAGCTCCAGTTCATTTCTGCCGGAATATACGAAAAAAGATGTGAATAAAAAAAAAAAACTCAAAAAAGCTCTTTACAACTTATTATTGAAAAAATAAAATTCCCAGACATTGCTTCCTACCTGGTTGTAGGCTACGTAGGCCTAAGCAAAGTTCGCCTTTAAAGATAGAAAGGCATACTAAATAACGTTTTTTCTTGCTGTATGTTGGCAACACTGTTAGCAAAAATTATTTGACACAGGAAAGAACAAAATGCTAAATGAGCATGAAAAGTGTTTGTTGTTTTACGTACATTTAGAAAATTAAAAATTTTTGGAGAGAATTTCTAATAATTTTCCTCTCTAGCAAAATAGCCAGACAAACAACTAAACAAATAAGAAAATATTGTCTATAAAAAACAATAAAATAATCAAAGTATTGTATGTAACTAAACAAACAACAACAACAGATATAAATATTTGTGTTGTCGTCATTATAAAAATTCTAAATGAGAGCGACAGAGAAAGAGTGTAAAGACAATAAGATAGTGATGCACACACATACAATCAAAGTCTCTCTCTCTTTCTCATAATTTAGTTTTTTTTTGCATTTTGAGCAAATATAAAGCAAATAAACCTACAATAGCCGGAATTATCGATAATTTCCATACGTGTAATGATAATAAAAAAGAAAGAACTTTTCTAGATTAAAACACAAAAGCCAAACAAACACACACACATACATACTTTCTAACTAACATACAATAAAAATATACGTGAAGATTATGTATGTATGTATGTATGTAAGGGTGTGTGTGCTTTTTAAAAGAGTAGTGCTCGTTTATATCACCCCCATAAAATCAAAAGATTTTTTATGTTAAACAAATAGTAATTTACTAACAAAATACTACAACAACTAATACTACACAACAATAATAAGAACACTATTAGAAAACTACAACAACTACTACTGCTGCTGCTGCTTCAGACACTCTTTCATTTACTTGCTTTCTCTGTCAACAAAACACGAGTAATTTTTACGAGTATTTTATTTCGTTTTTAATCCACCAACAACAAAACATAATGTTCTCATTTCAATACAGGGGGTGGTTTTCATTAGAGAAAACTTGTATTGTAAGCAAAAAAATAAGTAAAAATAGGAAAAAATTAAAAAAAAAAATATTTTGCTTTAAAATTCTTTGAAATTATTTAACAGTTTTTTCTCACAAATATGTTCTTTTCTTGAAAAGTTTACGGACTTTAGAAAAATTTTAAGAATTGTTTTATATTTTTATACCTATGAATGAACGTGTTACCTTTTGCGTTGATACAGTAGGCCTCAAAGAACATTTTACAATAATTAAGTAAGGCATTAAGGGCCACACTGTGAACAATATCATCAACTCTAATTGGATTTTTTTTTCTTTTTAGCAAAGACTCAACGAATCAAAAATTTTAAAACTGATGTGCTGGTTAACGTTCTGATCGTAAAATTATAAATGAAGACGCCAGAAAAAGTTTATAAAAAAAAACCATGGAAGTGATTAAAATCACAAAAGCTTTCAACAAAGTCCGGATGAAGAACAAGGCTCTGGAAACCGATAACATCGGTTGTGCCTATCGTCAGAATGCCTGCACGAGGTTTTAAAGCATGGCGTCATTGTGAATCCACTAAAGAAAGGGAATTTATCCGATTACACCAATTGGAATAGCATTAAGATTTTGAGCATAAAGAATGAGGTAATAGCTCATATTAATACTAACCGACTCATATCCTCTTCGAAACTGAAACTTCGTCAATGAAAAGCTGGCTATTGCCCTGGAAAATCGTATGTGGACCATGTGAACACATTACGGGTTGTCGTTGAATAGTCAATGCCTATTTTGCGTATTTATTGACTTAGAGTATCATCGGAATGCACTCGAGTGCAGACACCCCATGAAAAATGATCTCACTTATCATATTACACACACCTATTTCCCGCGGCATCCCATCTCTAAGAATACAAGCTTGGCAGCAAAAACGATGTGAGAACAGGCTCACTGCAGCGTCGCGTAATGTCAACCAACTATTTAACATTGCGCCTAATACGGTAATGAGGTCTATGGAAAGCTCTAGTGAAATTCAGCGGGGTCTATATAGGCATCTATGTGATCTGCAGAAGATTTTTGTCTCCTATCACAGACTTCCGCCACATGTGTGAATAGGTACGTCTGGAAAAGATAAATCTGAAATCGGCAACAAAAATGTTTCCGAAAAAGTCCAAGACCACGGGTGTGAACATCGAGAACAGGAAGACCATATGAAATATCCAAAGCTTGGGGATATTGATAGCTTCTTCTATCTCGGCAGCAGTATTAACAACAAGTTTGGATTAAGAGCCGATGTCGAAAACCATATAAATTGCGCTAGACGCTCCTTTGTCCTACTGCTTGGAACGCTTACCATATTTTTAAGAGAACAAAACAGAATACTTGACTCCAAAGTCGAATGAACGCTTTTATGTGGATCTGAGACATGAAATGATGCAGCCCAAGACATAAATCCACTCCAGGTAATTCTAATCGCTGTCTAAGTAAAATAATGGGAATGTTCTGATCGAATACAATATTCAACATCGACATTCGGGCAGTTGCAAACCAGAACCTAGGTTTTCTTTCCTTTACTCCTCTTAGGAACGTAGGGCTTCCACAAAACGCTTTCATCTTACATGGTTTGCTGCCGTTTTCTTTGCCTTTTCCCATGTACGATTGTTTGGTGCTTCTTGGTTGCCCACGGTTAATTGATCCTTGAGGATTTCACTTAAGTGTCATCCTTGTAGTAATATGGAGATTTTTTCTTAAGGTATGGTCGATCCATCTCCACTTCCTTTGTCATGTCTGCTTCAGTATGGTCATTCATTTGTCAAATTCCATAGTTCTATGTTGCTTATGATGTTAAGCCAGAATATCTGGCATATGATTCTAAGGCACTTGCTAGTGAATACCCGTAACTTTTGTGTGATTATATCAGACACAAGTCAGTTTTCCCTGCCGTACAATAGAATTTACTTTGCATATGAGTTGAATATTCTGTGCTTAGTTTGTCTGGATATATATGAGCTTCTCCATAATGACTGCAGTTGCCCAAATACCGCTTTTGCTCTGTTAAGCCTGTTGTTAACATCTGCTACTGAACCACCATTTGTTGCCATTGTATTTCCCAGGTAGCAGAAGCTGTGTAGGGACTCAATTGGTCGGCCCTGTAGCATAACGTTTTCTGTGTTTTTGTTGTTAACTCTCATGTCTTTGGTCTTGTTGATATTTATCTCAATCCAACATTGCGAACCAGTCTTTCTAGGTCTTCTAACTTATGCACTTTGGAGATCTTATGTGAGATTAGACCAGATTTCGGCAAAGAGCTGCTCTTCTCTTCTGTTTTCACACGTATGTAGTCGCACGCATAGGCAAAAAATAAACAATGAAAAGTAAAGAGAAAACAAGTGGAAAAACACAGTGGCCTGAGTGAGAGACTCTCAATTACTACCACAATTGTAAAATGCTTTAATATTAGTTTGCCGAACGCTGGAATAGACAGATATCATCTGCATAATCCAGTTGTCGTGAGAGACTCCTTGTTATCCTCTTCTCAGTGAACAGACTTCGCTCGTGATCTCATACAGTACGACGGTAAATAGCAGAGATAAAAGTGAACATCTTTGCTTTACTTCAGCGTTAGAATGTATTGACTGATGCTCCAGCTGTGAAGAACGGAAAGTTCTGTATCCTCGTAGATTCCTCTTATTATTCTGTTTACATTCCGCGGTACTACTTTTCTTCTCAATTCTTTCAAAGACTTTCTTGATCCCGACGAACAGTAGGTACAGGGAGTACGCCATTCTAGAGATTGTTCTATTATGATGTGTAGAGTGTTGGCCTTCTATTTAGCCGGAAGCCTGCCTGTTCGTCTCGCACTGCAGATCGAGGTAACAAAACGTAAATAGAACTTGATGGGCCACACTTTAGGCAAGCCAGCAAATGATTTGATTTGTACACCCATTGAATGGAATCTAGAGGGTAGTGCACGAGAAGGAAGAACCGCCCACACAGGGTGAGAACAGCTTGAGAACGAAGTGGGAAATATGAAGGTAACCTGGAAGATTGAACTTAAGAACAAATGGCCTAGCACAGAACCGAGTAGATGGAGATATACTATCTTGATCTAAAAGTTTCGGGAATTTATTCAGAAAATAAAAAATACAAGTTTATTCATCTAAATCTATTTTGTCCCCTTCAAAGTAATCCACATTGACTGCAACACACTTATGCCAGCGCTTGATCCAATCCTCGAAAAAAAATTTTATTCAGTTTTCGGTATGTCAATCAGTGCTGCTGGAACCCGTTCCGCATAATGCTTTTTTAACTCGACTGAACAGAAAGAAGTCACAAGGAGCCAAATCAGGTGAATTCGGTGGCTGTTGGATGGTATTTGTTGCATTTTCCGTCAACAAATTTCAAATAATGATGGCACTTGTGCGATGGTGCGTTTTCATGTTCCAAAATCCACGAGTTTTCTGCCCACAATTCTCATAATAATGCCAAATAATACTCTTTGTTTACTATCTGATCTTCTGTCAACATTTTATGATGCACTACACCGTTGTAATCCGTGAAAACCGTAAGTATTGCCTTCTTCTTCTCGGGTCATTTGGTGAACGCCATTCACTTGCCTAATCTCTGGATTGCGTGTCGTACTCATAAACCCACGTCTCGTCTCCAATAATGATCCTTTCGATGTATGTGGGATCGGATTAAGCCTCGTAAATCATATCTTTTGCGACTTCAACACGGTCAAAATTGTAAAAAATCACCAACACACATAGGGATAGATGTACTCTAGGCTACGTAACTTTTGCAAATGTCAAGCTATGATGCTTAGATTAAGCGGGAATACTCGTATCAACAACACATGTACGAACTTAACAAAAAACGATGGGACTACCACACGGTGGTTATTCGGGGTATATATTTTGGCACGAAAAAAACTTGGTAAAGCACTTGGAAAAAGCACTTTTGTATTTCCCTCGCCGTCATCATATCTTTGAAATTCTTTTGAGGAGCGTTTTTAATGACAAAATGAAAAAATGTTCTGGCCCCAGTGTACAAATATTAAACAAATGTAGAGAAGAGTGGGTAGAAATAAAAATAATCTTTTAAATCTAGAATGGAAGATGAGCATGTAAAAAACATACTAGCGATGCCGTGCACCCTAATGTGCATACACTGATTATAAATATTAATAAATTTCTTGACCAAATTAAGTTTTATTTTATTTATAACTAGTTTATCCTCGGTTTGCTTCTCTAACCATATTTAAATTACTGCTTTAATTATAATTTTTTCCCCTTTTCCTACATTTCACCTCCTTCCGGCCACAAGACTAAAGGTTCAGCCTTTGAGTAGTATATAGAATTTAAAAAAAAACATACATACATACACATATACATTCAAAATCTCAAGTATATTCCATACAAATCTATTATGAGACAATAATCCAATTTCATTCCAGGATTTGCCAGCCCTTCCTACATCTCCGTGTGGAGACAGCGAGCGACTCGCTGTGTTTGACTAAATTTGTACCATTCAAAACTTTTCGGCGCAACAAAACTACAGTGGAGAGCTGAAATGAGTAGACGTTATTACTTTGTTCATTTATTACTGAATATTAATTAATATAATGAAGAAAACTATTAAATTTTCGTTTTACTCTGTTCGCATTATTGAATACAAAAAGTACGAACATATACTTATTTATGCTCCCCACTGTATGTGTATAACTTTACACTAACATTTTGAACAACACAATTTCTGTTGGTCAATTCTGTGCACTCCTTCTTACTTGTTTCGTTTAAACTGTTGTGTTATAGGCAGTAGAGGTTTAAACTGATCGTTTCGTCCTTCCAATCTTACCTAAAGCTTTGGAATCAAAATTTTCTAAACTGAGTGTAAGACATTTCTAAATCCGGAATATAATTTACAAATTTTTAGTGCGTTTCTGCAGCCTGTTTTTTATAGTAAAACATTAAACAGCATATATCTTCAGATATTACACTTATTTTTAAAACAATTTCATTTTTAACAGGGGCAGGGAATAACGAATAGTCTTTACAAAAAATATAACCGAAAATTTGTAGTTCGAAACACGTGCTCGTTTGACACAATCGAATAAGTGTTGTCGAATAATGTAAAAATTATTTAATTTTATTTAAAAATTATTTAATTTGTATATAAAGTGAGAACAAAAAGTAACACATTTTATTCGAGTTATGAGAAATTAAACAAATTGTTTTAAATATCCAATATACGAGTACAGTTATAAAAGCAATTTATTACAATTTTATTTACAATGTATCCATTCAATTCAATACTTTGTCTTATTTTTTTATACAAAAATCTCAATTACAATATTGAAAAACAACTTTTCTCATAAAAATCAAGCAAAACAACATAAAAATTATAAATTTTTCTCTTTTCTCAAAACAAAAAACAAACTAAGAAAAGCAAAAGCAATCTGAGAGTTGTTTTTAAATAGATTTTTATTGAAAGACATAAACCTATCAATACACTACAGGGTGTAGGGTAATAAAATGTGAGTATAAAATTCTTGAGAGCTTAGATGCATAAATACGAGTATAAAAAATATACTTTTTTTGTTTCCAAATGCGATAAACCAAAATACGAACGTACGAACAAATATAAGGCACTGTGACAAGTGCTTTAGAGGGCGAGAAAAAACTGACACGACAACAATTTTATTATTTTAGCTACGCACAGTGGGTTAGAAGAATGCATGAATATAAGAAAAAAATATTCGGAATAAATTGTATAAAAATGTATTTGCTTAAGAAATATACACAGATTCCTTAAGTTTACTTAAGCAAAGTATACACTATTTAATAGGCTTGTTGCTCTTCGTTTCAAACCCGCTAAAAATCTTGATATTTAGCCAAATTAATAACAAAAAGCCAGTTTTTTATCCGTAACTCAAGATTTAAGAGGTTTTACGAAAACTTCTAAATCAGATTCTTGTTGTGCTCGATAACATCTATCAGAAATCACTTCCTAGATACTTTTACTTTATTCTTTCTTGTCGCATAGTTTTTGTCTGGTACACTTTTTGACGCATAAAAAATGATTTGTTGTATAAGTTTAGTTGTTGTTAGAATTTTGTTGTTGTTTTTCATAGATTTTGTAAAGCCGTAAATACAGTCTTAAAAAATTTAAATTTTTTAATTCATCGCATTTTAAAAGACTGAAATATAATCTAATTTCCAGAGAGCTTGGGTGTTGCCTTAGTTTTTATGCTCATAGTATCTTTTTCGCGATACTAGTGACAAAAAAAGATTTAAATTTCCGAAGCTCAGAGTGAATTGATATGAAGTTACCATAAATTAAAATCTTAACCACTCAAAAGTGATACTAGACTGCAAACCGTCTTTTTATCACCACGTGAAGACAATATTGGAAAAAGCTTTGGGAGTAAGATTACGTATTTCACCATGAATAGCTTTACTTTATTGGACATTAATTCACCAACCCACATGCGAAGAGTTCATACCAAGAACAATATTGCTGTTGTGACTTACAATATCAATGAAAATAGTGATTTGTTAATTCTTCTCTGTTGTCAACAATCGGGATTTGTATTATTTGACCACCTGGAAGATTTTACGTAGCCAGCTGCTGCAAGAATTGAAGCGAAATGACATACCACAACGTCCTTTGTTCTGTGAATGGGAAAAGTTGTATGAAGATCAATTTGTCTATGTCTTCAGCGACGAAGCTCAATTAGTACGTCAACAAATAGAATTGATAAACTTGATGTGAAAAACAGCCAAAAGCAGTTCAAGAGCTGAAAATGTACTTTGAAAGATTCACTTTTTGGTGTGGCAGTACCTTACTTCTGCAAGAACGATACAAATCGCAACGTTATAGTCAATGGCATAAGGTACCAAGCGATGATTACTTACGTGTTTTTGCCACAATTAGAAGAATTGAACTTGATTAACATGTGGATTTAAGAAGATAATGTCACATGCCACACCGCAATTGATGCCATGGAATCTATTTATAGGTGAGTTTGAGTTGAAGTGCTTAATCTCACAATTTTGGCAGCAGCCCATTGGTCGCCAAGAGCATGAAATTTGACATATTAGACTATTTTTTGTGGCTACACGTGAATTCTCTCATATACAGGAACAAGTCAGCTACAATTATAGTCCTGGAAATCAATATTTCAGCTGCCATTGTGTGATACCGGCTGCAATTTCAAAAAAATATGCCAAATTTACGCTCACGGATGGAACACCTACGTCGTAGACGCGGATAATATTTATATGAAACGATCTTTTTAAAGATATCTTTCTTTTTCATTTCTTTGGGAGTGGTTGCGTGGTGTAGTGGTTAGAGCGTAAGCATGCAATACAAGCGGCCCAGGTTCAAGCCACAAAAGAGAGAAAAAAATTTAATTATGGTTTCGAGTGTTTAATATAGAGACCTCCCTGCAGACAAATGAATCTAAAGAAGCCCACCTGACCTCCTACCATACCTCTGGCGATGATAACAAACATCAGACTAATGATCAAGAGAAAAACGCCACTTACTGGGGAAAAACTGAAATGCTAAGTAAGGATCACCACCACTACACAATCATACCGGTGACCAGTCAGGGTCTGTTGTAGGGCCGATACTGGAGGCGGCACGTGTTTGTATTTACACTCACGTATCACTAAGCCTGACCAGAGGTATTCTGGTGCCACGGATATCTCGAGCCACAGGGATTCCGATCTCTGCCCGATTTTTGGGTAGGCCCCCTTGTGGGAACTTCGTGGTGGCTGTGGCTTAGACCTAAAGCGCAGGCAGAGCGCAAGCTCAATGTGGTGTTGCATCTCCTCGGCAGAAGTTTAGATAGTCTCCGACTCCCCACCAAGGAGTGAAGGTTATGAGTGTCCTAACAACACGAATTGGTACTCACTTGTGATATTCATTTGTGGGTATCACAGGTGGGGGTGTTGTTGGACGCATCGTATTCACTCGTGCCATTGGGGCACTGTGGGGTATGCCGCACGGCGAAGATGACACCTACTACTACATAATCATATGAAGGCGAGCTACAGTAAATTAATCATCTGAAACTGACACAACGCAATGGATGCTTTGTGGAAAGCCAATATGGACCCTAGAGTAGTGACGAAAAAAATCTTTAAAAAGTAAATACCAGTCACTCATTTATCGCCCCAAATTAGCGATGTTATTTCGAATAGTAAAAGGCTTGGAAATATCCAAGAGAAAGTACACCGAGCATGTTTACTGAGTGTTACTTATGTATACTGTACGACTTTAACGGCAGCATTGTATATACACTCATACCAATTTATACGGCATTTCTCTACAAAGGCCTATTTGAAATACAGAATAAATTCGCATTATGGCGCCAATTACCTCGTCATATGACTAAAAAATCTTGAATACCGTTTTCTTTTTTACAACAAGTGTAAGGCAAGTAAAAGGAACACATATTCATCTCGTTTTAAGGCGTTTTGATCGACGGTGTTCCTTTTTTAGAACCTACCTAGGCCGTATACAGAGGTATGAGTGTACCTGCTGAAATACTGTCAATTTAATTTTGAGAGAGAAGAAAGTAAATGCAAATGTCATTCCATACCAATTGAATATATCAATTAGTGGTCTGGTGAATCGGATGTTGACCCACTGAAATAGTCGGAAAATTCGAAATTTATCCAGGAAATCATAAAGGAGAAAACAGCGTACCAATGAGAACTAGTGCCTGACAAATATATAATGGACTAATGCGGGAGCAAACCGGGGATGGTGTTTCTCGTATAAGAACACAATTGATAGCGCACTGTCGTTACGTCCATGAGAAACAAAATCTCTAACACTAGTGAAGATGACACAGATTTAGATCTGAAAAATAAGGCCTGCGATATTATGACAATAAGAATGGCCAAACCATAAAAAAGAGGAAACATCAGCATTAAGACACAATGTGCGGTTTAAAACAAGTTAAATTTTAACATATTATGAAACCAGAAAACGAAGTAACATATTAGCCATTATAATGAAGTGTGAAAATATTTAAGGAAATCATTTTGCCCGGGGCTACAAACGCTTTGATAAGAAAAAAAAATAATTACAGAAAAAAACTCTTTGACCTTGACGCCTAAGAGGGGGTACATACAAACACACAACCAATTAGCCTGTAATGATTAACCACAAAAAAGGGGCAAAGTTGATTTGTTAAAGGCAATAAAGGAAAAGAAGGGACGAAGGTACAACACAAAAAAGAAAATTTAAAGGATATTACAGGTGAAATACATAAAGGAATGTGAAGAGAAAAAAAAAACTGGAAAAAAATAAAATACATTTTCCGTTGATTAGATAACAATTTTCCTTTTTTTATTATTTTTTATATTTTAGGGCAGGAGAGAAAGAGAGAGAGAGAGGGAGAGAGAGAGAGCACAGAATATTAACAGAAAAGTAGTTTTGTGAGAAAGAAAAAGTAACGCAGGCGCTTTAGTTTAAACACATGAAACCGGAATATCTAATAAAACAACCAACTGGTTTTAGGGCAAGAGAACACACATAAAAAATAGGATTAAGGGATGAAAATGAAAATAAAAATAAAAAATAAAAGAACAAATCAATTGTAAAGACACATACGGAATATAATACTTATGTAAAGGAATTTTAAAATGTATGTCAAACCACAAAATAACAAGCGAATAAAATGAAAAAAAAAAAAAAAAAATTAAATTCAAACCAAGTCTATCATCGTGTAAAAGACAATTGAATTAGAAAAATAAAAAAAAAAAAATACAAAATTGTTTCACATGAAAAACAAGCATTATTTTAGTAAAACCTAATAAATCTAATTAAATCCCTGTATTTTTTTGTCTCTTTTTGAATTTTCTATGCAAAAAAAAAAACTAACCAAAGAAATTATTTTAAACTAAATTCTTTAAAATGTGGCTAAAATGTATGATAATAGAAAACATATATCGATTAAATTTCTTCAATAAAAAATAGAAAAAAACGTGTATAACCATGACGTCACACTGCGTCAATGATGTCAATCATTATTGTTAAGACACAACATAAAACCCAAAAATAACAGAAATCATTTCATAAGTAAAAAATAAATATATATAACAAGTCCACCATATATCATATCTAAAGTATTACTTCTTTCTAAAAAAAAAATAAAAAATAAAAAATAAAAAAATAATAAAATTGATAATTATTAGAGGCCACCTCACTCGCAATACTAACCAACCATCCATACATACACCGACTAACTTGTAGAGACAAGTACTTGTCTGGTTGCGTTTTAATACTTTTTACGTTTCTACCTCCATTTCGAGTGGTTAAAATGCGTTAAAAATGTTAAAGTACTCATAGTACTTGCCTAACGTAGTTATTGGCCATGAGAGTACTTAAAATAAAACTATGCCACCACACATCAGAATTTATAAATAGAAACGAGGTACTTTTTATATAAGCAAAGTTGTTCATGATGAGACCATTAAAGATAATATACTCCCTTCTACTCAATCCTTCACCCCTCATTTTCTCTAGAAAATTAAGCAAAAACTTTTTATAGGTTACAATTAAATTTTGTTTGGAGTGAAATACTGCAAATACTAAATACTTTTTTCGCAACTCCTTTAGGAAGCAGGAAAAGGTTTTCCACAAAGCATTAATTGCTTCGTTTCAGTTTCAATAATCAGGTTGATTTTCAAGCTACTCGTAAGTAGATGATGTGTAGTGGTGAAGATCCTGGCTAAGCGGTAGTGGTAATCCCTATTTAGCATTGTAATTTTTTCCCAGTAGTTGGTGTTTTCACCTGATCAAACATCTGATGTTTGCCATCATCGCCAGAGCTAAACTGGAAAGTCAGGAGGGCTTTTTTAGATTAATTTGTCTGATTAATTTGTCAGCAATTAAATTTTTTCGTCATGTACTCTGCTGGGGCTCGAATCTGAGCTGCTTGTGATGTATGCATGCGCTCTAACCACCACACCATGTCACCCCCATATACTAAATAATCTACGTTTTATCATTGAAAGGCGGTTGCGCTACTCCCCTTTGTATACTCTTTGTGGCTTATTAAATAGATACATTACACCGGGAATGCCAGAACAGAGGATTACGTCTTTAATCCGCGGTAACAGTGAAAATTTCCAGTGTTTGGTACTGAACAAGGAAAGAATGCCTGAGCCATCAAGACGTTATCTGGTGTACGACAATTCTGTCTTTCATTCATCATTATTGCTGGTCATTGTATTTATTGATGCGTTAACAAGGAGAAGAACCGAAAGCAAGCCTCGATGGGTAGTGTGGGGCACAATATGGCCAAATGCACGTCTTGAATCGCTGGATTCTGTGAATGACAAATGCGAACTCTCACATAGACTATGCAATATGCAGGCGAAATTGTACAACATGTCATATTGGTTACAAGTTTAACGTAAGTATCGCCAGGCTGACATACCCCACGGTGCTCGAAATACGAGTGATAACAATGCATCCACCAACGCCCCATATATGATACGAGCATAAACCACTCTTTTTTTTGCCGTCACTCCTTAAGGTATCGTATTGGCTTTCCACAAAGCATCCATTGCTTTTCTTCAGTTTCTTTAATCAATTTGATCTTTCAAGCTAAGTAGATGATTAATCCACTATTGCTTCTTCCATATGATTTTGCGTAGTCGTAAAGATCCTTGCTAATTGGTGGTGATCTTTACTTTAAGATTGTAATTTTTTTCAGGAGGTGGCGTGTTTTCCTGATCATTCGTCTGATGTTTGTCATCATCGACAGAGGTATGCGGGAGGGTCAGGGGGCTTCTTTATTTTTTAGATGAAGTAGTCTGAAGTTGAAGTCCCTTTATTAAACATTCGAAACCACAATTAAATTTATCTTCGTCATGCTCTATTCTGGGGCTCGAACCTGGGTCGTTTGTGTTGTTATGTGTGCGCTTTAACCTCTACACTATGTCACCCCCGGTAAAAACCACACGTGAGTATCAATTACAAAGGCATGTAATTTGAACATGACTTCCACCTTGGTAAAGTGTCGGAGATTATCTAAACGCTTACCAATATATGGGTCGCGACATCTGGTTAGAAATGGAACACCACACCGAGCTAGCGCTCTCTCCTCGTGATTTGGGTATAAACCACAGCCACCGCGTTGCTCCCTCAAGGGCGCCTCATCATAGCCGGGAAGTGACTAAGATCCATGGGGCCCCCGACTCCCATGGTACCACAACTAAGCCTCCGGTCAGACTTCGTGGTATAAATGCTACTACCAGTAGAAGTGCAAATGACTATAGACTGGTGGCCAATATAGATAATCTGGCAGAAGAGTCGAGGAAAGAAGACAAATTAAATATGAGTAAAAATATAAGACGTTAAGGTCCTAATGTACCTAAAAATCAATACAGCGTGTTAGAAGAATTTCGATACTTGGGAAGTACGATTACATAAGAAATTGGAGCTTTTAAGAACGGATCTGGAAATTAAATGCCTAATATACACATTTTTAAAGCATGTGTCCTATCCGTACTTCCATATAGATGCGAAACTTGATTTGTAACTCAATTGGTTCGAAACAAGCTTAGTGTCTTTGTTTGCTTAGCGTGATCGCGGACATGAATGCTATAGTATTCGTTTTAATGGCAATAAAGAACGATTTTTATAATTAATTATATAAATGATAGATTTATATAACTTGGTAATTATATACCTGTTAAGGTGAAGACTAACTGATTCCTAAGGTTATTTCGTATTATCTTATCTTACGAAACACTTTTAATCTAAATTTTGGAAAAACGCAAACAACCGCAGGATCCTTCTATAAGTGCCAAGGTAGCAGAGAACGAGGAGAACCAATGAATGACTGGCAAAGATCAACGCTACAAGAAGTAAATATCATATCGGATCTCGGATGTACATGTAAAAATTCAAAAATATGGTGGAGATCTAGCAAGTTGACAGAGGTGGAGACAAATTATAGAAGGCGTATGGCCAGTGTAAAGACAGCTTATAATCCTGGGAGCAAGAGCAAGGTACAATAATAATAATAATATGGCTGCAATATAACTAAAGCCCAGAACAATAAATATTTAGCCAGTTGTCATGCAAAGCATGATATATATTTACGGTAATTCTCAATCCAGCATTAACGCCAGCGATGGGATTTCAGATTCGATTGTCATCCAAGATTTTAAACCATTATGTGTTTTTTAATATGATGGCTCTTGGATATTTTGAGATTTTTTTTTTTGTATTTTTGAGCAGTAACTTTCATTGCAACTCTGCTTCTTTAACTGGTATCTAACATGGTAACACGGTGCAAAGTCCCGGCTATACGGTAGATATATCAAAATTTGCGTGCCAATTTTTGGCGGATCAGGGAAGATGTGTCCTCGCATTGTTAAGATAAAGACCAACATCTTTTCTGTTGACCCATTACGATTGTGAGCAGTATTAAACAGAATTGAACGTTTTGTCTACAACTGTAGCAGTTCATAATGGATAAATTTCTTCTAATCTAAATATAATCTTGGTTACTGTTTTCTTGATCCAGAGTGAATAGGTAGCATTTGTTTGTTAAAAAGGAAACATTATAGAACAGATTTAATATTGTTTTAAAAAATCTAAAACTATCCTATCTAGCGATAAAACAAATGCTGTTCCTTCAAGGCAATTCTGTAATGCACAGTTGTGTAGACACCAAACGAAAAATCTATGAACTGAGAAGGTATACAGCTTGCCCCATCCAGCAGACTTTTCTACATAAACCTTTTTATTGTATTTTCATTTCTAACAACATATTAATAGGTAACATTTAACATTTTAAAGGTAACATTATTTAAAGGCAACATTTGTTTTTAGAAAACGCACTAAAACAGCTATTTTTTTAAAATAAATGCTGAATTCGAACATAATAAATTATAATAAATAATGCAACCATTTTACTACTACTTTCAAGTACTTATTCGATTACATGCTTTCAAAGAAAATAAAAATGGCAGCATATTAATAGGCAACTTTTTTAAAGGCAACATTTGTTTTTTATAAAACGCACTAAAACAGCTACTTTTGTGAATAAATGCTGAATTCGAACATAATAAATTATAATAAATAATGCAACCATTTTACTACTACTTTCAAGCACTTATTCGATTACATGCTTTCAAAGAAAATAAAAATGGCAGCATATTAATAGGCAACTTTTTTAAAGGCAACATTTGTTTTTTATAAAACGCACTAAAACAGCTACTTTTGTAAATAAATGCTAAATTTGAAAATAATACATTTTTAACCAACAACAATGCAACTATTTTACTACTACTTTTAAGCACTTATTCGATTACATAATTTCAAAGACAACATAATTATTCATCAATAACAATGTGCGTGTTTTCAATTACTTTTTGGTGACATTTTTCTTACATCTTTTTAACTTTTTTTATATATAAAAAAAACTACATAAAATAATATATCCATGATAGGGAAGTTCTTAAAAGACTCCAAAGCATAATGATAAAAATCTACAAATAAACCTAAAACAAACAAAAAAAATGTTAGAAATAGACAAGAATCATAGAAAAAAAAAACATGAAAAATAAATTCAAACACTTGCTACTGCAGCAGAAAACAAGCAACCAAACATCATAGAACACCGTCAACAACAATATTTTGTTCAAATAAATGTTGAGAAATGTTAAACAAATTCGGCTTAAAAAAATCAATAATTTTTTTCCCAATGAAGTTCTACGATAATAGCAAGTTGTTTGACGTTTTTACATGCTTAAGAAAAGAAAGAGAGGCGTCACAATAACTCACTGAATGGAACAGAGATATATTCAATGAAAAAAAGTTATAGAGTTTGAAAGAATCTATTGAAATATTAAAAAATAAAATAATAAGAAACATGTACACATTGCTTTATGGATGTTCTATGGACTCGCAAAAAACCAATGTCGGTTGTATTTTGTAATTTCTAGCCCCCAACCATTAAGAAATTTGTTTCATGAACGTTAGGAAACAAAATGTTTTTGTCTAGAAAGTATAAAGTCGACTTCGAAGTTGGATCGCCTCAAAAGGCGAGAAGTTATTCTGAGGCGGAATTCAGAGATTGGCTTAAAGGTGGCGAAATATGTGATTTTATAAATTTTTGTATTTGATAAATCACTCGAGTTTTTCTTGTAAATATAATATCCAATAAAATCTAGACGGAGTGAAGATAATCCACAAGTCGGAGACTATCTATACTCCTACCGATCTATGGGTCACAGCGCTCTGTTAAGAATATAACTTTACACCGTGCCAACATAGATCTCCCCGTGATTTAGATCTAACCACTAACCACCACGTTACTCTCACAAGGAGATCTCACTGTAGTCGGTCAGGAACCGAGGTCCCTGGGGCTCTCAACACCCGTGGTGCCAGAATTAAGTCTACGGTCAGGCTTCGTAGCATATATATACTACCAGTGTAAGTCTCAAAAGACTCCGGACTCCGGTGGCCATGATGAAAAACAACAAACATAAAACTCAACAATACAACAATAAACGGAGCCACCCTCGCGTGAGAACTCTAAATTACATCGTGCGTCACGGACACAATACACAAGAAAAGAAACACAACCAGTCGAGGATAGACCAGTACACACACCACACCTTGGTCGGCAGCTGCAAACTTAAAACAGCAGAAAGCAAGCTGCAAGCAGCAAGCACCAACTATTAGCACACCACCGTCAAATGAGCTAGAAAGGCTGGCCAAGAGAATGCTTAGATGGCGGTGCGGCTTCAACTTTCGCTAACAGTGCTGAACTTCTACGCCTAAATACCTCCATGGTAAAAGCGCCTAACCTCCTATGCGTGCGATTGTTCAACAAGACTGGTGAACGGTATGGGCACATGATTAAAAAATTTTTTGAACCTCAATTAGCTGGCATTAATCTTGCTGACATGTGCTGCCAACAGGACGAAGATACATACCACACAGCGCGTGCTACAACTGATTTACTTAAAGAAATTTTTGATAAAAGAGTAATTTCACGTAATGGTCCAATTAGATGGCCTCCAAGATCGTGTGATTTAACCCTAGTGAGTTATTGTTTTGTGGTTATGTAAAGTCGCTAGTCTACGTCGATACACAAGAGACAATTGAACACTTGGAAATCAACATTCGAAAAATTATTGACGAAATACGGTCGCATATACTGCGAAGAGCTTGTGAAAAGCTCGGTGTTCCAGAAATCGTATTTAAACATTAATGTCATAAAATTTTCTATCCAACAAAGACCGCTTCATTGATACTAAAAATATCATGTAAAAAACATCCGATATATACTAAAATGATCTGGTACTTAAATATAAAGAAAATACCTCGTACAACGGTATGAAACAGAACAAGCAAAATCTAATGTTTCTACTCGGAGAATGAATGTGACCCTTAAGGAAGTATAATTGGTGGTTATAATATATATAAAAATCGAGAGAATCCCTCCCCATCGACTCCATGTAAGGCTACATTGCAACCAACTGAAGAAAACAAGGAAGAAGTGGAGAGAAAGCATTATTCAAGAAGTTGCGACTGCTAATGACATGATGTTAGGAGCGTGCAATGTAATTTTATTCTGATATTTTACTGAGTAGGGTCATAATAAGTGCGAAATCCTGACTTGTGCAGCTAAAACTTTGTAGATGACGCCGTAGGTTGCAAACCGATAGAGCTGGAGTTTCTAGTCGGACCACTGCGGGTTGAGAATGTTATGGATGCTATGATGGCAGACAAGTCAAACTGGCGCAGTGTGCCACAATATTGTGAAAGAATTCTGAGAACAAAGAAACCTGATTTGGCCAAGTGGACTGAACATATTTGTTGCATAAAGATGGATTTTAGATACATACTAGAACGAAGAGATTGGCACATATATCGCCAAAGAGGAAGCCACCTCGAAATAATGAAAAAGTGGAGTAAAAGGGGGGTTTTTTAGTCGGTAAGCTTTTTGTGGAGAACCCGACATACTTCTATGATTGAAGAAGACGAAACACAATTCGAGGTTTTAGTAACACAAGAAACGAGCTTGCACCTGTTTTCCGTTGTAGCTTGTATCGGGTGGGCCATCTATCGGTTTAAATTTGAGCCAGCGGTTATTTCGAATCTAACAATACTTATGTCATTGTATTCTGTCACAAAATTCACTATATTATCTCCACTAGACGAAATGAATCGATTTACGCTTGAGCAACGTTGGGGTTTATTGGAAATTTATTTCCAAAACAAAGACAATTGATCGGAAATTGAAAAAAATACCAAAACAAAAAAATCTTTTCGGAAGAAGTTCATTTTCATCTTGGTGGGTACGTTAATAAGCAAAATTTCCGTATTTGGGGCTCAGAAAACCCAAGCGTCGTCTTACAGAAGCCAATCCACCCAATACGAGTGACTGTTCGATGCAGTACAACTTGCCACACATCTCCTGCCACAATCGATTTATTGCGTCAAATGTTTGATGGCCGTTTTATTAGCCGAAATGGTGATGTCAGTTGGCCGCCAAGAAGCTACGTTTTGACACCGTTGGATTATTTTATGTGGGGCAGCGTTAAAAGCAAGTGTTATGCCGACATCCAGAGACAATTAAGCATTTGAAGGACAACATTCCTAATGCTATTGCCGAGATACGACCCTATACACTCGAAAAAATTCTCGAAAATTAGTACCATCGAATATTGTACTTCACAACAACAACATAAATTTGGCAAAATTTCAATCGTTTTTGTTTTGTTGCATTTTTAAACTTAAACTTTTAAATGGCCAACCCTATAATTACATTTCTGAGATTTGTCCAGAATACTACCATGAAAAGAAAGGAAATTTCTAACTATGGAAAACGTAAAAACTCCATCGCTTATGCTCAAAGTGCTACAAAGATAGGAAAACCTATAGGCACAAAAGCATTTTAGCTAAAAAGGAATTGCTTTTAGAATACGGTCGAGGTATTTATTTGAAAAATAGCAAAAAAAAATTTTAACAAGCCTCGTACTATCTTATAATTTGCAAACTACAATATATCATAATGTAAACATATTCCCTATACGACAAATCTAATAAGAACACCATATTTGCTATTTCCGTGATTTCTAAGGCAAATCTTAAGAAGAAAAAGTTCATGATTTTGATGGCGACGATGGCAACAAAGTTTTTGTTTATTGATAATGATGATGATGGTGTTGTCGTAGGAAACACCCAACTAAGTAGGTTACAACGAGGAATAAGTACATAATTTCTGCTTTAGGAAAAACAACAAAAACAAATTGTAAGAAAAATAAAAGAGGGAGAGAGAGAATAAAAACAATATGGCAATATATTCCTCTTATGTAACAACATTATTTCTTCACTATTTCTTCTATTTGCGTTTGCTGTTGGTAAGTTGGTTGGCTTGCCAAAGTTTCATTGTTTGCGAATTGGCAACAAAACTTATATATTTTCTACTTCTACCAAACTACTCCTTAAAGTGGCTTCAACCTCGTTTAAAAACAGTACGCAACACCCACTTGCAACACACTACCACTACTTTAAAGAGCAGAAGGAGAAGTGGAACAAAATA
This sequence comes from Wohlfahrtia magnifica, assembly GCA_023159175.1. Taxonomy (NCBI): domain Eukaryota; kingdom Metazoa; phylum Arthropoda; class Insecta; order Diptera; family Sarcophagidae; genus Wohlfahrtia; species Wohlfahrtia magnifica. Next base: position 4,647,561 of record JAKWBJ010000054.1, read on the forward strand.
TGAAAAAAGGAGCAGTTTGAACAAATAACTACTCTATGTTTTGGCAAATTTCAAAGTTTTTGCTTTGGACAATACTACACAAAGGCCATTAAAAATACTAAAGAAAAGAAGTGCACAACACCAACAACAACAAGTATAACAAGTAAATAAGAAAAAGGAAAATAAATGACCTAGAAAAGGAAAAATCATGTAATACGAGTTACAATAAAAAAAAAGAAAACGAAGAAAACGAAGAAAAATATGTGTAAAACGACTTGAAATGCAGAGGAGGAAATTTAAAGTTAAACGTTTGCATTGCATTTAAAAAAAGCACTTTAAAATACGTGATATTTTGCTAATTTTGCCAGGCTGAATTGGGTTAAAAGGTAAAAAGTAAAAGAAAGCTCACAATAATTGAAATTTATGGTCCTTATAAAAGTCAAGTGTTATTCAGCAAAATTATTTTAAGTAATAAGTGTTTCGTTTTATTCAATTTTATTAAGTTAAAATAATTCAGCTAAGCTGAATTGGTCAAATACTAAAGATATTTAAATGGTAAGGTCATAATAATTAGAATATATGTCCGACATAGAAGTTAAATGTCATTAAGCAAAATTAAAATTTTAAGCAATTCATCTAAGCTGAATATCTCTTCTAACCTACATATATAAGGAGCAAAAATGTATATAATACTTTTGTTAAAAGAAAAACATTTAAGAAACCTTCAGTTACTTTCAGAGCATTCTGCCTTAGTTTAATTTATATTTATGAAAATGCGTTATTAGAATTTATAATAAAATAACCACAAAAAATTATAAAATAATCCATAAAAAAATTTATAAAGTACAACATATTTGTTCGAATTTAATTAAAATACAGCAATTTCGCTCAGCTGAATATAAAAATATAATATTAGATTTATTTTTATACAAATGATTAGTTAGTAAGAAATTTTTTCAATTTATAAAAATTCAGCTGAGCTGAATTGTATTAATTTAGTCGTTTTATAATATGCATAAACTTTTGGCAGAAAAAATTACAAAACTCGCTTTATTTTTCTTAGCTGAATATAAATATATTTCTATGCAAGCTAAATGATTTAAATTTAACTTGAAATTTTTTCGATTTTTAGCAATTCAGCTGAGCTGAATTTATTTTTACAAAATGCTTCATATTTTAAAAGATTTTAACAGAAAAAATTTCAAAATTCATCTAAGCTCTCTCAGCTAAATATATAAATGTATTTCTATACAAGCTAACCACTGACACGAAAAATTAAAAAAAAATTCTAAAACAATTTTAATTACTCAACAATTTTTTTTTCACTTCATTTTGCTGAAAAATACATCTGAATTGAGCCATTATTTTAAAAGAAATTTACCGTCATTAACATTAGTAACATATTTTTGGATGCATTTATTGCTCATTCAGCTAGCTGAATAGGATTTTTTTTTTTTGATTTATAAATGTATACCTAGAAATAGTTAAACATATGCGGACGCGTAAAACAGTAAACTTACAAAAAAGTGGGAATTCAATCGTGGCTGAACATTCGCACAAAATTTTTTTCAGCGATTATTCAGATTGTCGATATGGGGCGCGGAGAACACCGCATTATGGCCTGAAACTGTCGTTGGGCCGTATTTTTTCTAAAATGACGCTGGAAGAACAGTTACCCTCAATACAGAGCGCTATGGCCGTATAATAACTTACTTTTTTGGCCTGCAATTGAAAATTATGAACTGGAAGGAATGTGGTTTCAAGAAGAGTGGCATAATTTATATGACGTCAATTGGCCTCCAAGATCTTGTGTTAGACCTTTTTTTGTGGGGCTAAGTCGTAGACCATGATGACGACAATAATCTCCTAACGTTGAAGCATTTGAAAACCAACATTCGTCAAGTTATCGCCGAGATAACGCCCGAAATGTGCGATAAAGTGGTTAAGAACTACCTCAAAAGAATTGTCTGCTGCAAACAATCCAGAGGCAGTAATTTAAATTGCATTGTATTTCTTAAATAATGGCAAGTCCAAGCATTATAATGATATAAAAGTTCAAACCATACCATTTTGAAACCGAAAAATTAATAACTAACTCTGTAGTTCGTTACAAACGTTGTAATTTCAATTAAAATTCATTAAACGGTACTGCAAACTAATTTCCCTATAAAAAAGTTGGCAATATCTTAGTTTTAAGTATTCAGCTAGCTGAATTAAGATAATTTTTGCAGGTTAAAAATATATGTTAAATGCATTTAATAAAGGCACATGTTTTTTGTTTATTCAGCTAGCTGAATTTTTCGAATTACATTCATTAGTGAAGAATAATTTTAATAATTCTTAAAAATGTACATTTTCTTTTCAATCAGCGAGCTGAATTACTAAAAATACACATTTTATTGAAGTTTGATTTCGTTATTTTTATTTAACACACATTTTTTTCTTTTTAAAAGCTATACAATTGAGGTAATTTAAAGTGAGTTTAAATAAAAAAAAATAAAAAATCGAATATAATTTTGTTGAATGTTTTTAATAAAATAATAGAAAAACGTCAATTTACTTAGGCAATATCTAAAGAAGGAAAACCCAATATGACTGTCAAAATCCATATAATTTCTAACACTCTATTGGAATGTATTTTGTTTTTATCTTAAAACTATTAACAATAAACAAATGAAAGGAAAAGCAAAGTAAATAAATACAAAATCAATCATATGATGTCTGTGATAGCGTCATTATCCATGACATTATCAATAAAGTCTTCTATTCCACACAGACGACGTTAATGTCGGCCGGCTGGCTTACCTAACCTATATTTAATTATCAATTTATTTATCCAAAAATAACAACAACAAAAAATTGAAAAGAAAAATAAATCGGAAAAATAAAAGCCTGTAAATGCCAAACGATTAACACAAACTATGATATGACTCACAGTTAACTCAATTAATTACAAACAAACAAACAAAAAAAAAGAAAAACACGAAAAAAAATCCATGTGGTAATTAATGTTCGAAACTACTCGCAAATATCGTTTGAATCCTCGTATGTTGGGAGCATATTTACTACATGAATTCACCTGCTGTGATTCAAATATGAATTAGTTTAAGCCGATTTCCTTCTTTTCTTTTGTTCTGTTTCTAAAGGTGATAAGAGGTGAAGAAGGTTGATTTAATGGTTTGGAAAACTAAAATTTATTTTCACTTATGATATCATGAAATGAAATTACAGGCGAAATGAAATTAAATACTCAGCGTGTTCACATTAAGGGCTTTAGTTGTACAGGGAATTGTGGTGCTATTTATGGTTAATTTTCATTATTAAGGGCCAAATTGGCAATTATGCATATGTGGCCTAAATTAATTTATTTTAGGGAGCAGGCCTAAAGCAAACACTATATGACAAAAAAATTTTTTCGACCTTAATACTTTAAAGTAAAAGAAAAAACAATGAAAACTTGAAAAATACAATTTTCTCCACAACGGACACCGAATATGTAGTTTTATAGAATTCTATTTAGTAACTCTTTAAAAATTCATAAGCAAGTATCTAAAATACGGACTTACTCTTTCATGAAAATTTTCCAATTGCAACAAGTTTCTGACAGAATTATTTCTGCTACGAAATAACTAAAGCCGCACTTCTTTCGCACGAAATTGTAAACAACACTTGAACAGTTTTTATCAGGGTTGGCAAAAAAAACGGTTTTTTTTTTTAAATCCAACCCACCAGATTTTATTGGGTTTTTGATGGTTTTTTTTTTTTTTGGGTTTTATAAATGCTTCCAAATTTCGTTGAAGTCGACAATATTTTTTGTTGGTTTATACAATCACGTTGTTTTAGTATTTATAACGCAATTTTGCACTGTTGGTGGGATCAAGGCGTCATTGTGTACTATGAGCTGCGAAGCAGACTGCAATTATTTCGCTTTAATCGTGCGTTAACGACTGGAATATAAAGGTAGACATGATCAAGTTATTCTTTTGCATGATAACGCCCGACCTCATGTCGCAAAAGATGCAAAATAATTATTAGCAACGATCAAATGCCGCATCCGCTGTATTCTCCGAACATTGGTCCGTCGGCTGTTGCGGCTTTCTTTACATGGCATTTCGCTATAACGACTTGTTTGTATCATAGAACACATTCGCTTTAAGCGCAATTTACCTCTTTCTACGGTTAAAAAAACGTGGATTCTCTGTTTTTTTTTTAAAAAGTTGAACACATAAGCGCCTTTCGATTTACGGCCTACTACCTACTATCAGAAACTATCTAGGGCGTATAAAGAGGTATGAGTTTGTCTTTTAACATGTCACAGAATCATTTCCTTTGACGAAATACAAAATCGGCTTTAAAGTTGGAGCGCCTTAAAAGACGAGAAGTTTTTCTGAAACGGAATTTGGAAATAGGCTCAGAAGTGGAGAAAAGATTGATTTGATAAATTTCTTATTTCATTATCTGTTTGAGTTCAAAAAACAAAAAAATAAATTTGTGGTCCAAATACGTAAATTACACCCATTTTTGTTGCAAATAAACTACGAAAATCTTTGAATAAAAAACCCACCCGGGTTTTTTAAATATAATACCCAATTAAACACACCCGGTTTACCCAGTGTGTTGCCAGCACTGGTTTTTATTCGTCATCACTTTACTTCCAGTGATTAGCCCTACTTTCAAAAGACGGCGTTGCCTGACCCTAACAATGTTGATATTACTATAATTGTCACCTTTTCCTTTCTGTTCCCACTGTGATTTGAACCTGGGGTGCTTGGGGTTGTAGGCAACAAGCACTACTACATCACCTTACCCCAATATTACCTAGCAGGCATATGGCTGATTATGATGTGCTCAAAAAAAAAAAACCCCGAAAATTCATTAAGAAGTCAAAGAGACGCGAGAGATCGAGTTGAGCTCTTATTAAAACTCGTGATAGCCAACTAAGCTCCCGTAGAGCAGGGCAGTTCACAAAGAAGGTATTGTACCGATTCCTCTTCATTTTCATCCAAACAGCTCCTACAGTAGCCATAATATGAGTAAACTACACGCTTAGACATGAGTTCTATCATACAGTGCCCAGTAATTATACTGTAAGAAACCTAATCGAATCCCTCCCAAAAATCAGAAGAGCTCTGGTTTTTTAATTTGCAGAGAAGGCCAGAGCATCCTGGGTATCTTGCGAATGGTAATATTGGACTATCTGAGTTCGGCGCCACTCAACGCCCACTCAACTATCAGTCTCGAAAACGACGACGAAGGGAACCTGTGCAAGACGTCATAGATGATCTCCTAGTTGTGTTGGGTGTTGACCAAGTTTGGTCAGTAAAAGAACGCAGCTGAGGAAATATTTCAACCTAAGTACGTAGGAACTGAAAGCATACACCGACTAGAGATTATCCACGTGGATATCAACATCCGAAGGTTCAAAATCTAATTCGCGAATACACCCAGCGTTCCCATCGGTATCATAAATCTCGGCCTGGAAGACAGTGTAGCCATCGAGCAGTCTGAGAGAGACCGAGAGGCCAAGTTCTTCAGAGTAAAAACCCGATCGCTCGCTCGCCTTTATCTTCGAGATATTGGCAAAAATTTAGATCGCATTATTCCGAACAACATAACCCGCAATCCATAGTAGAGAAATACTGGGAAAAAGTATGCCAAAACTAGAACTTACGGTTAGGCCACCTACAGCGTGGCCGTGAGCTAAATTTACACAAAATAATCTTTAAAAAGTAAATGGCAGACATTTATTTATCAACCCAAATAAGTTTAGCACTCACTTTTGCAAAATTTTCTGTGTTTTTTCAATTTTCAAAACACAAATTGTTGAAAAATCACCCGTTAAAAACATAGAATAGCGTATTTCTGCGGATATTTTACTCATTTTCGAATCGCTATATAAATGGATACGAACGTCGAAATAAAGAACTGTCTACCCAAAATGTTAACTTTTTTGTCAAGTGTTCGTTTCAAACAGTTGAATATGTATTTTTCGATACATTCGGGCCCAATACCAAAGTTTGGGAACCTATGGGCAAGTGGCCTAGCGTTTTTCAGGCGGAAATCCAGGCAATTCTCATCTGTGCGCGAATTAACATAGAGCGTGAAATCAGAGGCGTTTCTTTTGGTATATATTGTGACAGTCAGGCGGCACTGACGGCCCTCTCTTCCGAGTATATAGACTCGACAATAGTTCGCAAATGTCTACACTTGGCATTGGGCAACAAGATTACACTTTATTGGGTGCTTGGACACACTTATGTTATAATAAACGAAATCGCTGAAGAACCAACAAGACGGAGCTAGGCCACTAGCTTTGTGGGACCAGAACCTTACTGCGGTATTAGCTGGTTCACAGCCAGGAAAAAGATCGATGAGTGGGAGAATGAAGTCTGCTCGTCATATTGAGCACCAGGTATGAGGCAGGCGAAGCGACTAATAAGTGACCATTTACCTTGCCAAGGCAACTATGTACCACCTGTAATATCACCTCTTCAGCCTCAATTGGGTAGCTGACACGGAGTTCCGTCTGTGTAGGGATGAGGAGGAAACGACGGAGCATATTCTTTGTAAAAGTGTTGCACGTTTATGGAGCTCTTTTTTAATCTTGAATGAGTTCGTCGTCTACCAGTTGGGGATATTGTGGTCTTCATACGTAATGTTGAGAGTATTCTTCTGGAGAATGTTCCGTTTGGTGTTTCTGGACCAAGTGGACAGCCATCCGCTCAGGCTTATGACTCGATGGAGGATTGAGCGGGCTTTTTTTGATGATTTCCACCCTAGCAGGTCTGACCCCGAAGTGTTTGGCACAATATATATTTCTAGGTGGTAGTGTATAATAATAATAATAATTGTCCGATTGTCCGATACTTAGAGATCAATATCATTTAATGATAAAAACCGCAGATAAGATTTAAATGACAAATAACAGATAACAAAAAAAAATGACAAAAAAACGATAAAATAATTATCGTTAATAAAGCCACAAAAGTTAAGAAACATAACTAAGGCTAGCGGTGTTCTCAGAAAAAATTTTAAAGAGAAAAATCTTTACAAAGCGTCAATAAATCCATGGTCATGATCGCAAATTACAAAAAATTTGCAGCAACATGATCAGCAGCCTTAAGAAGCAAACTGTTTATCACTTAAACACACATTTGTGATGAGCACGAGTACGGATTATACAAACAGTATGTAGAGAAAATATGTTGAAAATTATCAAGGTATTCTACTAGAATATTCTGGATTAAATCTGATCAATGCAGTAACAATAAATGCGAATGTTTATACTTTCGTTAAGAGTCATAGAGAAAGAGAGAATAACATAGATTTGGATAAAAACACAGAGTAAAGTCAGGCAACGGGCAATACAGATTTTGATTAAAGAAAAAATTAAAATTAAAAAAACTGTGTATTTTTCCTTTGTTATAAAAATTATGACTAATATTGGCGAAGTTCTCTTCTATCATTAGATGATACATATGTATGCGTATGTGTATATGTGTATATGTTACAAACGTAATTTCATTGTTATATTTGAAAAAATAAAACAAATCTTAAAGATCTTTTTCCTGTTCTTATTAAAATATCTTTGAATTATTAGCGTGTTTTAATTAATTTTTTTTGTCTGTCTGTCTTCCTTTTTTTGCTTTTGTATTTAATTTTGAATGTCTTTGCAATTATTTAAGAAATTCTCTTCTTATTATTCATGTATTTGAATTAAAAAAAAAAAAAAAAAAGTTTTCAAGTGTTTATTTAAGAAATTTTCACTTGCATTTAAAAGATTTTTTGAAGGGGAAAAGTAAAGAAAGAGTGAACTGTTTAAAATGAATTTTTGTTTGTAAATATTTCTCAATACAAAACGTGTCTGCACGCTTTTCACACTTAATTCAACCAACCATTTTTTGAAATAAAATTAAATATTTGTTTAAATATATTTCATTTATAATTTAAATTTTATTATGTTTTTTTTTTTCTTTTTTTTCGCCTTTAATTAACAAGCGTATACAATTTCCATTTATTGAATAAATATTTGCAATTTTTATTTTGTATTTTTTTTAATTTATTATTTATTTTCATTTAATTACATATTTTGATTATAATTTTTAATATATTCTTTGTAATAAGATTCGTAACACTATATAAAGCGTGTTTTTTATACAGGTATAGAACTTTAAGTTGGCATTACTTTTCAAAATGGCGACCGATTTAACAGCTGTCAAATGATTTATTTTCAGTTTGGTTTGGCAATTCATCATGAATAGGCTCACGCCTGAACAAAGTTTGCAAATAGTGCAATTTTATTTCGAAAATAGTGGTTCTGTGCGGAAAACGTATCGCGCACTACATCCATTTTATCGTCGACAAAATTGTCCATCAGAGCAGTTAGTTCGATTAACCATGGAACGTTTTCGCACCACGTTTACTCTTATTGATAACTCGCATCCCCAGAGACGCTGTACGGTGCGTACAGAAGGAGCTATTGTTGCTGTAGAGCGTAGCATTGAGGAAGACCCGAATGAGTTCATCCGCCATCGAGCACAGGAATTGGATCTGTGTCCATCCACTTTATGGCAGATTTTGCGGAAGGATCTTGGGTAGCGTGCTTACAAAATCCAACTCGTGCAAGAATTGAAGCCAAACGATCATCAAGTAAGGCGTAGATTCGTCGAATGGGCACAAAACGAGATTACCGTTTTTCCCGATTTTCATAGGCAAATTTTGTTTAGCGATGAAGCACACTTCTGGTTGAATGGCTACGTCATCAAACAAAACTGCCGCATTTGTAGTGAAGGTAATCCTCAAGTGTATGTGGAAACAACGTTACATCCAGAAAAACTGACTGTTTGGTGCGCTTTATGGGCTGGTGGAATCATTGGTCCGTACTTTTTCAAAAAACGGTGGTGGCCAGAACGTTACGGTCAATGGTGATCGATATAGAGCCATGATTACTAACTTTTTCATTCCTAAATTGAATAACAAGACGGCGCAACATGTCACACAGCTCGTGCCACAATAGATTTATTGAAGGACACGTTTGGTGACCGCCTAATTTCACGTTTTGAACCAGTTTTTTTTTTAAACGAGTATTGATGCGATCGTCGTGTGTATTTATTCACCCAAAGGAAATAGGTGTTCAAAAAAGTACGTTTAAAAAATTTTAATAAAAGAAACACATTTTTCTTATAGGGTAGACTCACTAATGCATATCAAAATTTTACACTGACAGACGACAGTTTTTGCATTTAACCAACAACTGTTTGTCATTTATTTATTAACTTTTTTTTCCATTTATTTCTAGATCCACTGAATAGAAGACAGAAAGTACGATTAGCAGCTATGCTGTTGGTGAAAAATCACTATTCATTTGAAGAAAAAAAAACTGAAAATACTTTTGCAGACACTGTTCCGTAATGTCTTTCAATTTTTTCAATTAAACATTCACTCACAATAGTAAACAATTTGCCCACAGCTGGTGGATTATCCACTGTGTTGACATATAAAAAAGTTAAATTCACTCTGGTTTTATGAATTTTGACATGGGAATAACTCACAAGTTAATTTGAATTATGACTGCTAGTGAAAATTAACGCTGCCGACTGTCTACACTATTATACATATTGTTACGAAAATAAGGTTGGGCACCCCTGCGTTTATTATATCGCTAAAATAAATAAACAAAAGCTGCAAGAACAACTCTATACGTGTTGTTTACAAATAACCAAATCTACAACAACAAACATTAGCAGATTCAAAGTAAATAAAAACAACACGGGACCAACCATAATTAAGCAGCAAAGAAAACAACTAATAGACAATAAACAAACAACAACAAATACTAAGAGCTGAAAGATTGATGTTTACATACGCATGGCTGCAAATAAACTAAAAAGAAATTAAAATAAAGAAATGGAGGTTTCGATGTGTTGTTTACTCAGCCATATAAAAAGCACATCGATGCGAACAGCAATCAGTTTTAAGTAAAGTAAACTCAGCGAACGGTGTGAAGAGAGTATTTTGGTTAAACTGTGTGTGACGAGAGTTTATAAGGAGTAAACTCGTGGGGATGGCGTGGTGTAGTGGTTAGAGCGCACGCATAACAACACAAACGACCCAGGTTCTAGCCCCAGCATAGGACATGACGAAGAAAAAATTTAATTGTGGTTTCGAATGTTCAATAACTTCTTCCCTCCAGACAACTCCATCTAAAAAAAGCACTTCTGAACTTTCAGGAAAAACACGCCACCTACTGGGAAAAAATTACAATGCTAAAGTAAAGATCACCACCAATTAGCAAGGATCTTCACCACTATACAAAAAAAAAAATAAATATGGAGGAAGCTACAGCGGATTAATCATCTGCTTAGCTTGAAATATCAAAATGATCAAAGAAACTAAAACAAAGCAATAGGTGCTTTGTGGACAGCCAATATGCACCCTAGAGAAGTGACGGAGAAAAAAAAACTCGTGAAGTGAATCGAGAAGTAAAAAACCAGTTTAGTTGAGCTAACTCAGTAAGGAGAGTTAAGTGTGGATAACCTCTGGTTGAAAAGGTTGTGATCGAACCTAAGTTGTAGCATCGATCGGTTTGGAAGATATTTAGGTAGAAAAATCTGTCGAGTAATTGTTGTTGTTTACAAAGTTGTAAACAGACAGAGTAATTAAGAATAAAAAGTTTTATTGCCTGTAAAAAGATTACAAGCAGTGGTGCACATAACTGTGTTAATAAAAGGATTTTTAACTAAAACCAAACACAAAATTTATTTTATATTTAAAACGAATTTTATTATACGAACTACATATTTGCAGTTTTGTTTAATAACCTTTTGCCATCTTTGGGGCAAACCCATCGCTTTTTATTCACGTTTCAGCTGAACATCGACCTTTTTTGTATATCAATCATTCTTCAAATGGTAAATACATAACTGTTTGTTAATGATCCCATAGTTTCCAACTTATTAATGTCCAAGCTGCTGTCAATTTTTTCCGTGTATTCACTGACTTATTTTAGTGATTGGTTGACCATTTTTAACATCAAAATTATAAGATCAAAAACTAGCAAAAAATGTCGCTGCTGTTTTTCCAGTTACAGCTTCTCAACGTCTATGCAAACTTCACAAATTTTTTCAGCAGCCTGTGACGTATTCTTACATTCTCTAAAATAGAAATATGAAAGTGATGTTCCGAATTTTTACTAATTTGTTAAACGTTGCTAACTTTTTACGCAATTATGCGAAATTAATAATGTCTTCCAACAAAGTGAAATTTAAAATGTCACCTTTCAAACAAGTTATAGTGTTGCCTGATGCTATTAATACTAAAAGAGATATTAGATCCATCTACCGACAATTTGTAACCGGTTTGAATTTGAATGAATTTTTCTTCAAAGATTTAATAGTACAATTTTTAAGTTTAGTCGGTGTATATACATATAAATTAATTCCCATAAAATTCCATGAAGAAACACGGAGACTTCTCTCAGTCAATAAGCTGCACCCGATTCTATTTTTGGACTTATTGAAAGGTAACTACAGTTTAACGACGGCTCCGAACGTCAAATACATTAGAGAAGTTGTCAATATTAGTAATACTCATAACTAGTTACGAGCTAATGTTTTGAGGTGATACCGCTGTTCAAAAAACGTTTTCTTTTTTTAGATGGTCTGGCCAGGTATTGAATCGAGGACCTTCTGGTTGGTAGGTGGTTGTCATGTTCTTTTAGCTGCACGAAAACTATTGATAGCTATAGTTTGTCAGCCCAGAATATCAAACTATGTTGGCATTTGTGTTCAGTGAGGTTTGGCAAGTCATCATTATGAATCGTTTAACGCCACAACAATGCTTTGAAATTGTGAAAATTTATTTTGGAAAAATTAATCTGTTCGAGGAGTTCATATCAAAGAATTGCGTTTAGTGATAAAGTTTATTTTTGGTATTTAAATGGAAAACAATTTAAGCTGTTAACGAATTACCATTATATCCACTAAAATTTACTGTTTGGTGCGGTTTACACGCCTTATTTCTTTCGAAATTTATTCGCAAGGAGCGAAATGGCGAGTGCTATCAAGCAATTCTCACTAAATTTTTGTTTCCAATAATTAATCAACGATATTTGGTTCCAGCAAGACGGTGCAACTTGCCATATAGCGTGCTTAACAAACAATTTATTCCAAAATCAATTTTGTAACAACTTTCTTTCCGGAAGTGGTCCTGTTCACTGACATCCTCGTTCGTGCAATTTAACGCTCCTGGATTACTTTTATGAGGCTATGATGAGTCATTGGTTTATGCCGACAAACCAGCAGGTCTTAGACTAATCACACGCTCCATTTGATCGTAGCTGCGTTAGACTTATGCAGGAAATAAATTCCATAAAATTATCTAACAGATTATAATAAAATAATGTCATTCCAACAATATTTCTGTCTTGTATTATCATTTTAAGTTTTAAGGCTCTTAAAAAAACACCCTATACATATTTTTAAACATGTGTCAAGTAGGTTCATTAAAACATTAATTCTCACATTTACTCCCACATAGTTTACCTTTAGACTCTTACGAGGACATAACAATCATAGTAATGTATGATGGCGGCGTGAAATTTGACTTAATAATTTTCATGATCTTTTTTCTTCTTCTTATTTTTCTATTATTTATTTAACGATTTTATAGCAAGTGTGAGTGAAAATGCACTTTGCACATCACAAGGTTTGCACAAGAACATAACGAATATTTTCAAAATTTAAAAAAAAAATGATTAGAATTAGAATTTATTGCATTTATTTACAACAAAAAAAAAAAAAGTAAAGTGAGAAATTCTAAAATGTCTACAAGAAAAGATTTATATTTGTTGGATAGAATTGAATGAATTTTTAGTTAAATGTGGTCGCTCCGTTTAAATATCTTTAAAAGAAAGAATACGAATATGAAGAGAGATTATGATTGTCGTTGTTGTCACTTGTTGTTTTCTTTTTCTTTTTTCTAAATTATTTCAAGTCAAAGTGCGCAAGATAACATTGAATGAATGAAGAAAGATTACATTTGATCAGTAGCAGTTAGTCACTTACGAGTACATATATTATAGTTAGACGACCGACCGACCCACCGACCTTATGTCAAAAGATATTACAAGATTTTTTTTCTTGTGTCTAGCTATTCGTCTGTCTGCCTATTTGTCTAACTCTTCTAATCACTACTACTATATAACGCCTTCTCGCTTTTACTATATTTGCCTTAATATTGTATTCACACTAGAATTTCTTTGTCTTATTTATTTGTAAATTAAAAACTCACGACAATTGAGATTTTCCGGGCATTAGAACACATAGCCATTGGCCATTATGACTGATGTCAACGGCAAATCAAACATTGAGACACCTTTATTTTAAAAGATACTGTAGTTGGATACTTTAGTAGAAGGTTCTTTTAAAATTTTCCAATAATAAAATAGAAATTAAAGCATAAATAATAAATGAAAAATATTTTAATTTCGATTATAAACTTTCATTGTTTTTAGTGGTGTTTAGTGTCATTTATATTACGAATGATGTCCCTTTTTTATATAAATTAGACAGAGTAAAGCTTTAATCTGCCTACACCTACATTAATAATATTTTTTTTTTTGTTTTTTTTTTTGTTTTTTTTTTTTTTTTTTTGTTAAATCTTTACTCTGTTTTCTAACGACAACAATTCTGAGACAAACAATCAACCGAAAAAATATGTGATAATGATGATATAATAAATGACAAGGAAATATTCTAGAATTAAAATTTTAATCAGAATAAATTAAGACTTATGTTAAAAAAGTCTTGCAGAAAAAATATTCATTTTTTGTTTGTATATAAGAAAAATATTTGCGAAGTATAGGTAATACGAGAAATCGCTATGAAAGCATATTATTCTACAAATATTGTATATCTTTTGTTCTATTTTTAAATCGTTTAAATTACATGTTTTACTATGAACTTGCAACAAAATATGATTGATATCCGCAAGTAATTTCCTTAGACAAAACACGCTGACTTAAATGACGTTTATATACGTCAGTCAGTTAAAATGCCTGGTGACAGAGCATTTCCATTAAAAAGATTAATTATTAATTAAAATAAAACAAAGTGATCCTAAATAACAAAGGAAAAATGATACACTTCGTTCGGTGCTCTTCAAAGTTATGGAGTCCAAGAATTTGCTAAGGTACAGCAAAAAAATTTAATCTAATACCTCTGGAAATATAAGTTACATCAAGAGATACTATAGTTTGTTTGAAAGGTGACATTTGAAGCTTCTCTTTGTAAAAAGAAGTGTACACTTTGATTTCACCACTAACTGCGCAAACGGGTCAACCGATTTCAACCAGGGTACATTGGAGATGGTCTGTAGATCGTTTATGTGAAGTTTGCACGAAATCGGTCCAGTGGTTCCGGAGATATGACATTTAGATTTTCTTATAAGTTAAAGTTTATAAATTTGTTTTAAACAACTTCATTGACAGGACACATCATCAGTCAATAACTGGGCGAGACTAAATAAGTTGGCGTGGAATCTCCCATGTGCAGTTAAAGCTTTGTTATCTATTCAAAACATTCAAAAAGCGGGAGAAATAACGGGTCCGCCATCTAACGTTTTTTTTCCAACTAGTGCTTATTTCGTGAATGGTAACACTTAGCTCATGTCTGATTTGACAGATAATTAGTTTTATCCTTCCGCTAAACGAATATGGATGTGTATACGCTTGAACAACGCTGGGAAATATTGCAACATTACTTTGAAAATCATGGTAATGTTGCAGATGAAGCTCATTTTGATCTTGACGCGTATGTAAACAAGTAAAATTGTCGCATTTAGGGCACAGAAAACCCGCACACATACATTGAAAAGCCGGTACACCCAAGACGAGTCATTGTTTGGTGCGGATTTTGGTCCAGAGGCATAATTGGGCCATTTTTCTTCGAAAATGAGCAAGGGGTGGCCGTTACAGTCAATGGCGATCGTTATCGGGCCCTGTTGAAAGAATTTTTGTTCACAAAAATTGAAGAGGAGGATATTAACAACATTTGGTTTCAACAGGACGGCGCTACGTGCCACACAGCCGAAGCTACACTCGAAGTTTTGCGCCCTGTTTTTGAAGATCGCATTATCAGCCGCAGAGCTGATGTCGTTTCGGCACCTCGGAGCTGCGATTTGACATCGTTGGACTATTATTTGTGGGGTGCCGTCAAAGATAAGTGTTACGCCAACAAGGCAGAGACATGTGACGCTTTAAAGGACAATATTCGTGAAGCCATTGGTGAAATACAGCTGCACACAATCGATAATGTGCTTAAAAATTGGACCGATCGTGTAGGCTACTGCATGGCCAGCTGAGGCAGCCATTTGAATGAAATTATTTTCCATTATTAACCGGAAGGATTGTACTTTCAAATAAAAAAAGAAATTTGAGAAAATATTCGGTAGTTTTTTTTATAAGATTTTCAAAAAAAAAAATAATAATTATTTGGCGGACCCTATAGTATAAGTGCAAAGCAAACCGGGTAAAAGCTATTTAA
Organism: Wohlfahrtia magnifica; assembly: GCA_023159175.1. Classification (NCBI taxonomy): domain Eukaryota; kingdom Metazoa; phylum Arthropoda; class Insecta; order Diptera; family Sarcophagidae; genus Wohlfahrtia; species Wohlfahrtia magnifica. Next base: position 4,663,082 of record JAKWBJ010000054.1, read on the forward strand.
ATTATTCTTATCTATATATATACATGTGTATATACAAATAAGTTCTCCCTTTGTGATGGTGTGATTTTCCAATATAAACTGTGGGCATTCTTTAAAATTTTTCTTATGGGAAGGGTTACTCTAGTTATTCTATAAAAAGTTATGTACTTTTAACCGCCATATTTTGTTGACCGAAACGTTGAAGATGTTCTAACTAGAAAAGCAACAGCGACATGATTTGCCGATTTTCAATCTTATAATTTTGATGTTAAGTCAATGAAATCATGGAACAAGACCGGCACATAAGCAGCATGAACGTCGCTAGAGAAGTAGGCATTCATCATAAACAGTTATAATCTATTTGAATAAAACTTGAAACACAATGAAACTAGATGTTTGGGTGCCACATGAATTAACATTGAAAAATTAAATGAACCGAATTACGATTTGCTATTCACCATTAAAACCGAACAAAATCAAATCATTTCTGAAGGAAATCAATACAGGCAATTAAAAGTGAATCGCGTTCGACAATATTGTGCGAAAAAGATCATGGCGAAGTAAAGTGCTCATTCGCAGATTGAAACCAAGAAAGGTAATGCTGTGTTTCTGATAGTGTTGTAAGCAATTGTACATTATGAGCTTCTGCGACCTAATAAAACGATATATTCTGATCTCTACTGCCAGCAATTATCGAGCAATTTGTAATTCATTATGACCACACATATTTTGATGACCCTAAAGAAACTTAATATATCCACCATATAATCCGAACCTTGCACCTTTAGATTATCATTTGCTTCAATCTCTGCAAAATTCTCTCATTGGTGTAAATTTAAATTCCGCAGAGGCCTGCAAGACCCAATTGGATCAGTTTTTCGATCAGAAAATCCAGAAGCGCTCTCAATCTATACAGTATATTCCAAAGTTATGGACTGTAGTATGTGATTCAACACCATCTCATAAAGCAATTAGATTTCAGCAATTTTAAGAGCTATTGCAGTATGGCCATTCTACAGGTGACTTAAAAGATTTGCTCTTTGAGCCTGCTAATTTTAAAAATTTAATTTAATAATTCCTTATTGTAGCATTTAATAGAATTAGGCAGCGAGCGCTCACATTAAAATTTGGACATTAGTTACTTCTTTCGATTTACTCTCGGTTACTACATTTTGTCCGAATCGAATGGGTGAATTCAGCTTCAAACGGCCGCACTAAGTTGAATTGAGCATAGCGGCATTCGTTTTTTACAATTCGATATAAAATATCCATAAATACCTCTGGCATTAGAAGGGGTGCCTCCTGAGTGCTGACCCTAAGGAGAAAAAAAACTTAACATTGTTATTTATTTTCTTTTTCAGTCATCCAGTCGAGCATAGGGCCTTAATCTTCCTGTTATATAGGACAACTTATTGCGAGATCTTTAACTGGCATCATTCCATGAGTATTCTGCTATTTCGCATCAATCGACTTTCTCCACGTTCTAACAGGCGCACCAACACGCTAGCCTTTTCCATCGAAGCGCTTTTCTAGCAATGTTGTCAGTTAATCTTTCAAGTGTGGAGCTTATCCACCGCTACTTCCGCTGCCATACCTCCACAGGAGCAAAGATTTTGTTTGCCACGTTTAACAGATCGAATCTATCACAGGCATTCATTCGTAAAGCTGTGTAAACTATCACGTACGTTTTTAAGTTTCGCAAGCCCAAAACAAAGTTCACAAAAAAACTTACAAGTTGTGGAAACTTAAGTTTAAAAAATCACAAGTTAAGGATTTGTTTTTATTTCCATTTTAAGAATGTTTTTGTATGTAATGCTCATTGTTTTAACTGATCAATAATGTTGGCCTAACTCGATCAATTAATGGTGATATTACTTTTAAGTTCATTAAAAACACGGCATTACTATTTGGCATCATCAAAATTCGTGTTTGCAGGCAAATTTTTCGTCTGGCCCTGATTTACATACAACTACTTTTCGGGTTACCATAATGCTCGTTAAACAAACAACTTCGTTTTAAAAATTCGCTTCTAGTTTGTAAGCTTTTTGATTTATGAAGCAGAAGCCATGCATTAAATTGTAAAGCTTTTAAGCATCAAAGATCTTGTTTGATTTATTTTTAATGAGTGTATAAGCTCGACTCTTAGTGGAGCTCAGACTATAATTTTTTTAAACTTTAACGTTTGTAAGAATATGTGCGTTAATTGGTCTTATTATTAAATTTAATAATGAAAATCGCGCATCTTCGAAAACTGTACAACTTACCTTTCAATAGAACGAAAGAATCGTAAAAGATATAACCAGTTTAGATCCAACTTTGTTCTCTATTTTATAATATTAGTTAATCCCTTAGTTATTTTGCCCCACTGTACCGTACAACCGTTAGAGACAAACATATACGAGTATTTAAGCTACATTTAGTACAGACGCGGCTGGGTAATGTACTAAAGCTTTTTCTTCTACTTTAAAACAATTTATCTTAATTCAAAATGTCAACAAAATCAAAATGTTAATTTTCAAGACAAATAATAAAATATTAGAAACCTTTTTCTATTTTTTTTTTCTTAATACTCAATTTTAAACTACTATTCAAGGTCATAAAAAAATAATGTATTTCCTAATCACACAAAAGAAAATATATAAAATTAGAAAAAATGACTTAAAATTATTAAAATTATTATTACAAATATTCAAATGAAAGAATCGATTGTATGAACAGTGACTTCTTTTAATGTTTGTTATTACTTTGCTTTCTTATAATTAAATATTAAAAATTATAATTTTTTTAGTAATACAAGCTGTTGAAAATATTTGCCCCCATATTCATAAAAAATAAAAATGTATTAAAAAACTGTTTTTAAATTTTATAAATAAGTTTTTTTTTTGTTGGGTATTTATTTTGAAGGTTCATATCTTCGAGTTGGCAACACTGCTTTATTTGACAATCGATTTAACAGCTGATAGTTGCTTTTTGTTTTGATTGGTTTGATAATTCATTATGGATAGACTAATACCAGAGCAACGCTTGCAAACTGTTGAAATTTGGTTGTATTCGTCAAACTTATCATGCAATTTGTCAATTTTACGGCGTACATAATCGTAGAATAACAATGGATAGTTTTCGGACTACGTTTACACTTACTGACAATTTGCTTCCAGTGAGAACAGTCCGCACTGAAGAAGCTATAGCCACTTTATAATTAAAGCTGTAACATTAAAGCAAATCCAAATCAATCAATTCGTCGTTGTTCTCAGCAACTATGGTTGTGCCCTTTCACTTTATGGGAGATTTTAAGAAATAATCTTGACTTAAGAGCTTTTAGGTGCAATTTGTGCAGGAATTAAAGCCTAGCCACCATCGGCGCATGGGCTGAAGCACAAATTGATTTTGATATTGAATTTCTATTCAAATTTTTTTCTACGCTGAAGCCTAATTTTGTTTGAATTGGGGCATTTGGAGTGTGGATAATCTGCTAGCTTTTGTCGAAATACCATTACATTACCATTACAATGGTGAGCGGTATAAGACATGATTAGAAATTGTTTCGTACCTCAATTAGCAAGCATTAATCTTACTGGTAGGACGGCGCCACATGCCACACAGCCCGCGCTTCGATTGAATTACTTAGAAAAAAAAAAGAAAAAAACGTTTGACGAAAGAGTAACTTCACGTAATGGTTCAATTAATTGTTCACCAAGATTGTATGATTTAACCAGGATTAGCAACCCACTGGTTAAACCCGGACGGGGTTAATTGGGAATTATATTTACAAACACCCGGTGGCTTTTTTATTTTAATGTTTTCGTTGTTTATATACAACAAAAAGAGGTATAATTAAGATATTGGAAGACTAATTAATGCGGTCCATTTTTTAATTCCAAAAAGATATGAATTAACAAATTGTTCAAAACAAAAATGTCCTAATCACTGCTTACATCTTTTTCCCACCTCTAAACTAATTCCCGAATCCCGTCTCAGAAACACTGCTCGTCTTTTGAGTCAATCTAACTTTAAAGCTGATGGTATACTTCTTCAAAAGCAGTGATGTGGTGTAGCTTTGCCTAACAAACAAAAAATATTGTCGAATTGAAGGAAACATGGAAGCAATTATAAAAACCAATAAAAACCCATCAAAAAGCCCAATAAAAGCCGGTGTGTTGGATTTTCTTTTTCTTTAAAGCTCGGGTTTTACCAACCATGGATTGAACGTAATTGATTTATTTTCTTTGGGGTTATGTAAAGTCACTTATCTACGTGGATCAACCAGAGACATTGATATTTATTGATATTAAAAATACACCTATCCCTCGATTTATACAATAGATATGTTCTGGAAAAAGTCGTGCAAATCGAGGATAGAAATTTTTTATGTCAAAAACCGTGTAAATCGAAAAACAAATATTAAAATTGTTCAAAATGATCATACATCGAAGAATTATACCAGTATAGTAAGTAAAGTTAAAAAATAAGTAGTGGTACTTGTAAGTACCGTCGGACAAAAAAGAGTTAAATCACGTGCCACACAGCGCAATACTATTGACTTACTCAAAGAAACTTATGATGAAAGAGTCATTTCTCGTAATCATCCAATTAATTGGCCAGCAAGAACGTGTGATTTAACCCCATTGGACTATTTTCTTTGGGGTTATGTAAAGTCACTTGTCTATAATATATATTTTATTTTAATTTTTTATATCAAAAATCGTGTAAATCGAAAAAAAATAGTAAAATTGCTCAAAATGATTTTTTTAAACATGTTTTTATTTGGTACAAAGCCGGTGAACAAATACAGTAGTTGTTATCGAATACCTTTTATTGGTTGTTCAGTAAGCGGTTAAGCTTTTAAAATCAACTTAAAATTCTTTTTAAATCAACTTAAAATTGTTTAATATTCGGCTAAGTTTCTAGCTTGTAAAAACCGGTTTTATATCCGAAACTCAACAATTAGGAGTTGTTTCGAGGACTTCAAGATCAGATTCTTGTTGCACTCGATAGAACCTGTCAAAAATTGGTATTACTTCGAAGGTATAGTTTCCTTCTTGTACACTTTTCAAACGCGTAAAAAATATAGTAGACTTCGTTTTCGTTGTATAACTAGTTATTGTAAGAATTTTTTTGATGGTTTAAAAAATGTTGTTAAGCTTTAAAAAGAGTTTTAGAAGAGTATAAAGTGTTTAATTTAATCGTACTTTAAGACTGAAATAAAGTCTAAATTCTAGAGAATGAGGTTGAATACTTTTTCGATTTTCGTGCAAGTAGAGGTTATTTGTAAATATTAAAAAAAAAAACAAAAAATCGTTTAAAAGTGAAATCGTGTACAAAAGTACCGTGCAAATCGAGGGATAGGTGTATATTTGTTTGTTTTATTATGATTTGAATTTGTGTAATTGTAAATAAAAACCGATGAATAACGATTAAATTAAGCGTTTTTTTGTTAATTATTATTTAAATACTTTTTTAGTCACTACCATAATCATTGTTGATATGCAGAAAATTTCATTTTGTGCATTTATTTCAATTAAAAAAAGTTAAGATTTGAAGGGTAATTTAACCTTGAGATTAGAACTAAAAATTGTCTATGTAATTAGTAAAAATTTTGTTCATTTTAATTCTAATGGGAGATTCGAACTCCGAACTTTGAAAGAGAAGATGGACTAGCAAGACTATCCGTTACATAGCATATTTATCCTGACAGTCCGATCGATTCTTATTTAGCATGTCAGTGTCAACAATTAAAGAAAAATAAGTTGATTATAATAAACATATACTAGAAATAACCAAATAACAAAATACTCAATAAATCAAAAATAACACGACAGTACTTGAAAAAGCACATTCGTTTAACCAAAACAATTCAATTAACACGTTTGTCAAATAAATTTCGCAAAAAAAAAAAACGAAACATAGAGACAAAGCTAATAAATTATAAAACAAATAAAACAAAATGCTATAATTATCTTTCTTATGTAGACTATAAAAAAAATGAAAAATGTTTCAAATCAAAAATCAAACCCTTTTTAAATCAGTTAAAAAAAAAAAAACAATAAATTAAACACTTAAAAAGATTTCAGCAAAAAAATAAAATAAAATCACTAAAACTGACTATAAAATACGTCAACATACTTGTAGACTCTTCAAAATCAAGGGAATCTTAAACTGCGTTATCATTTCTTTCTAGTATTACGAAATGTATCGGCCTATATCATGAAAAGGAACTACGACAAACAAAAATTTACGCAAAAATTTTTAATCAATAATTCAAATATAAAATTATCTGCGGGATAAAACTGGTGATAAATTTAGGTGTGTGATGATAAATTTAAATTTAACCAGCAAAGACGCAAACCAGGTTTTTTAGCTCAGCCATTTTTTACATTAACAGAGCACTGTTAACACTTTAACAGTAACTATAAAGTAAAGTAAGAGAAGTTATTGCCAAAATATATATGTCTGGAATATGGAGGAATAGCACATCCTAGTTGGAATGGTGCTCCAGACCTTCTTTCGTAGATCAGCTTTGGAGCCAAAGCTTTAAAAATTGTGGAATAGCAGAAAATGTTTGCTAGGGAGCTAGGCATTCATTACTAAACAGTTATCAGTCATTTGAAACAAGCTGCTTACACAAAAAAGCTCGATATTTTAATGCCACATAAATTAACAGTGAATAATTGTTTGGCCAAATTTGTGATTCACAGGCAATGAACAGTGGATCACGTATGATACTAATGCACAAAAAAAGGTAAAACTTCGCAGACGGCGGCTAAGTCAGGATTAATACCAAGAAAGATAATGCTGTGTGTCTGGTGGAATTGTTCAAAAGCTGGTCAAACGATTGATTCTGAATTCTACTGTGAACAATTAACGAGACTGAAGAAAGCATTTCAATTCAGAATTGATGAACAGAAAAGGTGTTGTGTTCCATGATTACAACGTCAGACCACATACATCTTTAATCTTAAGTAGCTATGCATCCACCATATAGCCTAAAGATCATCATGTGTTTCGATCTCTGCAGAACTCTTTCGCTGAGGTCTGCAAAACGCAGTCGGATTAGTTTTTCTCTACACTCATAGAATAATGGCTTCATAACAGTTATGTCAAAAGGTTATCGATCAAAGCGCCACGTATTTGGTTTAATAAAACTTGTTGCGAATATAAGAAAAAGGTGTTTGTTTTTTAAGCGAACTCATGCAAATTAATTTCTTTTTTTAGGTCTGCTAATTCTGGGATAGACCTTGTGGTAGAACTGCAAAACAATCGATAGTCAAACGGAAGCAACACCTACACCGTAATACTTAGAACAATATGCTATGGTTTGACGAAATGAAGATTGATTTGTTTGGGTCAAAGGCAAAATCGTATGTACGAAATCGTATGTTACAATTCATACTTTATTTGACTTTAATGAATACAAATTTAAGAAACTGTTAAAGTGGGTCACCATATGTACGAGGGCGGACTGACATTGAAGCTACCTAGCGCTAGATGGCAGCACAAACACAAAAACTTTTTCTTTCTTAGAAATAACGATCTGTCAAACGTCAGCTGTTAAAATTTTAGCCAAATTCATCGATTAGTTTATTTGTTGTAGTCGTTTGAAGTAAGCAACTTTTGGTTTCTTGGAAAATGGAAAAAAGTGAATTTCGTGTAGTGATTAAAACACTATTATTTGAAAGGCAAAACGGCGAAAGAGACAATAGAAAACATTAGGGCGAATCTGCTCCGTCAGATTATATAGTAAAATATTGGATTGCTGAATTTAAGCGGGGCCGAACAAGCACTGCATCAATACCATCAACAGGAAGGTCAAAAGAGGTGGTTACTGAAGAAAATATCAAGAAAATCCTCGATATCGTTATGAATGATCGCCGGGTCAAATTCCGTGAGATTGCTGATATGGTAAACATATCATATGAACGTGTGTTCAACATTTTGCATGAACATTTGCATATGAAAAAGCTATCGGCAAGAGGGGTGCCGCGTTTGCTCAGTGTTGAACAAAAACGAGTTCGACAGATCACTTCACAGTGGTGTTTGGATATGATAAAGCATAATCCTGCTGATTTTTGGCGTAGATTAATAACTGTTGATGAAACGTGAGTCCACCACTACACACCTGAAACCAAAAATCAATCGAAGCAATGGGTGGAAGCTGGTGGAAGTGCTCCGAAGAAGGCGAAGACAGCGAAATCGGCTGGCAAGGTTATGGCCACTGTATTTTGGTATGCACACGGAATATTGCTCATCGATTATCTTGAAAAGGGATCCACAATCACAGGAGAGTATTATCGTGCATTATTGGATCAAATGGTTGATGCAATCAAGGAAAAACGATCACATTTAAACAAGAAAAAAGTGCTCTTTCAACGTACCGGTTCACATCCACTTCGAATTGGTTGATCATCCACTTTATAGTCCAGATTTAGCCCTTAGTGACTTTTTCCTGTTTCCAAACTTGAAAAAATGGCTGGCAGGAAAAAGATTCATCTCAAACGAAGAAGTGATTACCGAAACTAATGCGTATTTTGAGGAAAATCCCAAAATCGTATTATTCAGATGGTATAAAAAAGTTGGGAAATCGTCTTACCAAGTGTATTGAGCTAAAGGGAGACTATGTTGAGAAATGAGTGGTTTTTGATAAAAAAAGTGCTTTTTTTCCTCCTTAGGTAAAATGTGATTTTGACTCCATTTAGTGACCTCCTTAGAATTTGACGATAGTATCGATAGTGAAAAAAAAAAAAAAACTATCGATGGTCAGCCAAAAACAAAACTATCGATAGAACTATCGATTGTTTTGCAGCTTTACCTTGGGTCTAAGGCTTGTTCAACTTTAATTTCCTTATTTATTCTTAGTGTTCCAAGCCTGCGACCACAACACAAAATATTTTACATTAAATTCAATATAAGAAACATATTATCTATTTAGCGCTTCGTTTTTTTTTTTTTTTTTTTGGTTACCCTGCTTATAAAATATTATTAAAATTGACAACGACAATTTGATAAAAATAAAGAGCAAAGATATGACGTTATAAACGTGTTGATTAGTGATAACAATTCGAAAAACGTCAATAGCAAAAGGAGTGAAGACAAAACGTTGTTAATTTTCATAAGAATTGCAAAAAAAAAAAGATTTAAAATATTTAAGTAAATAATTTTATAAAAATATAAATAAAAATGTTACATACATGCATATGTACATATATATGAACGACCAAGACCATAACGAAAAAAAAATAAATTCAAAAATAACGACAATAATTTGTTTATTACATTTTTATTACCAACAAAGAAATAAATTTTTTATCGCTATTAAATCAAAATCGAATTCGAAGAAAATCGATTGATCAAGATAATCAAATATTGAATAACATCAAAGAAAAAGAACGAAACAAAACAACAAACAAACAAATAAAACAATGACGTCTTCATTGATAATAAGTTTTTAATAATTTTATAGAAGTTTTCATAATATTTCATTTGATTTGGTTTCATTTTTACCAAATAAAACAATCATGAAAAATATATGAAAATAAAAAATTTTCCAGTTAAAATTGTTTTATTTTCTTTTTTGTGTTTTTGATATAAAAAATCACACTCTCTATTGATGATATGCAATCTGCTTGTATAGCAAAAAGCAGCTGAGAGTTTTGTTTTACACAAATAAATAAAATAAATCTGTATCTTGTAAATATCAAAAGAGATTTGTTGTATGATGCCTTTGTATCTCTACTGCTGTTATCGTGTACACAGTAGGAGATACAATATATTTTATTCATTATAATTATTATAGCTTTTCTGCTCTTTTTTTCATCCCATCTATCTATCCATTCATCCATATTTTATCGTTTTTTTTTTGTTTCTTTTTTTTTTTTGTGAGTGACAATTGTCGTCACAAGGCACACATTAAATTTAATAAAAATTTATTATGATTTAAGAAGTTGTCGTCTGTCTCTCTTCGTGTAAAGAATAAATACATATATTTTTTTAAATTTTTTATATAGCAAAAACCGTTATGATTACTATATTCTACGTACATATATATATCTTAAATGATCATATATTATTTTTTTTTTTTTTTTTGTTGCTATAGTAGCTGATGATGATAATGATGATGATGATGCTGATGTGTTTGCACAATTTTCCAATTGTATGCGATTTGTAACACAATTTCAATGATTCAATGAATAATGAATGTATGGATGGATATGACTGATAGTTGTGTTTAGTTGCCTCAATAAAATATATATTTTTTTGTCTTTCTTTTTTATAGAAAATATCAAGATAATGATACACAAATCTGTGAAGATATGAATTTCAATCTTCTATAAAAATCTGCTTTTTGCTTTTTTAGCACGTTTTTTTTTATTACAATTTATTGTTTATAAGATCTGAGTAAGCGCACACTGTTAATGCACGCTATAATCATCCAACAACAAGAAAAGTTTTTATGCCAAGTTAACATTTTTCAGTGACAAAACGTTGGTGCAATATGTGGAATTCACAATAGATTATTTATCTTTTTTACATGGTTGGTATATTTAATAATTTATATCGTGTTTTGGAGGGTAAATATCTGTTACATCCATGCATATTATGTCCAAGTCTATCACCAAATCTATCAGTATAGCTTCAGACCGAATAAGTTCACAATCGACGAAATATTCAATCTGCGACAAGTCCTGGAAAACAAAATGTTTGAAGCCATGTCTGCGTATGGGATACCATCAAAACTAGTACGCATTTGTAGAATGACACTGACTGATGCGAAATCCACAGTTAAAATAAGAAATGTGACAGCTTATCGTGTAGATTATTCAATATCTTGATGAAGAAAATCTTGATAATGCAAAGGTTAATAATGGCGTAAATATTGTTTGGAGGACAGAACGAGATGTAACTGAAACATTTTCAAGAATCGAAATAAAGTCGTCGAAAAAGGGTTTGATGATAAATGAGGACAAGACAAATATAATGCTGACATCTGCTAGGGAAGCACTGTGAAGGAGGAAGAGCGAAATAGCCACGACTGGCAGTTGCGAGATCGAGGTAATGGACGAATTTGTATACCTCAAATTCATCGTTTATCAAAGGAATGATGTTATTTCTAAAATAAAAAGATATGTCATAATGGCAAATAAAAGCTACTTTGGACACGGTAAACAGTTTAAGAACAAAGACTTCTCGAAGAAGAACGAAGATCTCATTTATGCTTCGGCTTATTCTACCTGTGCTCTTAAATGGAGCAGTGACGACGCAGACGAGGTAATATTGGGTGTATTTGAGAAGATCATTCGGAAAAATGTATGGTGCTATCACTGTCTACGTAAAATATAGACGTCGAACAAACCGTGAGCTGCATCCAGACGTATAATAGAATATGCCAGTCGAATAGAGATAGTCGATCTAGCTAGAAAAGCATTAGATGACAATTACAACGGTATGAGCATAAAAAGCGGTATGAGCTCCGGTGAAAGAACCAAGTGTAAGGAGATGCAAGAATCCTTGGTATAACAAGCTGAAAACTGTTCGCAGAAGATCGAAGAGCTTGGAAATCATTATTATTATGTCATGCAGAGTAGGACCAACAACGTACTTAAGCGGCAAGCAGCAATTTCAAAAAGTTTGCAAGCAGCGGAATTCATCTAAAAACAAAGATACCACACGAACACAAAAATTACTTAGGTCGGCGTGTCTGCCGTTGGGCAACCTTTTAGTGGTGGTGATAATAATAAGCATTAAATACGAATGACGTTCTACATGAGCCGAGAGGCTTTGAAAGACGATTACCATTGTTTTAAATACACCTTGAATGTCATAAAAATGAATCTTTTTTATTAATTGATATCAAAAATTAATCCATTACAACAACCAGCATTGCAAATCATATGAGAATCCCGATCAACAAGCCGAACATCCATGTGTATTTGGTATGACCAGAAAAGTATCGTCTCTTATAAGCTGCTGAAGTCGGACTAATGATCACATCACAAGTGATATGCACTGAACACAATTGATGTTACAAATCCAGTTAAAATCTATTTAGAAAATAGTGACTGGGAAGTTTTGCCTCTATTACCTTTTGCATGTTTGATTTTGCATGTTTGACTATAATTTGTTTCGATCGATGCATATGCTTTCTCATTAACTGCGGAATTTTTTTTCACCGTCCCTCCACTAGCAAGCATATTGGCTTTTCACAAAGCAATGGAAGTTGATTTCTCAAGCTAAGTAGACGATTAATCCACTGTAGCTCCCCTCCATATGATTGTGTAATAGTGAAAATCCTAGCTAAGTGGTGGTGCGAATCTTTACTAAGCATTGTTAGTTTTTCCTGATCATTCGTCCGATGTTCGTCATTGTCGCCAGAGGTAAACTGGAACGTCAGTTTGGCTTCTCCTATATTTTTTTAGATTACGGTGTCTGGAAGGATGTTAAAGCATCTTTATTTAAAAACTCAAAACCAAAATTAAATTTTATTCGTCATATTCTCCGCTGGGGCTCGAGCCTGGGCAGCTTGTGTTGTTATGCGTGAACTAAGGAATAGGATATCAGAATTTGACTTGATTCGTTCCTGCTCTTAAAGAATAAGCAGATCTTTTGGCCTGGAATCCATTTGTTGTCAGAAAGATACGAGAAGATCATAGCTTAGATGGTCTATACTTTAAAAAGTGTATATTGTACCAATAATACGCAATAAACTCCACAAGTTTACCAAAGATCCCTCATTTTTAATCATTTTTAATCCTTGCGGAGACGTAATCGAAACTCGGAATAGGGGGGACTCTGATGTTTCTGCAAGATTTTGGTCAAATAAGAGAAAACAAATTGGGTGCAAATATGACCGCAACTTTAGGTTGAAATTATGATATTCGTTATCGAACAATTCCCGTGATAAGTTGTTATTTGTTATTTAAAACATTAACGTATTCGGTCACGTAGGAGACGTAATCGAAACTCGGAATAGGGGGACTCTGATGTTTCTGCAAGATTTTGGTCAAATAAGAGAAAACAAATTTGGAGCAAATATGACTGCAACTTTAGGTTGAAATTATGATATTCGTTATCGAACAATTCCCGTGATAAGTTGTTATTTGTTATTTAAAACATTAACGTATTCGATCACGCAAGCAGTGATTAGCTTCAGGTTATTACTGTTGATATATATTGTTTACATAAATTAACCCTTTCGCTTGTTAGAAATCATATACTTGCCTTTAGCAGAAGTATATTCGTCCTATTTTCAATGACGAGTCATGCTGTCGTACCTTTGCCAAGAACGATTCACTTCGTATATTTTCATTTCGTGTTTAATAAAAATAAATAATATAATATGTTTTATTTGGCTTTAAACAAATTTTTTTTAACTAAAAAACAAGGATTAAAAAATCTCCGTCACAACTTTAACAACTTAGAAAAACATAGTTGCGATCGTAATGCAGAATACGTATATCGAAGAAAACTGAACGGAATCGAAACTCAGAATACTAAATTTGCCAAAACGGAGAAAATTTCGATTCGAATCGAAAGTCAGAATAGGGGTGAGTAATTTTTGTTTTTGCTCACTATGACTATTTTTGTTTGGTCAAATAGCATCAGATAGAAATATGGGAAAACATGTTTGCCCCACGGTCATACTTAAAAAAATATTTGATATGAAATAAATTTTTTTGATCACTGTCAAATAATTTTTATTTTCCCAAAATCAGCTGTTTTTTGTTTTCTCCACAAATTTATTTTGCGGCATAAAAATATTTTATGTTTTTCGTCAAGTATTTATCAGATGAGACCGTAGCTTAAGTAATGTCGATCTAATAATCCAGTTAACGAAAGCGGCGAATAGGCCTCTGATTTGTTTGTTTTTATTTTAAATTTCGCAAAACATAAGAATTTTATTTACTTAGAGAATTTAAATTTGAAAGAATTCTAATTATTATTTTAAATTCTATAGCTTTTTACGGGAATTTTATGAAAAAATCAACCAACTGATTGTTGTTGCTGGGTTATCTTTCCTTTTTGTGCAAAATCAAGCAACGTAACTACGATGATAACCCCGTGAACGATTACTTTAATTTACTTATTAAGTAACTCAATGTGTGGATGCTTTAAAAAAAAAACTTTCCAGCTGAGCTAGAGGATCTTATTTGTGTAACATTTCCATAAATTCCAAAGATTTTACGAATGCTGCTGCTGATGATGATGATGAGTGTACTTGAGAGCAAATTCGAAAAGGTGCAAAAGAACTCGACTATTTCTTTAAGTAACTAACAAAAGTCACACTTGAGTCTTAATAGGTTAAAGAAAAATATTTTTTATTTTTGTTTTGTCTTTTTTAAAGATTAAAATGCAACAAAAACAAGGTCAATATAATAATATGTATATATATTTTTTTGATGTTTTACTATTATTTATTTAAGTTTGTTTTAATTTTTTGTTGCTGTTTTTGTTTTAAAATATTTATCATGTTACTTGTGTGGCAAAAACACTCGATTCGTTCGTATAACATTGAATTACTTTTTGCACGAGTTCATTATTATTTGTTTCAAAAAAAAAAAAAATATAAAAAAAAAACATTTAAAAAGTTCTGAATAATATACATACATATGTATTCTATGGAAGAAAACTATCCCCATTTACACTCGTATATTTTGCAAAATTTCATTCAAATGCATTGGAATGAATTAAATGAAAAGCGTTTTAAATGAAATTAAAAAAACAAGAAAAATGAACGCGTTACAGGGGAAATTATTTGTAAAAATAAAAATAAAAAAGTTTTTGAAATAAAAAAACAACATGAGAAATTATAAAAAAAAACACATTTAAAATGTGACCGCCACTTTGAATCTGAATTTGAAAATTAATTAATTTGACATGGAAATTATTCTTGTTGTTGTTTCAGTTGTTTTGTCAATGATTGTTATCAAAAACATAATGAGCAAATGTGTCATGATCAGTAGTTAGCCATCCAGCCAGCGCCATCATTAATTTCTTCGGTTCAAAAAAAAAAAAAAAAAAAAAAAAAAAAAAAAAAAAAAAAACGTCGCGGTAGTTAATAAGGTACAGCGTTAATTTTTTTTAAATGAAATGTCATTGCGGATGTAAAAACAAAAAATAATTGCAATGAACTTGGACATTTAAACTAGTAGTCGACAGTAAGACATCATGCTTAAAATATGAATGTAGTAGCGAGTACCATCATGCACTGTTCTTGTTGACGGTCGCGTGTATGAGTATGAATAGCCTAAGATCTTCATCCCCAGTGGTCAACGTGTGCTGATCAATGCAGTGTATTCAGTGTATGGATAACTTAAGAATTTTTGCATGTATTGTAAAACATTGGTACAATTCTAACCAGTGGTGTTCACAAAGAGAAAACACTTAAAATTAGAGTATAGACTGAAATTAAATTGATCCAAAGAATTAGATAATTGTATGCAACATAAACATGCTCAAATTTATATAGTTTGTTATTAGCACTTCTAAGTGTAGCATTAAACGCATTTTAGCTCTTTTTAAAATCTTGAAAACTTTTTAAAAAATCCGCTACGCTCTTTCTATATTGACAGCTAACAAACTACTGAATGAAATTTTTGTTTCACATACATGTTATTGTATAATTATGGTTGCCATTTGGCAGAATGAACACAAAGCGTATGAATCCTCTCCCTAAAAGATTTCCCAGGAATTATAGAAGCAATATCAGTAATTACAGTACGATATATAAATTAAAAGATAATGTAATAAAGATAGCCGGTTTTTGTTAAATTTTAAGAAGCTTTTTGGTAAGATTGTTTTTAATTTTAGCAAGTCTGGTTATAATAATTATGAAGAGAATAAATAAATACTCGAACAATTTCGTTAGCTAGGTAATATGAATGAACATTACTGGTCTATTTCTTTAGCATCATATGGCTTTTAAGCCAATAGAACTACTAATTTTCTGTGGCCAATAACAAATTAAGACAATCTCAGATACCCTGTTTAAAAATAATGAAGCTTATTTCAGCGAAAGCATTTGCAACGATCAGAGCAAATATTAGTCGGATAAGCCGAGCTTGGGACTATAAGACGGAGACTGGAAAAAAAATATCCAACCACTATATAATACCACGCATATAATATTCCGCGCGTTTTTCGGTCAATGCTCATTTAAAATAAATCAATTGTGTTCTTTGCAAGTCCCCTGTGATCGTACGGCTCAATTTCAGCAGCTCATAATAGATGAATATTTGGGTTTGGCGTTGTTTCGGCTGTTTGACTAGGCTTCACTTTCTTTTTCTCTAATTGTTGTTTTAATAGATCCTTTTATTATCGCCAGCAATAATTCAATATAAACATTTTTACTATCGGGTGATTTTTTTTAGGTTTATAATTTTGGGTTGGTAACACTTATTTATTTGATAACCGATTTAACAGCTGTTTAACAGATGTTTGCCCTCCAAAATACCATATTAATTATTAAAAACGCAAAGCATGTGTAAAAGATATGCCATCTGTTGTTTTTTAGGCATTTTGGCATTAACTTTTAAGAGCATATTTTTGCATATTTTGTTTTTAAAAGCATATTTTACATTAAAAGAACATATTTAACCAAAAAAGCATATTAAGAACTTTTATTTCTTTCAATTGTATTTTTTAACTTAACAATTTAATGAATTGGCGTATTGAAAAGTATCTTGGACGAGCGAAGAAGTATAATACAACACAAAAGAAAAAAAATCAACTATAAATGGTAACTGGCGATAATACATATATTCATACAAAATATCATATGTAAAGTCGACTACATAGATCTTTCGTGGCTTAGCTGGAATACCTTACACTTCAGTGTCAATAAGCTTGATTTTTTCAAACACTATTCATTTCTCAACATAGTCTCCTTTTAGCTCAATACACTTAGTAAGACGATTTTCCAACTTTTTTTATACCATCTGAATAGTACGATTTTGGGAACTCCTCAAAATACGCATTAGTTTCGGTAATTACTTCTTCGTTTGAGATGAATCTTTTTCCTGCGAGCCATTTTTTCAAGTTTGGAAACAGGAAAAAGTCACTAGAGGCTAAATCTGGACTATAAGATCAACCAATTGGAAGTGGATTTCTCGTAGTTTTAGCATCGTATCTAATGCTGTGTGAACCGGTGCGTTGTCTTGAAGAAAGAGCACTTTTTTCTTGTTTAAAAGTGATCGTTTTTCCTTGATTGCATCAACCAATTGATCCAATAATGCACGATAATACTCTCCTGTGATTGTGGATCCCTTTTCAAGATAATCGATGAGCAATATTCCGTGTGCATCCCAAAATACAGTGGCCATAACCTTGCCAGCCGATTTCGCTGACTTCGCCTTCTTCGGAGCACTTTCACCAGCTTCCACCCATTGTGCGGTTGATTTTTAGTTTCTGGTGTGTAGTGGTGGACCCACGTTTCATCAACAGTTATTAATCTATGCCAAAAATCAGCAGGATTATACTTTATCATGTCCAAACACCGCTGTGAAGTGATCTGTCGAACTTGTTTTTGTTCAACACTGAGCAAACGCGGCACCCCTCTTGCCGATAGCTTTTTCATATGCAAATGTTCATGCAAAATGTTGAACACACGTTCATATGATATGTTTACCATTTCAGCAATATCACGGATTTTGAGCCGGCGATCATTCATAACGATATCGAGGAATTCCTTGATATTTTCTTCAGTAACCACCTCTTTTAGCCTTCCTCTTGATGGTATTGTTGCAATGCTTGTTCGGCCCCGTTTAAGTTCAGCAATCCAATATTGTACCATATAATCTGCCGGAGCAGATTCGCCGTAATGTTTATCAAGCTTTTCTTTTGTCTCTTTTGCCGTTTTGCCTTTCAAATAATAGTGTTTAATCACTACACGAAATTCACTTTTTTCCTTTTTCCAATAAATACAAAAGTTGCTTACTTCAAACGACTACAACGAATAAACTAATCGATGAATTTGGCTAAAATTTTAACAGCTGACGTTTGAAAGATCGTAATTTCTATGAAAGAAAAAGCTTTTGTGTTTGCGCTGCCATCTAGCGCTAGGTAACTTCAATGTCAATCCGCCCTCGCAACTGTTAAAAAGAGTGGAAAATAAATTTATGTTTGCGAGAAAATTTATTTAAAAAAATCATGTAAAAGTCGTTAATAAACAATATACAAAAAATTAATTAATTTGTATTAATTTGTTTATTTTTTGTTATTATTATTTGCTTTACTTTTTCAGTAATATTTTTATAAAGAAATTTTTATTTCATTATTTTAATTTTTTTTTTAAAGGAGTAAAAGCATGCATTATTACTCTGGTACGAGTATAATAAACGAAAAAAAGAAGCATATTGAGCAATTCAATTGAATTAAAATAAAAACTCAAATATCATATTAAAAGTTTAAGCTTGACTTGAAAAAAAAAAAGATCCATTCATGTCAGTTATTTGGTGGTTGAAACTGGTTATTTATGGCCCTAAACCGGTAAATGCTGGCGTTAGCTACTTGAAACAACAATTTATTAACAAATCTCGTATAATGAAAATAAAGTCTGGAAAACAAAAAACGGTAGGAAATTTAATTAAATTTTAATGAAATTCATAATAAATATCAACAGCAACAGCAATAATTCTCTCGTTAACAACTAATAATTAAATAAATAAAATTTAAAAGTTTTCAAATATTAAATGAAGAGAACGACAGCTGTGTGTTTTCTAATATATTAACATACTGTTAGACTAAGACCGACTATTAAATAGAAAACAAATTAGCTATTGAACATTTAAGAAGGCATATATTATGTAATTGTTCAAATTTTCATAGATGATAGAACTTGATTTTGTCTTGCAGGCGTCCGTTTGTTAGTGAATCTTAACAGAGAATATCATAGAGAATCATTTATTTTAACGGGTTGGTGTAACAGACAAATTCCTGCATTGTTCAGCAGTCGACTTACAACATATAACATCGTAGTCGACTCATAACAGACAATGTCGTTAAATATCAGCTTTCTTTAGTATGGTGACAATACAATGACGTTGTCATACAAAACTCCCTTTGTTTTTGTCATTGTTACGAGGATTCATCAATGAAATTTTTGCCATAATTTCATTGCATGAAAATATTGTAGTGACACTGTCATTCAAATACGCCACCAGGATTTTGTTGCCAGAAAATTTGTTAAAAATACATAGAAATTAACTGCATGGCAAGTAAATTTACACAAAGGGGATACCACCTTGGTTCATTGCTGATCTATTGCAGATATCCAAGTTGCAAAGTTTTTTGGGGGAAAAATCCACCTGTAACAAACTAGAAAAATTTTGATTGCCAGGGAACATGGCTAGGAGCCTTCCAGAGCATTGAGTATTTGGTTGGTATGTCTAAAGACCGATTATCTCATATAATTTTTTAATTTTCAATGCTTTCTCCGAGATAGAATTGTTACGTCTAGTCAGTTGCCAAACTCATTTAGACCAATAAGACTAAGACTATTGTATAGTTACACGCTTTCGATAAAAAAAAAAAAAAATTTGTGTGGTTTCTTTGAAATCGAAAGTGTACAGCAATAATCCCACGACAGCTCAAGAGCATAAAACCAATATTATCGAGCAGATATCAACCACTGACAACAGTTTATTGAAAAACGTGATTGATAAAATTGGTAAAAGTTTGGATGCCTGCCGAGCCAGTAGGGGGGTCATTTGACAGACATAGTTTGTCATTTTTAACCGGAACCTATTTATAATAAACTGAAATAAAAACATTTTTAATATCTGAAGTCTATTTATAAAAATTAAAATAATACCTTAATTTTAGACACCCTTTATAAGGGAACCTAGCTTGTGCTGAAACCTATTCATCATCTACAATTTGGTTATCGTTACAATCATGTTACGACGATGATTAATAAGGTTCTGAACGCAATGAGAGTGGTCTTGTGTGATTTCGTCGACATTCAGGACGGCTTTAACAATACTTCTACGACGTCATTACAGGGTCACTTGATAGGAAAAGTGTTCCTATTATCTTAAGAAACTGGATAAGGAGTTGTTAAGCTGGATCTGTGTGATTCATAAAGGACCATCAGGTCCTATAGGGGCTGTCCACAATGTGGCGTTTTATGGTCTGTTATGTGGACACTGATCATTGTTGAAATTTTAGAAAGATCTAAAAACTTGAGCTTCCTATGATCTTATCATCTCGGTGGTAGGATCGAAACTGTTGCAAAGTGCCCTTGATGTAACATTCAAATGATGCAGGGAAAGGTGTCTAACTGTAAATCGTAATTGTACCATTCACTTAACATAGGAATCTGAAATACATAAATGATGCAGGGAAAGGTGTCTAACTGTAAATCGTAATTGTACCATTCACTTAACATAGGAATCTGAAATACACTAAGCCGACGACAAATGGCTTGACTATTAAGTTCTCGGATGAAGTAAAATATCTGGGTATCATCCTGGATAGGACTTTCACATGTGGAAAACACTTGTCCTATGTTAACAACAAGGCAATCACGACACATTATGCCTGTCAACGACTCTATGGTAAAACGTGGGGTCTAACACCTAGAATGATCTACTGGTCTTTCAATTACGGTTGCGATGAGAACCTATCACACACTTGTCATTGTGACCATCGTGTATATACATCCATTGCACATTTCAGCGATGGAGGAGGGATGTAAAAGTGCACTTAGACCGCTTTGTATCTTCGGTTTGAAAGTAGGTAACATGTGGATATTGTAGCTATTTGATAGCGATCCACTCATTCGGATAAATGATTATACATATGTCGCCAGCTGTGATGTTGGCAGGATCTTTAGGGCCCTTGCACCCGAAAGGAGCGTAGGTTCCTTTGTCATCCTATGAGGTAGCGTCGAGGATTGTTATTATGAACTCTATGACATATCTTTATAAACCTTGTGTTCAGAAAATTGTTACTCTATGTTGGGTCCCTAGTCATGAGGGCCATGCTGGAAATGAAAGGGATGGCTGTTTAGCGAAGTGGCTTTTTACTGCATCTGAGTCATTTTGGTTTCACCAACGAAATAGTGAGCTTTAGGTCAACCCGAGCCAAAAAAATGTAAAATAGGTCTGTCGATCAATAGTATCATCTATTTAAAAAATAAGTGACGTTCTGTCTGTGTAGTCTCAACTGGTAAAATTTATAAATTTTGCTATGAATTCCACACCCATCAGCAAACTATTTTGGTTTAGTACCTTGTGACTATTTCCTGTTTTAAGAAATTACCAGTTGGTAAGATATTCGGAACAAATAATGAGGTCATCAGTGAAATAAACACTTCTTTTAAGGGCTTTAAATATTATTATTAAATTATTTTATTATTAATAAATTATTTTATGGATGGAATAAAAAAACTAGAAAACTGTCTTAAACGGTCGCTTTTAAGGAGAGAAAAAAAAAAACAAACACTTGCTAGCCGAAAGACATATATTTTAGAACATTTTCCTACACCTACAAGCCACCCATAGCTAACTAGGGTTCAATATTCTCTTTACAGCCATATATGTATCTATACAAATTGTTGAATTAATTACCTGCATATTTAAGAAGCAAAAAATTTGTTTTTCACTAGATGTGATGTTCTTAGGCATTTGCCGAAGACAATAAATTAAAACCCACATTATATTTCATTTATGGAGAGAGTAGTGGTGGATTTGATTTGATTATAAATGGATAAGATCAAAAATAATTAATTCATTATACCAAACTCACTCTTCATCCATTTGGATATACGATGACCTCCTTCTGAAAAAATGAGCAAAAGTTTTTTTTTAAAGGTGTCATCTACAAAATTGCTTTTGGCTTAAACACGTTAACTGATTAGCATTTTACTAAATGATCAATAACGTTTTTAACACTACAAATGTATTATTTTTTTCTCACTCAATTTTTATAGGTTTTTGTTTTAATTAAAACCTTTTATAAAAGTATTATATCTACATACACAAATTCTAATGCAGAGTCTTGAAAGAATTATTTTTTAATTTTGACTTTTTATTGTCGCCCTTAGACTTTTGTGGCATAATGTACAAATGGAAAATGTTCCTTTTATTCTTAAATCCTTTTTAAATTATAATTCTTTAATTAAAAAATAATAATTGCGGTTTCGAGTGTTTAATGAGGAGACTTCAATCGCCCTCCAGACAAATACATCTAAAGAAGCCCCCTGACCTTTCAGCTTTACCTCCGATGGTGTTGACAAACATCAGACAAATGGACAGGAAAAAACGCCACCTACTGAGAAAAAATTACAATACTAAGTAAGGATCACCACCACTTAGCAAGGATCTTTACCGCTATACACAATGCTATAGAGGCGAGCTACAGTAGTTTAAGCAATCTTAGCTTGAAAACCAACTTGATTACTGAAACTGAATGAAAGCAACGAAAAAAAAACTAGAAAAGTGACGGAGAAAAAAAATTGCCTCCTATTTACTAATTCATTCCTTGTCGTTCTGTTCGAAACTTGCCAGTTTTGTTTTGTGGAATAACACACATGTGCTTGCCAAATGGCATCTCATATTTCATTAACTTTTTTATTTTGAATTATTTATTTGTTTTTTTATTTTCATTTCGTTCAATTGTTGTTTTTTTATTGATTTTGTGTTTATTTTCTCATTGGTATGTAAAATGATACTGCTCCGCATTTATACAACAAATGATTTCGAATCTAATGACTTGTTTTACATACCGACATACTTTAGCCAATTTTCTGTCTCTCTCTATTAGTCCATTATAGTTTTAAATCCATTTTATAAAATATATATATTGTTTTCACTGTTTGTGACATTAAATATTATTATTGCATATCATGTGTATGTTCCATTATTTAAAAACAAAAACATCAACAAAAAAAATCTTAATTACCAAACGATTTTATTTGTCTGTTAAAGATCAATTTTCAAATTAATTACTTTTTATTTAAGCAAAAACGATTTTATAAAATATTTTTTTCAATTTAAAGTCTCAGAAAAAAAAGGTTAAAAGGAAAAAAGAAATCATGGCAACTAGGTAGGATATGTAAGATAAAGGATCAGAAATTTAGCTCCATATTGTATTGTGAATTCAATTCTTATATTTCAGCAGTCGACATTAAGCTTTGAACAAATAGTCGACAGCAAACAGCACGACTTTTTTTTGCCTTTTTTTTGTTTAACATTTTATATTGTATTGGCAACATATCTCTGTTTATTGCTGTCTACAAAACAGAAGCTGGACTCAGTTTGGCAGCAGCAAAGGTTTAAGGCTTGGTATAAAAAGACATGGTTTAAAATTAACATTTTTCAAAAGTTTGAGTTTCCAATATGTAGCGTGTGTAAATACTTTTCGTTTAAACTGTATATTAGAAATATAATATGTAGTGCTTTTATACAAATTAATATCAATTAGGTAATTTAATTGATAAACAATTTAAAACGTTAGTCAAATTTGTGTATCGTCTGTAGCTTTATTCTTCTGAAATTTAGTTACAGCGACAAAGATGTAGACAGAATTACAGCATTTACTTATTGCGACAAGTAACAATATGAATTTTCCTTTCAGTTGCTGATCGTTATAGTCATATTTTTAGACAAAGTGTGTTTAAAAAATGTATTTAATTTGCACAAAAATAATATAAAAAGTCTGAAAATCCAGTCAAAGAGCATAGAGCACGGAATAACACTCAAAACAAAATATTGAATTATTTGTAGACAGTAAGAGAAGAATTTTTTATCTTCAAGTAATATAAAGGACGACGAATAGCAGAAAGGGAATTTTTGACTTTTTTTTGTTTAACATTTTATATTGTATTGTCAACATAAATCTGTTTATTGCTGTCTACAAAACAGAAGCTGGACTCAGTTTGGCAGCAGCAAAGGTTCTTGTCTAGGTTTTTGCTGAGGTGCCTTTAAAATAATCCTCTCCATATAAACGTTTTCTGACATTTTGGTGTCTGCTGCTTGCTGTCGTCTATGTGTTTAAAGCGTTAAGCTAGGATCACACGATTGATACAGCAATCGTGTGACTGCTTGATAGGCAATCAAAAGGCGTCAACAAAAGTATTAAAAATACGCCAATATTTCGAAGTGAGCAATACATACCAATATTAAAATTTTTTATTTTCTTTTTCATAAAATAAATTGCGACAATTTTAAAATTCCGCGGCAATAAAGCACAATACAAATTATGTCATATTGGTGCATTTGTGACAATCGTGTGATCCCAGCTTTAACTTTAAGCCAATTATCAATAAATTTTAAATTTTTATTGATTATAGTTTTATGATTTGAAATAGCCTTAAAGGCGCGGCGAAGGCAATGATTATTTTCAATTCTAGCGACTGCAGTTATTCAACGGCTCCATTAAACTTTAAAGCTCGGATCACACGATTGTATTGCATTAATTATTGGTACAGTAATCGTGTGACGGGCCGTTAGGTAATCAGGCGGCAACAAAAATGTCAAAAATGTGCGACAATAGATGTGAACAAATACTTTGTCAATATTTTAATTGTTTATTGTTTTTTTTTTATTTTCAGAAGTTCTTTCTATAAACATGGTACCGAAGCTATTAAATGCAGGGTTGGCAGCCCACTGGGTAACCCAATTAAACCCACCCGGCTTTTATTGGGTTTTATATTAAAAAAAAAAAACTAGCAGAGTTTTTTATTTATTTAAACTTCTCGTTTTTTGAGGCGATCCACTTTGAAGCCGGTTTAAGATTTATTCAAAAGAATTGATTTGGTGGCATAATATTGTAACAGATATTGCATCCATCGAAAGCTAATAATCCGAAGGAGCTATGTTTGAAGAAATTGATCGTTTCTGAAATTTGTTTGACAACTTTGCCAAGAGAGACCGAGCGTTGTCATGCAAAAGGAAAACTTTATATGTCTGTCTGTCTCTCTGTCTTTATATTCTGGCCGTTTATTCATAATGCACGGTTCAAGCTAAGTAATTGCAGTCTGTTCCGAATACCGGGTTTCAGCAGCTCATAATACACAATGCCGCCTTGATCCCACTAAGAATGCAAAAGCATTATGAATACTAAAAGAAAACCTAATTGTACTAAAAACAAAAAATATTGACTTGAACGAAATTTGTTAGCAGTTATAAAACCCAAAAAACCCATCAAAAAACACGGGTTTTTGCCAACCCTGATTAAATGTAATTAAATGTAATTCTTGAGGTTTTTTCGTATTATCTTATCTTATGAAATATTAGGGGGTAGTGGTTAGAGCGCAAACATACAACGCAAGCAGCCCAGATTCGAATCCACAGCAGAGGACATGACGAAAAAATTTAATTGCATTTTCGAGTGTTTAATAAAGGGACTTCTACCACCTTCCACCAGACAAATCCATCTAAAAAGAAGTTCTCTGATCTTCCAGCTTACCTCTTGCGATGATGACAAATATCATACGGATGAACAGCAGAAAACGCCATCTATTGCGGAAAAAAACCAAAATGCTAAGTAAGGATCAACACCACCACCATCACCACATAGTAGCAAGGATCTTCACCACTAAAAAATCATATGGAGGACAGCTACAACAGATTTATCATCTATTTAGCTTGAAAATCAACTTGATTAAGGAAACTGAAACAAGCAATGGAAGCTTTGTGGAAAGCCAATATGTTCCTTAGAGTGGCGGAAAAAAATTAAATGCTTTTAATCAAATTTCGGCTAAAACATTCAATTTCAAAATAGAACTATTGTCTTGCTATGCACCTCTTGAAATTTTTGAATAAATTAAATAAAAAGTTAAAACAGTTGTAGCATGTTCATACTAGGCTTCGAATTACTTGTTTAGTGCCGTTCACATAACACCTTTGTAATTCATTTTGATTGTTTTACTTCTTTTGCTTGTTGTTCTTATTTATTATGTTATTTGTCCGTAAATTGTGTTTTTAAAATGGAAAAGTAAAGTTGGCAAATGAAATAAACAAAGTTAGCATGGAGAAACAACCGATAAAAATTAGAGACCACAGTGATTTTTTAATAATCCATAAGATAATTCAAATTGAATTACTTACAATTTGGAAGATTCGCTCTTAAAATTTTGTATGAGGAATAATGTAATTCGTTTTATAATGGGAAATTAAATTTTTGATGAAAGAGCCAATTATGAAAAAATGTCCTGAAAAGCATTGGTATGGGTTTGTAAAAATATTAAACGTCAACATTTTGAATTACACATAATTCTCTTTTTACACGATAAATATATACATTCTCGAAATTCTCATGTAAAAAGAAAATTTGTTTAATGATATTATTAGAATTTTTCGAGTTTAAACCCTTTAATTCATTAAATGTATTAAGTCATACATAATATAATATAGAAAACCGTGTAAAAACAAAGAATTAATTTTTCTCTTTGAATCGTGTAAAAAGAGAATTAGGTGTAATTATCACAAGAAATAATAACTGTCATAAGAGTACCGTTTTAAAATTACATCGAAATATAAATCAAATGTAACCTCTTATACGACTAAACGTTCAATTAGACGTGACTTAACACAATGTCGAAAAACCCACTTTTCAATTGATCTGTTACGGCGTTGTGGTATGTCACTACTAATCGAACACAGTATTGCCCATAAGGTTGGTTGGCGTTACGTTGTCACGTCTAATTTTATCTTAATTGTGGGCTGAATTATGAATGAGAGAGAGAGAGAGAGAAGGATAATACTTTGATTTAAATTTATTGCACTTTCTGTCTAATATATTATTTGTTTATTTTTTTTAAATTTATATAATTTTTAACACTTTAACTGGCACTCAAAAGATTATAGAGAGTGTTGTGTGCTTTTTCAATTTAAAGGTTAATTTTTTTAATTAATTATCACAAAAAATAATAACTGTCATAACGAGAATATTCTAAAATAAGAACTAAATAGAAATCAAATGTAAACTCATCTAATACAAGTTGTTACAATTTTTATTATTATTATTTTTTTTTTTAATAAAAAAGAAAAGCAATAACACAAATTGTTGTTATAATTGTCTATAAGAATTTTTTATTTGCATTTTACGTGTTCAACATCAGTTAGTAACAAAAAAAGAATAAATGTGAACGAAAGAAAAAAAAAACAATTTTATTTAAATATTTAAGCCAATAATGTGAACTATTAAAATATTTGTAAGCTGTTGAAATATGTATGTAAGCGTGTATTTGTCTATACCTTAGAAAAAAAAAGAATCAAAACTATGGTGGTCAGTCAACAGCTGAAAGCATGTGCCATCGTAGTTTAATGGTATCATACATTCTTTATTGGTATCTTTTTTCCATTCATTGTTGACAATTATGTAGTTTCTGCGTTGTTTTCATTTTTTTTTTCTACATTTATATTTCACATTTAATTATAACGTAATAAATAATAGAATATGATATAAAATTATACAAAAAAAATAATAATAAAAAAATAAATAAATAAAAAACGCAAAGCTACAATATAAGTTTTCATTTGCCGTTAAAAAATATTTTTGTTATATTTTCCCATGAAAAAAGAAAAACATTGAAAAGAATATAATTTCTCTTATACATATTACGCAATAAGTGCTTTTTTTAGTATTTAGGTCAAACTATTTTCTTTTTTTTTATATTTTTTTAGAGACGTTAGAAAAACGAATAAAATATTAGGAGGGAGTTGTATAGTTTTCATATCTTATAGATTAACAGCACAGTTACCGTCCGTTGTCGGATTTTAAACGAGCTATTCGTTAATTATACTTTAATTTTTATTTAAAAAAAACTGAAGTCAAAAAAGGCTTAAATATGGACTTTGTAAGGGGTGTTTTTTATAGAGGTATAGAACTTTAAGTTGCAATAAAACAACAATGGATTATTCGATTGAGATGAATTTTATTTATCCAAAAGATAATCTTGTGGCATTACATTTTACATATGATTTCTGGCATATGACCGCCATGGCTAACGCGGATGTAATCCAATCTGAACATCAAGTTTTCGATGACTTTTTCCAGCATTTGTGGCCGTATATCGGCAATAACACAGCGAATGTTGTCTTCCAAATGGTCAAGCGTTTGTGGCTTTACCGCATAAACCAATGACTTTACATAGCCCCACAGAAAGTAGTCTAGCGATGTTAAATCACAAGATCTTGGAGGCCAATTCACAGGTCCAAAACGTGAAATTAGGCGGTCACCAAACCTGTCTTTCAATAAATCTATTGTGGCACCAGCTGTGTGGCATGTTACGCCGTCTTGTTGAAACCATATTTCCGGGACATCATGGTTATTCAATTCAGGAATGAAAAAGTTAGTAATCATGGCTCTATACCGATCACCATTGATTGTAACGTTCTGGTCACCGTCGTTTTTGAAAAAGTGCGGACCAATGATTCCACCAGCCCATAAAGCGCACCAAACAGTCAGTTTTTCTGGATGTAACGGTGTTTCCACATACACTTGAGGATTACCTTCACTCCAAATGCGGCAGTTTTGTTTGTTGGCGTAGCCATTCAACCAGAAGTGCGCTTCATCGCTAAACAAAATTCGCTTATGAAAATCGGGAACAACGGTAATCTCGTTTTTGCCCATTCGACGAATCCACGCCGGGCGTGAGTCTATTCATGATGAATTGCCAAACCAAACTGAAAATAAATCACTTGTTAAATCGGTCACCATCTTGAAAAGTAATACCAACATAAAGTTCTACACCACTATAAAAAACACGCTTTACAATATATCTATCTCGATACCAAGTTATGTTAATTTCGTACCAAAAAAAAAAAAAATTTGGAAATACATTGCTTAGTACGCCATAAAGAGGGGTCTTCACACCAAAAAATATGAAATGTGTAGATTGCGTGAGATAGCTAAGACTGTACAGCGGATATATGTTATTATAAACAGAGATTGACAAAAATAGTAAACCTGAAACTTCTACAGTATATTCCTGAAGACGTCGAAATGACTTTCACTACTGTAAAAATCACAAAAATATAAATCAGATTTGGTCGAGAGTTTAAAATCGGTTACTCAAACTATAAAAAAAATTTCCACAATATTCAGACACAATCCGCAAGTTTACAGAGATGATGCTCTAACTAGAAAAACAGTACCGAACTGCTCGTTTTTGATCCGATAATTTTTTATGTTAAAGATGCACACCGCTCTGGTTGACTTATCACTAAAACGATCAATGAAGTCACGGAAAAAATTTAGATAGATTGCCACATAAAAATCGTGAATTCTGCTAGAGAACTAGTCATTCATCTCCAGACAGTTATCAAACATTTGAAGAAAGCTGTATACAAAAAGAACCATATGTCTTCTACTTCTTAAGTGCTTTGGCTTCCAGTGGAGCATAGGGCCTCAACAGAATTTCGCCATTGACTACGGTACTTCGCTATACTCTTCACCTCGTTGAAAGACTATCCTAGTTGTTGCATGTTCTTCTATATTGTGTGCTTTCATGTGTGTTTCGGCCTACCTCGTGCTCTGGTGCCTTGTGGGTTCCACTGGAGGGCTTCACTGCAAATCTCGGTTGGTTGTTTCCGAAGAGTATGCCCAATCCAATTCCATCTTCATTTTTTTTTTCAAATGTATCGGCATTTGTTTATATTTGGCCCACAATCGCGTGTGGTATTGTATTTGGCCACCAGATCTTGAGGATCTTTCTCAGACTCCTGTTGATAAAGACACTAAGTATGTCAGCCCCTTTTCGCATTCGTATAGCAGAACCGGTTTTATATTTGAGTTAAACAATCAAATTTTTCAAACGGTTGATATAGAAGAAGATCCCAATATTTCCAGAGTTGTGCCTAAGATTATCCCTCAAAGCGCCGTTATCTGACAAGATTATACTACCAAGGTTGCTTAAAGACTTGAAATTTTCTATTATATCGTTACCGTTGGGACGTCAGCAGTTAGAGGAAACCCAGTTTATTGTGTTCGCATGCTCGACTCCAGTTTATCGTTTATACGGTTAAGCAGAGTCCTAGCGAAAATTTTTGATGGAATTGGCAACGTCATGATACCTCTGTGCCTTATGAATTAACAGTAAAAAAATTCAAGAAACCGAATTTCCATTTGCGTTGCGCTGCTAAAACGCAACGAAATCTAACTATTCCTGAAGCGAATGATTATGGCCGATGAAAAGTGGATGGAAGCGAAGTGATTGATACCAAGAAAAGTAATGCTGTGTGGCTTGTGGGATTGGAAGGAAATTTTTCATTATGAGATTTTTCAAGTTGGTCAAACGATTGATACGAGATTGAAGCAATCAATCAAATTAAAATGCCAGACCACACACATTTTTAATGTCCCGTCCGAATCAGAGAGAGTGAAAGAGAAAGAGAGAGAGAGAGCTTGGCTGAGAAGCAGGATTGTCAGATCTGGCGATTTCTCGACAAACGTGACGCTTTTAAAAGTTATAAAAATGAGTGTGTTTGCTTACAAATTTCACACAAGGCTATGAAATAGAACATCATTGAAAAAGTATACTTACTTCTCTTTTTCCTAAATCCAAAAGTCGGATAGTAATCAACTAAATTATTAGCTTATATATCATACGAAGGCACGGAAAATCGATTTTCAACCATAAAAATTAATTTTCTAGTTTTATAGCTTTTGGTAAACTATAAACTATATTATAGTAAACATTGTACACTTTCTGTTTTTAGTAAAATTTGTATGGCGCAGTTTTTTTCATTTTTGGCGAAATTTAACAAATCGGACCGAATAATTTTTTTATTTATTTTCAAAATTGTTTCTTTATTATTTAAAAAAATATAAATTTTGTTTCAAAATGTAAAAAAAAAAAAATGATTTGGCGATTTTTAAATTTTAATTTGGCGAAAAAGCTTGAAAAGGATCTGACAACTTTGCTGAGAAGTATTGATACATCTACCATATAGCCCGGACCCTGCACCTTCTGATTATCATTTGTTTCGATCTCTACAAAACTCTCTTAATGGTGCAATGACTAACTTACCAAAAATTGTGGTATTTTGGGTCAATTAGTAAAAATATAATTTAAAATAAAGCAAACAAAAAAAAAAGAAATCAAAACAGGCTAACCAACAAGGAAGTTTCAGCGTCAAAACAAATCTGTCGAAAACTGCCAAATAAAAACTGGTGGGGTATCGTCCACTTTCTTCTGTTAATTTATGACAGGGAAAAAACAAAATAAATATAAAATAAAGCATGGCATGTCAAAAAAAAAAAAAAAAATCAAAAATTACGAAACACTTTAGAATGAAAAACTCCTCGAGTTTGTATATGGAATGTTATACGACAACAATAAAACATAAAACGCACGCAAAAGAGATTGAATTGATTACAAGTTATTATAACAAATGAAAAATGTACGTCATGATAAAAAAATATTGTATAACAATTTCAAGAACGAACGATTTTAATTTTTATTTTATAACAAATTGTGGTACTTGAGTCTGTAAAGTGGTTGCAAAGAAAATCGCTTTTTGAAAAGAAAAAAATATTTATTTTATTTCATATAGATATTTGAGCACTGATTATGAATTAAAACAGCTTTTTATCAAATGGAAGGTTTCCGGAGAATATTGATTTTGTAACGTTTTTTTTATCAAAAAAAATAAAAATTAAAACAATACTGACAACTGTGTGATAGTCAATCATAATAATCAGTGGTATTAAACAGTAAGTAAAGTGTTTGTTAATCGTTTTCAAGAATTTTTCTATCTGCTCTAGAACAAAAATTTCAATTGTCTTGCTTTAATTAAAATAAAAATTAAAAAAAAATATCATTCTAATCAATTTCCTCGTTGGAGGTCTCCATTACACAATCATTGATTTTGTTTTCTTCCACTGCCAATTTTTTAAATGTTTTTCAGTGTTTTGCAAATGCCTTTGGTTTTATTACTTTGTTTTTTATTTGTTGTATTTTAACTATTTACCCTTGCAACATACAAAATACACAAAAGAAGAGTATGATGCAATTGACTGCACAATTTAATTTAACTGCTGTTCACTCAGTTTTAAACCACATTGTAACAGCACAGCGTTTATATCCCCACTCGGAAAACAAAAAAAAAAAAAAAAAACAAAAAAACTCAAGTAAAGGTCATCGTTTGTCTCTAACGAAACGTTTGTACAAGATGAAAACGAATAGTGCTACAGTCCGAAATTTAAAAAAAAAATTCTTATTCAAATTATATTACAATTACTACGAGCTTAGTGATTCAAAACAGGCTTGATATAGTGCAATGCTAACAGAAACTTTAAATTACTTATACAAATTAACCCGTTCACATACCACTTTTGTAAATCGTTCTGATGGTTTTTTTATATAATATAGCTCATAACTGAAAGTTAAATTATGAATGAGGGCGGATTACGAAAAAAAACGTTACCGTGTGTACTGGGTCACATGACACATGACTGGGTCATATATGTCTATCTTGTCTAAAGAAGAAGTTGATTCATTACAGTAATTTAGAATAATGTTGGCTTATTGGATCAAAATTTCAAGCATAATCGCTGTACTCTGTACCTATACCAAGAAGATTCTAAACCAAAGTGGGTGACCAAGAAGAGAAATTAATGGTGTAGTAGGTTATAAGGCTCAAAAGAGCTTATCTGTTCAACTATCTTTTAAACGGACTTTTGGATAAAGAATGTAATGTTTTGGGTAAAAATTTTAGTTTTCATACGATACAACCAGTTTAAGTGTTTGGTCAGAAATAATTTTTCCTGAAGATGTAGACAGTCTTTACTGTAAAGAAGGTGAGAAAGCTGGAGCCATGAACTAACAAGACGGAGGATTTAGGCTGTGATAGGTATGCTGTCTTGTCATGGAGTTGTCTGGAGGGAAGTTTAAAGAGGCTATTAAACATTCAAAACCACATAATTAAATTTTTCTTCATGTATTCTGCTGGGGCTCGAACCAAACTAACCTGATAAAACCTGGTCATCTGATTACTAAGTTTTTATGATATATGGAAAATATTTTTAATAAGAACAAGATCATGAGACAGCTAAGGGACATCAAGATTTCTGTGCTTTACTTTTCGTTGGCTTTGAGGAAAAAGGAAAATTCATTTCGTACCATCAACACCTTTAGAGTTTTAAACTCTTAAGAGGAATTGGTAAGCATAACATGACACTTTTTTTAGTAATATTACTTGATACTTGTAGTGGCCTCAGTGAGGTTGAATCTACTAGGATTTTCGCCCTAGAAGAATTTTTATCGGGCATTGGCTTGTGGGGCAATCTTTTTAGCGTTTATCTTACCCTTCCTTCTTACTTCTGCTCCCCTATCTTAGTTCCCTTATTTATGCTGTTTCTTCTTCCTCGATTGTTGGCCTCATTTCTTTCTCTTATCTTTCTACTTAAATCATTCACAATGAACCTCTTATGGTTTCTAGGTGGGGGGCGTACGACTTAACCTATTATTTGACACTGAGTTATAGGGCCAATGGTTAAATGAATGAATAGTATTTCTGAGAAATGATGTAACAATTCAGAATTAAGTACGAAATGTTCTTCGCCTGACATAGTAATAGCAGTATAAACAACAAAAAGCTTTGTATAATGGAAACACCTATCCGTCATATGAACACATGTTAAATTTCATTTAGATCTGTCCCATTCGTATAGTAATAGATGTTCAAAAAAGGCGGTTAAGTGATTATTTATACTGGAAAAATTAAAAATTCATAATGATAAGGTGAATGTGTTTGGTGAAAGTGCTCCTTCATATGCAACAGTAAAAAGTTTGTTTGCTGAATTTAAACATGGTCGTACAAGCATTAAAGATGATGTCCAAAAACTGTAACAACGCTAGAAATCATAGATGATCGGAGAGTAAAAGTGCGTGAAATATGTAATGCCATAGGCATCTCAAATGATTGTGTACATTTTATTGTGCATCAAGAATTACAGATGAGAAAGCATTCTTCAAGATTGAACAAAAACGCATTTGCATGAAAATTTCTCAAGTTTGTTTGTATCGATTTAAGCGAAATAAAATGGATTTTAAATGCCGTTTCATAACTGTTGATGAAACATGTTTCCACTACTATACCAGAAACTAAAGAACATTCCAAAGAAGGAAGGAAGGAAGGCAAAACTCTTCAATCGGCTAGTAAGATCAAATAAGTCAGGCGGGGAAATTACTTTAAAAAAGAAGAAATTCCTAAGGTAGTTTATTTCAGGAATGGTAGCTAATTTCATGTAATTTAAGGAATACAAGATAGATCTTATACGTGCCAGTGTTATGGGACTGTATGCGGTTGTAGAATAAGCCCTGTAAAATATAAATAGAAAACCTCTTTATAATAAAAATATGTAAAATTTTCTTACAAAAACATAAAATTTTTCTTTATCAATTAGATAAAATTGCTAATACTTCCCTAACATTCACTAAAAGCTACAGAGTAGGGTATCAAAAAAAAAATTAAAAAAAAAAAATTGCAGCGCAAGTGCATTCAGAAACAGATTAATCTGTGAAAGAAATATTTAAAAAAAATAAAAATTACAAAAAAAAAACAAACAAAAAATCGACAAATCAAATGCAAAAACAAAAGTTCA
The DNA here is from genome assembly GCA_023159175.1 of Wohlfahrtia magnifica. NCBI lineage: Eukaryota > Metazoa > Arthropoda > Insecta > Diptera > Sarcophagidae > Wohlfahrtia > Wohlfahrtia magnifica. The sequence goes on from JAKWBJ010000054.1 coordinate 4,697,606, forward strand.
CATAAATGCAGGAAATTAATATAAAACAACAACAAACTTTGAATATAAAACGAAAAAAGAAAAAAAAACATTCAAAGTCATCGTCGTATAAAACAGCAGCAACAACGATATTCAAAATTTAAATGGCGACAAAAAAATTAAAGAAAAACACAGAAATAAACTCAAAATATCTGTAGAATTAAATCTGTATGCGATTTGTGTAGAAATCACAGTAACAAAAACTAAAAACAGTTACAAAAGATAAAATAATTTCAAATGTTCTAGTCGCCAAGCAAATGCATTAAAATTAGGGATATTCATACACACACTTTACCATGTTGGCGGAGACTTCGAATTACTTTGTTCACTGTTTGAATTACATACACAGTGGTCAAAAAAAACTATTCGACAATTCATAGTATTTCGTAAATCTTCTTAAGATGTTGATATAATTAAAAAATTTGCACGCAATTTCACAATATTTTGTTATGTTGTAAGTGTATTTAATTTAAAGTTACAAATTTTATAACTATTGCGCATTTTAACAAAAACTGCAAAATTGTCAAAGCAAAAAAAGTATTCGACAATCATCGTTTTTTCGTTTCTTTTGTTAATAGATTTGTTTAAAGTTTATATTTTTACTGTTATTAGTACAGTTAGAATTTAGGTTTATAATTCAAAACACTTTTTCTCATTAATGTTCATATGATCGTTAAGATGGAACGCAAAAGAAAACAGACCTCTGTCCATATAAGAAATTCAATAATTCATCGCTTTTAATTAGAAAAATATAAAAACGCCATATCAGAAATAATTAAAAAAAATCAAGAACAACGTTTATTATTATATAAGAATAAATAAATAAAAGTTAGACAACTGGGGTAAAGAAGGCTAGAAAAGGTCGTCCTCGAAGACTTACAAAAGCAGATGAACGACGAATCTTTCGTGAAGTGAAAAAGAATCCCAAAATTAATGCATCTATACTAGCCAAACGTACAGAGGAGCACATAGGCATTTCAGTAACACCACAGATAAAAATAAATATTTAAAAAAAAACACGATTTCCATGCTAGATATGCCAGGCAGAAAGTCCACATTTCCAAGAAAAATAGGAATATTAGATTAGGTATCGCTCAATAGTATGTGTCTAAAGCTGGGATCACACGATTGTCGCAATGCATTAATTATTGGTACTGCAATCGTGTGACCACCCAATAAGTAATAATGCGGCAACAAAAATATCAACAATGCATCAATATTTATTGTTTTCTTGTGCGACAATCGAAGTTGACCATACGTACCCATATTTAAATTTTGAAATTTATTTTCGCAGTAGAAATTGGGATAATTTTGATATTTTACGACAATAAAGCACAATAGAAATTGTGTCATATTAGTACATTTGCAACAATCGTGTGATCCTAGCTTAAGCCTCCTGAGTTCTGGATGGATTTTATTTTTGCTGATGAAAGCATATATATCACCTTTTTGGCTACAATGGGAAGGTTTTAGAATATCGGAAACCCAATACAGAGTTGAAAGAGCAAAATATTGTACCAACTGTAAAGCACGGCTAAGGTGGTGTTATGATCTGAGGGTGTATGACAGCATCAGTTGTGGGCAATTTAGGATTTTTTAATGACATTATGGATCATCATAAATACATTGACCTGCTCAAGCAAAATTTACAACATGCCTCTGAAAAATTAGTACTTTCCAGCCGATTTCAGTTCTACCAAGATAGTAATAATTCCAAGCTTTTTGCCATCAATACAAAGCTTAGGCTTTTATATAATTGCCCGAAAATAATAAAAACTCCGCCACAATATCTAGATCTAAACCCCATTGAATATTTGTGGTCACTTGCAGAAAAAAATTAGGTCACGTGAATTTACAAATAAAAATTAGTTGAGTTATCCTGCAAGAAGAGTGCGTAATATTGATTCTGAATACACAAAAAATTGGTAAGATCTATGCCAGAACGTTTAAGAGAGGTTGTAAGACGTAAAGAAAAAGCAACTCGTTTTTAGGCCAACAGTAAATGTTTTATTTTATTTATGTGTTAAACAATGACTTTTTGCATTAGTTTTTTTGTGATCTCAATTTTTTTTAATGAATATAGTGAATGTAATTCTCTCATATAAATATGGGTTAATGGGATATAGCAATTCTATGTAAGAAAATCAGTCACCTAAGTCTCAATAAGTTTTCAAAGGTCATATGGTAAATTTGATTAACATAAAAGGATTTGTGTTCCCGACGACTCTTCAGAGAAACATACCTACGAGTAGCTATGTTGTTATATGCAACCTTAAGTTTGCGAAGGTCTTCTCCACCAACGCAATTCGCAAAAATTTCACAACCATATATAAGTGTGGGAATAAGGTAAGTTTTTGCCAGGTGCATTCGTATGACAAATGGAGTTGCATCTTTGACAACCCAAAGGTTACGAAGCATACTATAAATCCTTCCCACTGCTACTCCGATATGATTTTTTTTAGATGGATTAACACATAGTCCATTAGCCATTGCCCATATGCTGATAATATCCAAATCATTATTAATGTTATTAATGCAACTTATGATATCAATGGCATCAGTGCATTGGTACAGTTGTACATCGTTAGCGTACATGTGAATATCAGAGTTAGAAAGAATATTCGGCAAATCATTAATAAAAAGACAAAATAAAGGTGGCCCAAGTATAGAGCCTTGAAGAACATCCCTGGTTGTATAAAGTGTATTAGACCTACCATCTCTATATTGAACAACCTGAGATCTACGTCTAAGTAAGAGATTACATGCAGTCTCGAAAAAATCAAATATCTTGCGGAGCTTAGTTATAAGAATCGTATGATTCACTGTGTCAAAGGTCTTACTATAGACCAAAAAATTTGTTAGGGAGCTAATGCATAAGTACTGCTAAAATACATACGATATTATATACTATTACATCCTTAAATTTAATTTTTTTAGTGATTTACTCACTAACACTCTAATTTTTAAGATATTAATCTTGATGTCTCTCTTGATATTAATCTTAGGTCTCAAATAAATACCATAAATAAATACAAATAAATAACAAAATATTCACTATTCAACCTGAACATCACTATTGTAAGCGGAAAAAATGCAAAACTACAAAAAAATAAAACAGTTTGCATTAAATACAAAAATAAAAATAATTTATGGTCTATAAAAAGGCCAAAAAAATTGTTCACACAATGAGTAATTTTTCCGCTTATTTACTAGACTTTATAGAAGGGAAGAGATATGAGAAAAATATTTTTTGCAAAATAAAAAAAAAAAAAGAAAGAAGACAAACAAAAACTCAAACCCACCCACACTTTTAAATTGTCATGATGTCTATATAAAATGATTTTGTAGCATATTTTGTTACAAAATCAAACGATTCACTCACCTCTCAAAGTCAATCAAATCAGTCAATACTTCCCCACACTTATTTATCATTCATAAGTTTATGCGAGTATGAGCAAAGAGCAATTTGGTAGGGTAGAGTCGAATAGAAGAAGGTTCACAATTGTAATCATCAAAAAAATGTGATTTTATCTCTTAAAAAAGGAAGCGTTCTTTATATATACTCGTAGTATTTATCATCCATTCTGTTTATTTATCTGTCGCGATAAGCAGAGATTTAAGAGAATACATTCACACATGAAATGATTTCGCAATTATTTAAAATAATTAATAAAAAAAATGTACGAGAAAAGTTTTACGTACGAGGGAGTTTCAATGCAACAATACTTTAGATTATATGTTACTAGCAGACTCGGGCAAACGTTGTTTTGCCTTCGAATTTTATTTTCATAGTAAGTCTGGTTTGCATGCAAAGTCATGGCTGATTGATATTTAGAAGAAGAATGAAAGATGTACTAAATCGACATAGCAATTATTGTTCAAATGGAATTACATATTTATGATAGCTGGGCCCGATCCGCGTTGCTGGCCCCACGTGTTTCTTTTATATTGAACTGTTTCTTGCGAATAATTTTGGTATAAAACTAACATTTGATTCCTCGCTAATTCGTTGTCTTCTGCGCGCTCCTTCTGTGTCTGCTGTGGGCGCAGCACTCTCATATAATTTGTGTGTCGTGTACGGCGACAAATATTTCACGTGAGCGTGGCATTTTGTACTGCAATATACGTTTCTTATGATATATATATTTTTTTGTTATTGTTGGGGTAGAAAAGCTGCCCTTTATTGTCTTACCTGTTGCTTATTTACTTTTTTTAATAGCTTTCAATAATACAATAAATTTACTTTCACTAACACCTTGGGTTAATTTATTAAAATGTATGTAATATTTAATTTAAATAAATTAATCTTCAATTTAATAAGTTCTTTTATTCGTTTGACACCTACGAACTTTTCACGAAAAGAGGTTATATATGAGTCGGTGTCGGATTACTTAACGCCGCTACATGCCGCCATACGCCGATCAAGCACCTAACGCCTTCAGCAAAACATAAAATAGGCTTATTGCGCAAATAGAGTTTAAAAAAGAGTGATAGATATTTATTTACTTTTTTTCTAATATATTTTTTTCACAAAAAGAATTTCGGTTTACGCCACTGCACGCTGATAAACGAACCAACTCCTCCAACGAAACACAGCATAGTGCAGTAGTTCTTGAGTTACGGTGCAAAACCACAAAAAAATAATTATTGCGCCATCTGTCGGGCGAACTTCAAACTACACAGAAACACTCCTCACGCCCCATAGAGAATGTATATAAAGTTTGGTCGAAATCGGTGCAGTAGTTCTTGAATTACGGTGCAAAAACATAAAAAACTAATATTGCGACATCTGTCGGACGAACTTCAAACTACACAGAAACACTCCTCACGCCCCATAGAGCATGTATATACAGTTTGGTCGAAATCGGTGCAAAAACACAAAAAAAAATATTGCGCCATCTGTCGGACGAACTTCAAACTACACAGAAACACTCCTCACGCCCCATAAAACATGTATATACAGTTTGGTCGAAATCGGTGCAAAAACACAAAAAAAAAATAATATTGCGCCATCTGTCGGACGAACTTCAAACTACACAGAAACACTCCTCACGCCCCATAGAATATGTATATAAAGTTTGGTCGAAATCGGTGCAGTAGTTCTTGAGTTACGGTGCAAAAACATAAAAAACTAATATTGCGCCATCTGTCGGACGAACTTCAAACTACACAGAAACACTCCTCACGCCCCATAAAACATGTATATACAGTTTGGTCGAAATCGGTGCAAAAACACAAAAAAAAAATAATATTGCGCCATCTGTCGGACGAACTTCAAACTACACAGAAACACTCCTCACGCCCCATAGAATATGTATATAAAGTTTGGTCGAAATCGGTGCAGTAGTTCTTGAGTTACGGTGCAAAAACATAAAAAACTAATATTGCGCCATCTGTCGGACGAACTTCAAACTACACAGAAACACTCCTCACGCCCCATAAAACATGTATATACAGTTTGGTCGAAATCGGTGCAAAAACACAAAAAAAATATTGCGCCATCTGTCGGACGAACTTCAAACTACACAGAAACACTCCTCACGCCCCATAGAGCATGTGTATACAGTTTGGTCGAAATCGGTGCAGTAGTTCTTGAGTTACGGTGCAAAAACATAAACAACTAATATTGCGCCATCTGTCGGACGAACTTCAAACTACACAGAAACACTCCTCACGCCCCATAGAGCATGTGTATACAGTTTGGTCGAAATCGGTGCAGTAGTTCTTGAGTTACGGTGCAAAAACACACAAAAAAACTAAATATTGCGTCATCTGTCGGACGAAATTCAAACTACACAGAAACACTCCTCCCGCACCATAGAACATGTATATTAAGTTTGGTCAAAATCGGTCCAGTAGTTTTTCAGTTTAGCGTTCACGAATATACACGTTATTTTTATATATATAGAGATAGAGATACTCGTATATCTATTGCATACCCACAGTCGAATTGTGAACAAGCCGAGACTATTACTAAATGTTTGACAGCCATTGAAACAGACAACCGGGAAAATAGCGAAAAATGGGTAAAAATTTATTACCGAAATCAAAAAAGGCTTGGGAACAACGCATCATTAATTTTAATAATTAAAAGAGATTTACTAAGTAATTTACCAGCACAAAAGATGTTAATTGTTCAAGTCGCCCGAAATGTCTAATACCAAAAATATTAATTTCATCAGTCAACAGTATAGCCTGTTTGAAAAGTGACACTTTAAGCTTCAGTTTGTTAGAAGGCATTATTAAAGTCGCATTATTCAATCAAAAGTTATTTACGTTTAAAAATTAGTACAAATTCAGAACATTAACGTCATATTTTTGTTTTTCTTCTACATACTCGTATAAGAGAAAAAGTAAAAATACGAAGCAGGTTGCTGACAAAATTTGTTTAGTTTACGGAGACGATGGTGTAAATAGAAAAACAGCAGCGATCACTAAAAAAATCAATGAAATCATTAAAAAATTGAAAACGATCTGCACATAAGCAGCGTAAACGTTGCTAGGGAACTAAGCATGCATCACCAAACAGTTAAAAACAATTTTAAGAAAGCTGGGTACGAAAAAAGCTCGATGTTCGGGTGCCACATGAATTAACTGTAAAACCGGAACGAAATCGAACCGTTTCTAAAGCGAATGATTACGGGCGATAAAAAGGGGATCACGTGCGACAATATTGGGCAAACAAGATCATGAACAAAGCAAGGTGAAGACGGTCAATAATGGCAATGTTGGGTGTCTGCTGAGATTGGAAGGGAATTACTTATTATGGTCTTATAAAAACTGCACAAACGATCGATTCTGATCTCTACTGTCAATAACTAAGGAGATCGAAGCAAGCAATTCAATTAATGCGGCCAGATTGATCAACAGAAAAGGTGTTGTGTTCCATCATGACAACGCCAGACCACATACATCTTTGATGGCCCGGTAGAAATTGAGAGAGCTTGGACGGGAAGTTTGTATGCATTCACTATATAGCCCGGAATTTACGTCTCAGATATATTATCATTGGTGTCGTTCGCTGCAGGGCTTTCTTAATGGTGTAAAATTTAAATTCCGAATCTTGTAAAAAGCAATTTGATCAGTTTTTCGCTCAGAAAACTCAGAAGTTCTGCACTCATGGGATAATGACTTTTACCCAAAAATGGCAAAAGGTTATCAATCAAAACGGCACATATTAAGTTTAATAAATCTCGTTTCAAATATAAAAAAAAAAAATTGTTTAAAATTTTTGGTCAAATTTATAAACAAAGCTTTTCGAACACCCAATAGTAGAAACTTCTCTTTCCATTTTTTATGAATATTTGGACATAAAAAGCTATTCTCGCGATGGGTTCGACGTCTGCTCACATTCGAATATAAACACAGCCGTGAGTTTTTGTGTAAAACACTAAAGACCAAAGAGCAATTAACACCTTTAGTTTCTTTGAGCGAATGTGCATCACGACCTGCTTAGGTTTGTTGGAATGGTTGTTAATTATATTGATTTATTCAAAAAAGAGTAAACTCAACATTGATTTCAAGTAAAACAAGAAACGTTATCAACCAAAGAAAAACTACAAATGATGAACTTACCAAATGTTCATGAATTGGGCTAAGAATTGCTATCCCATTCAGCCACAGAAGAGTGCTTGAATTGGCAAAGGTTGTAGAAATTTTTATCGCATCTGTACATAACATTTTACATAAATAATTGGATACAAAAAAAGTATGCTCACGATGGTTGCCATGATAGCTTGGATTCGACGACAAGGGCAGCCGCATAACCACTTCAGTGGTGCGTTTGATGGTGTTTAGAAGCCGTTTTATAAATATAAACAAAGTATTGTTTCATTGCAATAGAACAAATACCAAAAACAAAAGGATGGATTTCTTTGGTTGAAAGTACACACAAAAAGGTTAAGGTTAAATTTTGCATCTATTTAATATTGGTTTAAAGTAAAGGAGGATGAAATCTTTTACCGAAGAAAGAAGTGCTTCTCCATCAAAGCAACGCCATGGATATAGACATGTGCAGTCACTCTAGCATACATTTCAAAATTAGACTACGAACTGCTATGCATGAAATCCAGTATACTCTCCCGATTTAGCCTTTTTTTCAAAGAAATGGCTGTTTCTTAAGAGATTTTTGTCTAGTGAAGAGGTCACTATTGAAACAAAGGCTCATTTTTAAAAGTATTGAGTAATTTAATGCCTCATTTATGGATTAAATGTTTTCAGCTAAGAAATAAGACGCATTTTTAAAGAAAAAAAATATATTTTTTGCAAAAACTGCATCAAACTATCCTCGTACATATTGTTATATGTATATGAAGTGTCATATGAGTTGTATTACGTATGTTTTTATTACTTTTTATCATTTTATATATTTGAATTCATTGTTACTTGATTAGTTTATTTATTTTTATTGAATTATAATTCAATTAAAAAATCATTTTGTTTGTTATTATTTTGATAAAAAAAATCTACTCGCTTTAAAATAAAAGCGCGCTAGCTGACGATATTTGTTGCCATTTGTTTAATTTTTTTTCTCATGATTCTGGTATTTTCTAGTTTTCAAAATCAAATGAAAGTATTTGAGATTTAATCTGAGATTTGCTTTATTGCACGTACAAGCGCTATTGAAAATCGTTTTTTTTTTGTTTTTTGTTATAAATAACATTTAAAATTATTTTTAAAATTAATTTTATTAAAAAAAAAAAAAAAATTTTGAAATTCCAAAAGAAATATTCGTACAATAATGTGTCATATTTCGTTTAAGTGATTAAAAAGCTTAAAAGGTTTAAACTTTGTAGTCGCCTTTGGGCAAAGTGGTGCTGTTGATACGTACATATGTTATGAAATTCATTAAGTTTATGAAAGCAGCGAGAGAGAAAACACATGGACTTTTATTATGCAAAAATTATTTTTAACACAGACGAGTAGTTTTATCATTTCAATCTGAAACTAAAACTTAACAACGTGAAATGACGAAAAAGAGTCTATGATCAGAGCACATTTGTAAATAGGTTAGAGATATCAATGAAGGCGTAGCAAATTTAATTTCATTCTTGATATGTGAAAAAGATATTATTAATGGTATTCTACACAAACAAAGTACTTTTTGGAATAACTAATGTAATGTATTAATATTTTTAGTATATTTTGCTTTTCTGCTGCCTTCCTAATGAACTCCAGCAGTTCTGAAACTATAATGGTGGTTATGTCACCCAGTGAGACCCTATGTTCATCTAAACCTATCAAGCACCCCACCCCTCTGATGCCTGTGAGGCACAGTCTACAAACATCCACATCTGCGACTGTCACCCGTCAGATGTGCTCTTAGTTCAAAATAGCCCGTACGAAATTCTGTACCCTTAAGGCAGCTTGGCTGTCAAAGAATATATGAATGGTCTTATCCTTGAGCCTACAGTACAGGTTGATCTCTGCACATATAGCAATGACCATAATCTCAGAAGACACTCAGTGCTCTGCCTAGTGGCATCGACAAGTCTCGGATGGGTCCGTGAACACCAGCGCCAACACAGTCATTTATTTTGGAGCCGAACTAAGGCCCCATTAGACCAACAATTCCGGTCCGGGAACTCAACCCTGAAAATACTGCCAAACCCCAGATCCAAAGGCATAACATCCAGGACCGAAGGTGGGTTCTCCGACCATCTTACGTAGTATGGACAGACTTCTAGACGCATTTCGGGATCACTTGGCGAAAAACATGGCCGCCGTGTTTAACCAATCAAGGCCTTTAAAGCCGCTGTTGGACATGTTCTCTCTGCCCCAGTTAAACCGAGGGAAACCAGTTTTTGTCTTTCTCGACGATAGACCACACGTCCTACCGTAGGGTAAGCCCTTGCCCTTATCACCTTGGTCTGGCCGGCAGCACGTGCGAGTTCAAACTAAGCTTCCTATCCAGAATGACACCTAAATACTTAACTTACTTAGAAAAATGGATGGCAGTAGCCATAAAAGAAATTCATTTACATGATACTCCCTGTAAAAGGTACGACAACCGTTTTTTAAGGCATTTACCTAGAGCCTTTCCTAAGTGCACCAATTTTACACCCCACCCAGGGCCGTTATCAATAGATCACACAACGTACTCTCATATTTCCCATGGAGCGTTATAACGATGTTATCAGCGTAACCAATTACTCTGACACCGCTGTTAGCCAACATGGTAAGCCATCAGCTACTGTCATCCATAACAATGGAAAAAGCACTCCAAACTGAGGGCATCCTTTTGGCGGCATCACAGTGGATTCCTTTCCATTAAGAGGCGAGCTAATGATCCTGATCCTAAGCGTAAAACTGAACTACACTATAATTGGGGTGGCATCATGGTGTAGTTAGAGCGCACGCATAACAACACAAACGACCCAGGTTCGAACCCCTGCAGAGCACATAACGATGAAAAAATTTAATTGTGGCTTCGAATGTTTAATAATAAGAAGGCTTCAACTTCCTTCCAGACAAACCCGTCTAAAAAATAAAGAAATAAGCTCCCTGCCTTCCCGTATACCTCTGGCGATGACGACAAACATCAGACGAATGATCAGGAAAAACACGCCACCTACTGGGAAAAAATTACAATGCTAAAGTAAAGATCACCACCAATTAGCAAGGATCTTCACCACTACGCTAAGAATCATATAAAGGAAGCTACAGCGGATTAATCATCTACTTAGCTTGAAAATATCAAATTGATTAAAGAAACTGAAACAAAGCAATATATGCTTTGTGAAAAGCCAATATGTTCCCTAGAGGAGTGACGGAGACAAAAAAAAAAAAAAATATAATTGACTTTTCCACCCCGTTTTGTTCGAACGACCCAGAAATGGAGTCAAAGGTATAATATATTAATTCCCATAACATTCCATGAAGAAATATGGGGGCTTCTCTAAGTCAATGAGCTGCACCGGATTCTATTTTTAAACTCATTGAAAGGGACGGCAAATGCATTAGAGAAGTTTTCAATAGTAGTAATACTCATAACCAGTTACTAGCTAATGTTATGAGGTAATACCGCTGTTGAGAAAAACTTTTTTTCAGATGGTCTGGCCTGGTATTGAACCGAGGACCTTCGGGTTGGTAAGCGGGTGTCTTACCTCCCATACCACAGCGGCACAAAGTTATAATATGGGGTACGTTATTTATTGTAAGTATCTAATTCTAAAGGACCTGAATGAGGTTCTCTGCATGTATGTCCTAGTAAAGTCTTGTAAGAGTAGAAGTAACTTAATTGGTCTTCAGAAAACAAACTATTAGCTAAAGAATCTAGCACTAACGTATTTCTAACATTTATGCATGGGGTTTTGATACATTATTTAAAAGCACTGAGAGAGTAGAACTCAATTAGAAAAAGTTATATGCTACGGAAATTATGAGCAATTCTTAACAAAATTCCCTTTGCTACTTCGGAAGCCTTTTGTCTTTACCCTTTAAAGAAGCATATGTCTCAGTTTTATAACAATAATTAATTTTAAACATTTATTTGCCACTGTTATTTCAGAGAGCAATAAAGATTAAATTCAGTAATACAATAATATAATAATTTATTTTTTCTTCCTTTTGAAAAATTTTCCTCACCGAAGCACACACTGAATTGTGCTTAATCATTTAATAATTTCGAAAGTTTGGACGAACGGACAGATGGATGGTGGTGGTATAATTCATACAAAATTTTACAATATTATCTCATTTTATAATCGAGATAAAAACATAAATTAATTAGACAACTTTAAAGATAAAGCGTATTTAGAATAGAAAACAAGTTCATCTACTGAATAAAAAAATAGCCTTAAAAAAAATAAATAAATAAAAAATAATATTTAAAAAGCGAGTAAAACAAACACACAAATAATAAATAAATTATAATGAACTTTCCAGCTACAACAACAGCTTTGAAAAAACTAAAAAATTATAGTAATTAACGACAATTAAATAATTTATAGAAAACAAAAAAAAAAAAAAACAATTTCTTTTTTAAATACTACACAGAGCGTCGCAGCTCAATATGAGACAAAATTTCAATGATTTTAATAGAATCATTCATTCAATTTATAGTGTCTCTCACTGATTGTCTATCTGTCTGTCTGTCTGTTCGCTGTTTGTTTGTCGTTGTCATTGCACGCTTTTAAAGATTTTCAAAGACTTAAGTAATAAATCTTGGTTAATTCTATTAAATTTATTTGAATATTAGACAGTGAGACAGACAGACAGACAGACAGACAAACTGACTGATAATATAAAATGAACATTTTTAAGTTGAAAGCAAGCAAAAAAAATTGAAAATAATTAAGAAAATCCCGCTTTAAATACATATTAACGAACGAGCGTTTCTAATAGAATACAAAACAACAACAACAACAAAACTGTTTATTGTGAAGGCGTAAAGCTTGTATTTTTTACAATTTCTTTTTTTTTGCAAACAACGCTAAGCAAGTGGAAATTATTTAAATATTAAACGATTTAGTATAATACTCTGGAAGAACAATTGTATGTATAGGGTAACCGGTTAGGGATCATAAGAAAATCTATTCTAATGATGATGTGAAATATTGAAGGAAGGATACAGAAAGTCAAATAACAACGCCGGTGCCTTAGACGATTGAAAAGTAACAATTTTATAATGCATGTTAGAGAATGACCCAGCAGAGACAAAAATGGATGCAAAATTCACAAGGAACATGAAAAATAACAATATTGAATACATTCAAAACACGATTTTACATTTCACGAATGGATTTATTACGGTCTAAGACATCATACTCTGTCTTTGGCGGATTGAAAAGAATTTTCTTATAAAGGGTGGGCGAATTTGAGGTTAGGAAATAAATTGGCTTAAAAACAAACTTTTACAAATCAGTTTTATTTATACCAATACAGAATAGAAATATGATGTCGGGCAAATTTCCACCACTAGCACGTCGATAGACGTCCACTTTTTTCACAAAAGTTTTGAACCACATTTCGCAACAAAACTTCGCTTATCTTGTCAATGCAGCGCGGAATTTCATCTTTCAGAGTGTCAGTTGTTTGTGGTTTGTTCGTGTAAACCCGGTCTTTCAAATGGCCCCAGAGAAAATAATCCAGCGACGTTAAATCACAAGAACGTGGCGGCCAATTAAAATCGCCAAATCGAGAAATTACACGACCGGTAAACTTCTTATGCAATAAATGAATTGTTTGACTGGCTGTGTGTCTTGTGGCGCCGTCCTGCTGAAACCAAAGGTCACTGATGGCTACATTAGCCAACTGTGACCATAAAAAATTGGTTATCATGGTTTTGTAGCACAGATAATTCACGGTGACGGCGTTTTCTTGCTCAGTTTCGAAAAAATACGGGCCGATGATACCGCCTAACCACAAACCGCATTAAATGGTCACTTTCTTTGGATGTTATGGTTTTTGGAGGACTGTTTGTGGATTTTGAGCCCCATATGCGACAATTTTGTTTGTTTACAGAACCGCCTAATTGAAACTGGGCCTCATCACCAAAGATGATTTTGTTGAAAAATTCGTTGTTTTCGTTCAGTTTTTCAAACAGCCAATTCACAAACGTTCAACGCAAACAATGGTCGGCTGGCTCTAATTCTTGAACGAGTTGAACTTTATAAGCGTGAAGATGAAGATCTTTATGTAAAATGTTTCGCAAAGTTCCTCTGTTGATGCGCAATTGTTGCGAACTTCGACGAGTTGATGTTCCAGGCTCATTATCAACACTTTGCTGTACAGCGGTTATGACTGCATCACTACGACCACTACGAGCGTATTGTTTTGATCTATTGTCAGCAACAGTACCGTCAGCCTCGGATTTAGCGATTAAATTACGCACAGCAATCTCAGAAGAGGCCTGATTACGGGGAAAAACTGCTCGAATTTTACGAATTGATACAGTAAAATTTTCACCATTTTGATGGTAAATTTTCACAATTAAAATTCTTTGTTCAAGAGTGTAGCATTCCATAGTTAAAATTTTCCAATTTGTTTGCTATATAAGTTCCCGACAATTGTTTGGTTACACATTTTCGAATAATACATATGGGGATTGTGTGGTGCAAGCCTTTTAAGCACAGGGAGAAGCTATTCATTATTTAACAAAGTATTATATAGTATATTATAACTTCTGATCAAGAAGAGTGTTCTATACCCAGACCACTATGACCACTAAGAATGTTTTGAATATATGAAAACATTCTTTTGGCAGGTCGTTTATACTTTCGGTTACCTTGGGTTCACGACCGCAAAACAAATAAGGACTGTCAACCCACATATTTACATAGGCATTGGCAGCTTGTTTGCATCTAACGCCGCTTAACATAGCTGTATAAGGGGAGGATACTATGCAGACAATATCCATATATAGGAAAGCAAAACGTAAGTCAGGCAACCGTATTGGTCATCCTACGGTCTTGTGAAGACATATGGTCAATGTTTTATGCGAGACAGATGGTGGAGAGTGGCAGCAAAACAGATACACCACAATTTTCCAGGCGGAACTTTATGCAATATTTGAAACTGTGGAAATTCTATTCAAAAGGGAACACACGGGAGTAAGTATCAAATTACTCTTAGACAGTCAATCGGTTATAAATACCATAAGCCATTGAAAATTTACGTCCAAAGCAATACTAGAATATAACACGCTTAACAACCTGGCTGCTCAGAATCTGGTTACTTTGGTCTGGGACATATAGGGCACAGGGAAAATAAGATGGCGGACATCAATTCTAAATGGTGACTGAGGGGACTCTCACTAGACCCACTCCACTCTTTGGCTTTAACAAGAATTTCCTAAATGAATCGACATCCATTGTGAGAGACATTGGGACGACACTAGTGGCCATTCCAGTGTTTCTGAGCATTTTTCAGTACATGGAAATTGCTGATTCATATAAAAAAATTCATCAGAAGCAAAAAAACAATCACAGTAAATATGTACTATACGATTTCTTATATATATATAAAATAACGGCGACAATTAGGTAATATAACTGCTAAACGATACAAAACCCAATAAAAAAACAACAACAAACACATACAATTGCACTCGCAATTAAAAGCAATAAAAATAAAGAAAAAATCAATACCAACAAAAAACGTGAAAAGAATTAAGAAACCCACAAAAATTAAACAAAAATACAAAGAGAATTTATTTTTATTTTTATTCTTTAGCATACTTTTAGGCTTTAAGGTATTACAAGAAACATAAGCATATTTAAAGGTTTTTTTACAGTTTTAAATACAGCTTTTCGAACGTTCTTGTTTTTGTGCTTACTCTTGTGTGTGTTGGTTCCCTGCCTACCTAAAGTTTAACGAGAGAAATGTGCGAAGCAGAAGCGATGATAGAGAGGAGTGTGCAACATAAATATTTTCTTCTCTCGGTGTTAATTTCTTGCGTATGGAATGATGAATAATGCACTTGGTCAATAGTAATTAGTTAAGCACGAAAATATCAAATGAATGCTGACACGACGCGCCCTAATGACACAAATTTATGAAGTTAGAGAGATTAAAAACAACATGAGGAATATACATAAGCATGAGATGTGATATAAACGCACACACATATATATTTACATGTGAAAATGAGTTGTTACAACAGATACACAGAAAGTTTATCAAAAAGTGAATACCACAAGACTGAAGCGAGTGAGAAACGAGAAATCATGTGAGTGTAGGGGGTGGAAGGGAGTGTGCTTAATATCCAGTTGCTTTAATTGTATTTGCTTAGAGGAGAGTACATGCGATGATATAATATTAAAACACAACAACTAGAGGGTAGCAACGGATTTTTCTATTTCTCTTTTTCGTTTTATTTTCATTTTATTTTCTTTTCTTTTTACAACCAGAGTATAAAGGTTATATAATAAAAAGGCTTTGTTTTTTTCGTTAAACTTTTTTTGTTCCCAATATGTATGGTACTTCCAATAAAATGGAATTCTATTGGAGAAAAGCTTTTCTTTAAGCTTTTTTTTCTACTTTTCCCTCTGTTTCTCATTGTTAGAAAGCAAACACCCTGTGATAGCAAGACGCAAGACAGGTTTTGCTTGTTATTAAGGGGTAATAAGAGAGAAGTTTATAAATTAAAATTTATATTTTGTTTTTTCTCTTACTAAGAATAATACCTGGTATTATACATTTACTTAAGAGTATACAACTACCGTGAATATAAGTGTGTGTGTGTGTGTGCCTGTGTGTGTTTATTTTAATAATTATCTGGTTTGGTATTCATTTTTCAGCAGGCAAAACCTAGTAACCGCTCACAATTTTATCGATCATGAGTCGCGTGACGTGTTACATATACACGAACAGAACAAGTAAATGAACTTAAAAGTAAAATGCTTAGCAGTAGTGTACAGTGGGCTAAAATGTAGTTTTTTTTACAAATTCGATTTTTTATTGAACTAAAGATATTAAACAATATTAACGGAATACTTACTTTGATTAACAAACTTAAACTGAAAAGAATCAGCATAGCTTATGTATTTATTTGTTAAGAAAGGTAAATACCTGGAAAGTGATACTATTTTACTGATAGGAGATATGGAGTAGAACAATAATCAGTTTTTGAAATTTTCAAAAATCGTCCAAAATCTCGAATTGTGGGTAAAAACCGGTTTTTTGAACCTTTAAGCACTTGTAAGCCACTATCTAAGTGTTTCGAAAATTCCAATTACAGATCCTCGTTCTTCTCGATAGTGCCAATCATAAAGGCAAAATGGTTTCCCATTCGTTCCTTTTATTTTTCATATAATAGTGATGGACTCGAAATAAATGATTGTAGATCGCAAAATAACTTGCATATGTCTCTATCCATTTAATTTTATTTTTTTATAAACAGATATACAACATGTGAGATATCAAAAATTTAGCATCTAAAGGATATATGTATATGATAAGAAAATTCAAAGTTCTGAAGAAATTTGGTCCATTTAGTAAATATTAGCGTAACTGTATGGCGAATGTCAATGGAACCAATATTTTATTCGTTTTTTTGCTATAAAACAAAGTAGAAGACGTTAGATTATATGAGAACGTATGGAAGCTAGAGTAGGCAACTTTGAACTTATGAATTCAGGAGTTGAAGTGATGAATTTTATCTGGTTATTTTATTTATGAACGTCAACTGCACTAAGCAATCTGCTGATATCGGGAAGCTTTAACTGCAGTGCAATATTCTATACATGCTGAATACTCCCAGCAAGCAGCAGATAGGACATATATGTTAATAAACGGCGAAATAAGTTTGTCGAAAAACGATAACGCATTAAACGTGGGCAAAAGCCAGATAAAAATTGGAGTTCACTTTGATTTTGTAGTAATCCACAGGGTGATTGCCACCGAGATTTATTTACAATTTGGTTGACTCGGTTTTCAACATTTTGTAAGGGGAATTATGTAATTTAGAATTTAATTAGGGTTGAATTATGAAACGTTGTTGTGTAATGCTACGTTCGCACGATAACATATATTCGTCATTCGCTCTCTCATTCATAATACAATTCCCGATTATTAACTTAATAGCATATATTTCCATACAATATGTTGAGAGAGAATTACTCAAATTGTAAGTAATTTTATTTCTCTTACCCTGTGCATTACTTCGAAATCAAAGTCATATTTAAATCTTAAAAAACTGAGATCATAAAAATTGGGCATACATGTTAGCTCTTAATTAAAATGCTTTGATTACTGTTTTAACACTGCAAATTTATTAATTTCACCTCTCTAAAGTTTGCTGTCAAGCACCATAAATAAATACACAAAAAAGTAAATAAAACAATAGCTGCTCGATGCATTGATTTCATTTGGTAGACCCTAAAAAAATACTAATTAGTAATACAAACAGAGAGCGAAGTAATCCGAAGTCGCGTGCGAACACAACATAAATGTGGCATTACAATTAGTTAAGGATTATCTGATATTAAAGCAAACAAAGAATATTTTAAATAACAAATTATTCGCTTAACTATTGAAGAAGAATATTTGATAGTGATTTCATTTGTAATACGTATTTAATAAGGTATAAATAATTTTCTAACACTTTATTGTTAAGCTAAACCACTATGCGCTGCGAACGGCGCAGTAAACTACATACAGACAACAAATGCATTACTTGCCATACAAAAGCAAGTCAGCATTTAAGCAGAGAAAAAACACAAGAAAAACAACAGATTGCTGATGGTGAAAAATCAAGAAAGCAGTCAAAAAAGAAAACCACAAAAGAAACAAGTACCTTAGACCTTTATAACCCAAAATTACAAGACAGCAGACACTAAGCCAAACACACCCTGAGCGGGTTACTAAGATGCCACAGCTGATTAATAGACCAAATTTAATAAAAACAAAAAAATAGAGAGAACATTAAAGCGTTGCCTTTGCAGAGACAGAATAATGATGATTTTCAACAACAAATATTTGTTGGATGATTAGTTTTGTTGTTGGCGATGTTGTTGTTGCTTTAAAAGGGCGTCGTCACTTGAAAACGAAATGAAAATAATACGGCTCACTCCAGAAGTTATAGAAAAAATGCATAAAAATTCTAATAATGCTGACGCTGTTGGCCATAAGAGAGGCAATCAACGTGCCAAGACAGGTTTTGGTTTTTTTTTATTATTTTTTCTGTTGTTGGACAACAAAACAAATTTGCAAAATTCTTTGTTGTTCTGTTTTCTTCTTTCTTATTTTAATTTACACTTTAAAACACATGTTAATAACGTGATAATTATTTGTTTTGTTTATACATTTTCTTAAACTTATTTTAGCACTAAAACTTAATATTTAAACTTGAGGCTTAAAATAAGTCGAGATATTTTTGAAATAAATAAAAAAAAATTCAAAACTCACCTCAAAATCCGAACGACTTAACGCCATACTTAACGAAAAGGCACTTAATAAAACTCACTTTTTAACTTTAAAATGTTAAAAGACAAAAAAACCGCAAAATAAAACAAAAACAAATTTTATATTGAGAAAAATATCGAACACAAATATATATTTATCTACGGACACTCTCTTTTATTCAAAGCGATATTCCAATTGTTGTTGGTTGTTAATAAAGAAAAAGGAGAATAAAGCGAAACTGAATAAAAGCCACGACTAAAACGAACTTAAAACGCACTCGTTATAAACAAGACACAAAGAGAAGCAGAATAAAACAAACAAAAACAAACACAAATATTTAATATGAAGCCAGCAAATAAAATACACTTGATAATAACAACACAACAGCGATCTTTGTTACTTATGTGTGCATGAATGTAGATTGTGTGTGCCTGTGTGTGAGAATATTAGCGAAAGAGTAGAAGAAAAAATTTCAAAACAGCCCCAACGCCTAGACTTGGATTTTTTGTGGGTCTTAAATTTGTTTTGATCGAAGCCGTTTTTCGTCTTTTCTTTTTTTGTTGTGTTTCGTTTTCACTTTTATTGAAAAAACACTCACTTTTATTTGTATTAGCTTTTTATGGCAACAGGTACCAATGGGCATTAACAAAACGCAGACGCACGCACACACACTTTTTAACAATACTTATTAATTTTTATCTATTTTCAATTTCAATTTTGTAATTTCAATTTGTTTAAAAAAAATTGTGTTGTTTATATGTAGATGCCAGTGAGCTTATGGAGCCGTTACGATAGAGGCGGCTTACAGTAGGCGTTTCTATATTGGCGTTACTTAAAATAATGGTGATGACAAATTGGATTTAAAGAAATAATCGCTGGAAAAAAAGATATACTAAATTTATCTTATTCGGTTCTGCATGATCTAATGACTTCTCAATTCTTATTTTATTTGGTAAATTACAATATTCTTATTCAATATTGTCTTTCGTAAGCCGTCATTTTTAGTAAGCCTGACTTTGAGCTCTTGTGTTTATTTTGCTCTTGTCTTTCATAACTTATGCCGAAAACAAAGCAATGGTGAAGGTGAATAGAGAAAATGTTTGAGTGGTTTACGTCTCTGCTAATTTATACTACCAATAAGGTGAAATCGTTGTGGAAAATTGTTGAGCAACAGAAAATACACAAAATGTAAAAAACTTAACAGTGTTTTACTAAAAAATTTGCTATTAACTTAATAAGAGCTGTTAAAAAGTAACCGGTGTATATACATAAGTGTGGTAGGATATTGAATAAGAATGCTTAACATATTTTAAGGTTTTCAAAAATTACAGTCTATGGCAAATTTAACAACTTATTTAAAAATCATTGAGTATAAAAGGCGTGTATTGGTTTTAGTAATCCTGCTGGTGCGTCTACTGTTGTACTGTTGTAGATAAAGCTCAAGTCTACTTTAACAATTGGTAGCTGATAAATCTTCGCCTGGGACTGCTTAGAGATGAATATTTGTTTAGCAATAACAAAGCTTTTCAAAAGGAACTATCGGATTTTGATAGTTGATAGGGCCCATATTGTTGAAACTAAAGCTTCTGAAAGAGCTGCCATTTATTTAGTTTGTTTGGCAAATCACCATGGATGACGACAATAACCATGCAATAAATTTTACTTCAGAATAGGGATACATGAGATAGCAAATATTATTATTATATAGCTTTCTCTTTTTATAACACTTTACCAACACGGTTAATATCGGAGCCTTGACGAGGGTGATTTTGTCTGCAGAGAGAAAGAGCGGGAGAGAGAGCCTTGCCTTTAAACTGCTTGTTCTGATCTAAATAGCACCTATTACCAAGTATAATCTTCCGTCTTATCTCTAAATTGATGTTATTAGCTTTGTTTGTACATATGTATATGAAGACTTCCACTATTTCGAAGTTGTAGTTACCAATAATATTCACATGGTGGCCCAATCTACTTGGTTTTATTTTCGTTCAGTACTAGACCCAATTTCAACGATTCCACTTCAGCAGTTGCAAAGGCAGCAGTTACATATACCTCGCAGTGTTCGGCTAATAACATCAATTTAATTAGCATACTTACGTGATTAGCATGTATTCCACTTCGATGAAATTTTTATTTCATTATAATGCTTGGACCTTGCCATTACATACGAAATAAAACGGGTGGTATCCCGGAGATAACTTGACGACATATTCTTTGACGTAACCCCCCTAAAAAATCTAAAGGCGTCAAATAATTGCATGATATTGGTGGCCAATTGATGTCGCCAAATCGAGAAACTACGCAACCGGGATATTTCGCAAATTTCTCGACCATAAAAGCAAATCGGTCATTTTGTGTGGCTTGTGCAATTCATAACCTTCAAACAATAATTTTTTCCGGATACAATGGCTTTTTCACAATCACTTTTGGCTCTCTGAGTCCCCCATATGCAACAAATTTGCTTGTTGACGTCACCAGCTAGTGAGAAATGAGCTTCATCGCTGAAAAAAATTTTGATCGAAAATTCGGCCACGCTTGAATCATGACGTTCTTAATAGCAGCTAAACCTAAATCAGATCGCTAAGCGTTGACTAGCTGTCAAAAATTTTTATGCCCATACAAATTGTATGAAGCAAACCATGATAGCGCTGTGTCAACGCTTTGAAAGTGAAGTTGATTGCGAAGAAAAATATAAAAGAAAAGAAAGAAAAAATATAGTGCCATTTTAGCTGCTTTCATATCAAATCTAGCGGTTTACTGACCGTTTAATGTCTACTCAGTGATTTTTTGTTGAAAATTATTGTTTCGAAAATGAAAATGCTGAAGAGAAAATACACCACATCAGGGACTTATTGCGAGATTTTAGCTATAAACTTTATTGGTTTGTGTCAAGGCTCTATAATTTCCATAATTGTCTGTACTATTAAGAGTGCCAGCTCGATTCCTTTTTGTGTATTATAATTTTATACAATTTGAATTAAGGTAGCTGAATAGAAGGTTTTAGTATTCACTAGAACATTCGAAACTAATAATGAAATGCTATAAAAGATGGTGCATTGCGTTTGATGACAGTAGTTACCGTTTGGCTGTCATAAAGTAAAGTTTGTTTAGGCGTAAATAAAAAGTGTTGTATAAACGAATCTTAAGTTGCTGTATTAAGACAAACTGTATAAAAGTCACAGTGAGAAAATAAAAACTGTAAAACAACAACAACAAAGTGGTGTTTAAAAAGGTTAAAACGTAACAGTGTGGTTAACATTACTGTTCATTACACAATTTCAACGCTTTTATTTAGATATGTCAGTTCAGCGTCAATTCTAGACTACTACCAACGCCCAACGCTCTAATTTTAGTTTCTCAGTAAGTTTTAACTATTCTTATGCGTTCTTCTATTGTTGAACGATTCAAATTCGTAAATAGAAAACTTTTCACTAAATAAATGATACTTGCAAGCCGATATATAACCCATTATAACGAAATTTAAAAAAATACGAAAAAAAATTCGTTATAACTAAGGTTTTCGTTATAACTCAGATTTCATTGTTTTAAAACCGCGACCAGTTTGCTTAAAATTTTATTTTGCTTCATTCTGACTTTGTTGTATAGAGGCTTTTGAATGATGAATACTTCATTATTTAGAGCCGTTATAGCTTGGAATTTCTTCGTTATAGCTTTAGATAATTTTTGTATGAAAAACTTTGCAATAGAGATTTTTTTGGGGAGCTCAGCGAAAATTCGTTATATTAAGTTTTTCATTATAACGGAGTTCGTTATACCGAAGTGTGTATGTTCATATGTGTTACGAAATGTTTGCTGGATATCACCAATTTCATTACTATAAATTTTACATCTTAAAGGTAGGATCACACGATTGTCGTAATGCACCAATAATTAGTGTTTTTATATGCCAATGGTGTGATTATACAATTTATTGGCTAATACGGCAACTCACAATATTATTGTGCTTATTTATCCCAATCAAATGCAACCCTGGTGTGACAATCGTGTGAAAGCTTTGTCGGCAATCATGCACCAATATAATTTCCAAAAATACACCAATATTTATTGTATTTTTGTATGGTAATTGAAGAAGACTGTAATCATCGATTTTTATTTTTTAATTGATTTCCTTCAAAAAAAAAAAAACACGTGTTTATAAGGTATTTATAATTGTTATCTCTTAAAATATGCATTTTTAAAATTATTTATAAGTAAATTGCATCACAATCTTCCACCGTTTCTTTTTTTCATTATTTTTACTTTTTTTATCAAGCGGACACCTGATAATCTTACTTTAGAGAATTAAATATAATTTGTAATTATATTCCAATTTAAATAAATACATATTTTAGTGAATTAATTTTTTTAAATTTATTGAAATGTTTTTTCACATACACTATCACTTCTTGTGAGCCAATCTCTGACACAAACACTCCATTTCTTTTTTTTTTGTGTTTATTTTTATATATTTGTTCACTAAATGACCTCAATATATGTAAATAAAGAGGAAGATATTTTCTTTTGTTATTAAGAACGAACCATTTTGAACATAAAAAAATTAATTTAGCACAACAACTGATTCACAGAGTTGCCGTAAACTAGAACAATCGTGTGTCAACGTTTTTTTTTTTATATAAGACCAGCACCCAGGGGATGGCCCCTACTCATGCAGTGCATTGTGCTGGTACTAGGAAAATAGGTTATTGGAAGGAGGACAGAGGGAGTAGTGTTTATGGACGTTAGATTTAAATTTACTCATGTCGTAAGTGGCAGGAAATACTTTCGCTGGAAGATTATTCCACAACCGAACAGTGCGACCAAAGAACGAATTTTCCCTATAATGCGTTGTGCGATTTACTGGACAATCAACTACAAAGGGATGCGCTCTACGAGAAATACGAGTACTTCGTAAAAATATATGATTTTTAGGAATTAATTCCTTAATTTCGTTAGCACACATTCTGTTATAGTACCGATAGAAAAATGAAACACGCCACATTTCGACGGTGCTCCAATGAATCGATAGAGTTGGCTACCCTACCGTCATTGATGAGCATCTTCGCCCTCTCCTGACGCGGTCGAGAAGCTCCAAAATAGACTTTGAAGCACCGGCCCATAGATGAGAGTTGTATCCCATTTTGGGACGGATATAGGTCTTGTAAATATTAAGGAGATCAGATGGGGTGAAGTATTTCTTGCACCGTCTCAAAAAACCAAGGCACTTGAATGCTTCTTTTGACACTTGAAATATGTGAACATTCCAACGAACGTCAGAACATCAAGAGCATCTGATTCCTCAATATCCACATTACCCATTGACACAGATGACAGCACACCAACACGCCTGTGTGTTAAAAAACAACATTGAGTCTTACGTGCATTAAAATCGACCCTGTTCGCACGACCCCACTCGGAGACCTTCACCAGGTCACTTGTGAGTGTGACGTTCATATTCATCCTTCTTACCCCAACCTCCAAAAGGCTCGGTCTACGATCAAAAGAATAAGAAATATTAGAAAAAGAGTAGGAGAAAGAACAGAGCCTTGCGGTACCCCTGTGCTTACCCTGAACTCGTCGGATGAGACCCCATCTATAACCACTCTTATAGAGCGATCTCTGAGAAACTCGATATATTACTTGCAAACATTTCGGCCAAAAGGTTTGCCTTTTCAACCGGGTTCGTGAATATGTGGTCATTCTTTATAAGAGCAGGAACCGAACTAGCGTTGTTCCTCAGCCTTTTAACGAATGACCAAAAGTTTTTACTTCCCCGCGGAAAAGTAAGAACTTTAGCACGAAGGCGCTGCTCGTATAAAGCCTTTTCGCGTTTGAGTACTGCGGCACATGAAGATCTCTGTTATCGCGCCAATTCCTGAATGCTTCCTCTCTGGATCTGACTTCCAATTTACACGTCAGATTAAACCAAGATTTGTTTCTGGGTTTAATCAAAGCTTTTTGGATGGGATGAAAATATCCATCCCTAACCTTATTATATTCATTTCTGCCATGGCATCGACGTTTGAGTCAAGGAAACAAAGTTTCCAATTAAAATGCCTAAAAAAATCGTTCAGCTCAGCCCAGCGAGCATCCTCGTAGTTAAAAATAGAGCGTTCCGTAGTCATGGGTGGAACCTCGCGAAGAGCGGTGCACGAGAATGAGGAAGAAACTGTGCAATGATCCGAATTTCCGAGAGGTGCAAGAACCTCAATTACATACTTTTCAGGGTTTGCAGTGAGGAAAAGGTCGAGTGTATTGTTCTGGTGCCCATCTACACACGATATATGTGTAGGTTCATTCACTAATTGCGCAAGGTGATTGTGCGCGGCAAATAACTTAACGTATTGGTCTTCTGGAGTTGTACGGCCTGAATGGCGTAACCAAGACGAATTATTAACATTGAAATCACCAGCAACAACAATTTCACTGTTCGGATAATTCGAAAGGATACTCGACATTGAGTCTGAAAGGGAGTCGAACCCAGATATGGTAACCTCTCTTCCCGCGTTGGGGCTTCTATACAAAAACCCGAAGTGCAAAAGATGTGCCCTGATTCTGAACGTTGGGACAATTATTGTCAATACATCGTTTCGCGCCATCTTGTGACAATAAATTTTGTATAAAATAACACAACCGCGTGAATAGAGAATTTTTAATTGGGACAATTTTGTTATTGTGCGCGAAGTTGTCACAATAAAATTTGTATGAGATTGGTGTATTTGAGTCAATCGTGTGATCCCAGCTTAAGATTAATAGTTATAATTATTTATATTTAAATTCGCGTAATAAAAAACAAACGTTTATATCATAGTTTATTAAATTGTAATTGCATTTTATTTATAAAAAAAATATCCATTGAAATTTATTGCATTCAATAAATATGAAATAATCTATTGATTACACGGTGCGACAAAAAAATACCTGGCAACTGAGGACCTGTTTTTTAAATTTTCAAAACACCTCCAAAGGTTCAAGTTACAGGTAAAAAGTTAAGTTAAGTGCATGAAGGTCCGAAAAACCGGTTTTTTTCGTAGCGCCAGATATTGGAGGTGTTTTGAAAATTCAAAAACCGATCCTTGTTCTACTCGACAACGCTTATCAGAAAAGTAGTGTTATTTTCCAGATGTTTCAACTTCGTTCATTTTTGTCGCACTGTGTTATCTAGAGACAACCACAAGCTTTTTTATTTTTTGTAAAAAAAAATTATTCGATTGCGATCATTACCGTGCTTTATTATTATTGTCTGATCTAAAGTGCACTATTAACTACTTAACTACTTGTTTTTAAATGCATTTTTTCTTTTTTTGATTCTTTTTTTTAAATCTTCTTAAAAAAGTTGTTAACGCTTAAAACGAGTTGTTGCTAGTTTTTAATGCGGTAATATTTTTTCTTTTAATTGACTTGCAAATTCTCTGTTTAAAAAAAGATGAAATATTTCATTGAAGTCTGGTTATAAATAAATAAATTTGTATCAGTTTATATATATAAATATTATATACATAAATATTTGTTTTTTTTTTAATAAAACCCGTTTTAGAATATTTCATTTTTAATTATTAATTATCATACTGTTCTTAAACAAATTTAATAAAGAAATATTAATAAAAACAGTTCAACTATTGATTACTTAGCTATCGCAAAATAGTTTTTAAAAAAAGTTTTTATCAAATACTACTTATGGGCAACATTGGGTCTTGTGCTCATTGTCAAACTTGTTCGCACGACTACACACGAAGATTATCTAGAGTTCATTCGCCTAAACCTCTTAACGACTTGACTTATGACGAAATGCATACATCTCTTATTTACTTCAATAATGTTACAACCCAAAAACTTGATTTGTTTAAGCGTTTAAAAGCTGCTCTGTTTGAAATCCTATCTGGTATAGTAGGGCTATGAAAAAATTCTATCCGCGTCTTACTACTACGATAAAATGATTTAAAATCAGTCTCTAATTGATCACCAAGGTTTGTTAAATCCATCTATAACTGACATTAATTTACAATAGATTTTATTTGTTATTTCTTAGGTTTTTACAACTTTTTACTAGGCTTTGCCCATTATAGTTCAAAACTAAGCCTTGCTGCAGTACAAATTTTTACCCAAAAAAACAAGAACTCTCAGAAATTAATCGAAAGTCGATGATATTTTTAATAAAACATAGATTTTTGAATAAAAAAAAAACTATTTTATTTAGTCTTTGAGATCTATACACTTTATCCAATTTTTTATCTCTTTCCAAAAAACCAAGATTTGTCGAGATTATTAAACATATTTGTGAGATGATTTCATTGTTGAGGACAAAACTCATTCGGCTGAACCATTTCTTCAGGTTTTGAAACAATTCTTAGCCTTATTCAAGCGGTCGTGTTTTTTTAATCCTCATTAAATCGACTCAATAAGTTGACATAATATTCGCCATTGATTGTTTTATTATTTTTAAGGCAGTCATTGTGGATTATTCCGCGTGTATACGATGGATTCAATTTTCGTCCAGGGTTAGGAAACAGCCCAAAACTCGTTCATATTGCGGTTGAACAACGTTAGAATCTCCTGCAAAGCGGTATTATGATTGCGTTTGCGGTCGATTGTGAGCAACGCCGCACCTATATTGCGGAAAGTCTTCTCATACCCAAGTGATCATTCAAAAATGAAACCACTGAGCCATGAAAGATGACTGAGGGTTCTATAATCTCTTGCTTTTTCAATCTCCGATCGATCAATATCATATTGTCAATTTTTAGATTTTTATCGGGGCGTCCATCAATGCTTAATGAGCACACAAAATAAACTTGTGTATTTTCTCCTTATTTCACGCGGTAGTCTGCTGTAAATGGCTGTCAAATATAAACTAAATGACACAGCTGTTCAAATTTTGACAGGCGTCAAATTTTAACAGAAGAACTATTGCGTTTTTATTACAAAATTTCTCCCTCGTATTATAAAATTGACGTATTTAGTAAATAGGTTTTATCTCGACAATAGTTATTAAAAAACCGCTTCAATTATTCATCTTTTCTGTTTCAAAACGTGTGTTATCTATTCGTTTTACTGTGAATGTGTATACCGGTGTACCGGTATGAAATGAGCGTCTTTAGTGAAAATAAAACACTAATTTTTAATGAGAAAGTGATAAATATTTTATTCAAAGTATTGGCCATTGCTGACTGCACATTTCTCCCATCTTTCAGACAATTTGTGGATTCCACGGCAATAAAACTGTTCGTCTTTTGAAGCAACCAATTGGTCACCCAATTTTCGACTTTTTCATAAGTATCAAAGTGCCAAGCCTGGTGAATACGGCGAGTGTGGTAGCAGCTCCTCGCCTAATGCTTTGATTGTATCCTGAAGCGGTTTTGCTTTGTAAGCAAGTGCATTGTCATATTGCAAAATGACCTTGCCGTATTTTGTGGCACATTCTGGTCGTTTATAGATCAATGCATGGTTAAAATTCATCATTTCTTGTGGTTAGCGATCTATGTTAACGGTTTCACCAGGTTTTAAGAGCTCGTTTTAGGAGCTCGTGGTAATAACAGCTTTCTGATCTAACCAGACACACAGCATTGTCTTCCTATCGAATCGAACTGGTTTTGCAGCCGAGGTTGATGCTTGTCCCGGATTAACCTATAATTTTTTCCGCTTAGAGCATGATCACCATATGCCTCGACAAGCATTCAATGCGACTCTGCAGCACGTTTCTTCAAATAAAAACAAAAAATTAATGCTTTCCGCAAATCATCATTTTCTGCTACAAAATGTGCCATTGTTAACACAATGAAAAAATATGATGTTGTTTGTTAACTGATTTGATGTGTACCATGATGCAATTAGAAGATGGTCTTATTTTACCAAAGCAGTAACAGCTGATACAAAACTGTCTTTACTCTAATGTCAAAAAGTTTTTTTTCATTTCATTTGATGTTAATTGCAATTTGAATGTAATTACATTACATTACATTATATTTTTTTGACAGATCATTATTTTTGTTTACCACAGCGTTGCAATTTTGTGACAGCAGAGTAAAGCGTTGACACAGTGTTGTATTCAAAATTAAAATGAGTCCACCTCTTTATTGCATCATGATGTGTACCGAATATGTTTGACAGATGTCATTGCCAACTCAAAAAAAACTAAGGCTCGTTCAAAGCGAATTCAAACCAGGTGACTTTGGCTTGCTACGTAAGCAACAGCTGATAAGTGACTATATGCCAAAACGATTCGCCATTACTATTTTTTACAACAAATATATGTGACACGCAGTTATTCTGTCTACTATTTGCTTACTACAGTGTTGCATTATTTTGACACAACATTAAAGTCTGTTTACAGTGTTGTATTCGCTTTCAAAATGAGACCACCTTGTTCACAATAAATGTTTCCTGTGGAGACATTTGTATGTATTGAGAATAGCTTGAGTAAAATTTTGTGAATTTGGTCTAAATGACTTGGTTGTTAACACTAATCATCAGTTAAAATGTGGGCGGAATCGGAAAAGTGATCATGGTACCTGCCATATAAAGTAAATCCAGAGTTTTGTTTATTTAAGAAGAGTACCTAGAAGAATAAGTTTCTGAATGAGTATAAGTATAACAGAATGGCTCCCAGCAACGCAGGAAGGGTTACTCTAGTTGTTATTAAAATTTCATATACAATGATATTCAAATGGCTTAAATTTCAAAGAATTAAATTTGACTCAAATGAGCCTATATTTTTGATTTTATACACGCAAAAATTGAATCTAATATCCTTACAAAGCATACATTAGTGGGTGTTTAAAATGAAATTCTGCAAAAAAAAACTTATAGTGCCCCTTAAAGACTTGTGTGTTGTGTGTCTGTTTAAAAGTGTGCGGTCGTAGGTTCGATTCCGGTCAGAAACTTTTCAATCTTTTACTTTACACCAAGCTTATGTTATTTTATTGTAATTCAAATAAATAAAAAAGTTTACATACGAATGTGGAGTTTAAATTATTTAATTTGAATTATTTAATTCTCTGTGAGTCATAAATTATTCTTAAATTATAATTATTCTTCAACACTTTCTAACTTTTTCGAACTTATAAATCTTTTGTTATTCTTCGAAAAAAATCAATAAAATTAAAACGAAGCGAATTACCGCTTTTAATGTAATTTTATTCAAAACAAGTTTTAATGGATTAATTCGAATTAAAACATAAAAACATTTTCTACTAAAAATAACAAAAATAATCATGATCAGCATATTAATTTATAACCAAAGGCAAAAATATTTATGACTTAGATGGTCTATTTTATCGGATCAGTGTTATTTAGAATTGTTAATATAACATCAGTTTCTTTAGAAAAATATTACAGGAAATTATTACTTGTTAACTACAAAAGTAACAATAACATCGATTGAGGAAAAAAATTTCATTTAACAAAAAACACACGATCCTCAAGAAAAAAAGAAAATAAATAAATAAATAAAAAATTCATTGTGTAAAATCAACAGAAATTCTACAAAAAATAAATTAAATAAAATTCATTTAATAACTTCCTATAAATTATATGTTAAATACTCATTTACTATAATAAATGGTAATTTAAGTGTTAAATTTTAAAATTCATTTTAAATGTTGACAAAAGCGTGGAATTGTAATTGACAAAAGGCGAATATCCGAGACCCTTATTGATTTACAAGAATAATTTTGAAAAATAAAAATAAAAATAAAAATAAATTCAATTTTATACGATTTGTTCATAAATGCATCACTGCGCTGCATTACGACTACAAACTTTTATCACAAAAAATAAAATGATGCGCTCTTAATCGAAAGGGTGGGTAAATTTGAGGTTAGGAAGTAAATTAGCTTAAAAACATATTTTCTTTTTGACAAATTCAGTTTTATTCATACCAATATAAAATAGAAATATGGGATTTAATATGGGATTTAATAAGATGAGGTCGGGCAAATGTCTATCTCTAGCACGTCTGCAAACATGCGCTCTTTTCATAAAATTTTTAACTACATTTTGCATTAAAGCTTCGCTTATTTCGTCAATGCAGCGCCGAATTTCATCTTTCAGAGTGTCAGTTGTTTGTGGTTTGTTCATGTAAACCCGGTCTTTCAAATAGCCCCAGAGAAATTAATTCAGTGGCGTTAAATCACAAGAACAAGGCGGCCAATTGACATCGCCAAATCGAGAAATTGCACGACCGGGATATTTCTCATGCTATAACTGATAACTGTTTGGCTTGTGGCGGCATCCTGCTGAAACCAAAGGTCACTGATGGCTACATTAGCCAATTGTGGCCACAAAAAATTGGTTATCATGGTTTAGTAACGCAGAGAAATCACGGTGACGGCGTTTTCTTGCTTATTTTCGAAAAAATACGGGCCGATGTTGCCGCCTAACCACAGACCACAACATACGGTCACTTTCTTTGGATGTAATGGTTTTTCGAGGACTGTTTGTGGATTTTGTGAGCTCTATATGCGACAATTTTGTTTGTTTACATAACCGCCTAATTGAAAAAGGACCTCATCACTTGATATGATTTTGTTGAAAAATGTGTTGTTTTCGTTCAGTTTTTCAAACAGTAAACTTTCACAATTAAAATTATTTGTTCAAGAGTGTAGCGTTCCATAGTGAAAATATCCCAATTTTTTACTACATAAGTGTCAAAGGTTGACAGCTCAATTCTTGACATTTCATCATTTCGCAGCCAATTTACTTCCTAACCTCAAATTTGCCCACAATGTACATACATTTGTGCATATAATTGGTTTCTTTAAAGACACCTGTAGAGTTACATTTGGTTTCGAAAGTTCTAGAAGAACATTTAAATATCATTTCGATCCATAAAGGTTTTCCTTCCAAAAGTTTCACTGATATAAGTTTTATCGTTCGTTGACAACTACTATAGTTTTTGTATCGATTTTTTTTTTTTTGGTTTGAACTATCATGGCCGGAGAAAAATTTATTACACTTCGCAGTCAAACCCGCTAATGTACTCGCTGTAGTGGGTGTTACTCGCCTAGAAGGCAGCCCATTCTATCCTCCATCATGTCAATAGTTATGGGCGAATGACTGCCCAACAAGTAGCCGACGAAGCTGTTCAGGCCCATTCAAGGATTCTATTAACGTTCGCCTACGAATGTTTGCAGAGACAACACATTCACAGAGAATATGTTCCGTCGTGTCCTTATCCTTCTAGCACAGGCGGCACTCCGTGCCAGGTACCACATTGAGCTTGTTGAGTTAAAATTTCTGATAATAGTGGCCTGTCAGGAAACCAATTAGTTTCCTGATAGTTGCTCTGTCCATGTGGTGCAGCTCTCTATTACATATAAAAGGTCGCTGTATCTAAAATAACTAGCAGAGTTCATGTACCCACTCATAGATTGTTCTCCTGGCGCTGGACCACGGGTACAGGTACGATTTCGCTCTTACAAGTCTAGTGGCCAAGCCCCAATTCGCCAGTTCGTTGGCGATCTCATTATCCATAATAAACGTGTGTCAAGTGTGTCCAGGGACCCAACAAAATGTAATCCTGTTCCTACTACTATAGTTTGTTTTAAACTACTCTAAACTCCAGCGCCTTAAGATCGAAATGTCTTCTGAACTGTGTTAGCTTACTGGCCGGCTGGAATAGCATAATGTCAAACTCACAAGGGTTTCGACTCCTGCGAGCCATGGATGAGTCTCTTTGGGTGTGACTCTAGCGCGAGAGATATAACTTTTCTTAGGCTTAGAAGGGGATCGATCGAAAATATTATGAACGAAATCTGTTCAGAAAGAAAAGGAATTACATGGAATTTCTCATACCAACTCCAGGATTTCGATTATGCGGATGTTATTATCTAATTTCCCACAAGCAAAATTAGAAGAACTGGAGAGATAAGCGCGTAATGTGGGACTTTAGATAAATTTAAAAAAAACCGAGGGTAAGAGAGTTAACAATGTTAGCACAGAGAAAATCTTGCTACAAGGCCAACTAGTCGAATACGTACATACATAGCTTATGTTATCTAGACAGTACAGTGACAACGAACGGGCAGATGCAAAGAAGCAGATGTAAAACACAGGCAAGAGCGGCTTTTGGCTTCAACGCATGCGTAAAGTCAATATGTTGTACGGAAGTGAAACCTGGCTAGTATCGAACATCATTACAGAAAAGCTACATGCTTTCGTCTTCAAGTGCTTCAGAATCATCTGCAGAATATTCTACTCTAACAACAGTAATATGGATCTCTGGAGTTTCACTAGCGGGACAAAATATTATGAGTACATGGAATCTTTTATTATTCAGGCATTACATTCGCTAGTCATTGTATCAGGTCCCTTCTTTCAACAGGTTATGGCCAGCATCATTCAAGATTGGGTTCGGGTAGTTGAGGCTGAACGCCCATACCATTAGAAAGAAAACGGATAACATCACAAGGATGGTACTAGAGTGGTATTCCCAAAGCTTAAGCTGCTATGGAAATGTACGGTGACATCAAGAACTAGAATAACTCCAATTTTCGAAAATTAGTCGGATAACGCCGAATGAAGAATAGTCTTTGTTGCTCTATATCTTTTAAGGTTATGTCGAATAGGGCATTGGCATTTATACAAATACAAATATTAAACCAGAATTAGATGAAATTCTTATATAGGGCAATTGGGCTCCAAAAGTAGATGTCGATCCCTTCTTCAATAAAGCAAATTTAGTGGGTTTGTAACAGCTCATACCTCTTAAATTTAGTGGCTTAAAAGTACATTATTTTTGTTACAGGTTGTAGGGTGTGGCATATAAAAACGTGATTATCTATCGGCTTTTTGTTCGCAACAATATTTAAAAATAAATTTAAAAAAATTGAATGCGTTGGGTATAATTTAATTAAACGCATCGTAATTTGTATGATGGCAGGTGCGTAAGAATAGTTTTGATTTGGAAATAAAAAAAGCTTGGCTACGTCATCAAAACAATCTACGACTACCTTTTTAATAAACATATCAGGGAGACGTACTCGTATTTCGCTTGATTGTACGTGCTTTCAAGAAATTTAATGGACGTCTTATAAAGTCGCTTCAATTATTCGCGTCTGTTCGGTTTCAAAACGCGTGTTATTCATTCGTTCCACTGTAAGTATGTATAATCTGTATATATATATATATATATATATATATATATGGCTTGTTACCAAATTAAGAACATAAAATCGGAAGTTTTTTTTCGTTAAAATTTTTATAAAAATTTCAAAAATAATGTTTTTTTTTAATCATAGACAAAATCGTTTTCATGATTAAAGTTAAGTTTCTATTGTAGCAGAGAAGGTGTGAATTAATACATCCATCACTATTTATTAGATAGTAAATAAATGAAATAAATAAGTAAATAAATAAAATGAAACGAATGAATGAATAAGTATGTGATTTGTTTAGATTCTTTGTAGTCTTATGAAGATTCGACTTTGAAACACTATTCTTTTTATAAGGTTTTAGCAGATAAGATCTACGCAAATAGTTTCTTTTTTTTCATATTTATTTGCTGAATTATTTGGCATTAAATTTAAACTAAAAAAAATAGATTTTTGTTCATTAGATTCTACATGAAAGAGTATCATTTGAATTTCAAGATTGTGTAGAAGTTTATCGTAAATAAAAGACTTGTAAGTTTTTTTTTTTCTATGTAAATACAACGGCAATAATAATTTTTTGAATTATTTGTAAGTTATAAAATTAAAAAAAGAGCAAATTAAACCAAAATATCATCAGTCTCTTTGTATTACTCTTTTTCATAAGCCCTTTTTGGAAGCATATGGCTCCCGCATAACATTTCGATTACTTAGGCTTGCTTTAGTTTTTAATCAGCTTTGGTTTTCCAGCCAAGCAGGTGATTGGTCTATTCCCATGAAAATGGTACTGGTACTCACATTTTATCGGAAAATGCTAGCAAAGGTGGCAGACTTATCACATCATTAGATGGACATATGCTCTTATACTCTGTGTCCAAATGTGTATTACGGGACCGCTCGTTTTTGGCTGGGGGATAGACCCATGTTCCCAAACAGCCCAGGTGAGCTCGAAAAAGCGAAATACGTTACTTTCAAGTACTACAGATTCACCGACGATCGTCGGGTACTAGGGGAGGTTTTTGGTTTATGAAAATTTGATTGGCAAAATGTGTTTACCAAGTACCAAATGGAACGTCGGTCTCGGCATAATAGAGAGAACGCAGGGAGCTGCTGCAACGAATGGAGCAGCAACCGGTCGGGAGAACTTTGCCAGGACACGACGGATCGTACAGAGGCAATTGAACTGTAACAAACCTGACGTTTGAGCTTAAAGCTATTGTTTTATATGTTTGTTTTTATATGTAAACATTTATAAAAGCGTTGCCACATGCAGAAAAAGGATCAATATTCCCAGAAATTTTGTGTAATTTAATCAAGATTTTAAATTTAGAATATTATTTAGAATTTTGTAGCATAAGTACCAACGTTATATTTGAATATATAATGTATGTATGTATAAATTCAGTTCGCCTTTACTGTCAAATGGTAATATGTCAGAAAAAATGAGAGAGTGTCACTACCTTGCATTTTCTTATATCATGCTTAAAGCGAGTACTCTGTTCGAATTTTTGAAAAATGTTCATCAACATTTATTTTTTCGTACGAAAAAATTGACATGCAACCAATGTAATCATTTAGTAATTTTTCAAAATTTGCCGCTTTTATGCCTTAAAATATGCTACTGGTTTTACATTTGTAAACAAAAACCATATGTTTTCTTCAACACATAACAAATAATATTCAGTAAGGACATAAATATTTCTGCTTAAAAGTACGTCTTAAGAAACCCTCACAAATCATGACTGCAGCTAAATGATCACCATATTCGACCAATGGGATGAACTCAGGGGATGCTTCATAAGATGACTTTACACACTGTGCGGTATAAATTTTTCATCCGTAAATCAAATTTTTCTGTAGTTAAAAAGCACTATAACAACGACATGATTCACATTTCCTGACCACTTCATGGTGAATGCTGGTACAATTTGGAATTCCCGTTGCAGACTAACGATATAGGGGTGAGCTTTTATTAACCATATAATAAAAGACCATACATTTGTATTATATGTTGTAACAGAATTTATGTCCCTACTGCTACTTAAAATTTCGTACGAAATAAGTGAACCTCATGTTATTTCGTAGTTGAAAAAAATGTTGCTAAAGATTTGTTGTAGTTTGAAAATAATGTTGACATATACATATCCCATGTTTTTCGTGAAAAGAACAGAGTACTGCTTTCTCAACATTATTTCACAATTATATCGTACGAAATATTTTTATATGTAATTTGACAGCATTTCACACGAAATTTTGAACACGATACCAGGCTTAACACTCTAGACGGCCTCTCGACGTAATACTAGGTTGTTCTGGGATGATCCATCATCGTACACCGAGGTGATATTAGTGGGTGAAGATCCCACACTTATTGAGGCTTTCAACTGGCTTACATCTCGATTAAAAAAAAAGTTTTGGAAAGTCATAAAAGAAGCTTATAATCATTAATGGCAATGAAAAATGAAATTACCGTAACTAAAGCCCGGTAAAATAGCCGAATCAGTGCTGAAGTTTAATAAAGTAACGCTTTGTATTTGACAGGACCAGATGATCGGAATTGTGTGGTACACAATTGATTCATTAGAAGAGAGCATTGGCCAAAGAAAGTCGGGTATATGCTATCAAACATAAAGCCGTACTATTGTTTCATGACAACGCTAGTGTTCATGTTGTAAGACCAATTAAAAACCATTTTAAAAATTGTGGTTAAGAAGTTTTGGCTTACACGCTTTATAGATACTAGGGTATTCGAAATTAGCTTGATTCGTTTTTAGCGCTGAGTCCATAAGCTGCAGTAAGATGGGTAAACAACAACCCAATAAACGCCCAAAATTTCCAGAATGCATACATATCGAACCGGTTCCTCTAACGGGAGTCAACTAAAAATTTCAGTAAAGGCAAACAATTGTTTTTTTCTTTTTTTTTATATTTCTGTGATCACAAGCAATAACCGCCTAAGTCGGCTTAAGAAAGAATTGAGATCTCTACTTTCTTAACATTAGTTTCTAAAGGACTACTAGCTTTACCCATCCGGCTTTGCTCGAGAATTTATATATGTATAGTAGTGGACAGCTATTTAGGAACAATGATTTAAAGCCTCAATAAAAACAACGAATTCTTATATAATTAAAGATCCCACGCCCACTTATCCAATTCCGCCCACTCATAAGCTGATGATTCGAACTGACTGTCAAGTCACTTAGAACAAATCCAGAAAGTTCCTCTCAAGATATTAAAAAAAATCAATATTTATTTGTATGGGAGTTACGTACAATGTCTACTTATTCGAAGTGATTTTTACCAAATTCAGAAACTACCATATTTATTGTTCTCAAGACATACAAAAATCAATATTTATTTTGTATTAGAAGTACCATGCCCACTTATCCAATCCTGTTTATATTTGCTGGGCAACTTAGAATATGTACCCTGAATCTAGGCGCCAAATCTTATTTAAACATTAACAGGAGCACAGATAAACCAATGTCCATCTACAGTGCCATATGTTGAAAATTGTCAACTTTTATTTTTTCCTAAATCTTCGCGTAGCAATTACCAACAAAATCGCAGAAGGAAGTATCCAGTTTGGTTCAGTCGTTTTCAAGTTTTCAGCATCCGAACAAACCACAATCAATTTATATGTATATATAGGTTAATAAGAAACAATTGGATATTGAGGAAGTCTATTACATTTACGTTAAGCGGCAAAATGTACTTAAGAAAATGTCTACAACAATTTAATAAATTAATCGAAAGCGTTATGTTTGCAGACATTTCTACTGTAAAATAATACTTGTCTATAAAAAACGAGTATATGGCACAAGCTATTAGATTCTAAAACCTTACTTCTAAATATTCTCTAATTTCATAAAAAATAAACAAATACAAGTTTTGTATATGATCAGAGATATATTTCCCAAATCATGAAATTTTAGAAACATAAGAAATATAAGAAATAGTTTCTTTGTGTCTAAGTCCGCCGTTGTCTTCAAATGGGTTCAAATGATTTATTTATTAAAATTACACATCACTTTAGAGACCAACAAAACAGAACTGCACAGTCAGCTTAGGAAATTATCCAAAAAATAATACTTCAGATAATGGCCTTAGAAAGTTCTAAAAATTAAATAACTCACGTAATACACGTTCAATTTTCTTTTTAACTGAACTTTGTTTACTCACATTTTCTGTACGCTTAAGCAATAATGACAGCGAATTTCTAAACTGTGTTTAAAAACAAATTATTGCAATTACCACTGCTAGACAATGTATGATTCAAAGTTAAATCAAATTTAATAAATCTTTACCTAATTTGGAGGGGAATACCAGCTGATTTAGGATTAAGGTTCAACATTTATTCAAGTGTTATAATTTTTTAATTAAAACTGTTTTAAATCTGAAATAATTTAAAGCGTCGTTTTTAAAACAATTAAGCTTAAATTATATACATAAATAAATGACACAAAATTATAAAAAAATATCAATAAAGTCATGTATAAATAATAATAAAATGATTGAATTATATTGCAAAACGATTTTATTATTTTAGCTACTTATCTCTCTATCTATGGGGTTTGTTCAAAAAATATTTTCTAAAACATTTGAAATGTTGCCAGTTAAAGTCAGTTGATTCTGATTCTGGTATAAGCTCTCAAGAAGTACAAAATGATCCTAACGACGAACTTCGCAATTAACGCCTTCAGCACTTCAACAAAACCGATAAAAACATTACAAAATTTAAGAGTATTGTATAAGAAAATTGTCGATTATCGTTTATAACTATTAATAGATCGTGGATTGTATAGTTAAGACGCCATACCCATAGCGGAATCATTACGATAGAAGGTTCTAGAACAGACAAGATCAAAAAAATTCAACTAAACAATTTTAAATTCAATTAATCACAATACAAAATTAATTAAGTTTATTTAAAAGTGCCACGATATGAACTCATGACTGCATTATAATTATTCAACTTTAGTCAAAAATACAGTCGCACGGGGCTATAGCGAACTCGAAGAGACCGCATAATTTAGTTCGTTATAGACGCACATAATATACGCACATATATATTACGAGTAGTTCGTTATAACGGTTGATGTTTTTGCTATAAGCTAACAAACGAACAATGCCTGCGAATGATTGAGTTTTATTATCGAAATTCGTGCTGTGTGAGAAATTTGTTTTGTAAATTACGTCCATTTGATGGTCGTCATAATCGATGAAGCTCATTCTTGGTTCAATGAATACGTTAACAAACAGAATTGCCGTATTTGTTGTGATGAGCAGCCAGAGGCAATTCAGGAGCTGAAAGATGCACTCTTTGGTACGGTTGGTGTCATTGGTGAGATACTGGCCGAACTGCTGCAATAAGTATGCCAAAATAGGGGCCAGGTTGTAGCCGCGTGCAACAGTTACATGAAATAATCTTTAAAATGTAAATGGTAGGCATTCATTTATCGCCACATACACACATTTCATTCACGTTTACAAAATTTTCTGTGTTTTTCTTAAATTTCAAAACCCAAACGGCTAAAAATCAGCTGTTGTAAAAGCAAAATATCGAGCCATAACCGCCAAAAAGACGTAAGCGACAAAAAACAAATTTTTCAGGAGAAGGTTTTTTTCAATATTTTTTTGTTCTAGAGTAGTACATAAAACTCTTTTGTTTTTGCTGTAAAATCACAAAAGTACATCATCGAGCTACAATATTTTGTATGCTGGTGGGAATGATCGAATACTATCGATTTTTATCAAAAAACGCAAATCGATAATCATGGCGCTTACGTCTTTCTTGGCGGTTATGGCTCGATATATTCCCTATGAAAAAATTTCTTCATAACTATGTTCGTTATATATATATTCGACTTTGTTTTATAATTACTTTAATAATATTAATGCAAATTTTTATGAGATGTAAATAATTTAAAACAAAGGTTTTTAAATTGTAAACAGTTGGTAAAGTTCAAAACCATGTTACACTACCGATGATAAATAATTTCTTTAAGTATTACATTTGTAATGACAAACTGATTTATATGTGATTTTGAGAACAGCAACGAAAACCTGTCCAACTTTAAAATAAATTGTTAAGTTTTAAATTTACAAACATTTGTTTATACCCTACAATGCCTATACTATGTTTGTTTTGTTAATTGTAAAACCTTAAGAATCAGTCCTACCTAAAACAATTTTAATTATATGAAATCGCAATTTCAAACATAATTTTATGGAATATAAAGCTGAAGAGAAACATTCAATTATTCTTCATTAGTTTAGGTTATGTGAGATCCCTGCGGCCTACAGTGACATCCCTAAAATATGTATAAAATTAGACTAAACTAATCATTTTCTTCTATCGTATATTTAAGGTATACACATAGCTTCTCATAGCGTCTAATATGTACTGGGAAAATATAATAACTCTAATAAAGAAGCTATATAGAGATTCTAAATCAGTCGCTTGGTACTCGTACATCTCTTGGCCACTCAGTTGAGTTTACGAACATGCGGATCTTGAGCACAACACCAGTTGTGAGATTGTTCTTATCGTATAGTCTTCTGTTACCGAGCAGGATCTATCTTAAGTCCTCAAAAACAAGGCAACGAAGTTTTTTAGTCGACTTTTTTTCTTCACCATGAATACACATTACTCACAGTATTTATCAAGCTTTGCTTTGATTCCGGTGATAGTTTTTTGATGCTGGCCTTGCCCAGTTATTTGTCTTTATTAGGAAATATATATAATATAATGAATTAATACTATTTTTTATAAGATGTGCCACGCCCACTCTTTCTGTTGTTTTAACTCTTTAACTTAATGTTCGCCTTAATAATAGAATATCATATGGAATATTTCCCAAAGCATACCGTAATAGCTACGTGTTTCGTAGATATGGACTATGAGCAAAAAATTTTCCGTTAACCCTTATTAGCTCACATTTGATGGATGTTCGCAAACGAAAAACTGCTTTAAGAAGAATAAATTCTTGTCATTCCAGAAGAAAAGTTACTAATGTCGATCTTTTTCTTCCGATTTTAACCTTAGATCGAAGTCCAATTTAAAAAAGAAAACGTTATTGCGCTTTCATTTGCTAGATCTATTATGTGAGATCCTGAAGGCCTTCCTCTGTGATATTCGATGGAATTGAAATGAATATATTAATGATATAGACTATATGGATAATTTGTGCTTAATGGCCCATTGCTTCTGTGATGAAGATTTGAAAATTAACACAGGGAAGATTAAAATAAAGCGTTATGGGTCAACAAAGATCTCTAACCTCACACTAAACAATGCAACAGACAATCGAGGAAATCGATATAAACAACAGAATAAATAAAGCGAGAGTAGCATTCAAGAGGTTTGTATAAGGAATTGCGTTCTAGTCATATCGAACCATAATCGCTAAAAATACGTAAATGCCATGATTATGAATTTAAAATTTTTTTAATAAAAATCGAGGGTCTCGATCATTCCCACCATGACACAAAAACCTGTACGTGTATGATTTTACTAGCAACTTTCATCAATCGTTGCCTCCGACAAATATACAACATAACAAATGACAAATGGCCAGTTACTAGCGATCTCGAACATATCTTTTGTCGATCAGTGGGAAGTTTTTTGTACGTTGTATAGAGTGATAGAGAGTTTTTTTAGAGGTTCATTACCTTGAGCTGGCAACACTGCTTTATTTGATAACCGACTTGACAGCTGATAGTTGCTTTTTGTTTAGTTTGGCTTGTGGTTAGACTAGAGAGATCAATTATAAGAGTTTTTCAAAAGCCGGTTTTGGAATAATTCGAAAAGAAGCGATTTAAAAAAACCGGTTTTTTGTTAATAATAATAGCTACTCAATGAGCTAATTTCGTTCTTGTAGTTGTATTACTTGGTAGAGAATTATGGAGAATTATGGATGGTCGATTATAGATGGCAGCTGAACTTTAGTTGCGTTGACAGTTGCCGAAAATTGTATAACGTATGGCAACTGGCAACAAAAAATTTGTTAATTCCGATTGCTATTTAGGCAACTACAAATTTCATATGTTCAAATTTCATAATTCGGCAACGCAACTGAAGTTCTCTTGCCATCGATAATCGGCCCATAAATGTTTGTTATTATATAGATATATAGTTATAATTTAGGTGCCTAAGATGACAAGAATTAAATGTTTTGCTTTGAATAAATCTATCAGTAATATACGAGTCCTTCATTGCCGCGAAAAGAAAAGTTGCTTAGGTTTCGAACAGCACTGTATGTAAATTCATGCATCGCGTATTTAATAGTGTGTGTGTCACTGTGCAATGGTAGGTAAGACACCAACCTTACAATCAAGAAGTCATCGGTTCAATTAAAGGCCACATCATCTGACAATTTTCAACAGCGTTATCACCTCACAACATTAAGAGCGACTGCTTATGTGTATTTACGCTGTAAAAAACTTGACTAACTAATACATATATCTGCGGTTCGGACCGGCATTTGTGGGTCGCTTTCAATGAGTCCAGTTAATCATTCTTCATATATAAAAATCAATATTTATATGCAGAAGATGAGAAAAAGTTATTGTTGCTCAAGTGTGCATATCTTGAGCATATTTGCAATAAAAAACTATACAAACGTATAACAATTATATTATTAAAACTAACCGGTTATTCGTGTCGAATCAACCTGTTTATTCGGTATTCGAAAAATAAAGATTTTGAAAAAATCGTATTCGACAAAGCCAATAAACCGATTAAAACCGGTAGAATAATAATAGTCCATTCTCCCTAGGTTAGACATACACCGTCGAAAATTCGACGAATGGACTGAAGCATAAACTGATATTGATATTGAATTTCCTTGCAAAATTTTGTTCTCAAATGTAGTTAAGTTTTGGTTGAATGGGTACGTAAATAAGCAGAATTGTTGCATTTGGAGTGAGGATAATCTACAAGCTCTTAAAGACATACCATTACATACATACAGAATTTGTGGAGTCATTGGTCCATATGTCTTCAAAAACGATGGTCGTCAGCATATTACTGTCAATGTTGAATAATATAGCGACATGATTAGAAATTTTTTGGAACCTCAATTAAATGGCATTAATCTTGCTGACATTTGGTTGACTCAAATTACCCGGCTACTAAGATCGTATGACTTAACCGCATTGGATTATTTTTTTTGAGGCCATGTAATGTCACTTGTCTACCTTGATAAGCAAAAGATAATTGATCAACGGGAAATCAATGTCAATTTTATGAAAATTAGTGTTCCAGATTGCGCCTTGTACGCGGCAGCCGTAGCGACCACATAGCCGAAATCATATTTAAACATTAATGTCATAAAATTTTCTATCCAACAAAGTCCGTTTCATTGATATTAAAAATATATTTCTTTGTTTTATTATGATTTATACTTGTGTAACTGTAAAAATAACATTTATTCATTGTTGAATCATTTCACAAAATTGTATTTTAAAATTTTGTATTTTAGCCACGGTTTTTGGGAAAATGAGCCAGTGTGCATCGTCGCTTTCATTGTGTTTCTTCTTTGTTTTATGGTTGTAAATGACTGAGTAACAACTGACCGGTTAATAGTGAGACTAAATTACTAATGCACACACACAGTTAATAATTCTGGCTTAAATCCATACGCCACATTCAGCTAAGCAAAGTTATACGGTTGGCAGAGTAGAGAGTCAACGGAGTCAACATTTTCACAAAATTTATAAAAGTAGAATACAAACAATTGGAAGCTTTAGTTAAATTAAAGATCTGGTATTGAGTTAAAGTTGTATGTCGGACGGGTGTGTTGAAAAAATAAAAATAAAAAAAAAATATCAAAATAGTATATAGACAAAATAAGAAATTTTCGTGGAAACTTGTATTACAAAAAAAAAAAAAAAAAAAAAAAAAAAAAAAACGCAAAATAACAAATAAAATAAACCACTTTAGAAATTGGTAATTGCAATAACTGCAGTTTTATGCAATAATCTTTTTATTATTATTTTTTTCTATTTTGTTTTAAGCAATTTTATGTAAAATAAAATACAGTTTTGTAAAGAAAAAACAAATTGCGGTCGTTGTGCGTTAAGAGTTTGAAATATAATTGCTTATACGTGCTTAGATTTTAACTTTAAATATCTTCAATATCATCATTCATCAAAATTTTTTTTATTCAACTATTTTAAGCAGAAGATGAAAGATGATTAATAAAGGCAGAGATTAAACAAGACAAGGCCATTTATTTAATTATTTTTACATTTTGTTTTAATTTAAATTAGTGCTTAATGATGAATATTTTTAATGAAAACGATTTTTAACACGAATAATTATTTATAATCATTGCGAAAATGTGCTTAAATTTAATTTATAATTAAAATAATTTAAATATGAAAGTGTATATTGGTTTCATAAATTTTTCATCGTGTTTATAACATTTTTTTCAATAATTACTTTCAAATGAAGCGCTGAAAAGAAACTTTTTTTTTAAATAATTCCTGTTTAGATAAAAATCTAAAAGTGAAATTAAATTGACGTTTTGATATGTCAGTAATTGAAATTCATTAATTCATTAAATTCATTCAACTTTTATGATTGCGATGAAACTTTTATTTTATTATAATACCTGGACCTTGCCATTATTTAGTGGCATTTAAATGACCGCTTCTGGCCATAGCTATCTGAATTGACGATAATGCTTCTTCAAACGTCATTTTTCAACAAATACGGGCCAATTACACCTCTAGTCCATAAAGTGTACCAAACCATACGGTCACTTTTTGCGGATACAATGGCTTCTGGGTTTTTCAAAACCCAAATGCC
This sequence comes from Wohlfahrtia magnifica, assembly GCA_023159175.1. NCBI lineage: Eukaryota > Metazoa > Arthropoda > Insecta > Diptera > Sarcophagidae > Wohlfahrtia > Wohlfahrtia magnifica. The sequence goes on from JAKWBJ010000054.1 coordinate 4,742,369, forward strand.
ACAATTGTTGTGTTGACATAATGACCGAGTGTTAAATGAGCTTATCACTGAAGACATTTTGTTCGCAAGTTCGGCCACGTTTGTATAAACACTTTTGTAATAAGTTTTAACTATTTTTACACGTTCTTCGGTTTCTAATCCATCCATATTTGTAAATGGCAAATCTTTCACTAAATAAATGACATTTCAGATGACAGATATTAAGCAGCTGAGATGAGAGCCTTGTCAGACCGGTGGTTTTGAAACCACTAAATGAATAATCCATTATCAACACATTCGCCGGCAGTACATTTTCGCTTTGTCTCTTTGTGGCACAGATTTACTGAATGTGTACCTTCATATTTACGAGAAATACAGTATAAGCCAAAAATTTTAAAAATAAGCTGAAATTGTTAGCAGTTTTACGCAAGTTTTGATCATTTCTTGGTTTTTGATTTTGTGTTGTAACAGAACCATGTTTAGTCCTTACTTACAGAACTAAGCAAAAACACATACGGATCGCTTTCGAACATTGCTAAATACTCTACTTTTAAAAACGCCAAAGTGTTACGCTTATGAACAAGTATTGTCAATCGCGTTATTCCATGAATTGTACCTGCTAATACTGACATAGAATTTGGTGTCATTTATGCTGGTACAATCGCAACTTAGTCAGCCGCCCACCATATGTTCAACATAGTTCAAGTATTGTTCAATATATGTTCATATTTCTACATCTATTTTCCAATATTTGCCAGCCACTTATTGTAGCTGATTTTAAATTGTCGTGAGTGTGGTCTACATTGCTTGTTGTAAAACCCTTTTACAATAGGCAAATAAAAAAAACAAAAATAAAAATAACATGAAGAAGAAGCCATCAAACCGAATTACAAAGGTGACATGTGAACAGTATAATTCGTAGAAGTAATTCAAACAGCTTACAAAGTGTTTCGAAGTTTAGTGTCAACATACCATAAGACACTCTAAGAGTTTTTGTATCATCACCTAACAAAGTTTGTCTAATAAGGATCGTCACATTCGAATAGTGTTAGCGAAAGTGTATAACCCGTATTTATAAGTATAGGCTTAGGATTATTCTATCATAGAATCAGTTTTAAGTCCTCTAATGCCAGGTAGTTACAGAGAAGATCTTTTACTACTCTTATTCTTAGTCATCATTGCAGAGTACCCACAGTACATATCAAGTCTTTGGTGATTTGTTGCTTACAAAACTTATGTATGTATGTATGTATGTATGTATGTATGTATGTATAGTATAGATGAGAGACAAATTCCCGTTTTTCCCATCCTATCCGTCTTTGTGCCACCTACTTCTCTTTATAAAGAAAATGCTAAGAAGACGTTTAAAGTCCCCTCTGATATGAAATGTACGATAATAAATATAATTTTTTAAGGAAGGTGCCACGCCCACCATCCCTGTGGAGTTAATTTGTTAACTAAATATACACACTAATAAATAATAGAATACCAATTGGAAAGTTTCAACATTCGATCTTTTTAAGAAAACAAATTCTTGTCTTCTAGAAGAAAAGTCGACATTTTTCCACCGATTTAAATTTTAGGTCCAGGTCCAATTTGGAAAAAATGAAAACCTTATTGCACTTTCGTTAGCCAGGTCTATCTGTGTTTCTAGTTTCAAAAAAACCGGTTCAGTCGTTTACGCGTCATTGACTGACAAACGAACTAATAAGCAAATAAACAAACAATGGGTGATCTTTTAAGCGTTTAGGTTTTAAAAATTGCAAAAAAAAGACATAGAATTTGCAAAAATGAATGAAGTATTTATGCAGCTGTAGTGTTGTCTTCTGTTGCATGGCTTGTCTCTGTACACGAAAAATAGTTCAGTTGGATTAAATCTCATGATCTTGCCGGCTAATGTACTGCTCCAAAACGTAAAATTAATTGCTCACCAAAATACTCGCTTGTCAACCGAAGCCAATTTTTCCAATTCGGGCAAAAAAAGGCGAAAATTGTTGAGTGATACCTTGCTTCTTTGACTATAAAGTTGCGATTTTCATCATTCTTGAAGAAGTACAATTTTCTGATGCTGGTGGTCTACTAACCACACCAAACAGTGCTTCTTTCAGGGTGCATGGGCAGCTCTTGAACTACCACTGTTTGTTCATTTACCCATTAAGCCAAAATCACGAATCTCTTTCTATACTGAAAAAAAATTACCATAAAACACAAACAAGCATCAAAATCACCCTTTAGCACACGAAATTCTGTCTTGTCTAGCCATTGCCTACTTTCAATGGTAAAATACCAATACGAGTAGTTCAGTAAACCAGCAATAAATATCAAAAAAATCAAAGAATTAAATTCGCTTTTAACACAAATTACACTAGCCATCAAGGTTTTGGACTGGAGTAATTTGATGGACTAAATTCAAATCGTTTTCAGTTTTTTTCCATCGGGTTTTTTTTTAAGGGCGTGGTAAATTTTTCGCCCAAAATATGGTAGTTATTTCAATGTATCTCATTATAAATTGAAAACGGCTTGACCGATTTTAATGCAAGCAAATGTTTAGGAATATAATTTCCTATAAATTACCTGAATAAAATTTCTTGTATTTTTAACAGTTTCGGATTTATTCGTGACTTAATTGCAAAAAAAAATTTTTCGCGCAAAATTAGAGCAATATTTTTTTTTTTCAAGAAGTCATAAAAATTTTTTCAGAATAAGAATTTCACATGTTAACCACTTAAATTAAAGCTTAAAATGTTGAGAATTAAATAAGCTATAAACCATGAAAATCGGTTGGCTATTGTTGTTTTTATTCAAAACTAAGTACAGGTACCTATATAACTTTGGCCAAAATTCGCGGAAAAATTTCTTCTTGTAAAATTCGGGGAATTTGTTTTTTAGTTATTTCTTTTACTTCCAAAAAGTTATTTTTTGGAAACGAAAACGGATTTGAATTCAGTGCTTCAAAAGTTTATATTTTGTAGACCAGTGTTACATGAAGAAATTTTAAATTTAAAAAAATCTTTTGAAAATAAGATAGTTGACAACTTTTTTAGCATGAAATTAATTCTACAATTTGTTTGCAGACCTGGATAAATAAATATAGTATGTCTTCTTAAGGTTGTATTATTTATTTAAGATTATCGCCACTTTAATAGAAAAAATTAAATATTGTTAAATAGGAAAAATATTAAATTTATTTATTTATCCACTTTTGCATAAAAATTTTGGTTTATTAAAGCTTTATAAAAAAAATATATGATAACAGGTTATTAGGGAGATCGAACGGTTATTATTCGACCGGTTTTAACCGGTTTTTGTGGTTTTGTCGAAAACGATTTTTTTTAAATGTCAATTTTTCGAATACCGAATAAACCGGTTATTTTAACACGAATAACCGGTTAAATTAAACATGTATAATTTTTATATGTTTTTATATTTTTTAGTGCAAATAAACTCTTCGTTTAAGTCAAAAGTAGTGTTCCGTCTTTCGTATCGTTAATACCTGTTTCTCTTGTCCGTCCACAATATCTAGTGTTTATTTATTTATTTATTTTTCTGTCCTTTTAATTACGGACAATAAATGCTACAAAGCTAAAATTAAAATAAAAAACAACTAAAATAAGTGAACACTGAAAAAGGAAAAAAATCAACAACACTCAACATTAAAAATAAAGGGTCCGCCATCTAACGTTTATTTTTCAACTAGTGCTTATTTCGTGAATGGTAACACTTAGCTCATGTCTGATTTGACATATAATTAGTTTTGTCCTTCCGCTGAACGAATATGGTTGTGTATACGGGCACAGAAAACCCGCACGCATACATTGAAAAGCCGATACACCCAAGACGAGTCTGTTTGGTGCGGATTTTGGTCCAGAGGCATAATAGGGCCATTTTTCTTCGAACATGAGTAAGGAGTGGCCGTTACAGTCAATGGCGATCGTTATCGGGCCATGTTGAACGAATTTTTGTTCACAAAAATTGAAGAGGAGGATATTAGCAATATTTGTGTTCAACAGGACGGCGCTACGTGCCACACAGCCGAAGCTACACTCGATGTTTTGCGCCCTGTTTTTGAAGATCGCATTATCAGCCGCAGAGCTGATGTCATTTGACCACCTCGGAGCTGCGATTTGACACCGTTGGACTTATTATTTGCGGGGTGCCGTCAATGATAAGTGTTACGCCAACAAGCCAGAGACAATTGACGCTTTAAAGGACAATATTCGTAAAGCCATTGCTGAAATACAGCTGCACACAATCGATAATGTGCTTAAAAATTGGACCGATCGTTTAGGCTACTGCATGGCCAGCCGAGGCAGCCATTTGAATAAAATTATTTTCCATTATTAAACGGAAGGATTGTACTTCCAAATAAAAAAAGAAATTTGAGAAAATATTCAGTCGTTTTTTTTTATAGCATTTTCAAAAAAAGTATTTGGCGGACCCTATATATACATTTGGCGAAAAAATATGATTTTAATTTTAACGACAACAATATAATAATAATTTTTATGAAGAATAACACACCACTAAAATTTAAAATTAAAACAAAAATTACCACAATACTTGACGAAATAATTTGCAAAAGAAAATTGAAAAAAAATAATAGTGACTAAAACAACAACAAAGTGACCAGCACAAACAAATAACATCACAATAATAAGTCAGAAAAAACGAAAACAACAATCTCAATATTAGAACAAGCAAAACAAAATAATTCAATATTAATATTAAAACAAATAACAAAAACTATATAAAAGTGTAGTGAATGGGACAAACACTTGTGTACAAAAATAGACACACAACCGACACCTAATAAATAAACAAATTGAAAGGGCAGTGAAGACGGGCAATATTGAACTAATATTATATCCCTTATCATCAGTGTTTTTGTTTCCCCTCCTTTCTTTACTAAACCTTTAGGTGTGAACCGCTTGGAGGGGTAGTTGTTAGATTATTCAGTAGCGAAGGTATAACACTGGCTGCTGAATAAACGATCAGCAGCAACCCACTTCCTTGTCGTCCGTATCTGAAGAACGGTTGTTTTGATATTTATTTGTTTATGGTTTTTTATTCATTTTATTCATGTTCAATCTACGTAATGGCGGGCCATTTCAGGATTGATTTCTGCAATGTGCGCGGCATACGGGCGAACTTTTTCTCCGTGTATGCTCACATTTGTCACTATAGGCCGGATGTTTTCGCCTTATGTGAGACACAGGTTTCGGCAAATGCTGATTCACAGGATCAACAATAACTTTTTCTCATTTCCTGAAATTAAATATTAGTTTTTTTATATATAGAGAATGATGATCAGCTACACTCATTGAAAGGGACCTATAAACGCCAGCTCCGAACGGCAGATGTTATAGTTAGTAAAGTTTTTCAAACGTAAATAGTCAAAACCAGCCGCAAGCAATGTTGTGAGGTGATGCCGCTGTTGAAAATTATCAGATGGTGTGGCCTGTAATTGAACTAAAAACTTCCTGGTTGGTAGGCGGGTGTCTTACCTAACATACCACAGTGGCACGCACTAATATGTACATGATACAGTGTGAAAATATTTGGAAATTGATGGAAAGGAGAAGTTTAGATATATTTATTGTCCTTAAATACTAAGCTGAAAAAGTTCTTCGACACCAGAAATTATTAACCACCTTAAATATGTTTATGAGATTGAGGCTATTGTGCAGCAAGGAAAACTTGACTCTATACGAAGTAGTCTGTAGGCGCTGGCAAGTATAACTCTTACAAAGCACGCTGTAAAAAATAAATCGCTGGATGAAATATTAGAACGTTGCGGTATCGAGGAAGAAATGTCCGAACGTTGTTCTAGCATTCGTACTTGTTAGAAACTACGACATGAGACAAAAATTTTTAATTTTATTTGCTAATGCAACTTGAATTGAGAAGATTTTTGTTTTAATAACAGAACCGGTTAACCGGTTATTTGATAAATTTATAACCGAAAACTGGTTTCTTTAAATTACAGTTCTTAGAATTATTCGAAAACCGGTTTTTGAAAAAAGTCGAAAAATCAATCTCCCTACAGGTTATTTAAAGTCTTTAATAAATCAATTTTCTTTTTCAGAATAACTCGCTTAATGAATTCTTTTAAATAATGTTTATTTTAATATTATATTTTTTTCTATTTCAGTTTAAAATAAATTTGTGCCAAAACTTTAAAACAACAACAATAATAACAAAATGAAGAATTTTGTCTACTTAACAATTGCTTTTACTCTATTGGTGTCCTCTTCCATGGCCACAACGGTTAGAAATTGTCCAAAAAGTAAGTCAAGTTTTCTATTTTCCATTCTTTTTATTTTGTATTTACATTTTTCGTAAATATTAAAACTGAAAGCTTAAAAGCATTTTCTGTGTTTGTAATATATTACAATTTTAATTGATTAAGACCACATAAAGTTTAGTTTTAGTTGTTACACCATTTCCATTCGAATTTAAGGTAATATTGTATTTTGGGAAAAAAGAAATTAAAATATACTTTAAAATTATATTATTTTCTTTTATAACCTTTTATTTATATTTTTGCTTATAAGGAGCCTTTAAGTAAGATAAGCTTGAATGTTTAAAACTTCACTTGCGTAATAATTATAATAACATTTACCCAATGACATTTGTACATTGCTGGCTTCTTCATAGCCGCCAACAGCACCAGTTGCGATTGATGAATAGTATTATATGACGGTGAACGGGGTGATGAATAAGAAGGAAAAGAAGTATTTGTGGTAACAGAAGAGTTAGGAGAGAATTAGAGAAATCATCACCATCATTTTTGACGTTGTTCGTTATCTTGATCTAAGTTAGCTTTACTGCCTTGTGGTACAAATTTCCAACGTTTATCATTGGTTTCCAATTTAGGACGTTCTCGTACCTTAACATAATACATATTACCTGAATGCTCGACTACACCGTATAAGGCATACAAAAGTTTCTTTTGTTTAGATAGATTTTAATCTTTTGTACCGCACAAGGGCACTATATTTAGTATCATGGGAAAACTAACGAGTGCAGTTAGCTTGCAGAACACACATCTTAGCCCTAGATGTAAACCTTTCAGATGAAGTATTAAAACAGCTGGCGGAATAGAGATTAATGTTTTGTGGCATTGGTATAAACGATCTTGGCTTTAGAATCTTTACCATTAATACAATTCGTAGAGGATTTGCAAATCACTTTATCATTGCCTGTCATTAGTTCAATAGCTGTAAATTGTTTAAAACCAATTGCACCGAATATTCACCGTCTTCACATTGATAACGTGGAGCTATGGTGGTACTCCAGTTCGAATAACTTTGGGTGTCTACTTGTTTCGCTTTAGCACGTGCGGCCTCTAAATTTTTGCCTTTATTGTTAAGATTTAATTTATTCCAAGTTGATCTTCATTATTGTTGGGTCTTACCTTACCGTTGGCTTAGATGGTAATGGCGGTTTCATTCGTTGAGTTAGACAAGGTAGTAGTAGTGCTGGTAGTTGTAATCAATTCGTTAGAAGACCCAACGATAAAAGACTATTTACCGTTCGTATATTTATATATATATTTACCGTTAGTCTCTGAACTAGTACCGTGGAATATGCAAGCGTGGCGATACTCACATAAACCAGTGACTTACTTGTCTCCCTATCTATTATCTAGTCTCTGAACTAGACTAGCCACCAGTCCGGAGTCATTTGAGACTTGCACTAGAGGTAGAATTTTTGCTATGAAGCCTGACCGGGGGCTTAATTCTGGTACCACGGGAGTCAGGAGTCCCAGTACCATGCTAACTATGGGAGCAACGCCTTCTTGTGGGAGCAACATGGTGGCTATGATCTATACCCAAATCGCGTGGAGTGCACTAGCTCGATGTGGAGTTACATTCTTAACCGGGTGCCGTGACCTAAGATCTGTAGAAGTTTAGATAGTCATCGACACTTTACCAAGGTAGAAGTCATGTCCACATAACGTGCCTTCGAATTTCGTATTCATATGTGGTTTTAATCACTCAAACTTGAGGCCACTTGATTATTACCATTCGGATCACAAGACGTTGCTACTTAAATGGTTTTGAGCACTAGATCTTTTTCGACATCAGCATACAATAGTTCAGCGGAGGAGAATGAATTCGACCAAAAAGTAGCTTTCCGACTGATTATTGTTTTTTAAATGCTTGTAGTGATAGCGAAAATAAAATATAATTTTCCTCTACCATATGGATGGAGATTTTTACAGAATAGGCTTAATGAATTGTTTTACTCTAACTTTTACTTATAGTGGCTAGATCTGGGTCTTCTACTTTCGTTGCCCCGAGGGTTCCACTCGAGGACATTTCTTGTGATGCAGTTATGTATGTGGCGAATGCACGGCTACAGCCCGTTATTGCATAAAACCCTTGACCAGAAGACTTTTAACGTTCTTTAAAGACATTAATTTATAAAGATTTCGGTTACTGGGTGCTGAGATTTAACTAAACACCGCAATGGCAACACATGACCTATTATTTAATCAATTTAAATGTTATTAACTCGTGCTTTGCCACAGCTTTTTACTTGCTGTCATTGCTCTTTCGGACATATTACGACATTATGCCATTAGGAATAATTTTTTTCTTTTACAATGGAAATGGTGTAACTAAATAAATGCTCTTGACCAACTTTAACTTGTTTAAATATTAATATATATTTCTTTATTTTTTAAATTTCTTAATAAACTGTATTTTTTCTCTTTTCAGCCAAAGCCCGTCAACTGGAACAAGGTGATGTTACCATTTCCAATTGTCCCAAAAGTAAATGCATCCTAAAACGTAATACAGATGTCAGTATTGAAATGAAAATCATACCCAATCGTGATTTTAAAGAACTCAATTCTGATATACAAGGTATTATTTTGGATGTACCCCTACCATTTCCTGGTTATTATGGTACCAGCGCTTGTCCACACATATACGATGCTGAGGGTAAAAATCAAGTGGGTTGTCCATTGAAAGCCGGTGAAACTTATATTTATAAGAATAGTTTTAAGATTTTACCTATCTATCCAACCGTTAGCTTGGATATACACTGGGGCTTGGGTGATAAGGAAGGTGATGCTGCCTGTTTCCAAGTGCCAGCTAAAATTAAAGCTTAAAATTTAAAATCAAAATAGAATTATTATTATTTTGTTTTTATCGTTTTATAAAATACCAGATACTTTTATGCATACATACATACATTATAGATAATTTATGTGATATTTTTTTCAAAATATTTTAATTTTTTTTTTTTTATGTATATGGCTTTTTTAATTTAAATGCCATTTAAAACAAAAAACGAGAGAATTAATTAATAGATGAGCGTGTTTTTTATTTCTTTTTAATATTTAAACGTTAGTTTTGCATTTTGTGTAAAAATGTTTGTTGTCATATTAATGCCTCCAGCCCATGGGCATTAATATTCAGAACAAATATTTTTTGGAAGTTTTTTTCTTTATTTTTAATTATAATAATTTGTTTATTAATACTTTAGTCTTAAGACTTAAAATATAGAAAATAAATAAATTAAAATATAAAAGAAATCATGACGAATATTATACAAATATTTTTTTGTTTGTTTTAAATTGTACATTTTTAATATTAACATTTATACGATCATCATGGTATGTTTTATTTACATATTTTTTTTTTTTTTTTGTTCTAATTTGATCGAAACAACAATTTCTTTATAGAATTTAATTACTTGTTAGCATGCAAATCATTTTTAATTATTAATTTAATTGAAAACATTCAATTTCATTTTTACATTCAAAAAACCAGTGGAAAATATCGTTTTCATATATATAAGCAGTAGTGGATAAAGTCTAGTAGTAGCGGCTGCTGTTCATTAACAATTTCGTTTCTTTCACGTCATAAACATTTTCGTTATTCCTTTTCATTATCGCCCATTTTTTGTTTGCTATTTTTATATATAATCCTCATCATTATTTTGCGTTTCTCTTTCCAATTCCCTTAACCAATCGTTATCGGCTTTGGTAATCTGCACCCGCCGTAGATTATAAATGGGTAAACGTCGCCATCTTTCGCTTAGCACGGGTCCATTGTTAGTTTTTTGAAAATTATGTTCAGCAGGCTCTAAATTGTGTTGTCTTTCTTGTTGTTTGCCTGCTTTGTTCAATTGTTTAAAAAGAAATTTTTTTAATCTGGATGTAGTCCTTTCAGGTGGTTCAAATAGATCTTCAGTTTCTTTAGTAGTAGCATCAAGCAGAGTGGGTGTTAGATTATCATTAGAGCCATTCAATTGTTCCTCATTGCTGTCGTAGCTATTCTGTAAGAGAGAAAATTAATTTCAAAGTGAAATTTAGATTAGACTTCAGCAATATCAATTACATATTGTAATTAATACGAAAACCAACTGCAAATTACGTGTATTTAGTAATAAACACTCACCAGTTACATATGTAGTTATATATATAATTTGCAATTACTAGTTTTAGGATTTTTAATTGGTAAGAAAACTTACCAATTATTAATTTGAAATATTAATTGGTAATTGCAGTTACCAATTACTAATTACCAATAATTAATTATATGTATTTGGTAATTGGAAATTATAAAATAATACTGAAAAATAATGTAATTGTAATAAGGTAATTGCAATTACCAATTACATATAATTAGTAAGAAGTGATATAATATGTAATAAGTGATAACCATAGGTAGCTGGTAAATTTATATTTGAATAATTTTTCAGTATTATTTGATAATTGCCAATTACCAGATACATATAATTAGTTATTGGTAATTAGTTAACCGGAAGGATTGTACTTTCAAATAAAAAAAGAAATTTAAGAAAATATTCAGTAGTTTTTTTTATAGCATTTTCAAATTTGGCGACCCTTTAATAGTAACAGTAATTATTAATAAAAATAGTAATTACCATTACTATTAGTATAATTAATAATTATAAATTATAATTACTAATTAGTAATTGTATTAATTATTAATAATAGTTAATAATTACTATAAATAATTAGTAATAACTAATTTGTATAATTAGTAATTAATTTTTTTTTACTAATTAGTATAATTACTAATAATTATAATTAATAATTACTAATAATTATAATTAATAATTACGAATTAGCAATTCGTAATTACTATTAATAATAGTAATTACTATTTCTATTAAAAATTACTTTTATTATTAGTAATTACTATTACTATTAATAATTGGTAATTACTATTACTATTAATAATTACTGTTACTATTAGTAATAACTTTTACTATTAATATTACTATTAGTAATTATTACACTTATAACTAATTACCAGTTAACAATTACTAATTACCAATGACTACTTAGTAATTAGTAATTAATAAGTAATAATTACTAATTACTAAGTAGTCATTGGTAATAAGTAATAATTACTAATTATAATTAACAATTACTAATTATTGATTATCAATCAATATCACATAAATATACCAATCACCCACAAAAAACTGCATGTATAGTACATGTATGTAATTGGTATTACCAATTATATGTGTCACTTTTTACTAATTATGTGAAGTTTGTAATTGACAATTACCAATTCACATTACAAATTACCAATGATTTTTAACCAATTAAAAATTCTAAAACTAATAATTAGAAATTGCATAATTACATATAATTATTAGCTGTTGACTGTTAATTACTTGTTACACGTAATTGGCAATTGGTTTTCTTCAATTACCCACCATACTTAGTATAGTTTTTAATTAATTGGCAAAGCCCAAGTTTTATACATTTATCACACTTGTACCGATAAAGTGAGTCAACTCAATATTTGTATATTTTCACTTTTTGAAAAAACGACATACGGTGTTCATACCTACCTACTATACAAATCGTACATCATTTTCTCTACTCTTTCGCCAAAAAAAAAAAAAAAATACACTTGCTATCCCTTTTTGCGATATATATGAACGGTACAAGTGCGATATCTTGTTCAAATTTACCTTTTCACTCAAAACATTTAAATCTTGAAAATCAACTTCTGTTGGTGATTTTATATCTGTATGATAGATTTTATTATTGCCGGAACGTTTGCCATGTGCTAAAATTGGAAAGAAAAATAATATATCATTTTTTATATAACCTACTTTATTGTTTACTTACCACCCCAACAAGAGTGACCATACTCCAGACAGGAACCTGTATAAAGTTAAAAATTAATTTATTAATTATTATAAATAGAAAATTGAGATATTTTGTTGCACCAATTCAAGTAAAAACTAGTTTATCTAAAAAGGTTTTTGTAAAATAATTGAAATATTACCCGTTAAGGGTAATACGATACGTGTTCGCAACGCTTACTTTAACCATCTCTTACCCAGGTTACAATTCGCTGCGTTTTCGCTCGGCCCCTTCTAATTTGATTTCTTTTAAATCTTAATTATGTCATTATAATAATTTCCTGGAAGTTTCGTAACTCCATCTAAACGGGATCATATTTTGGGAAATAAGGGGTTAAGCATATAATAAACCTACTTAGTCATTAAAATCAACGTATAAGCGATAATAAACCAAATTTTAATGTGAAGAAAATCACTAATGTAATAAAAAAAGTAAATTCGGAAAACTTATACACATTTCGTATTGAAAAGGGCACAAAAGTTAAAGCTGCAATATTTTTTATTTTAGTCATGATAAATCCAAATGGTGGACCGAATGTAGACAGCAAGAGCAGAATAAAGAACATCACACAATCGTATGCCAGCTTTCACGTTGCAATAAATAAAATATTTGCTTTAACATAAAATCGACAATAGTTTACTGTTGCGTAAGATATAAACCCATTACAAGTGCTTGTAGGCAAATGCTTTCGGATAATTTTACCCATATTTAGGGCTTTAACCATATCAAAAAATAGGTAATGGCGTTAAATGATTAAAACATCAATTCAAGTTGAAATGCGAAGGAGGAAGTAGAAATTTTTAGGATACACGCTTAAATAATAGTATACGATATTGCCAAGGAGACCAGCTTATACATATCTGGCAATGACAAATTGATAATAGTATTCAGGAAAATGAACATAAAATGTAGTAAAGTTAAAAATAAAACAATTAGGACACTGCGACCCGTAGATCTATTGTGCCCCTGTGGTTTAGCGGATTTGCTGCCTTCGTAATGGACACCAGCAGATCTGAAATCGTAATGGTGTCAGCCATAAGTAGAGCTACATAGTAAATTTCCGAACTAATACAGGGTGTCACTGAACCTTTTCTGGCCAATGCAGTCACTGCTTCATTACAATCTGTCCCACAGTGTCTAGGTACCCAAAACAACTGGTACTTTTTTTCTAAGCTATCGTAGCAATATATTGCCAGTCTAAATATCATACGATTCAAACCAAGTGCCCTTTAAGCAGCTGTGCTGTCAGAAAATATGTTGATGGTTTTAGTCTTGAGTTCGCTGTCTATGTTGATCTCCACACATATGGCAATGGCCATGATCTCAGCATGGAAGACACTCACCGATCACCCCAGTAGGATGGACAAGTCACGGTTGCGTCCATGCATACCAGCACAGACACAGTCATTCATTTTGGAGCTATCGGTATACCAGTTTAGAACAAATTCACTTTGAATTAAGACTAGTATTTTAATTAATTTTTTTAGAAAAATTATACTAAAAACATATTGAAAAAATTGGTCATCAGGATTGCGCCATCAGCTATAATTTTAATTTAATAAGTATTTAGAAGGGATATTTAATAATGCGTGGGACCGCCTTTGTTTGAATTATCCTCCAAAATTTGATTTGAAATGGAAATATAAAGTTTTTCAATATAATTCAAGGAAATGGTGTGTATGACTCATTCCATCAATATTGTCTTCCGGACTCGTACAATTTCCTAGCCATCCATCTCCATAAGTTTTTGATTATATTTAGCCTGGCAAATAAGGTGGTCATTCAAGGGCGTCAGATTGGATTGGAACATTTTATATTTCCAAATAAGTTTTGCAAGATTCCCAAATAAGTAGAAAAGTCGTTTTCGAAACACTATTGTTGTTCTCTGCATTCATACGCTATGTTTAAAACTGTAAATCGTAGGTGTCATAATAGCACATTACTTTCCATACTATAACAGCCCCCCCAACTTCTATTGCGTTTTAGTTTCCTGTAGGAGAGATTACACATAATGATTTTCACAAATAATTATAATGAAATAAAAGATGGAGGGAGGAACATGCGGTTCAGAAAATAAGGTCCATTATTTTCTGTGGGTAATTTTTGTTTAATAGCAATCCGTGGCATAGCTTGCTTGTGTCCAATGAGTAGGTGCTATTAGGTCTGTTGATTTCATATCATCTATATATCGTTTATTGCAAGTCTAATCACGTCATAAAATCTTCTTCAACCAAGTCAACTTCTCCGTCTCTTTCTTATTACAGATTCCTCATAAGTCTTTAATAAGGATCTGCGGGTCTTTAGCAAATTTACACCTATAAGGTTCCTTAAATATATTTATGCTTTATGCAGTTTCAATACTTGCCCTTGATAGACCCTATTACTTGCCCTTCCAAATTTTACCAGACCTAACTGGTTTCCTAATAGATGGGCTTATTTGCATTAAGGTGCGAAGTTATTTATGCTTTTAAGATGGTCTTTGATGTTACTAATCAATCCCGCCTGTGCAAGTTACGCTACTTAGTTACTCATTTAAAGATAACCGCCGGATGTTTCGTTATCTCCTTTAGAGGCATGAAAAATAATTTTCTTAACAACCAAACAATAAATTAGTTAACAAAACATATTTTGTAGTATTGGATCACCTCATAATAATATTTATGGAAAAGTTATTTATAAAAGATATTGGTACTATCCCGCTGAGTATAGCCTCTCTATTAAGACTTGTTTTCAATTTATTATTAAATAATTTGTTGATTTTACGGTTTCACTTTCTTTAAAAATGAAATCGTTTTTTATGGACTTCCGTTGTTTAACATACACATGTTCTCTAATAAAGTCTTAACTTGAACACTTTCGTTGTGGTTTCTAAGAGAATAAAAATATGCAATAATAGCCCCCGTTGGTTCTTTTAAAACAATAATGTTTAACAAGTCTTTTTTCATTTTTTTTCAAAAATTATTAAAAGTAAAGCATGCGAGTAATACAGACATAAATAACAATTTAAAAACTTATGAGACGCTCCCCTTGCTAAATCAAAATGGCAACCTGTTGCGTCATATAAGCCTTTAAAATAATGGTAACAACTCTTTCAATAACAATTTGAAAAAATAAGTTGCTTTGCTAGGTAAAGCCAAGACAACTTCATGGATAGATACAAAAGAAACTCAAATTAAAGTTATGACATAAATTCAATTAATGTTATGTTTTTTATATAAACTTATAAAATTTAATTTATTAAATTTTCATTTTATAATAACTCTACATCACCAAAGGTTTCATTTCGAACGAAGCATGGCTTTGTATATCTTGTTAATCGAAAATATTTGGCAAAGTTCCTTTTTAGATTTAATAATTAACCAAATTATTTTATTGATATTCGAACATTTAATATGTATAGGGTGAGCCATTTAAAAGCTTAAATTTAAAAATGCAATAAAACAAAAATGGTTTACAATTTTGACAAATTTATTTTTTTATTGTGAAGTACAATTGTTTTGGTTAGAAATGAAATATTATTTCTTTCATATGGCTGCCGCGGCTGGCCTCACATACTTTTTCGAGTGTATGGGGTCGTATCTCGGCAATGGCATCACGAATGTTGGCCTTCAAATGCTCAATTGTCTCTGGTTTGTCGGCATAATAATTGTCTTTAACGGCGCCTCATGAAGGTCGCGCACAAAAAAATCGGTTCTCATGGTGCGATAGGTGTATCCATTGACCGTAATTACTGCGAAATATGAAATATTTCCGCTCCACTATCCGCACCAAACAGTCACTCGTAATAGGTTCATTGGCTTCTGTAAGACCACGTTTGGGTTTTTTAGCCTCAAAAACGGCAGTTATGCTTATTAATATACTCACCAAGATGAAAATGAGCTTCATCCGAAAAGATGATTTTTATTTTGATTTATTTTTTCTTTTTGTCTTTATTTTGGAAATAAATTTCCAATAAATATCAACGTTGCTAAGGCGTAAATCGATTCATTTCGTTCAGTGAAGATAATACTACCTTGATCAATAAGTTTCCGGAATAACCCCCGTGTGGCGGTTCCATCGTTCCGACTTGAACTTTTTTTTTGTTAAGTTGGTACATCTGTTGTTGATATTCCCGCTAAATATTTAAATATTCGCGTCAGTTAAAACAGTATTGCTATTATTCTGTTTAGATCGCTTAATGAGTCAAAAGGTTTTTACATGTGATGGCACGTGTCAGAAACCTTCGCCGCATTAGTTGCTGATTACTTACTTGACAGATGACAAGTAAAAACTACGGCATTAATGAAACGATATAAGTTTCAACAATGCATTGCAATGACTAAAAATCGGTACAGAAATTATGACTTTTCGCGGTCACAGTTTGCAAAACTAAGTTTTTTTGGGTCATCACGAAGCAGATTTTCAGAGAGGATTCTGAAACTGGTGGAAAAATGTAAGCTGTTGGGTTAAGTTTTGCTATTTTAGCCCATAGTGAAGCGGAAAATCAAGCATCGTTTATTTCTCATTGATCATTAAAATTAGGTAAAGAATTAGGTCTTAAGGCTTTAGAACTTACGCTTACCGATCATCAGCAACATCGTATCTTTGAAATGCATCCAGCCTATCTGGAATATCATTGAAAAACCATAAAGAGTAATAAGGCATATTTCCACCTCAAATGCTACATTAACTAACATAATCGTCGCACCTGGGGCTTGGAAAACTAAAGAATTATTGTTGAAAAGCCTCTCCATTCTCAACATCTGCTTGTTTAGTGCGATTTTTGGTTTAGCGGGATCGTTTCCAAAAATGAGGTTGAACAACTGTTACGATGAATAAATTACCCTATTAGTCGATGATTATTGATTTTCTATGTCAGGAATTCGAATATATTGCGCCACAGAAGAAGAAGATACCATTGTATTTTTGCGTGAAAAGTTCCCTGACCGAGTGATTTCCTAAAGGGGCCATCACAATTGGCCAACGAGATCTTGTCAATTAATACTTTTTACTCTCTTTTTGGGGCCCACGTGAAAGATAAGGTCTATGCTAATGGTGGCCCCCAATTGATTCAAAAACTCAAATACGAAATTAGTGAAGTTATCGAGAGCTTACAACACCAAATTTTTGAATTAATGATGAAAAATTTCATGCAAGCGTAGTCGTGGCGGCCACTTGAATGATATTGTTTTCCATTCTTAATGGCATACCCTGCTCTTTACAACTTAAAAATATACGATGATTGCACTTAAAAATACTCATTTTTTTACACACAAAAAATAAAATCTCTTATTGGATAACCTTGTTTAATAAAATTTCACATATGTAAATAAAAAAAAAATATTACAACAAAAGTTTGGAACTGATAGGCCTTTATTTGTGAAAAAAAACATTGTTACTAATATTGGCAATAAATAAATGTGTTTTTAAGTATTTATAGATGGTTTTATTGTCATATATTGCATACTTTGGGGAGTTGTGTTAATGGTGAATAACTGCACACAAATACTGTGCGTGCATGATTTAGTATCATAGTATTTGTGTAAAAGCTTTACGATACAACGACACTGCTTAGATAAAATACGAGTAGTGTCTCTTTTTCCTCTCACTAATACTCATATTATGAAAGCATTTTTTTTATTTTTTTTTTATCAACTCTGTATAGTTTATTAACTTTTATGATGATAAAAGCAACAACAAGAATAATAATAATGGAGAAAAAAGTATGGAAAATTTCCTTTTGTGTGTGTGCCTGTGTTGGTATTGTTAATATTGTATGTTACCTGCTACTAAATGTACCACATCTAACATCTAATAATACAAATTACCCGCTATTAACAAATGGCACAGAACAAAAAAAAGGTGAGAAAAAGAAAATGTGATATGAAAATAGAGAAAATAGTTTAAAAGAAAAAAATAAAAGTGATTAAGGTTAAAAATATGATATGTTTCTTAAAATATTAAAAAAAATTACTTTAATAATCTTTTTTAAAAAAATTTAATTTATTAAATTATTTCTTTTGACCACTGTGCAACAAATCGAATTTTTTTAAAATATTTTTTTAACATCACTAAGAAATATAATTTTTTAATACACTGTTACAACACAAATCTTAATAATAGATAGTGGCGGTAGCCTCTTATATGGAATTTATATCCAAAAGAAAACGAAAAAGAATCCTAAACAAATACAACAAAACATATGGGGAGACGTCCTTGTATAATAATTTTGATTAATATACACACAGTGACTAATATTATTTGTAAAAAAAAAAAAATTGTGTCTAATCAATGATTGTTCTTCCCCATAGGCTATAATTTGGAAGATAGTTTATTGAAACTTTCTATATTTCAAGGTGTTTCAGGCGGATGTCATGGCCTGATAAGGCTTGATGAGTTGTAGGATTTTCCCTGAAAATCTTCTTATTTACTCAGAGAGCCAGGCTGCAATCAAATCTCTTACGGACGTTCTCTCCACGTCTATTCTTGTCTATAAATGCCGAAAGTTTCTAATGGAAATTTATATGGGTTCTAGGACATAGGGATATAGTCGAAAATTGCATTGCTGAGCTCGCAATTTTCGAAGTGGCACAATTCGTAAGTGTCTCGATTGTATCGGTTAAGGCCCAACTATAATATACTTTTGCTTACTTAAGCTACGAAAAGTCTGTTAAATACTTAATCAATACTTTTCGGTGGCTATAATGTACTTTTTAAACTTAAATGTAAGCTGTTGCACAACGTGTTTCTTTTATTATTGTTTTGCATATAAGATACAAACAGATGTTTATTAACGTGCAGTGCAATCGGCTTCGCCTCAAACGTAAACAAATAAATTTAACGAAACTTGACGAAAATTTTGTTATAGTTACACACACTTGATTGCTTGCATTCGGACAGTTATTTAAGCTAGCCTACGAATTCATGGTTAGCCCCTTAGGCTTGATATCCTCCGTTGGCGACATAAGGTATAGCTAGGCTCTGCTGGATCAACTTGGATAAAAAGAGGATTAACTGTTTTGTTGCATTAAATCACATTGCCATCGATCGCACTATCAAGATTCTCACGGGCCATTAGCCTATTGTAAAACATGCCGATAAATTTGTCTTTCTCTCACTTGACTTCTGCAGTAGCTGTGTTTCTGAAGAGGTGGAGAAGACTATCTTTCACCTCATGTGTCAGTGACCAACCCTTGCTATGAAACGAAACAGGGAAAGCATTCTTACGGGTAAAATTATTAAGCACTGTAGAACAATTGAGCATTTGTTGGAACGTACTCACGTTTTATTACTCAAGACGATTTCTAGATGACTTTCCGGTGACTTTCCGGTTACATAATCGAGATAATATATAATTTAATAAACCACCGATAAGTTTTTATAATATTAGTACGAATATGGAAACACCTAAAAAACACACCAGCACTTAAAGCTATGAACTTTATTATGGATGTTATTCGATTGGCAGGTGTCAATGCTACGATCACTCTGCCACAGTTGTATCTATTTAAACAGTGCTACTAATTCAACTATGAGTATTAAGTCTTTAGATTTGAATTTGGCTTTAGCCAACCGAACATAGGGTTGTGGAATGTACTAAAACATTCGAAACTAATGACTCCATAAGCTGCGACACTCTCCTTAATCAGTCAGTTATACCATAAATAACCAGTCATTAATTCATTTGGAAATAAGGACTGTATAAAAACAAGTTCACTTCGTTTATTTTTTTACCGAAATTTAAAAAGAACTCAAACGTTTTAAAAAGGCTAAAACGTAATATTATTATGCCAAATATTGTTATGATTACGCGCTTTACGTACAAATTTTTATCTACAAATTTAAAAAAGTATTTAGTTTTTAGATTAGCAGCTGGATTTCGTCATTTAATAATGTGGTTGGCGTTTAAAAGTGAAAACAATTTGAAAGAGTATTGAGCTGCGTAAAGAAGGGTTTATAATTATTTGCATAAAAAAGTCCTTAATTTTTTCAATAAACGGCTGGTTAAAGACGAGTTAAGATGACTTTTTGGATAAATATTTTTTTCTAATAAAATCAATACTTTTAAGGCAAGGGCAACGAGTTTGGTTAAATTATCTTCACATATTCCACAAAAACTTAAGTCAAAGATCGGAATGGGTCAATATTCTCCTGAGTAAACAGACGATTTTGATCAAATTTAAGCTCAAATTAGACGTGATTTAGCTTAACGTCATAATTGCAATGTAACCAACCAACCTTATGGGCAACACTGTTTTCGATAAGTTGTGATATAACATAACGCTGTAACTTATCAATTTAATTTGGGTTGTTTCAAACTACGGTTACGGTTATGGCGTTATGTAAAGTCACATCTAATTAAGCCTTAAATTCGTCATTGCCAGAAAGATTACTTTATCATATTTTTGATGATTTTTTCACCAAAATATGATTTGATGACTTTTTTTCTCAAATGATGAAAAACCTATACTACTTTTAAAAAGTATGATAAATTGCTTTAAGTAGTTTCTATAAAATGTATAATTTTTCTAAAAAAAAAAACTAAATAAAAAATCAACAGTTAATTTTTAAAACAAAACAATTTTAGTTTTTTGATTTTGTTTATTATGTTATTATCAATGTATCATTGTTTCAGGACATAAAAAAGTAACTTAAAGCGCATTTTTGAAGATATTTAATTGAAAAAAGGAAAGCAAAAATACATAAATATTTAGTACGAAAAGGTATGACTTATACGTTTGCAAACATACCATTGTATGTTTATACAATACTATATAATTATTTTCAATAAAATATTTTTAGATGAAAACACCATGAATAACAATCATTCCCTGAATCTGAAAACGAAGAAAATTTGATTTTATTTTAACAGGAGCTTTTGTGTCTTGACCCTTTAAGAATTATCGATGTGAAAGATATTCAAGATATAGATTAAGAGCTTAGAGAACTTCGTCTTGTCAGCCCTAGATAATCGTAGATGTGAAGAATTTTGTTAAAAATCTAAAAAACGACTGATGCTGATGATTGTGATTTTAGTGTGAAAAAAGATTCGTGAGACGTGGAAATGCCAAAAATGCCCAGAGTTTTCTGCCATTTCACCATGAATAGACTAACTTCATGCCGTGTGAGAAATGTATTTCGTAGCGGAAACTATCTTCAGCGACTAAGCTCACTTTTGGCTCAATGAGTACGTCAACAAATAGAATTGAAGAATTTTTTTTGAAGAGCAGCCAGAGTTAATTCAAGAGTTTTCAATGCACCCTGACCATACTTCATCAAAAGCGATGAAAATCTCAACGATACAGTCAATAAAGCAAGATACCGGGTGATGATTACGAACTTTTTTTTTGCTCAAAATGGAAGAAGTTGACTTGGCTGACATATAGTTTCTATAATACGGTGCCGCATGTCACACGAAACGAGCTACCATGAACCTATTGAGAGGCACATTTGATGAGCAATTAATCTCACGTTTTGGAATAGTTCATTGGCTACCAAGACGCATGATCTTGGTGACCACACAATACATTTTTTGAAAGTGTACAATAAGTTTCTCATGTATAGAGAAAAGCCAGCTACAATTCTAGCCCTGGGAGATAACATTACAAATGCATTGGGTGAGATATCGGATTAAATGCTAGAAAAAATATGCCAAAAGTTGAGCTAATAGATGAACCACCTATGACTTTACCAAGACAACATTCAAATTAAATAATCTTTAAGTAAGAGTCCGCCAAATAATTTTTTTTTTGCTATAAAAAATAATTACCGAATATTTTCCCAAATTTCTTTTTTTATTCGAAAGTACAATCCTTCCGGCTAATAATGGAAAATAATTTCATTCAAATGGCTGCCTCGGCTGGCCATGCAGTAGCCTACACGATCGGTCCAATTTTTAAGCACATTATCGATTGTGTGCTGCTGTATTTCACCAATGGCTTCACGAATATTGTCCTTTAAAGCGTCAATTGTCTCTGGCTTGTTGGCGTAAGACTTATTTTTGACGGCACCCCACAAACAATAGTCCAACGGTGTCAAATCGCAGCTCCGAGTGGCCAAACGATATCAGCTCTGCGGCTGATAATGCGATCTTCAAAAACAGCGCGCAAAACATCGAGTGTAGTTTCGGCTGTGTCCTGTTGAAACCAACTGTTGCTAATATCCTCCTCTTAAACTTTATTGAACAAAAATTCGTCCAACATGGCCCGGTAACTAGCGCCATTGACGGTAACGGCCACTCCTTGTTCATTTTCGAATTATGCCTCTGGACCAAAATCCGCAGAAAGCAGGGACTCGTCTTGGGTGTATCGGCTTTTCAATGTATGCGGGCGCGTTTTCTGTGCCCCAAATGCGACAATTCTTGTTTACATACCAGCCAAGATCAAAATGAGCTTCATCTGAAAAGATGATTATTTTGGCAAAATCGGCATTTTCTGTAAGTCGATCGCAGGCCCACTTAGCGAAGCACATACACAACCATATTCGTTCAGCGGAAGGATAAAATTAATTATCTGTCAAATCAGACATGAGCTAAGTGTTACCATTCACGAAATAAACACTAGTTGAGAAAAAAAACGTTAGATGGCGGACCCTATAGATAGATTTATGTTTTTGTAATAAATTTTTTGCATTGAAAAAATTATGTTTTTTTTTTCTCTTCAAAATAAGATTTTTTTTCGTCAATGATTTTGATGATTTTCTTTCCAAAGCTTCTGGCAACGTTGCTTAAGATCTAGCCTTGATATTACAAGCTTAAGGAAATAAATCATTCTTTCAATAAGAACATTTAAGTGTCTCTTAAGATCTCTCTTTCTCTCTTTTTTAATCAATAAATTAGACTATTCTCTTAATCTAAAAATATCACAAAAAAAACAATTACTAGCCTTTTTTTTGTTACCAACTGTAAATGGGTAGCATGATGGTTTCATGGTTTATAATTCACATGCACATTTTAATACAAAAGAAAAATACGAATGCTTTTGTTTGAGAGTGTATGTGTAAGTAACAGAAATAAGTCACAGGTGAATTGTCATTTGCGTTAATCATAAGTTAAGGATAATAACTTTGTGTGCGTGCATGTGCGTTTTTCTTTTTTAACTTAATTTTTTTTTAAAGGAATCTCTGCTCCACATAAAGGGTTGGTTGCTAAATATATATCAGAATATTATATACTCGTACATGTATGTATAGTATAACTTAAGATATATTGCCTATTTGTTTTTATTAAATATTTTTTAGCAAGAAATCCATTTTCGATTAAATATATTTTTGTTTATGAAAGCTAAAGGCAAAGAATATAATAACTTTTTTGTGCCAATTTTCAAATGAATTTTTAATTTAACAATAAATAATCATCTGTTATAAAAGCAAATAACTAAAGGAATTACAGTAAGGTTTCGGTTGAGCATTTTCTATGCAAGTGTCTAGCGTTGGCTAAGATTTCTCACCACACTTTCACTAAAGCCACATATGCTGACATCTTAAGTTTTTTAATGTCTTTTATAGCAAGTAGTTTAACGAACTCATAAACTCTTTGATTTTTCTATACTGAAGAACCAAGTACTTTTATAAATGGGTTTTTAATTATTATATAAGAAATTCGAGGAATTTGCTTAATATTTAAAGTACAATTTTTTCTGTCTTGTGTTGTTTCTTGGGCCTGTCACAAAAAACTTTTGTGTTATCAAAGCGGCACTAAGTGTTATCCGCCAAGTTAGGTTACAAGCATCTTTTGACATCAACGAAACGCATTTCAGTGTAAAAAATTTTGAATACGATATGACTCTGTGATTCTTCAACTGTTACAAAAAGTTCAGCAGAAGAGTAATATATGGTATAAAAGTCTAAATAGTTAATACGCAAATTTATCTTAGCCTTGTGTTAATAATGCCATGTGGCATCTACGGATTTCATGCTGCAAAATTTATTTCTTTGGGTTAAAAGCTTTGCTATCTAATTATCGTCGTTTTTTAATAAATATTAGCCATTTGGCTTATTGACGACATAAAAAGGGGATTAAAAGACTTCTAATTGACTTCAAACATCCTTGTAATTAAGTGATAAGATTTGTTGTAATAAAAGATTAACACATTACGTTTTATTGTTGTTGTTGAGTTTTTTTTTTTATTAAAAAAAGAAATGTTTTTATTATCATCATATTAAATTTCACTTATGCTGGTCAACACCACTTTATATGACTGATGATGTAAAAACAACAGTTTATTGTCTGTCTGTCTGTCTGTTTGTCTCCCTGTGTAATAAAATTTTAATGCGAACATTTTTAAATCAAAAGGCTTTTAGGGAAGGTGAGATGTTTATAGTTGGTAAGGTTAATTATTTAGATGATGACTTTTAAGCATCTTAAGGTTCAGAAAGATTTTTTTTCATTTGGTACAACTGGTTTTCGAAATAGGATTTTTGTTGTTGTTACGAATAGATTTTGATAATTCCAGTAATTTCCAGCGTAGTAACTCTTAATGCAACACTAATCTCTAGCATGGCTATTGTTAAATTCACAGCGGGCGGCCTTTTTGACGTTTGTTTTGACAGCCATTTGAAGCAGATAAGTAGGCAAATTACGGCATTCGATATCAAACAATATTTCTATGTAAACTATTTTAAAATTGTGTAAAATTCCATTAGATATCGAATGCCGTAATTTGCCACAAGCACGTATAAGTTTTTACGAAAATGGGAAAAAAATTATTTCTTGTGGTGATTAAACCTTAGTTTTTATTTCTATGCTAATAAACCATGACAAAGAGCGCAAATGGTCACCTGTTTCTTCGCCTGAATGGCTCAATTACTCAATTTTGAGTATAACACGATCATTTTATTACCAGAAGTCTTCGAAGAAATTCTTAAAACCAACCGCCGAAGACAAATCATTCTCTATCATGACAATGCGAGCTTACACACATCTTGTCAAACAGGTGTATTTTAGAGCAGTCAAAACATCGAATTGTTGTCTTATCCTCCGTACAGTCCTGATTTAGCACCCCATGACTTCTTCTTGTTCCCGAAAATCAAAGGTAAACTGCTTGATCAACGATTTACGAGCGCCAAAGGTGTCTCCAGAGAAATGCATTCAATAATGGTGTGAACGAATGCAAAAGTGTTTTGATCATCAAGGGGAATATTTTCATTTAAAAATATTTGTTATTATTTGCTATTTCCGAAATATAAATCATTCGCATTAGAAAGTGTCTCGGTTCTTTGAAACGAAGCAAGTACTACTTTACTCTATCTTAACTTCTTAATCTTTACAAGATCTACATATATGAGACCTAAAACGAAATACAACTCCCACGTGCCCTTGCTTTAAAGTGTGTTCAGAACTCCTTGACGGCTTACAAAAAAGAACGAAGGTGTTCCATAGATTCGTTGGAGCATCGTCACAATGTTATAACGGAATGTGCATTGACGAAATAAATAAACTTATTATTGGTGATCACTAGGGTAACCAGAAATATGCCCTTAAAAAACTGTTTTATGCATACAAAATATGCACTAAAAATCCGAAAATATGATCTAAAAATTTAAAAATAAAAATAAAAATGCGTATAAAATATAATAAAAAAATATTTGCGTATTTTTAGTTGCAATGTGACAACAACGAAACATTAATGGCGTTTTTTTTTCTGAAAAAATTTTGTATTTCTACGCTCTTTGTCATAACTCTTGGGCGAAATTTAGGAAATATCCAAATTTTTTAATGGCTACAATTTTAGAGACAAGCACAAAGCTCTTTCTTTGTATTAAAATTTTTAAGAAATGGTCACGAAAAAAGACAGAGCAACTAAGTGCAACATTTTTTGCCAGAAAAGAAAACGCCATAGTTAAGGATACTTCTCAACAAATGTAAAGCCATTGGTTTGCAGTTTTTTTTTTAATTTAATTTTCAATGAAACCAAAGTTTGCCGCAATAAAAATCAATTCACTTTTTATATATAAATTTTTTAGGGCAGCTATTGCCATTTTACATATTTAATGCACTAAGAACTTCTTTAAGTCCATAATCTTTAACAAATCGTCAGAAAGTTGTGAAATTGTAAAGTGATTGTTGTTGATTTGTCCAAAACAACCGTTTTAATTAAGAATTTGTGGTTTGATACTTCTTTGTCTCAACGTAGGACACTTATAATAAAATTTGCGATATTTTCATCTCTTAAAATCCATAATGTTAATCTTTTATGAATTTCTGACATACAAACATATTTTTAATGTCAAAAATGCTTTCTGATTGCACTTTATTGTTCGTATTTTCTTCCAACAATGTTTTAAGATCCTGGTAAGCGGTAATAAACTTAATTGAGATATAGAAGGCGCAATAAATTGCAATTGACAGATAATTCAAAAAAACCCTGATTTGGCCAGAATTTAAAACAAAAATTTTGAGTTCAAAAACCAAAATATGCCATATAAAGGTTTAAAATGCTCCTTAAATACGCAAAAAATTTCGGAAATATGCTCTTAAAACATAAATTACAAAATAAGCAAAAATATGCACTAACAAATCGCTGTCAAAATTCATAAAAATTTATGAAACGGATAAATATCTTACTTCCGACTTGATTGGTTGCATGAGAAAAAACTTGAAATTACATATTTTTGGTTTCCCTGGTGATCACAAATGCTTACATAGTATATATTTTTTTCTTATGACGAATCAATTTGTGGTTGCTTATTCAATGAATCGTACAATGCATTACGAAGTATTTCGATCAAATTCGCTTTTCAACTTAACCGTTTGTTTGTAGAACAAGTCTTCAAGTTTTTTTTCCACCTACGACATGTATAAACAAATGTCTATAAACACTACTTGCTTTTCTCTTTTTCAGAACCTAATTTCCTAGTGCTAGAGTCAAATGAAACTTAGTTTTTTTTATTGGTTAGACCTTATTAACTTCTAGTCTCTAATTTTTGTTACGACCTTTGCTAACAATCAGGCCACGCTAACTGACAAACCAAATTGTTTAAAACTCGCTTAAAACGACAAAGACTACAGCGGTCTCTAAAACATAAAAAAATTTATCTAATCGTTGAACTGTTAAAATTTCTGCATAATAAATATACTCCAATCATATTATTCAATAGATTTTGAAAAGGTCATAAATTTAGAAAAAAAAAAGTCACTTGAAAACATGAAAAAAAGGTAATTAAATTCACATATATTTGTTTTATCAAAAGAGTTATAGTTATAGTTAACAGATATTAAAAAGAATTTAATGTGTAGAAAAAAAATTTTATCAAAGTAAATGAATGATTCTTTTAATGACTCTATCTCAACCAAAAAGTGGCAACTATTTAATTTTGATTAAAAATCTTATAATATAATCTAAAATGTATGCAAAGTTATTGTTTCACCATGAAGTTTAACATCGCATTTATGTAATTTTATACGTGTGTTTTTCCTTTGAAAATGATAAAATTCTTTCTAATCTTTGTCAAAAAAATTTTTCTTATTTTTGCTTTGAATTTTGTTCCCCATCTCTTTCTTTTTTGCAATATTAATTGCAGTTGTAAATTAATCCGAAAATTCAGAATCAACAAAAACTCGAATAGACTCGCACACACCAAAAGATAACCAGCAAATAACGAAACAAAACAATTGCATTTGCTGGTATTCGATGGGAACTAGACAACATGACGTTTTTGGATTCTAACCTTAGACAACTACAACAGTATAATAAAAAAGTTAAGTAAAGTTTGCTAAACACAACTATAAAATACCCTATGCCGTTGTGTACAATATCGATTAAGTTGTTAAAATTAAAATCAGAGGCAATTCAAAACAATTACAGACTATTAAAGACTTATTTAATACTAAATCCCTCTTATTGGGATTTTACTAACTAAGAATTTATTGTCTTTTTATGACAACTATGTTATAGTATAAGCTAACTTTCATTTGAATTTATTAAAATTGACACGTAATTACCGACTAATTTTTTTCAATATTTCACAAAATTATGTAAAACATTTAGGTTTTTTAAAAAAAAAACTTATCCAGACCAAGGTTAAGCTTGTTTTAGGTTGAATTCTAAACAAAGAAGTTAGTAAATTTCACATCACAGACTTTTAAAATAATTAGAATTGGTCTTCTTTCCTCATAACGGAGAGACATAAACAATTTAATTTAGAAATTGATTCTTAACCGATGGATGCAGTTCAATGTTTCTTCAAAGATGTCACATACACAACACACTCATTACTACTAATGTTAAAGTAGGGTGCAAAAAAGTAGTACTTCACAACAAGTGTTGCGTTTAGGTAACCGTAAAACAATGTTTTTCGCTTGTCGTTTTAACACGTACACGCATACATCAGTGGTCCTTCGAACAATCGTTTACACCGTATATATTTCGATCAAAGTAAGCCGCTTAACTTTAACAGAAAAATTTACAATGGGCTAGAGTTTATACTTTGGTTTTTTTACTGTTATAGTTAATTATGTTTCGCTATTAAAAGCAGGTAGTTAGCAGTTGTTAAAAATTAATTTTATTTATTAAACATTTGTGTTGATCATGAGCAAAGTCTATTCGCAGAGAAGAGGTATAACATGGAGTCTTTCACGACAACTCTAAGACTTGAATTATGCAGATGATATTCGTCTACTTCTAATCATGAACTCTAACATGCAGTCAAAATTAGTACAACTCCAAAGACTGGCTCGCAGTGTTGGAAGTAAGATAAATATAAAGAAAACCAAAGCCATGAGACTTAACTACAATTGCACAGAAAGTTGAGTATGTAGATAGCTTCTACCACTTGGGAAGCACAACTGCAATAAACGGCAGTGCAGAAACAGACGTTAACAGCAGCATCAACAAATGAAGAGCGGCATTCGGGCGACCGCAGTCAGTAAGGAGATGCTCATACATATCCAGGCAGACTAAGTTCAGAATTTTCAACTCATTCTCCTGTACGGCAGTGAAACCTGGTTTTAACATCATTACGCAAAAGCTACAGGTATTCAGCAACAAGTGCCTTGAAATCATATACCTGATATTCTGGTCTAACACCATAAGTAACATGAAACTATGAAATTTGACAAATGAAGAGCCCATACTGAAGCAGATAGGACGAAGAAAGTAGAAATGGATTGCCATACCTTTAAAGAAAATTAAAAAAGTATTACACCGATAGCACTTGGGTGAAATCCTCAAGGATTAAGGAACCGCAGTTGATCAAGAAACACCTGGCTACTCTCAATTATCCAAGAACTAAGGCAAAACAATCTTACAGGGGCAAAGGCATAGACAATGGCAGCAAAGCGTAAGATAGAAATGCTGCCAAAAAGAGTAACGGGAAAAAAATTAAACAGTTGTATTCATATACTAGTGCAGTTTGATAATCCCTAACTTGGGCAGAAACTTTTAATGCAACAGTGCTTCCTTTAACTGCTATCTATACTAGACTACAGAAACGTACCTTAGTATTAAAAATAAAGTATTAAAAGAAAAGGCTTGATAGTTCCATATATAGAGAATATGTATCATTAACTTATGTTAACTTCTATGTTAAAAAAGTTTACTGAGTTCCGCTGCGGGT
This sequence comes from Wohlfahrtia magnifica, assembly GCA_023159175.1. Lineage (NCBI taxonomy): Eukaryota > Metazoa > Arthropoda > Insecta > Diptera > Sarcophagidae > Wohlfahrtia > Wohlfahrtia magnifica. The sequence continues at coordinate 4,772,031 of JAKWBJ010000054.1, forward strand.
GCACCAGTATAAATGACACCAAACGCTAAGGTCGCAAAAAGAAGTCGTCACATTGAAAGATCTATGGAATGATATCGGACAATAGAATTCAATACGAAGAAGCTATCCGGTCATTGAGCGACACAATTGTTAACTTTCGACCAGAAGAGCATTTAAAAAAATTAAGCAATACAACGAATTTGTGCTACTGTTTAAGAAACATGTGATAGATCACAACACCTTAGAAAGCAAAAAGCAATCAAATCAGAGAGTTGGTTTAAATAAAATTGACCCAAATTGGTACCACATAACATATAGAGTTATTTTTAATACTGATTTAATAATTGATTTATCTAGTGTGGTGAGTGCCAACGCATGTACTCACTATGAAAAAATTTTGCAAATTGGACTACAAATTGCTAATTTATTTAGCATAATCTCTAAATGCAGCTCCTTAAGACATTTCATTTCATATTTATTTGAAGGACTATGTATCGAACTTAATAATGTTTTTGTGGAACCATTTTTGTGATTCTTGTATTAGGTATACATCCTTAAAATGCGGGAATTTTGGCCAAATTCGGGCGTTTATTGTGAAACATTGGTGCACTATAAATTTATTTAACATTAAACCTATCGATGCAGCATGTATACCTACCAAAGCAAGTCAAATGACCCGTTGCTGTAGTTAGGGCAGATTATATATTTTAGATTAGAAAATACTGAAAAATATTTTTCATGTATTTTTAAATAAAATAATTAAAGGCAAATGACGAAACTATTATGTTATTTACAAGAAATTCTGACAAAAAATATAAAACGGATCATTTGACCTAGTTGTGGTAGCGTTAGTGTTAATATCTTGACCATAGTTAATTATAACCTTTTGCCATCTCTCTTGCATCAATCAAAACAAATCGAATAACAAGACGAATAACAACAAGCAACAAAGTGCTATTTAACCTAAAAGGTTAACGAAAGTGAGAATTGGATTATAGTCATCTAAAGCTAATAATTAAGTAGAGAGGATCAAGGGTATGCAGATTTGTGCAGATTTGTACCGCAGTAGTCTGCTCGCCAGACCCGGACATTCACAGAGAAAGTGAAGAACTGACTCCCTTTCAGAGGTGCTTCTGAATATTCCGCATTTTTACAGTGTGTGTTCCGATCATACATTGAGCCGTGTACACCGCAATGAGTTTGAAATAGAGTGACATTGGGTTCTTAGTAGTTTCAGTGTCCTACCACTGTCATACTGAAGCCACAGCCTCCTCGAGATAGGACAAGAGTAGAGGAAACTCCACCTCTTCTATTCCCTCTCGTAAAATAATCTATAGATATCACCCTTATACACAGTCACAGGACGAAAGATGTGGCCGAGCGTTGTTCATGAAGATATTTTACGGATTCAAGTCTGGTTGCGTATTCGTGTGTTCGGTACATAAACCCTGTGATCGTCTGACTCAATTCAAGCAGCTCATACAAATACAGGGAGGTACCATGACACCATTGCTTCTCAGTTTTATATATGATTTTTTTAAATTTTCATCAACAGTAATGATTCAGCCATTTAATGATTTTTGGCTTTAAGTGCTGTAGTACCCAATCCTGCTGCTGGCAAATATTTAAAAATTGTTGCTCCCAATGATTCTGCAGGACCTTCTTTAGTTTGACAACTGTAAATATCTTCAATTTATCATCTTGGAATTTCGATGGCTGCTCTGAGCAATCATTGTCTACAAGCTATCCTACACACGTTGTAACCGTAATAACATATACAGAATAAGCTTCCGTAATCAATATGCTTTCTTGGCACAAATACGACAATTTCGAGGCAAACAAAATGCTTCATTTTGCTACACAATTTCTTTCACTGATTAAATAAGAACAAATGAAAAAGTTTACTCTCCAAAATGAGGTATAAGTATAAAAATACAAATTCACGCATTTTTAGGTTATTCGTCATATAGATTTTTTTTCCATTTTTGGTATTCGAAAAGGTAAATAACTCAGAAAAGTGAACACGGCCGATAAATAAATAAACACGCTTGAGAAAGAAAGAGTGAACACCGTCGGTTTTAATTATTTTACATTATAGCGAGTTTACTGTATTCATATCAATTTGAATTTTAATAAATTCTTTGCAAATTGATCAAACGTTAAACGTTGCAATACGAAATATCTTCATAAGAGCCCGTTTGTCAAATTTCGCCTACATTTATAAAGATTTTATTAAGTGACTTTTAGAAATTCATAGATTTATATCGCACAAAGTCTATATGGGCTATATTATTTGTACTGATTGAATATAAACACAAAAAAAAATTATTAACTCTTTGGATTTTTTAGTTAGCAACTGATCTTTATCAAATTTGGCACAGTTATAGATGAAAGGGAAGAACTTATTTGTGCTAATTTCTGTCTTAATTGTTTTTAGCTCATTTAGCTACTGAGACATCTTTAAATCTGACAAACTAATGTACTAGGACTACCAAACACTTCTTTAATTTGCCTCTCTGAATTCCGAATTCAAAATTGGTGCAACAATTTTTCACACAAAAAATATATGAAATAAAAATTTTTTTTTCTTAATATTTACCTTTAACCATTGCAAACAAAATGAAGAACATCCATAATGAATAATAAAATGTTTTAAATGCCATTTCGAATTATTTTCTTTACAATTTACTTTTAAAAACTTTTCGCTTTTTTTCGTTTTTAAAAACTTTTCTTAAATTATTGTTTTTTCTTTAAAGTTAAAACACCACAACTCAAATAAATCCAACAAGAAGTAATGCAATGATGGTGAAAAATCTCAATTAAAACACGTTGTAAGTATTTGTTTTACTTTTGATTTCCTTCCGTTTTCCGTTAGAGTTTGAAGCAGAATTTGAACTGTCCACTGAAACATCGTTTACAGGGGGTTTTTATACAACAACCATGGAGTGAATGAAGAAACCGACATGTTATGTCTGTGTGTCTGTCTGCTTAACTTTTTTGTTTTTTTTTTTTTTTTTTTTGTTAAAGACTAAAAATCACATACATCATCAACTGTTGCATATACACATTTTCAAACACACATGTGATCTATTGTGTGTGTGCATGTATAAGTAAAAGTAAAAGACCACACATATAAAGTCATTATAAAATAACAAAAAAGAGTAGAGCAAAAAGAAAAATATACCGTTATATTAAAACAAAATAACAACAGCAACAAAACTGCTATCATTAGAGGGCAAACACAGAAGCAGATAAATATGTTGAGCTACGAGACAGCAAGTCATGAGATAAGAACGAAATGTTTTAATGCAGAGGCGTTTAAAGTAAAACGCAGAAGCAACCCAACTAATTCATTGGTTGTTTTTGTTGTTGCTGATTTCTCAAATAGGAGTTAACATTTTTTGTTGTTTTGATAAAATGCATTAACAGCGGTTAAACAATCTCTGTGTTGAAGTACGAATGTATGGGTGAAAAGAAAGAACGTCACTTTGGTAACACTCACGCATACAGTTTCAACCACTACTACTTAAGTAATATATTATCATTACTCATACACATACACTTGTTTTCTTTTTAAATAGAAAATAGCTAACGGTCAAACAAAATTCAAATGTGCGCATGTGGTTGTAGCATAAGTGTGAATGAAAGCTCTACTAAAGCTTTTCATACTCATACACTGAAAACATACGATATTACGACTTAACATGGTCACCTTATCTTTTAGTATATGTAGGTGTATTTATCTATGTATGCGTACGTGTGTGAGTGCTTAAGTAATGATGCACTATTTTAATCATCTAATCAAAAAGTACATGCACACACAGTTGTTTTATTTCCGTTGCACTATTTTTTATCCCATTTTTTTAGTTTTATTATTTCGCTTTAATTTTTTATGGAATTGTTTGGAACTCATAGACATTTTTGAAGAACATGTTAAAGCACTTTTCATACTACAAAACTATAGAATAGAGTAGAGAGGTTTTAAAGTGACTATTCTTATTAATAGGTCTTTAGAATATTATTTAAAATTTAGTTTTCTATATATAGATAATGTCTTGTAGATTGTAAAGGGTGTACAAAATTAAGGTATCATTTAGATCATCATCATAGATAGTAAAAATATTTTTATTTCAGTTTATTACAAATATATAGGTTCCAGTTAAAAATTAAGAAGTTACCCACCTAATGGCTCGGCAAAATTATTAATCACGTTTTTCAATAAAATTAGAACTTTTTTTAATAATCCTTACAACGAAGCCCTTTTCCAGTTAAATGGCTACGTCAACAAACAGAATTGCCGTATTTGGCGTGAACAGAATTCAAGAGATCTTTTGATCAGCAGTTACATCCACAAAAAGTTACGGTTTGATGTGGTTTGTTGTCAAAAGGAATTATCGGACCAGATTTTTTTGAAAACGAAAATGGAAATGCGGTTACGGTCAATGGAAATCGCTACAGTAAGATGATCTAAATCTTTTTGTGGTGGAAAATTTATGATTTAGTCATAGGGAAAATGTGGTTTCAACACGATGGTGTCACTTGTCACACAGCTAGAGAATCAATGGATGTTTTGAAAGAAAAGTTCGAAAATCGCATTATTTCACGTAGAGGAGGAGTAAATTGACCACCAATATCGTGTGATTTGACACCTTTAGATTTTTTATAGAGTTTTTTGAAATAGAAAGTGTACAGCAATTATCACACAACAGTTCAAAAGCTTAAAACCAACATTAGCGAGCGGATATCAACCATTGACAACAGTTTATTGAAAAACGTTATTGATAATTTTGGTAAAAGGCTTAGAGCCTGCCGCGCCATTAAGGGTAATCACTTGACAAACATAATTTTTTAGTTTTAACCGTCATCTATTCATAATAAACTGCCAAAAAAATATATCTAATATCTGAGAAAAAGAATTTTTTTTATTAAAATTAAAATAATACATCAATTTTGGACACACCTTTCATACACATGTCTATGATAAAATATTTATGATAAATCAGTTAATGGTTACGAGCTTATATCACTTTTTAGAGTATTCAGCTAATTTCTTGTAAAAGTAGCCGAAAAAGCAAGCAAGTTTCTAACATAAAATCGAAAAATGCAAGAACTTATAAAATTTGTTCTTTCGATTCTTCCATAAACAGAACTTGGCGATTATAAATATTTTTTATAATACGAGGGAAATTTAATGCGTTAGTTATTGCGTTAGTTATTGCGTTAGCAATGAAAAATAAATATTTCAGTATAATCTTTCAATACTTCAATACACTTGTTCTAACGTTTTAACAATAGCTCTCTCCCTTCACTAAAGAATAATTCCGGAATGTCTTCAAAATTTGATGAAAAACGCTTCCCAGACCAAATTTTTTCAGGCTTGAAAACTCACAGTAATCGCTGACAATAAAATTTTGTAAATACAATTGATGTTTAAGCAATTCTTATTGTGATTCGTTCAATTCTGTCGTTCCCATTCAAAGCATTTTTGGTGAATTGTAAGCACATGCTGTACTCTATACACATGCTGCACAGCTATACTAAAGGGTTCGCCAAATAATTCTTTTTTTTTTGAAAATGCTATAAAAAAAGACTACTGAATATTTTCTCAAATGTCTTTTTTTGTTTGAAAGTACAATCCTTTCGGTTAATAATGGAAAATAATTTCATTCAAATGGCTGCCTTGACTGGCCATGCAGTAGCCTACACGATCGGTCCAATTTTTAAGCACATTATCGATTGTGTGCAGCTGTTTTTCACCAATGGCTTGTTGGCGTAACACTTATCTTTGACAGCACCCCACAAATAATAGTCCAACGGTGTCAAATCGCAGCTCTGAGGTGGCCAAACAACATCAGCTCTGCGGCTGATAATGCGGCGTAAAACATCGAGTGTTGCTAATATCCTCCTCTTCAATTTTTGTGAACGAAAATTCGTTCAACATGGCCCGATAACGATTGCCATTGACTGTAACAGCTACACCTTGCTCATTTTCGAAGAAAAATGGCCCAATTATGCCTCTGGATCAAAATCCGCACCAAACAGTGACTCGTCTTGGGTGTATCGGCTTTTCAATGTATGCGTGCGGGTTTTCTGTGCCCCAAATGCGACAATTTTGCTTGTTTACATACCCGCCAAGATCAAAATGAGCTTCATCTGAACACATCGCACACATTCTGCAACATTACCATGATTTTCAAAGTAATGTCGGAATATTTCCCAGCGTTGTTCAAGCGTATACACAACCATATTCGTTCAGCGGAAGGATAAAACCATTCACGAAATAAGCACCAGTTGAAAAACAAAACCGTTAGATGGTGGACCCGATATATATTTCATACACTTTTACTCGTCGATCAACCAACACCATCTCATGGACTTGTTGAATGATGTCTGTTGTTGTTGCAGTTTTTGGCCGTCCCATACGTACATCATCTTCAAAACTTCTACGATTATGTTGATATTCAGCAGCCCAAAATTCAATGATGTGGTTTGATGTTGAAGACTTCTTATACACTATCAATAACACCAGTTAATATGGTTTTTGTTCACATCTTAAGACATGCAAGGAGCTATTAATTTAGGCTGTCTAACTTTGGGAAAAATAGTGAACAAATGTGCTAGTTCCAAAAACTCGCCCAAAGGATTTTAAATCTTAGTGAAACCGTTTACCATACTCATCACTCTTCACGTATTTCTAAGGTTTCTGAAAAAAGTCTAAATGGGAATGCAAAAAATGAATGAAATGTGGCCCATCCCATCTTTATGCAATTCTTTAGTAAATCAGCAAAAATAGTTTTACAATTTTCGGTGTTTTGATTTCCTAAAAATTCTCTAACAACAAGTATTAAAGAGATCCAGGCAGCTTACTGATGGCAGGCTAAGGAACTAAGGGCATCTATAACACCAAAATTATCAGATTAAAAACGATCAAACCATTTCGCTGCTGTTTTTCTATTTACAGCATTGTTTCCGTGAACTTCCTTTTAACTTTTCTATAATAGAAAAGCAAAACATGACGGTAATGTTCCGAATTTTCACTAACTTTTAAACGTAGATAACTTTTCACAGAATAATGCGATTTTAATAATGTCTTCTTACAAAGTAAAACTTAAAATATCACCTTTCAAACAATCATTCAAAATTTTCTTATTTTGTGGATCCACAAATATTCCTAGACGCGAAAAATTTCGAAGACAGACTGCACAGGTAACAAGAAGTCTGTCACAAAACTGTGAAGTGTACGTGGACAAACAAAAAGGTATAATTTACCACCATAGGTCATCATTCTTAAAAATGGGTGTTTCATTCACTGAAAAATAAAAAAAATTATTTTTGTAAGCCTGTGTAATGTTTCATAACTGTAACTCAAGATACTCAATTTTGCATACACATATATGCATACATAATACCCTCATCATCCCAATCTCGATTATTTTAGATCATTGAAATGCTCCGAACGGCAGATGTATTAGTTAGAGTTGTAGCGTAGTATTTTCATAACCAGTCGCTATCTAATTCAAAATTGTCAGATTGTTTTGCCTGGGATTAAACCCGGGATATTCAATTTTATCCATAATAAAAAATGTAATAGGATATCGACATTAAATGGCTTGTTAGTCAGAAATTAATTAATCGAATCAGTCAAAAATTTTACATGTGTTCCTATAACAGTGCTACCAGGGTGTAAATTACAAATTACATTACATTCATAAAAAATAAAATTATTTTTGAAATTGATTTTAAGAAAATTAAAATAAAACACATTTCAAATACATTTTAATTTTTATGAATATGGCGGTTAAGCTCCCTTCGTATGTAGTAAAACCGATCAGAATACAATTTGTCTCTGACATCTCTAAATTAAACACTGTAGTGAACAAATGGGTGCTACCAAATATTTCTTTGTTATTTTACGTTTTTTCATTAAAACGCGTGGAATGATATTGAAACAGCGGTCTAAGTATGAGAGAGCGTAGAATTTGCCAAGTCTTGTAGGCATTTGAACCGAGCGGGTACATCAAATTTGGCACGAGTATTTGAATATTACAAGTTATTTGTGCGGTGGATGCTGCTATCGATCATACTTCGAACGAGTTTTTATGCAGTTTAAAACTAAAGAAAAAAAAACATGGTATTCTTTTGGTAAATGTGCAGCATAGACGGCCAAAAAGGGTGTTTCGACGAACACCTTTTTTTAAGTTGCATGCAGATTCAGCACCTTGAAAAACATAAAACTATTTTAATATGAGCTTATAAGAGGAAGCCTATTTTGAGAATCTTAATAAATGTTATAAATTAAAGCGAATGCTGAAAAATATATTTTATACAAAAATTAACAATTTTTTTAGAATACGAGTATATAGTACATATGCATTTACATATGTAGGCATTTTTCCTCGTAGAATATGAAAATTAAATTTGTGTAAGGCAATTAATCAAAAAATTCGTTTCAACTCTAGATTTGTCTTATCAACTTATTCACAGTGTTTTCGTCACCCAGAATTTTATTTTGGGACAATATCGTAATATATTCTATACTTTAAAGTTTTCTACTTTTTATTTTTGAAAAAACACCTGTTGTTGTGGTGTAAAAGAAGTCAAAGTGTAATGATGTTAAGGTTGGTTTCTTATCATTAAAACAAAAAAATCATATAAAAAAGAAAATTATTTTGTTTTTTCAGATCTACGTCACAACAAACAATTTTCGTCACATTTTGAAATTAAATTTATGGCGGTAACAGCAATCAGACGTCAATAATTTTAGATGATGATAACTTTTCAAGAAAATATTATTGTAAAAATACCAAAAACGCTACGCAAAAAAGGCAATATCTGTGATTTACTCTTATATAGGAATTTTATTGTCTAACAACCGGATGTTAGTGATTTTTTATTTTTTATTTCATTGGAATTTTTGTGATTTATTCAAGTCAGGTAATTGGAAAATTAAGTAATTAAATTCAAATGAAATAATTAATAATTTCACACTTTCTTGTTTAGAGGCGTTTTTACGAAGTTGTAATTTAAAGAAAGAATCACTTTTACAGATTTTTGAAAATGCCTACGATGGTTTAAAATGCAATAAAAATAACAAGTTTTCAGCAAAGGTCTATCCATCAATTTGTGAAAAGTCAAAAGGCCTATATTGAGAATCATTGAATAAATGTTTATGAATAAAAACAATTTGCACAGTCTCTGAATGCTATGAAAATTTCTATAATTAATTATTTTTTTCAAGGTTTCGGAAATCTTTATGTATAAGTATATAGGAAAGTTAATGCATGTTCGAAATTGTACGTTTTATAGAAACACGTCAAAAAACTCAAACTGACCACGAACATGCATGTCAAGCTGCAGAACGAACAATCTGAAGAAGTATTTTCACAGCAATTGCTGGGCACTGACAACGGCAATTTCCCGTAGCTTTCTATTTCAATTTCAATTACAAAAATCACGATTGGTTGAACGAACGTGCCATATTGGCTGCGAAAAATATTGATGATGACGAATTAAATTTTTAGTTATTCCTAAGATGATGTCGTCAACTATCTAACCGACTTTTTAAACTCACTGGAATTACCATGATTAGCACCCCACAATCTCCAACTGAAAGTCGGATCGGCAGTTATAATGTTACGAAATATAAATCAACCACTTTCTTGTAATATCACTTGCTTGCTTGCGATGAAAATCTCGATGAACAACGTTATCAAAGCAACAATACTTAAAGGAAAGTACAAAGGAGAAGACCTTTTGATACCACGAATCCCAATGGTACCGACTGGTAAACTATTCCATTTTAAACGCTTGCAGTTTGCGGTATGGCTTGTATTCGCAATGACAATTAACAAATCTTAAGGCCAGTCATTGTGTGTTTGCGGCATTAACCTTGAAAATCAATGCTCATATATTTTAATTCGTTGCCTGAATACCCATTTTTCGATCAGAATATAAATAAAACAGCTTCAATTTAATTGCAAGTCCAACAAAACATTCCCCAAACCCGTATATATAAACATAAATGATCATTCATATACATACATATATATAAAGGGTGTTTTTTATAGAGGTATAGAACTTTAAGTTGCAATAAAACAACGATGGATTATTCGATTGACATGAATTTTATTTATCCGAAAGATAATCTTGTGGCTTTACATTTAAAATATGATTTCTAGCAGATGACCGCCACGGCTGGCGCGGATGTAGTCCAATCTGGACGTCCAATTTTCGATGACTTTTTCCAACATTTGTGGCAGTATACCGGCAATAACACGGCGAATGTTGTCTTCCAAATGGTTAAGCGTTTGTGGTTTTACCGCATAGACCAATTACTTTATATAGCCCCACAGAAAGTAGTCTAGCGGTGTTAAATCACAAGATCTTGGAGGCCAATTCACAGGTCCAAAACGTGAAATTAGGCGGTCACCAAACGAGTCTTTCAATAAATCTATTGTGGCACCAGCTGTGTGACATGTTGCGCCGTCTTGTTGAAACCACATCTCCTGGACATCATAGTTATTCAATTCAGGAATGAAAAAGTTAGTAATCATGGCTCTATACCGCTCACCATTGACTGTAACGTTCTGGCCACCATCGTTTTTGGAAAAGTACGGACCACCAGCCCATAAAGCGCACCAAACGGTGTTTCCATATACACTTGAGGATTACCTTCACTCACAAAAAAAATTCGCTTATGAAAATTGAAAAAAATTAATCACTTATGAAAAACGAAAATTGCACTATTTGCAAGCGTTGTTCAGGCTTGAGTCTATTCATGATGAGAATAAATAACTTGACAGCTGTTTAATCGGTCGCCATCTTGAAAAGTAATACCAACTTAAAGTTCTATACCTCTCTAAAAAACAGGCTTTACTATCTTGTTTTCTTTTTTTTAGAATATTTTTACACTTTTGAATATACATAAATAAAATTTGAAGCCAAAACAAGATTTTCTTTGAGTTTATTTATTAATAACTTGTACAGCTGTGGTATGGCAGGTAAGACACCCGCCTACCAGCCAGAAGGTCCTCGATTCAATACCAGGACAGAGACCATCTTAAAAAAGAAAAAAGTTTTCGACAGCGGTATCTCCTCACAAGATTAGCTAGTAACTGGTTATAAGTATTACTTACTATTGAAAACTTCTCTAATGCATTTGATGTTCGGAGCCGGCGTTAAGCTGTAGTTCCCTTTGAATGAGTTTAAAAATAGTATCGGTTGCAGCTCATTGACTGAGAGAAGTCCCCATGTTCCTTCATGGAATGTTATGGGAATTGGAATGTAGTATATATATATATATATGGAATGTAGTACATATATTTATTAAAAAAAAAATTATTGTTTGAAAAACAATTAAGCACATATTTTTTATGATGGGGCCCATTTACCAAGTTATGGCATTTAAAAACATCTCGAATATACCTCTTTCTTAATATTCGTTATGTATGTATATGTACTTATCTATATTAATTTCGTAACGCAATAACAACAAATAAGAAAAAAAGGGTAGCTAAGGCCGACCGAATAAGCTTCTTCAACAATTAGTTTCTTGCATGATAAATTATAAAATTTGTTGCAGTCAACATTAAATATGCTCGTGTTTTTTCTAAGAACTGTCTGGCTTCTTAAAATAGTCATCAACCGCAGACTTCTTCTCTTCATTGTTGGCAAATTTTCTACCACCGAGGCATTTTGGAAATAGAAAATTATTCAAGGAAACTAAAACTTGGTATAAAAAGCTGGATAAAGCATTTCGAAGTTTAATTCATTGATTTTGACTATCGCAACAGTGGACGTGTGACCTGATGTATGGGTAGTTTTTTGAGAGAACTATCGATATCAATAACTATGACTTGACAGCTCAGAATGTGAAACTGTTTAGACATTTCCGGTCAGTCCAGTAAAGTATGACAAGCCAGAATGACGCTTCCAAATTGTTCGCGAATTTCATAGAGCACTAAATATTTAGTGATTAGTTTCATTTCTAGCTAAATGGCCATGTCAATAATCAAAGTTGCTACATTTGAAACGAAGACAATCCTCAAGCAGTTAACGAATCACCATTACATCCATTAAAATTTACGGTTTGATGCTGTTTACATGCTGGTAGTATTATCGGTCCTTGAGCAAGCAGTTGTCGTTACGGTGAGTGGCGAACGCTATCGGCCATGTTGACTGAATTTTTGTTTCCAAAAATTAAAAATTAAAATGTGATTTCAAAACTAATTTGGTGGCAACTTTCTTTCCAGTAGTAGTCCTGGTCACTGGCCGCCTAGTTCGTGTAATTTAACTCATCTGTATTACTTTGTATGGGGCTATGTTAAGTCATTGGTTTATCACGACAAATCAGCAACTCTTAAAGCATTAAAAGCTTTGACGCCATATGGCCAAATTTAGTGGGTAAATTTTTTTTAATGAAAAAACACATTTTTTTTAGTCAAATGCTGCCTTTAATCCTGTACTTCATCACTTAAACGTTGCAGTAATTAACATAATATTCGCCGTTGAATCTTTGTTCCTTTTTAAACATAATTAATAAGAATTATCCTCAAACTCATCTCAAAAAGAGACGCCATGAACTTGCTAACTTGCTAATGAAAGTTCATGGCGTTTCGCCTTCTTTAGTCACGACTGTTCTAATCCAGTCAACTACTTTCACTGTTCCTTTGCCTCATTTGTTTCTATATCTCATCTGCGGTAACGAATCGGCGCAACAACTCAACTTTATTGTGAGGAGACATTTCCAAATTCTCTATTCAAATATTTTCACATATCATGTGTGGTATCACAAGGGGTCGCTATGTGGGCTCAAGTGTGCCTTGATTTTACGAGGCTACCACTCGCTCTAAACCTATCCTCTGCTTTTCTGCTATTCTTAACAAATTCGACAACCATTTTACGCACAGCTTTTATATCTCCAAATTTTCAGTTAACATGTAATGTATAGCCTATCAATTAACCAATACCATTTTTTAGATTTTCTAAACCATTTCTGGCGTAGAATACTACGATGTTCGCCTTAGCAGCTCGTACAGCCTTATGTAAACCCTGCCACCAGTGTTTTATGTTCGCAAACGATGAAGCAGACCCCCTCAGAGTAGAATTTAGCTCAGCTTTAATATTTATTGTATAAAAATCTAAATTAGAGAATGAGTCTAAAAATAGAATCGGGTGCTGCTCATTGAATGAGGTAAGTGCCCCTTGTCCCACTTGGGATGATTAGGGAGTTATTAATGTTATGATGTGTAATGAAATATTTCAAACGGAAGCATTAAACTACATAACGGAGGCCAATTTTTTCGATGTTTAAAATATTACAGAATATGTTTTCTCAAATTTATTTGTATTTATTTGTGTTATTGCAGCAAATGAGCGAAATTTTTATTTAATCTCGTCATGAAATTATAATTTTATTATATTAGAAGAAACCTACATATTGCACATGATCAACAAGAGAGTATTAACTCAAAATTATTAAAATTTCACTTTTTGCATGAAATTAACTGACAACATCAATATCTATCTACTGTTACAATTTCAACGTATTCCGATTACTCTTTCATCTCAACAATCATACCTTTATATCGTATACTTTCATAAAAAAGGTATAATTTTTTGTTGCTTACAATGATGCATTCGGATTTTCAAAAACTGTTAAAATTTAACCATAAACAGTTATTCACCTCTACTGAAAAAAATATGTTAAAATTTTGAGTTAATACCCTCTGGTTGATCAAGTGCGATATGTATGTATATACCATGTATGTACGTATTTGTAAAAAAAGCTTTATAAAATAATTTTTAATAAAATATACTTTTTTATAATAATATATCATCCCGCTTATATTTTTCTCCATTCAAATATTTAATTTTTGTTCTTTTTTTTGTATAAATTTCATTTATTTCAAAAACCTGAAACAAATATAGAAAAAATGGCGTAAAACCCAAAGGAATTTTAGAGTCATTAAATCCATTATTAGCCGTGGCACGTTAAAGTCGTGGAAAATATGTCCATCGTACACATACACAACAAGCGATAGACATCATTACGAGTAAAAGATAATTTTAATATTGACATGTAAACGTGATGGTTATTTCCACGCCAAATACAATGATGATAGCGATGACGATGATGATGGATAAGAAAAAATATGTGGAAAAAAGTGGCTGGAAAAACTAAAATAAAAACGTCAAACTGCCAGCCATTCAGACGGTCAATCAACAACTGTTTACTTTAAATGACGTTGTGGTCATGTAACGTGTTTGAATTAAAAATAAAGTCAGGACTATAACATACCATAGTGGTAAATTACGAGTATTTTCTCTTAAAAAAGACAAATGTTTTCTAACACTCCCACGACAAACTGTGTGTAGGTGTATTAAACGAAGGTTGGTAATAGAATAAAGACAGCTTTTTTAAGGCAAATATGGTATATTAGACCAGGCTTATAATTTTGAATACTTTAATAAAAAATTAATTTAAAATAATTAGTAGTCCAATAGGCTTCTAATCAAAAAATAACTGAATAAGAACTCCATTTAAGGATGATTATATAAAAATCAAATTCTTTTCGAAATACATATTTTGCATATCCGAGCATTGACGTAAAAAACTTATAAATCCTCAAATGAACTCCTTACTGTTAAAACTAAGGAGGAAACGTGGATGCAACAATACACACCAGAAACCAAAGAACAAACAAAACAATTTGATTTCTTTGGGTGCATGTGAACCAAAAAAGTCTTAGGTTGGTCTGTCGATCAATAAGTTCATCGCCACAGTTTTTTAAGATAAACGCTGTGTCAGTCACATCGGTTAATATATATATATACTAGAGTAACCCCTTCTGCGTTGCTGGTAGCCTTTATATTGTATACCTCTAAAAGGTATTCCTAAAAGGAAAAATTCTAAAGAATGCATTAAAAGTAATGATTTGTATTGACTACCAAGACATTTAGACTAAGTTTAGAATCTGCTATTCTAACCGTTCTCTAGACATACAAAAATCTATATTTACTTTGTATCGGAGGTGCTACTCCCACCTAACTAATTCCGCTCATTTTTCGACTGATGATTTATATTGACCACAAAGTTTTTTGGACCAAATTTAGAAACTTTTCCTATTACTGTACCCTAGATATGCACAAATCACTACATAATTATTAAGACCCAATTCTGAACATTTCACTATTACCGTTCCAAATAAATACAAAAATTAATATTTACTTTGAATGGGATGTGCCACTCCCACTTATTCAATTCCACCCACTTTTTAACTGATGATTTGGATTAACCACAAAGTTATTTGAGCCAAATTCAAAAACTATTACTATTATCGTTTTAAAGCTATAGACATATAAATTAAAATTTTATATGGGCGTGACACATCCCTTTTCACAGCATTTATTTGTTTGTAAATCGGTTTTGTCTAACTCAGACAAAGTTTAAATCCTATAACAAATTATGTTTTCAAGGAAAACTTATGCAATACAAGGCGGTTCACTCCAACGTCAATAACTCGCGAACCAATGGACCTACAAAAACCGCATCGTTTGGCGCATTTTAGAGAACATCAATTAGAAGGGATTTTATAGTCCTTTTATATATATATAAATAGATACCAATTACAGTCTAATATTACTCATAGCTTTTTCATAGGCTCAAAATTCAGAATTGATTTGAATTGAAGCAAAAGCAGTTGTTTTATCAAGACAATGCGTGAGTGGACACGTGTGTAGTCATTATGCCAAAGATCATCTGGGACGTGGATGTGACTCTTGTGCAAAGGAATATGCACACTCCCTTGATTACAATAACAATTTTAATATCTGATGATTTTAATATTTAATGATTTTGTACTAGAGAAAGCGGACGGTAGAATGCTTTGAACTCCTCTCGAACAATCAAGGTTGAAACCGTTGGTAGAAACTCGATAAAGCCTCTTACGAGTATAATTTCAGTGATGACAGTGTATGAGTAAACTTTTCGGCTTGGATGACATTGTCGCTGTGATATTTTTATCGATTGACCATACTTACAGAATTAGTACCAAATCAAAATTTAAATGTAATTAAAATAAAATATTTCATTGGTAAACCCTAGAGACAATAGACAAATTCATTGTAATATCTCCATACTAAGGAAAGCTTAAAGCGATATTGTCTATTATGAGTCGACTTCATGTTGAAATTTAGCGACAGTGTCTGTTATGAGCCCACTATATAACGAACGATGCAGGATTTTGTCTAATACACCTCCCTGTTAGCGAATAAAAAGCTCAATAATTTTTGATGATATGTATTATCTGCTAGGACTCACTAATAAACGGATGCCTGCATAACAAAGTCAACTTCTATCATCTATTACAATTTGGACAATCACTTGAAAAGTCATATATGATTCCAAAGAAAGCGTTCATCGGGATGATTAACTATAACGTTCGCCATCGAAATATATCGGAACGTATGAGTTACCGATATTACTACTATTGGCTGAG
This sequence comes from Wohlfahrtia magnifica, assembly GCA_023159175.1. Taxonomy (NCBI): domain Eukaryota; kingdom Metazoa; phylum Arthropoda; class Insecta; order Diptera; family Sarcophagidae; genus Wohlfahrtia; species Wohlfahrtia magnifica. The sequence goes on from JAKWBJ010000054.1 coordinate 4,788,509, forward strand.
CTACAGGACTAATCGGTAAATGCCTTTCTATACGAATAGCCCGCTCTAAAGAAGCTTAGAATAATATACCTTGTTACAGGTCTATTTTATGATCTTGACTGTCTCAAAGATGAAACCCGGTTGTTTCTCACTGGGACTACATGAAATAAACATTTGTACGTATTAGAGAAGGCATTTGATCTTATTTATGTATAACGCAAAGAAGTCTCATAATGAACTCATTTACACATAATTTACACATAATCTAATTTAGCATTTGCTTGAAAATAAAATTAAATAAACTGATAAATGGTATACCATATTTAAAATTACCATAAAATGAATGCATTATTTTAATATTCTGAATTGTAAAAGCTTTAGATGAATTATTGCCTTTTTTGTACACAGTGCATAACTGCATTTGTATGTATTTGTGTTTAAATAACTGTAATGCTAATAGAGCAGTAAATGTAAAATATAATTATTATTAATTTATGTGTAAATGAGTATATGTGTATAAAAGTGTGTATAGTGCACACACACACATATATATACGGGTCCGGCATCTAACGTTTTTTTTTTCAACTAGTGCTTATTTTGCAACTGGTGACACTTAGCTCATGTCTGATTTGACAGATAATTAGTTTTATCCTTCCGCTGAACGAATATGGTTGTTCATATGCTTGAACAACGCTATTGCGACATTACTTTGAAAATCATGGTAATGTTGCAGAATCAAAAATCAATTTTTTTGATCTTGGCAGATATGTAAGCAAGCAAAATTGTCGCATTTGGTGCACAGAAAATCCACACGCATACATTGAAAAACCGATACACTCAAAACGAGGATTTTGGTCCAGAAGCATTATTGGACCATTTTTCTTCCAGGAGTGGCCGTTACAGTCAATGGCGATCATTATCGGGCCATGTTGAACGAATTTTTGTTCACAAAAATTGAAGAGGAGGATATTAGCAATATTTGCTTTCAACAGGACGGCGCTACGTGCCACACAGCCGAAGCTATACTCAATGTTTTGCGCCCTGTTTTTAAAGATCGCATTGTCAGCCGCAGAGATGATGTCGTTTGGCCACCTCGGAGCTGCGATTTGACACCGTTGGACTAATATTTGTAAGGTGCCGTCAAAGATAAGTGTTACGCCAACAAGCCAAAGACAAAGGACAATATTCGTGAAGCAATTGGTGAAATACAGCTGCACACAATCGATAATGTGCTTAAAAATTGGACCGATCGTATAGTCTACTGCATGGCCAGCCGAGGCAGCCATTTGAATGAAATTATTTTCCATTATTAACCGGAAGGATTGTACAATAAATAAAAAAAGAAATTTTAGGAAATATTCAGTATTTTTTTTTTAACATTTTCAAAAAAAAAAGAAAAAATTTATATGGCGGACCCTATATATACATAAAATGATCATATCTATAATGCAATTTGCAAATTGTTTTAAAGGTAATTTTCCTATTTTGTTCGTTTTATTTTATTTGCTATTATCCTTGTTATGAAAATAACAACAACAAAATAAGAGAGAAAACAAATAATAAAAAATAATCACAAAATAAATTTAAACAAATGACACAAGAAAAAATAAATAAATAAATATCCTTAAAGGAATGAAATATGAATTTTCTTTTATTTTCCTTTTTTCATTTTGTGCAGCTTATCAATATAAACCTGGTTGTTCGTTCGTTTACAAATGCATCAGAGTATAGAAACATAGAGAGGGGTAAAGGGAGAGAGTGTGTGTAAATGAGAAATAGCAGTAGTACAGTACAATGAAACTGAAAGTGGAATAAATCTTAAGGATTTTTGCATAAACAAATTTCAATTTAATAAATGAATGTGAGTAAATAAAAATGAATTCGTACCCTGTTTTTTGCTCACTATCTTTGTCTTAGATGCCTGCCCCGCTTCATATGTGTTTCAATAGTGATTATGATTTTATTTTTTTCCATTTACATGAGAGCCATTTCTCATATAAGACTGGGGACGAAAGTTTTATTCAAAATTAAATGACCCCAATAGCATTTGGTAATACATGCGAGCAAGACCTTAAATATGTTTACCATGTTGTTTTTGATTATTTTTATAGTTTTTATAGTTTGCGTTTAAGAAATAATGTCGAAATGTGTAACTCATCATATTTAAAATTGATTGTTATTTTATCGTAAAAAACAATAATTAAAAATTTATTATTTAACTCTTAAGGAAAAAACTTTTTTCTGTGGATTGGTATTAAGAGTTTTAACAAAAAGTGTTACTACTTACCTCCTCTATAACCCTTTTACAATAAAACTGTTACAATTTTATTGAGTTTCCATTAATATTTATAAATATTTATTTATATTTTTTAAGATAGAAAAACAGTTAAAAATATTTTAAATTTATAAAAAAAATACATATAAATAATTGAGGCACTGTATTTAAATATAATTTTTTTATTACATTAATTCAACAACTTATTAATTTAATTTTAAAAAAGAAAACAAAAATGATAATTATGAAAAATAATTATTTAAAAATAAGTTTTTTACCTCCCTCACAGCTAACTAAGGACTAAATGATATAGTTATTCTTAACTAACGTTAGTCAATTAATTAGTCATTCTTAACTAAAATTTTACAGTTTCTTTTCTTTCATAGAGTAATCACAAAACACCAAAAGCTAGAAAATTAAGAAACTTTAACATGGGAACTGATTTTTTCCCTTATGTGCTAGCAGCATTCTCGACGTATTAATCCTCTATTGACAGTTAGTCTACTAATTTTCAATATGAACCTACACTATGAATTTTGCCGTTTAGTGTATGATCACCACATACCTCAACAAGCATTCAATGCGACTCCGCAGCACTTTTCAAATTAAAACAAAAATTAGCGCTTTCCGCAAATCATCATTTTCTGGTACAAAATTCGCCATCTTGAACACGATGAAAAAATATGACGTTGTTTGTTTTTGTTGTATACTGAATATGTCTGACATTTGTCATTGCCTAAGGCTCGTTCACAATATATGTTCCCTTTGGAAACCAGTGCACCTATTTATGTTAAGACTTAGCAATAAACAAACTAATTTTCGTTATAATATTCATTAGTGATAATGCAATTCGCTGGCTTAAATCGTACCTTTCATGCAGAACCCAACAAGTAAAATTTAAAAATGCTATATCTAAATCTATTAATGTTCCCTCTGGCGTGCCTCAAGGCAGTCATCTTGGTCCGGTATTATTTACATTATTTATAAACGATCTTCCAAGCGTTATTCTTAATTCTAATATCCTGATGTATGCTGATGATGTTAAAATATTTAATTCCTTTAATGATTTTACTGGTCAATCATCTTTACAAACTGATATTAATTATTTCACTGAATGGTGTAATTTTGATTAACTGGATTTAAATATTAAAAAATGCAAACATATGTCGTTTTTTCGTTCTTCGAAACTTGATACCAACTATTATTTTAATGAAAGTGCTTTGAATAAAGTAGTAACATTATGGATCTTGGAATTTTGTTGGATCATAAATTAACATTTTATGATCATATCTCAATGATGGTGAATAAAGCTAATGGTGTACTCGGATTTATGAAACGATGGTCGAAAGAATTTTCCGATCATTATATAACGAAACTTCTATTTACATCTTTAGTTCGCCCAAACCTTGAATACGGATCTATTATATGGGACCCCTACTTCAATACTTACAGTAACAAAATTGAATCGGTGCAAAAACAGTTTCTTCTATTTTGCTTGAGAGGACTTGGATGGAACTCGTATGTACTTCCTGCATATGAAAGCAGGCTCGCACTTATTAAATTACCTACTTTGAAAAGCCGGCGAACTATGCTGAGTATTTCCTTTCTGTGGAGTTTAATTCAAGGTAACATTGATTCAGAGTTCCTATTAAGTCGTATAATGCTCTATGTTCCTACTAGACCAACTCGCAACTTTCAACTATTAACCTTGAAGTATTATCGATCAGTCTATGCGAACAACGACTCCTTTCGTCAGATATGCTTGAAATTTAATATTTTTTATCACCTAAAAGATTTCTGTGATTCTATTGAAGTTGCAAAGAGAAAAATTATTTTATATATGAATTAATGTTTTTGAATTTTCTATACTTGCTTTATTTACTTTAGTCTGTAAGGAAATGTAATCCATAGACCTCATTTAAATAAATAAAAAATAAAATAAATAAAACTCATTATGCTCAAGGACCTAGCAAGACAAAAACAACTATTATTTGGAATGTCTTAGCAGGGTTAATAGATAAATGTGAAAAATCGCATAAGCCTTTGTCTCGCTTAGAAATATATGGACAGAGAGCATAGTTCTCAAAACGAAAACAAACATCTTTAGTAATAATATGGTTCAGAAACATGGCTTACTACCAACAATCTAATCAAGAAATTTGATACATTTATTACCACCATACTCTTATTAGGAATAAGGTTTGCTTCAAAATTATAAGGTCACCTTAATATTTGCTCAATTCATCCAAACTATAAAATGTTATGTATGGTCACCTTACTCAATCCCTGCTCATGAAGTGCCACAGTTTGTCCTTGTTCATAAGGTGACAAAGGTTTTCGGCGACCTATACTGCGCAGATATTATTTAAATTATGAATTATTACAAAAAAAATATACGAATTATGATACCTTCTGATTAGATTAATTCCTTATTAATTCACTGACCTTATCATTTTGACGCATTGAATTTTGCACTTATTTACATAAATTTAAATAAACATAATATAATGGTACATCTCTAAAATCAAAACCGGCTTATTATTCAACTATTTGAACGTAAATTTTTTTTTATAAGGTGATGCACACTTTATGGTGACCTCAAACTATATATCTAACTAACGCCTATGCAATATTACCGGCCATAGGAGATTACTGAGTGATATTAATAAAAGAAAGTATGAGTGGATCGGTCACAAGCACAGGAAACACGAGGATAAAACATCATACTCAGTTCTTTAGTGGAATCTTCACGGACATCGTAAAAGAGGTGGACCAAGAAACACTAAAAGGAGAACGTTAACAGTGAAAACCAAAACTGACGCTATGTAAATCGTGTAAATTTGTAATATGTAGAAAGATCATACATGTACATACATAGCAAAGTGAATGTCTGCTGAAAATAGGATTGCCAGATTCAACATTGCAAAATTGTTGACATTTACAGAAAAACAATCTTGTTCTTAAGACAAGATCTTAAAAATTCGGTTAAAAATTGTCGGTAGATGGCTGCTTCAAAATGTAATATCTTTGGTAATATTATATGCATCAGTCAACGTTTTGGCTTGTTTGATATGTCCGAATGATTTCGGGCGACAAAAGGTGAATGACGTACAAAAAACAAAAAATCATGACGAAGCAAAGTAAGGCGTTGCAGACGATGGCAAAGTCAGGTGTGTCACTTAAAAACAATTGACAAGATTAAAACAAGCAATTCAATTAACACGGCCAGAATTGATCAACAGAGAAGGTTTTGTGTTCCCTCGTGACAACGCCAGACCATACACATCTTTGATGACCCGACACAAATCATTTGTTTCGATCTTTGCAGAATTCTTTTAATAGTGCAAATTTAAATACCGTAGCGGCTTGAAAAATGCAATCAGTTTTTCGCTCAGAAACTCAGAAATTCTACTGTGATAGAATAATGGCTTTATCCCCACAAAATGCAAATGATTATCGATCAAAAGGAAATATATATGTTTGAGTCAAATGCACTTAAAACGATTTTAATTCAAAAATGCTTGCAGCTATTATGTACCAGAAACATCAATTTCTGACTGGAAAAAGGACGTAATTAGTGTTGCCGTTTTGGTTATTTTTAACCAAAATTTTGCATGTGTACTTTTTCCATTTTGGTTACTTTTTCTCGATGTTAAAAAATAAAGATGATGGTTTCTTTTAACGTTTTTTACCCAGGTTGCTATTGAGTGTATCACTTTAAAAACGGGATTTTTAACAAACTTTGACCTTTTGTGGTGAGTATCCTATGACCTTTCCCATCTATCTGGTAACATATGGATTTCATGCACGAACGAATCGATCCAATTTCGTGTACCCTGTTCTAAAGTGAAGGCACTTAGATCGAAACAAATGCTAGTGGGATGGGCAAGGTCAGGATTTTAAGGCGGCTTATACCAGTTTCTGAGTCGTTTCTACTTATCTTGGAACATTTGGCCAAGCATTGTCCTAATGAATCTATTTTTCATCGCCAGTAGTGATTAACCTATGACTTATGACCTTCCAACAATATTTCAGCCATGAAATTTGGTCTTTCAACATATCTCGGCATTAACTCTTGCTTTTTAATTAATCCTACTGCTTCTAAATGCTTTACTTGAGTAGCTTTTTGAATTTGAAAACAATCTTAAAACATACAACAGATAGAGAGAACGATATTTTCTATTGTGCGATGTTGTTTAATACATAGTTAAAATGTTCAGCATAAATAAGAGAATATGGCTCAATTATTTTGCCAAGTTTTTGAGCAGTCTATAACAGTTCATTAAATAAGTCCGTAGGATTACGCAAAGATGGCGTTACTAGAATTTTTTCCATATGATTTTTATTTAGTACTAACCTTCAATCGATATGTGTTAAAACAAATGGAAAGAAGTGAATTTCGAGTTTTAATAAAGCACAAATGATGCTGAGTGCAGTGAACGCTCAAATGAGGCTATTATTCCAGAAAACATCAAAAAAATTCCACAAATTTGTTATGAACGAATGCAAATTGAAGTTGTACGAGCTAGCTGACACTGTAAAGATATCAAATGGTAGTGTATTTATCATATTGCACGAACCTTTGGGTATGCGATAGCTCTGTGCAAAGTGGGTGCCGCGTGAACACACAGCCGACCAAAATCAACAACAAATTGATGCTTTAGAAAAGTGTTTGGCGCTGTTAAGCCGCAATAAAATAGAATTCTATCGGCGATATTGGATAACGAATGAAACTTGGATTTACTATTACACATCAGAATGCAAAAGACAGTCAGCTGAGTGGACAGCAACAGTCGGCCGGAATAATATTCATCGACTATCTTCAAAAAGAAACCACCGTCAACAGTGGCTATTACTGTGCACTTTTGGATAGATTGAAGGCAAAAATCGCAAAGAAATTAGCACACTTGCACCGTGTCACAGATCAATGAAAACGATGGCAAAATTGAATGAATTAGGCTGGAGCAACCACAGTATACTCCAGATTTAGCCTCCAGCGACTTTTTTCTGTTTTCAGATCTCATAAGAATGCTTGCAGTAAAGAAATTTAAGTTCAATGTTGAAGTAATCGGTGAAACTGAGGCCTATTTTGAAGAGAAAGAGAAATCGTACTGTAGAAGTGATATCGAAAAGTTGGAAAATCGCTATACTCGTTGTATCACTCTCGAAGGCAACTTGTATGTTGAATAATAAAATCGAGTTTTGTTAACAATTTTTTTTCTTACTTATCATACGGACTAATTGAATGGCCTGTATTCAGTCAATACTGTTATAAAAGCCATATATATATGTATGTATAAAGTGATATTTTAATGTTTTTTTGTATTAAAATTAGGATTTGAAATTTTAGTTACGTTTTGGTTACTTTTTTATTGAATTTTGTTGCAAAAAATTCGAATTTGTGGCCATACTGAATGTAATAACTTTTGCTTCTTTGTTGTAACCCCCATACCTTTATATTTTATTTGTATTAAATTTAACGATCCACAGGGGATCATAGGGACCATAACAAAACTAAAGGCTGGTTTTTAAATTTTTCGGCTACCCTGTGATTTTTTTTCTATGACCACCTTCAGTGATAACAGATGAATCACATTTTAGGCGAATTTACCTTTGCATCTACAACTAATTAAAGAAGAATTATTTAAATATGTATAATAACTAAATTTTGTAGGAAATATTTTGAATAATTTGCAAAGTGGAGAAAAGAAACAAAAAGTTCTCTAAATGGAAGTCTAAAATAAATGATACAAAAGTACTGAATAGTGTAACTTTCAGCTTTTTGTGATCAAGAAAAATTGAGCTCAAAATGGAACAGAATGTGATTTTAAAGAAAAATGCAACAAAGCTAAAAAATGTCTTTGGCCTAAACTCCCTAAATTTTAACAGATTTGTTTAAAAAGTGGTTAATAATAGGCTTTAACTGAATTAACTTTAAATCTTTTAAAATAATATATAAATTGGATTGTAATAAATAATCTGTATTAAAAATTGTAATAAAATATATACAAACAGACATTTCTTACTAGTTGCAGAGCGATTTTTAAAAAATAAATTAAAGTGGTGTAATATAACTTACAAACTCGTATATATATACTACATGTCTCAAATAAAACTTAAAAAATTCGAAATTTAAAGTTTTAGTTTAGTTTAAAAAAAAGAAATCATAAAATAATTTACAAAACTTGTTTTATGATTAAAAATAACATCTACAAAAAACTCTTATATTCTAAAAAATAATTTAATTACGAATTCATGGAATCAGTTGGGGATTATGTTTACGTTCATTGGAAATTGTCTGAAAAGGACATAAAAACGATAATAAATTAAAAATTTTAAATTTTGTAAAAACTTAATCCAATTACCTGTAGTAAGGACATTTTCGATTGCATTTCCGACTCACTTGAACCCCGATGTACAGACGATGAATTTGTGGTGGGCTTACGACTTATGCTACGTTGGGAATTTTGTGATCTTCGCACATTTGAGGATTTCTTACCAAATAGTATCGACTGAAAGTATATAAAATTCGATTCGGAATTAAAAACTAAAGCGAAATTTAAATACATATTGCTTAAGGTTAACAAAGCCCACCTTAAATGCTTGACGAAATTTATTACTCATTAGATTGTACAGCAAAGGATTTATGCAGGTGGATAAATAATAAAGGACACCAGAAATATACGTCATTATATTGTAAATAATTTCATGTTGTTCTTTCTCCGAAAAATTACTACTCTCAAGTTCTGCATTGGTTGCAGAAATTGCCTCTGAAATTTGTTCGGTTGTTTTACCATCAGCTGTAATGGCAGTAGAGCTGCTGCTGCTGTTCCCTTCCTCACCACCACCAGATATTACTGCACTGGTGCCATAGAAGGCTATTAAACGCTGAGCATGAAACGGTGCCCAACATAAAAAGAAACAAATGACAACAGCCACTAAAATTTGTGTGAATTGAAAAAGAAAGAAAAATTATTTTTATCAAAATATGAATATTAGTTATGTATGAATATATAGTTATAAAATCATTATTTAAGCGCTAAGCACATGTTGTTTGGAGTGTGTTAATTTGCAAAATAAAAGCACATAATAAGTAGTTCAAATATTACTTTGTTTTCTATTTAACATTTAACATACTCGTACATGTATGTATAGACTAATTAAACACTACAGCTCTTTAATAACCTCAGAGAGCTTTTTTTTGGTTAATTTGTCTATCGATTGGTATTTGTAATGATAATTTTGTATCAAAATGTTTTATCGCATGCTATTGTTGGATTATGGTGGTATTTGTATTGTACGTTTACAAGTATAATACAAACAGTGGACACAATCTTTGGCACGCCAAAGTTATCACTTAAAGATTACCATTCAACGTCAATTAATACATACTTAGATATGTATATATGCATAGTTGAACAGATAAGCTCGTATGAGCCTTATTTGGCTGAGAATTATCTATAGCGTATATGTACGAGTATACAACCGAACTAAAATGAGCAGATAACAACAATAAATAAAGCAACAAATGTTATTTAGTTGTGGAATAGATCTCAATGATAGCAGACTTATGTCGCTTTGCTTCTAAAAATTGTTTGTTTGTTTTGTTGTTTTAGGCGCTCAGTAATTCTACACCTAGAGAGAGTATGCATTTCATGGATTTTTGCAGAATTGATTAGAAACGTATGTATGAGTGCATAGTCTAAATATTACAAAGAAATGTTCTATGCTATGTAAAGTCATTTATGTAAATCAAATCAATAAGGAATTGGTTAAAATGATTCTACCCATTGCCTTGTGGACTTCCAAATTCACCTTAGCCCTCTTTGATGTACCCGAAGAAAGCAAATATTTTCATTGTTTTTTGATCTTTGCTGTGTTATGATGGATTCATGTTTCTTATACAGTTACAATACTAAACCCGTTTTGATTGTGCCTAAACAACATCAAATACTATTTTGAAGTGGTCACACGATTGTGCATATGTTTGAGTGTGAGCAATGGCTGTACTCATGCCCGACATCTCGGTTGAAATGCCTACAGTCAGCGTCAGACATATTTTTGTATCGGGTGTTTTTTTTACGGTTACACAAGGTTAAATCATAATAAAACAACTACGTAACTACACTGAGTGTGCTTCTTTGGAGATTGAGCAGATCTTTTGGCCAGATTTGCTGCGATATCTTGCCCGTCTCCGAAGCTGCCCACGCTCCGCTAACGGAGTCTTTTACCTTATTGTGAATCATAAGCTTACATGTTTCTAATGGTATTCCCAACGTGCGACATTTGCTTGAGAGTTCAATAGTAGTGCCGTGTCTGGCCAATTCATCCACCCTACAGTTCCCCGGAATATTACTGCTTAGCCATCTCGTTGACAGATCTGCGGAAATCGATAACTATTTTTGAGAGATCCTAGAGCTCTTACAGCCGCCTGGCTCTCCGAAAGTACGCTAATATCTCTCTTCGAGACGTTGCACTTTCCAATGATCATCAATGCAGTTCAGAATGGATTCACAGTGCCCAGTATACGCAAGCTTATTGCTAAAGTGCGTAAAACTGGTTTCATTGTTGATGCGTCAAGCGTACTCGTACAGTGCATACATCCGAAAATATCGAAACTGTGGCTAAGAGTGTGCATGAGAATCCATTAACATCAACTCTTCATCGTTCTAAAGAATCGAACATTTCACTCACCAGCTTACGTCGAATTTTGCGAAAAGATCTCGGTATGACACCTTACAAAGTTCAATCGGTTCAAGAGTTGAAACCGTATGACCATCAGTTTCGTTTTCGATTCCCTAAATAGGCCATGCAAAAACTACACGGTGACGTATTTCGAAAAAAAAAATCATTTTTTGGGATGAAGCTCATTTTCATCTTGGTGCGTACGTTAATAAGCAAAATTGCTGTATCTGGGACTCAGAAAACCCAAACGTGTTCTTTCAGAAGCCAAAGCAGCCATTACGAGTGATTGCTTGGTGCGGCTTATGAAGCAAAGGCATCATTGGCCCATATTTCCCTAAAAAATAAGGACGAAACAACCATTACGGTCATAGAGACACCTATCGCACCATAATAACCGATTTTTTTGTGTCGTTTCTTCATGGTATTGATGTGAACGATGTTTGGTTTCAACAGGATCAATTTATTGCGTTAAGCGTTTGATGGCCGATTAATTAGTCGAAATGCTGATGTCCGTTGGCCGCCAAGAAGCTGTGTTTTGACATCGTTGGACTATTTTCTGTGGCGCACCGTTAAAGACAAGTGTTATGTCGACAAACCAGAGACAGTTGAGCATTTGAAGGCCAATATTCGTGATGTCATTAATTAAACTTTTAAACGGCCCACCCAATTCTATTGAAAACTTCTCTAATGCATTTGCCGTTCGGAGTCGGCGTTAAACTGTAGGTTCCTTTCAATGAGTTTAAAAATAAAATCGAGTGCAGCTCATTGACTGAAAAAAGTCCCCGTATTCCTTCATGGAATGTGTTGGGAAATTATATATATTTCAGCGAATTAAACTAACATGAAATCTAACTTCAGTGAGCACTTTTTAATATGATATGACTTATAAACTGAATCAAAAACTTATTGACCAAGAAAACGCTCATAACAGTGAACTAGTTCTGTAGTTCAATCGAGTTCTTATATCCGTATCAAAGATTGAGATGAAACAGACATAATTTTGTAACAAATTTTATAATAAATTGCATTTGTATTGTATTTTGTTCATTTCATGTGCTTAACATGTTTGGTTAGCATGTCAGAGATCAATAATCATTATGGATCCTATAATGCGTGTAACTAAAATGAGATGAACTAAACTAAAATGAACGCTAACTTCAGTGAGCACTTTCTAATATGATATGACTTATAAACTGAATCAAAAATTTATTGAAAAAGGAAGCGCTAATAACGGTGAACTAGTTCTGTAGTTCAATCAAGTTCGTATATCCGTATCAAAGATTGAGATGGAACAGACATAATTTTGTAACAAATTTGATAATAAATATAGTATATAGTACATGTATATGTACATACAAAACTTATATGGACAGTATACGTGTTACCACAGAAATATATATGTTACTTTTAATTTGTCTGACGGATTTAACGCTCTTTCTTTATGTTATTTTTTCGTAATTAAACACATCGAAGGGGTTTAATTTTTTTCTAATAAACACATTCAAAATACGAGTGTGTATGACTATGAAAATATATGTACATACTTTTTACATCACTTAATACATTATTTTATTTATTTTTTGTTTTTTTTGGTTTTTTTTTTTTTGACTATAATGTTTATTGGCATAGTAATGATGTTAAACATGATAATTTTTCGATGGTAATAAAAGGATTCAAATTGATAAGCGTGATAATATTAATAAAACTTGTATGACTTGGTAATGACAATACAATATGTTCTACTCAAACTCTTATTACGTAATCGAAAACAACAACAATAATTACAAAATACTTGCATTTATGTATATAAATTATTTATATACAATATGTACAAAAATAACAATAACAATTATATATTTTTTTATAAATACAATACAATATTACATTGTAATAATAATACTGGCGATTTAGTCAAAACATATAAAATTACAGTTGAACTTAATTAAAACTAAATTTAAGACTCATAACTGAAAAACTAAACTAACCTTGAATTTTCATTTTTTTTCGTGTTTTAATCTTAATTGAATATACAACATACATCATATGTACGAGTATGTAGGTATACATAAAATTACATACACATCGAAACGCCTGGTTATTAAAGTTATATGACTCTTTAGGATTGTTATTTCTGTATTAAAATTTTATATTTAATAAATTACTAAAATATAGAATAATTTGTTTATTGTCATAATGTCTACACCCTCTTTAATGACAGGGCCTATTTAACTGAATGACCATAAGATTACTTATTTGAATTGATTGGTGGGAAAACAAAGGTTTTTTTATAAATGTACATACATATGTACGAGTTTAATGGGTTTCATGCAGTTTTTTGCCACTAAATGTTTTTAATTGCCCATGTATCGGGCAATACCAATTCTATTGAAACAAAGGGACATCTGTTTTGATAAAGACAGTTCTTTAATTCGTCGATTGTCTAAAAATTTATATAGACTTGAAAATGAGCGGAATATCTATAGAAATATGCTATGTGATGCTTTTTTAACATAAAATAAGAAAAAGCGTAGCAAAAACATACAGAATAAATTGCGTAAAGTGTATTGTGTGAATGCCGTAACTGCTTTGCTCCACTCCGTTTCTAAAACCATTAGCGATCAATTCTAAATTTGTACTACTCACAACAACTCAACCTTTAAAAAGGAACAATCTAATGGGAACGAAAAGAATTGGTCAACAAAAAAGGTGTTGTTCAGTTCTGCTGCTGTTGTTCATGTTCTGTTGTTGTTGAACATGTCTTGACGGTTCTCAATTCTCTTGTATAAATCATTGGAAAGAACAATTTTCTATTCACTTAGAATAAAAAGTTGGCTTATGATCTCAAAAGTAAAAAATTTTAAAATAAAGTTTTCAGATGTTGCTTTTAGTCATTGCCAAGGCCGCACACATCTTTGCTGATCCGCCAAATATTAACTGAAACAGCTCGTATCTTTCATCTTCTGTCTATTATTTATTTTAGTGTATGTAAAACTCTCTTGATGGTAAAAATTTGGTAACCGAGTTGATGGAATAACAAATTAATGGTAAAATGTCATAGATAATAATGACAAACTTGTACTTTGCTTGCTTAATGCTTTAAATGCAAAATTTATATTCTAATTATGCAAGAAAACAATTTTGTTCAAAGTGATGTACCTGCATTTAATTCTGAATAAAATCAGCAATAGCCATTTTCATGATTTTCATGATTTATAGCTTATTTTATTCTCAACATTAAAAGCTTTAATTTATATTCTTAACATGTAAAATTTTCCTTCTGAAAATTTTTTTATGACTTTTTGAAAAAAAAATTGCTCTAATTTTGCGCGAAAAAAATTTTTTTTTCGCAACTAAGTTATAAATAACTCCGAAACTGTTGGAAATACAAACAAATGTTATTCAGGTGATTTATAAAAAATTTTGTTTCTAAACATTTGCAGGTACTGCATTAAAATCAGTCAAGATGTTTTCCAAGTTTGATGAAATATATTGACACAGCTACCATATTTTGGGCGAAAAATTTGCCACGCCCATACAAAAAAATTTGAGCCCGATGTAAAAAAATTGAAAACGGATTTGAATTCAGCGCATCAAAATTATTATATTTCATATAGTTTTATTTAAAGGCTTTTTTTGCTGTAGACCAGTGTAATTTTACATTTGATATCACTCCTGCCAAAATAAAAACACGCAGGATTTATCATATAAAAGAATTTATTATAATTTTTTCTAAGCGTCTGTCATGACAACGGTAATCTTTCATTTTGTATAACAGTAGAGTAAAACCTATTTTACGTTCGAGTCCAATTTTCGTAGTTTAGTGCATAGGCTTATGCTTTTATTTTGGCAGATTGGAGATAATATTCCAAAATCCATTCTAGCCTTACTGAGAGTATTTTCCATATCGATCTCGGTACCTCCACCGTCCGAGACCATGCTGCCTAGATAATGAAATCGGTCTACCACAGTATAATTGTGTCTACCTATCGCAATAAATGGTGGGGTATTTCCCTTGATCTTTTCAGCGCTTATTGTAAGGACCGTACCACTCATATTTGATTGAAGAGCAGCCATAAACAACTCTAGAGCATGCGATAAAAAACTCAAACTGATATTTAAAAAAAAAAAAAAATAATAATGTGGAATTTAAAAGGGTTTTATAACATTAACGTACATTGCAATTTATATAATAGAGGTAAAGCTTAACAATACGGGCCTCAAAACAGATTTTTTTCCTTTAACACATGGTTTGTGTGGGAGAATAAATATCTGTCTTTTACTATGAGTTAGATATGGGATGAAAATGTGTAAACAACATACGTTAGAACAATAAAACCTTAACCTTGCCAAAAATTGTCTCCTGAGGGTCCTTATCCCACGCGAAATTGCAACTAAACTGTTTGCCATAAATGAATTTAATTTTGTAACATAGTTTGTCTCCATAACAAGGCTGTTTGCAAACATGGTGTCTCTCGAAAACTAGGTATTATTGTTTAGCTCCGCTATTTATATGTCTCACCTTAACGTCTATGCTTGGCAATCTGCATACATAACCAATGAAATGTTAACATTAATATTAACAAAAATTGTTATAGTGCCTTCACTAGTTTAGCGGTTTCTAAGTAACAAAAAGCCATCTTTACGTACTGATAACAGTCGGAATAATCCAGCAAGTCAAAAAGGTTCATAAAGGTTCAAGCAGTATTCATTATTATCACAATCTGTTTCTAAAACGAATTGTGCATAATTGATCTGCAGTCCCTTCCTGCAAACCACTTTATCAGAATCTAGGTTTTAGATTCTAAGAAACCTTTTGAGGGGGGTTTAAATATCTTTTTGATTTTTATTGCCTCCAAAAAGAGTATATCGTTTCAATATCTGTCCAAGAATGACCCAAGTTGTTATAAAAGGATTAGCCAAAAATTAAATAATTTTATTGATTAATTATTTAAAATTAATAGTATGAAGATGAGCTTAATAATTCCCATAACATTCCATGAAGGAATACGGGACTATTTTTAGACTCAGTGAAGGGACCTAACATACAGTTAAAAAACGGCTCCGAACGGTAAATGCATTAGAGAAGTTTTCAATGGCAGGAACACTCATACCCAGATACTAGCTAATGTTATGAGGTGATACCGCTGTAGAAATTTTTTTTCTTTTTCAGACGGTCTGCTCTGGTATTGAATCAAGAACCTCTTGGTTAGTAGACGGTTGTCTTACCTATCAGACCTCATCGGCATGCAGACGGGCTTGGTCGACTTTAATTTTTCTATCAAATTAACTTTCATTCATTATAGTCTGTTTCTACTGTATTTAATCATATTTATGTACAACATTATTCATGTATTTCAGTTGATGTACTTGTACACTTTAACAAAAAAGTCCAGAGTCTAGCACGTGTTTTGTTTTCTGTATTTCATGTATGTTTCTTTTTTATCTATTTCAGTAAATCATATCGTATTTGTAGAATTTCGTATTTATAGTTTTAGTACAAAATATAAATTAATGATTAATGAAGCCGCTACAATTTATACGAAATAAACGATAATTGAAAATCAAAGCAAATTTTTAAACAATAATTCTCAGAATTTAAGCATGAAAGAATTATTTTTTAATAAAAATCATTTATTATTTAGTATTCGTAGCATTTAATAAAAAAGTAGAAAAAGTTGCAATTGGTAAAGGCCTGCTACATATATTTTTTTTACAAGTTTAGTTTCCTAAATAAACTAAGCGACAAAAAGAAAAAAGTTGAAATATCTGAGAAGTGATACTATTTTTCTAATTCAATTCAATTCTTAACGGATCTTTAAAACCTAAGTCTCTTTTTATTTCCAGATAAGTTTATGAAAACTAGTACAGTTCTTATGCAAAAACTGTTCTAAACTTGAAAAATGTGGAAAAAAATGGAAAAATATGTTTGCTTGAGAGTGTGCACTTCTTTATTCAGGGTTACTTGAATTAAATACATATGTATCGTTTAAAAAGCCTTTTTCTCTTCAAATCCACAGGAAAATTTAAATTTTCAGCTAAGCTAGTAGCCTATAAGAGCGTGAAGGTACGAAAAACAGGTTTTGGAGTTGTTTCGAAAATTTCAAAAACAGATTCTCTTTGTACTCGATAGGACGTATCAGAAAAATAATATCAATTTTTAGGTTTTTTTTTTGTCTCACCGTTTTATTCGTGTATTCTTTTTTTAAAGTATTTTCAATATTACAAGGTAAGGGCCATTCTTACAACATGCCTTTAGCCGGACACACGTCCAGCACACTTAGGCTTTATGGAGCCCATTGCGATGCCCATAGCCTGCCACCGATAGCTACTAATTAGTTATCTAACCAGTTCACACCCTCTATGCATATCTATGCACTTGCTGATCAACCCTACGGGAAATTCTTGTAGAGCCCCAATGCTAATTATATGCCCACCGAATATCCTGAACGTAAGTTTCACCAACGCCGGACACTCCAAACAGCACCTACATAGGAAGGAGTCCCTATGGCGCAACTTAAGAGCGCGAATCCCCACTAGACAATGACTCGTAAGTGCTGCTATTATAGCAGACATTTTGCCTTTCGGCAAGTTAGCAGCTGTCTAGACCCCTTTCTTGTGCACCCTCATTTAGAGAATTTTAGCCGAAGCTAGCCTTCACTTCTCATCAAAGATATTATCGGGCTATTGTCATTTACGC
Organism: Wohlfahrtia magnifica; assembly: GCA_023159175.1. Lineage (NCBI taxonomy): Eukaryota > Metazoa > Arthropoda > Insecta > Diptera > Sarcophagidae > Wohlfahrtia > Wohlfahrtia magnifica. The sequence continues at coordinate 4,806,145 of JAKWBJ010000054.1, forward strand.
AGACAAAAGGTAGAGAGCGTTATATCAAATCTCTCCCTCGCCGAAAGAGTCCGAGAGATTTCGCGGAATGTCACTTAGACCCGGTACTAGGGAGATCGATTATTCGACTTTTTCCAAAAACCGGTTTTCGAATAATTCGAAAAGTAGCACTTTTCAAAAAAACCGGTTTTAGGTTAATAATAATTCAAATAAACGGTTAACCGGTTTTTTTATTTAAATTAAATTGTTGCTCTTTCTTGAATTGCAGAGCTGGACCACGTTGTTTTAAAAATAAGCAGAAGCTGATGGAGAGCTTAAAATTAAAGTGACAGTCAATACTAACAATAATTCTAACAAATCTCCTAAAAACTATACCAAAATGGGGTGCGGAGGCCATAAAAAACAAAGTTTTTTACACAAAGTACTGCAACCGACGCCGAAAAGGTGAAGCTTGAAGACAAAATATAACCAAAAGAATATCTTGGGACAATCACTAAGTAGATTCAAAATGCAAATTATGCTATAACACCACGGACACATTAGTTACGTTTGATCCGGCTACCTATGGTAGCTTCTAAGAAAACCAATACAAAATTTTCTAACAAAAGGTAAATGTATGTAAATTTATGCACCACGTATCTCATAGTGTGTGGATGTCACTGTGGTATGTTAGGTAAGAACCCACCTTCCAACCAAGAAGTCGCCGGTTCAATCCCAGGCCACACCATCTGACAATTTGCAGCAGCGATATCACCTCACAATATTACTAGCGACTGGTTATGCGTATTTAATCTGTGAAAAACTTCACTAACTGTTTGTGGATTTGTGGGCTTTCAATAAATCTAGTTGATCAATCTCCATATATAAAAATCAATATTTATTACAGGAAATGAGAAAAAATTATTTTTGCTCAATCTACCTTAGTTTTCACGTTCTTTGTGAGAAGTTCAAGATCGTCTGTCATATGAACAAAAATAATTAAATTTATACAAATAGTTAAACGATGAGCATATTTTCAATAAAAAATATACAAACGCATAAAAATTATACTTATTTAAATAAACCGGTTATCGTGTTAAATTAACCGGTTTATTCGGTATTCGAAAAATGAAGATTTTGAAAAAACCGTATTCGACAAAACCAAAAAACCGGTTAAAACCGGTCGAACAATAACCGTCAGATCTCCGTACCCGGTACCCAAATAAGATTGGTATTGAAATACTCAGCCATCACACCTAGTGATGAGGGGCACTTCTTTAGTGAACATAGCCACTTAGGATTTAATAGCGGACTGAGTGTCCGTATAAATGTAGACGTTTCGGGCCGTAGTAATATTATCGCTTATTCCTATCAGCAACTTCACATGTTCAAAGTTACCATACTTCCATTTTTGTCGACACTTCTTTATTAAATTAGGGAAAATCACTGTTTGTTACAAATAGACATTGCAAGTCTTACAGACGCAGCAAACCAAATGTAACCAAAACACCTAATCCTGTTTTTATATGTATAACTGACACATTTCAAACGATACCGTGCAAAAATCATGCCAAAACAGGATTAGGTACAAAATGAAGAAAATATTGAAAAAAAAGTAGATTTTTTGTTGACAAAACTTTAAAAAAAAATATTTTTTACTGGTGAAAGTTTCATAAAAGAAACTCACTCTTTGTTGTTTAAATTCAGAGCATGTTTAGTAAATTGCAAATTTACAACGAAGATTGATCCGCTATTGTTTATCTCTTATACAAAATAAAAAACTATATTTCTTATTTGATTTTTTGTTTTTTATTAACAACTTTTTTAATTTGTCAAAAATAATTCGAATCGGGCACTGAGATATTTTCAATAATTTTATTTTACAGGTAGAATATATCCGGAGTCAGTATCAAGTTGAAATTCGTATGATATTATCATAAATGAAAAACTTCATGGATAAATCCTCGTGACAATGACACAAACAGAGGGAGTTATGTATGACAATGTCATTGAATGTCACCATACAAAAAAATGCCTAAAACCTTGGTACATCGTTTGTTATAAGTCGACTTCAGGCTGACATTTAGCAACATTGTCTGTTATGAGTCGACTTCAAGCTGACATTTAGCGACATTGTCTGTTATCAGTTCACTATATGCTGTGCGCTGCAGGAGTTCGTCCACTACACCCTCCCCGTTAATGAATAAAGCACAATGATTTTTTGTGATATTGTAACTTTTTTTTCTCCACCACTCAAAGCATCCATTACTTTTTTCAGATTCAGTAATCAAGTTGCTCTTTTCAAGCTAAGTAGACTATTAATCTACAGTACTGATATTGTCTATTAGAACTTATAAACGGACGCCTATATGACAAAGTCAACTTGTTTAATAACGCAAAGAATTTGAAGATAACCTTAATGCTTACTTTAGTTAGAGTTAATTTTTACTAACTTGTTACTTTTTATTATACTTATCATTCCTAATATTGTATTTAACAATAAACTTTTCTTTTTAAGGTACTTAATAGTGCATTGAAAAGGGATAATATTTCCTTAAAAACAAATGATCCAATTAAACCTTAAATGTTTCACACTTACTGACTAATTAAATACAAAATACTTGTATGCTCATTAATTAATATTACAACAATCTTTACCGGATTTATAAAATCTCCCACTATATATGTACTCTTATTTAAGTACTAAAACATTTACTTGGAAATGAATAATGAATAATGTAAAATTACAAAAAAGGTTTACTTGAGCCTATTGTAAAAAAAATTGGCCATAAATGACAATTTTATAGTACCCAAGGAATTTTAAGTGCTGATGTTATAAACTATGTCGCACATATGTTAGCAAAAGCGCAGATAAGTAGTAAACCGTGAACATACAAAGAAAAACAAAGGCAGGTGAACACAAGCAACACAATGTACGATAGTTGTTGAAAGTTAATTAGAAATGTAGTTTAGTACTACAACTCAAAGTAATAGAAAAAAAAATACTTCTTGGAGGCAAGATTTTTAATATTGTGAAGAAAATTCTATATAGTTTTACGAGTTTTGTGGGGAACAGCTAGGATCTATTAAGGGTCGGTGTTACCAAACCCAAGACTATGGAAAGAAGGTATGGAATAAAATTTAAATTTTTTCCGATTTAATTACAATGCGGTCTTTACCAAAAACTGCACAAAAGTATACAAAACGCTGTATTTACCATTGAATTGACCGGTTTTTTACGATTTTCTTCTTTTTGGCTTTTACATTTTTATATGTGTATGACATACATACGAGCTTAGAAATATACATTTACATTCAAACTCTTCAATACCAGCTCAAAACCCAATTTTATACAGGTTTGCCAAGCCACTTTGTAACCAAATTAAGCCCACCCGGGTTTTTTATTTAAAAGTTTTCGTGGTTTATATACAGCGGAAAAATAAAATTTACGTTTTGGGAGTGAATGCGGCCCGTTTTTTAGCTCAAAAAAATAATTAATTTACAAATTTATCAAAATAAAAATCTATGAAATCACTGCTTACATGTTTTCCCCACCTCTAAGTCAAACTGAAAAACTTCTTGTCTTTTGAGGCGATCCAGCTTTGAATCCGATTTTATATATCTTTAAAAGAAGTGATTTGGTGAGATGCAAAAAGACATAAAAGATAGTATCTGTCGAAACAGCCAATAGTCAGAGCAACCAATGTTCGGAGAATACGGCGACATTGATCGTTTCTGACAATCGTTTGGCAAATTTGCGACTTGAGGTGGAAAGTTTTCATGCAAAATAATAGCTTAATCATGTCTGTATTTGTATTTCTGCCTACGCAATGTCGCTTTGATCCGACCAAAAGTAAAAATTCTTTTGTAATTATTAAAACAAATAAAATATATTGTCAAGTTTAATGAAATTAGGGAAAAGTTGTAAGACCCAATAAAATCCATCGAAAAACCCAATAAAACCCTGTGGGCTGGGTTTTTTTAAGCCTTATTTTTTGCCAATCTTGTTCCTGTAGTATGTTTCCACGTGGACAAATATTCATGTTTCGCTTTCTCATTCATAATTTATGCCTCAAACACTACTAAAACGACATGTTTTATCATACAAAAATTGGAGAGCAAAACATCTCGTTTTAAGTTGTTTCAGTATAAAAACCTTCGTAAACAAAAATAATTAGTGTCTTCTCTATTTTTTATGGAAAGTTTATCTGAACTATCTATCAAAATAACAAATGAAAACAAACGAAAAGTAAACAAATATTAAAATTACTAAAAAATAAAATAATTCAACACAAAATGTAAAAAAAGGATTTTAACCAAATTTTTAAAATTAAGAAGAGCTTCTTCGAGTCTTAAATTTCTAATTGAGTCAAAGATGAATTTCGAGACCAATAAAAATCTGTATATTCAGCATTCGCTGCTTTTAAAGAAACTTTACTGCCTTGATCAGGTTTTGCTCTCTCGCAGTGTTGTCAAATTAAAACACGTATATGACATGTAAACGCTACGATTAGCAATTGTGATTAAGAGAGCAAAACAAGTAATTTTTTATCGTGGCAACATGCTATTAATCTAAATAAGTGTGGTAATGAGTTTAAATTAAATTATACACAAGTCAAGCTAGGCTCAATCTGCAACTTATGAACGATTTTGTGACCTCACATGTATCTCCTAAACGGGTCATGATTCGGTTTTGAAATTTTACGAGAAAACAGATCTTCCGTCATTTTATAGAAATATTGGAAACTAACTTTCACATATTGGGTTACTGCCTTGCCTTAAAGGAATACCATGTTCGCTTTCTAGATACGGAAAACTTCAAATGAGATATGGACATCTTTATTAGATCAATTGGCTTCTTCGATCTGCTCCAGTACTTAATTGATTACCGTCTTCGTTTTCTGGGTGCAAATTACTTAAAAAGAAATGTATGTATAGGCCATGCTAGTCATCACCCGATTACGTGCTGCCTCTATAGACTGTCCATAAATTGTCTCCATCTATGTCGACGTGCGGTTGTATCTCAGATTTCTCCGATGTTGTTGAAGGTTTTTCCAAGACCGTGAGATATAGAATTTATTTCCTGCACTGTGGGTTGTCGACAGGTGTTTCTTGGCCTTTCTGTTTTTCTGCTTCCTTGAGAATTTTTAATTAGGGAATGGTAAGAAATGTCTTTAGGTAGTTTACGACGCGTGTTTTCGATTCACCCAATTTTTCTTCTACGAATCCAGGAATTTATACTACCAATACTTGATTAAGTCGTTCATTGCTATGAGTGGCCAAAATATTCCGAGTATTTTCCTGAGACATCAAATTACAAACACCCTCAGTTTACTTTGTATGATCAATGTAATAAACCAAGAATAGAATATCATGGGCACAGGCTTTCAATAGATGTAGCTTAAAGAGAGATATGAATACTTCTACTAGATCAATCGGCTTCTTCATTCTCAAGTACTTAAATTATTGACTATTTGTTTTTTCATTGGTTCTTTTTATTATATTTTCACTTTAACCTTTAACTATGTCTTTCTGTTTTTACTGTTTTATTGGACCCAAAAACGCTGTACGCTTTGCTTTTCTCAACGGCTATTGTGGCATTAGTGGTCTATTAACTCAATCTTACCTAAGCTAATTATCCAACTCGGCACAATTAAAGATTAGATATACAAACTTGATTTTGGTAAATTTCTAAGTATGTGTACCACTTCAATTTAGTACTTGACACCGAGTGCCGCTTGTGCAGAGAGGATGTGACAGACGTTGGGCATTGGGGATTGACTGGAGTGTACAAAGGCTCGGCGAGTTTGCTCGCAGCATCTTTAATAGGAGAGATATTAGGGTTTGGGAATAATGGGTTCTCTTACGACATCATCTGCAGCGCACTCTGTTGGTTCTGGCCTACGGTGTACTTGTCCGGTTATGTGATTGTGTTGTTTGTATGGTGGTTAATTGTGTCAATTATATGGTTGTGTGATTGTGTGCTCGTTTGTTATTATTTAGTATTGTTGATATTTATTTTTTTTACTTTATTGGCCACCAGTTCGGAATCATTTGTGGCTTACACTGGTAATAGCATTTGTGCTACGAAGTCTGAACGGAGGTCCCTGCCTGACCATGATGAGGCTCCCTTGTGGGAATAACATTAAGACTGTAGTTTATATCCAAATCGCGGGGAGATCGCTAGCTTGGTGTGGAGTTATATTCTTAATTTATTCGGTGCTGTGACTCACAGATCCGTAGGAGTTTAGATAGTCTCCGACTGTTCAGGTTGACGATTCCAGACAGTTCGGACTGGCATCCGCCCATGAATATTGACTCAATGGAGGGATAAATGGGCTTTATTCTAGGTGATTAGGTGCATTAGCAGATCTGACCTTGGAGTGTCTGGCACAATATACACAAGCCATGAACGTAATATCTTAATTATTGAATTCTTTCGTTCAGCAGGTGGCTCAAATAATAAACACATTTCTTTTTAAAATTATAACCATTCCGTTTATTAAAAAAAATACATACGAGTACATATTAACATGACCAAAATGAGTTACAATAAAACTTTGTTTAACAATTTTGGTTTTTTTTTTAAATATAAAAACCAATGGCTTTCAAAAAATATAAAATTTTGTATAAAACAAAATTTATTTTATTTAAAACCATTTTACTAATTAACTGACCACAACTGTATTGAGTGTAGTTGGAAAATTTTGCAAAATGTATTAAAAACATTTACGCATTACAAAAAAAAATGTCAAGAGGTGGAGGCAACAAATTTCACAGTAATTTAGATTACATCCGTAAAATAATTAATTAATTAAAACAAAATCTAAAATATTTAAGACACTAAATAAAATGTTTTAATTTTAAATAAATTAACTTTTGTGCTTACCCAACATTTTTAATACTCGTTTAGTGCCAAACTGATTGATACGTCCACGTACAGCGCTGATTTGAGTACCACCCGAATAACGATATAGTATCGTATCACTTTGGGTACTCTTCATGCCCAGACGGCCGCGACGTACTTGAGCACTTTGACTGCTATTCAAACCGGGTGGTAGGTCTTGACGGTAACGAGGCAAGTCCTTAGTACTATTGCTGCCTTTAGTGACACTGTCGTCACCACCACCACCACCGATAATATTTGCGCGATATAAATTCAAACCGATCAGCAGATACAAAACAAATATTATTGACATGGGGGCAAAGAAAAATATATATGTAGACAATTGAAACGAATGCTCGATGATGGTGCGTACCACCATACATTTTTCTATACCCAAATGTGAAATTAAACCAAATTGCAAAGCCTGAGGCGTAGCAGTTATTATGGATACCAGCCATATGAGTATAATTATACGTATGGCACGACTTAGTTTCGATATGGCATGACCGAAAAATGGATGACATATGGCCACATAACGTTCGACCGTAAAGGCTGTTATCGTAAGCACAGTAGCATTTGCAGAAGTTTCAGCCAATAGACCACGACCTACACAAAAATATTCACCGAACACATAAGGATATTTAGACCAAGTCAAATAGACCTCCTGTGGCACACCCGACAATAGCAGTAAAAAATCGGATATGGCCAAGCTAAACAAATAATAATTGGTAGCCGTATGCATGGAACGATTCTTTTTAATTACAATACACGTACTGATGTTGCCAACAACGCCCGTTATAAAGATCAAGCAATAGATAATAGTAACGGGTATGACAATTTTTAATGAATCACGTTTAGGACCCAGATCTATAGCGGTTTCATATTCATACGCTGTTTCGTAAATTTGATTTTCGTTGTACGCATCGTAAGTGGAATTTTGAAGGTTACTGGTATTTCTTAGTAATAATGTTGTTGTCATATTATTTACGTTTTCGCTGTTGCTATTGTTGTTGTTGGGAAAATTTTGACCTAAGGTAGTTAAAAAATTTAATAAACTTTCATTCCATTTCGCCATTATGTAGAAGATTTAATTTCCAAGTTTTTATTTTTTATTTTTCCTTTCGTTATTCACTGCTTTTGTTTATTTTTCAAAGAAATTTTTTTAACACTTAAGTTTTTATATTTTTGTTGTAAATCTTTTTGTAGGCCAACTGATACTGCAACAATGAAATTTGTTTTGGTCACTTTAAAGCTCATTTTAAATTATAATTAATCGTTTAAACTTGCTAGCCGCACGCAAAACTATTAAGGGGTTAGGGCTTCAGGCTTATATTTAAGATTAAGATTTTGCCATAACCACTCACTAAACTCATATGAGAACAAACTTTAATGAAATAATAAAAAAAAAACAACAACTTAATAAAATGTATTGTGTATTGCATTTAACTAGAGAATATATATGTATATGAGAATAAAATATTGTATATAATTTCAGTCTTAATTCAAAATATGTGGAACATGTAAGCGGATTTTCACTCTCACAATAGCGATGTTAAAGTGAAGTTCTAACCACTGAATTATATTGTTTCGGAATGGATCAATTTTAATTAAATCAACAGTACTAGATTAAATATTAAGACGATAAAACTTTCATACGAGTACACCGGAAGTTAGTGCAATAGATTAATTAAGGGCTAGAGAGTAATTCGATAGTTTAGTGATTTTGAAGATTAAAAACATTTGTTTAAGAAATTTTTTTATTTCCAAGTGCTTAAAGGAAGTGAAGTTAATATGATATTAACACGAAACTTCGAATTTATTTGTTCGCTTTTTGAATTACTTATACGAATTACCCAGTTTAAATTCGTTTTGATAATTATTCTTTTTTCTCTTGTTAATTTTTATATTTGTTTTGTTATTTGCCGGTAATTTGTGTTTAAGGTATGGAAAAGAAGATTAGGAGTATAAACGCCCGATATAAGAATTATAGATCGCATTAAATTTTTATTGATTCACAGGATAATTACTACTGAGTTTCTTTCAGAATTGGGTAATTCGCTCTTATATTTTGTATTGAGAATTATGTAATTCGGCTGGCGGTTTAATTATACATAAGATCTCGAATTAGGAATAATTTTTGTCGCCAATTTTCTAAATTTGGCATCAAAAGATGCATGGATGAATGTCAATGCTTTATATTATTTCTTTAATAGATTTGCAGATTCCTGTAGTTTAGAAAAGTGAAGCTTCTTCAGAAACCTAATGTAACAAAAAATGTTACTTCTCGGGCGTCAATGAATAATCTTTAAGGCGTTTTTTTAAGATTTTAGAAAAATTTGATTTTAAACGTTTTGATTGCTTTTTATTGACTTAATTCACAATGCCGCTGTGGTATAGTAGGTAATACACCTGCATACCAGCCAAAGGGACCTCGACTTAATCTCACGCCAGACTATTTGACAATTTTCAACAGCGCCATCAGCTCATAACATTGCTAGCGACTGGTTATGAACATTTACTCTCTAATTAATTCATTTGAAATTAGAAGCAGGCTTTAAGCTGTAGGTCAGTTTCAATGAGTCTAATAATATTTGGGTATAGCTCATTCATTGCGAGAAATCCCCCTTGTTTCACTTGGGTTGTGGCGAGAATTATTGATGTGAGATTTTTTTGCTCTTCTAGGGAGCCTATTGGCTTCCCACAAAGCATCCATTGCTTCAGTTTCATTAATCAAATTCATTTTTCAAGCTAAGTAGATGATTAATCTACTGTAGCTCGCCTCCATATGATTGTGTGGTAGTGAAAACCCTAGCTAAGGAGTCATCCTTACTTAGCATTATAGTTTGTTACCAGTAGGTGGCGTTTTCTCCTGATCATTCGTCTGAAGTTTGTAATCAACGCCAGAGATAAGATGGCAGGTCAGGTCCTCTACTGGGGATTCGAATTAGTGCCGTTTGTGTTGTATGCGTGCACTCTAACCTCTACACCTCGCCACCCCGTATGTGTGTGTGTAATTCAAGAATATTCTTTTATTTCTCATATGTATATAAAAATTAGTTGGCCTATGTTCGTCATTTTATAACTTAAGGACCACTAAATCGATTTACAAATCAATACATACGTTGCATTGGTGGCGTGGTGTAGTGCGTTGGTAGCGTGGTGTAGTGGTTAGAGCGCACGCATAACAATACAAACGACCCAGGTTCGAGCTCCAGCAGAGGACATGATGAAGAAAAAATTTATTTGTAGTTTCGAATGTTTAATAATAAAAGAGGCTTCAACTTCTTCCCTCCAGACAACTCCATCTAAAAAAAAAATAAAGAAAAAAGCCGCCCCCCCCCTGACCCTTCTCGCATACATCTAGCGATGATGACAAACATCAGACGAATGATCAGGAAAAACACGCCACCTACTGGGAAAAAATTACAATGCTAAAGTAAAGATCACCACCAATTAGCAAGGATCTTCACCACTACACAAAAAAAATCATACGGATAAAGCTACAGTGGATTAATCGTCTACTTAGCTTGAAAAATCAAACTGATTAAAGAAACTAAAACAAAGCAATAGATGCTTTATGGAAAGCCAATATGCTCCCTGGAGGAGTGACGGAGAAAAAAAACATGCGTTGCAAATGTGTAGTTTCACTAATAATGCTTTTTCAACTGGGTGGTCCCACGCCCATATGCCTTTTTTTTGATTTATATGTCTATATCTTTAAAACGGTAATAGTAAGAGTTTCTAAATTTGGCTCAAATAACTTTGCGGTCAATACAAATTATCAGTCAAAAAGTAGGCGAAATTGAAAAAGTTGGTACAGCACCTCTAATACAAAATAAATATTGATTTTAGCATAAACCAGAAACCGTTCATAGTGAAAGGTTTCACATTTGGTCCAAATAACTTTGTAGTTCATACAAATCATCAGTCAAAATGCGACCGGAATTCGATAAGTGGGTGTGGTATCTTTCATACTTAGGAAATATTGATTACTGATATTGATTATCTTAAAAACAGTAAAAGCAATAGTTTTCAGTTTTTGGATGCGTTTTGTGCGTTTCCTTTCCTTTTTACATTTTGCTTATAAGAAATTTGTTATATCGGTTCCGCCATCTAACGTCTTTTTTTCAACTAGTGCTTATTTCGTGAATGGTAACACTTAGCTCATGTCTGATTCGACAGATAGTTAGTTTTTTCCTCCCGCTGAACGAATATGGTTGTGTATACGCTTGAACAACGCTGGGAAATACTGCGACATTACCTTGATCGATCGACTTACAGAAGATGCCGATTTTGCCAAAAAAAAAAATCATATTTTCAGATGAAGCTCATTTTGATCTTGGCGGGTGTGTAAACAAGCAAAACTGTCGCATTTGGAGCACAGAAAACCCGCACGCATACATTGAAAAGCCGATACACCCAAGACGAGTCACTGTTTGGTGCGGATTTTGGTCCAGAGGCATAATTGGCCATTTTTCTTCGAAAATGAGCAAGGAGTTGCCGTTAAAGTCAATGGCGATCGTTATCGGGCCATGTTGAACAAAGAGGAGGATATTAGCACCATTTGGTTTCAACAGGACGGCGCTACGTGCCACACAGCCGAAGCTACACTCGATGTTTTGCGCCCTGTTTTTGAAGATCGCATTATCAGTCGCAGAGCTGATGTCGTTTGACCACCTCGGAGCTGCAATTTGACACCGTTGGACTATTATTCGTGGGGTGCCATCAAAGATAAGTATTACGCCAACAAGCCAGAGACAATTGACGCTTTATTCGTGAAGCCGTTGGTGAAATACAGCTGCACACAATCGATAATGTACTTAAAAATTGGTCCGATCGTGTAGGCTACTGCATGGCCAGCCGAGGCAGACATTTGAATGAAATTATTTTCCATTATTAACCGGAAGGATTGTACTTTCAAATAAAAAAAGAAATTTGAGAAAATATTCAGTAGTTTTTTTTATAGCATTTTCAAAAAAAAAATTATTTGCGGACCCATTATATGTGTACAACACAAAGACTCCCAGCAATACGGAATGGACTACTCTAGTTAAATATAAAATAATTCCAGACTATTTTTTTAAAATCAAACATTTGAAAAAATCTTAATAATAAAAATGTATTGTCTGAAATTTATAAAAAAAAGTTTTTAAAAAGGATCTATGCTTATATAGGGTGGACATTTATTGGTTTAAATTTGAACCAGCAGTTATTTCGAATCTGGCAATACTTATGTTATTTTATTCTGTCACAAAGTTCAGTATATTATCTACACTGAACGAAATGAATCGATTTACGCTTGAGCAACGTTGGGATTTATTGGAAATGTATCATCATGTATCATCATTTATAATAATCTTTTCGGATGAAGTTCATTTTCATTTGGTGGGTACCTTAATAAGCAAAATTGCCGTATTTGTGGCTCAGAAAACCCAAATGTGGTCTTACACAAGCCAATGCACCCATTACGAGTGACTGTTTGGTGCGGCTTGTGGAGCGGAGGCATCATTGGCCCATATTTCATATTTCGCAACCATTAGGTTAATGGAGCCACCTATCGTGGTATTGATGTTTGGTTTCAATAGGATGGTGCAATTTGCCGCACATCTCATGCCACAATCAATTTATTGCGTCAAGCGTTTGATGGCTGTTTAATTAACCGAAATGGTAATGTCAGCTGGCCGCCAAGAAGCTGCGATTTGACACCGTTATACTATTTTCCATGGGGCGCCATTAAAGACAAGTCTTACGCCGACAAACCAGAGATAATTGAACATTTGAAGGCCGACATTCGTGATGCCACAGCCGAGATACGCCCCATTCACTCGAAAAAGTTCTCGAAAATTGGTCCGATCGAGTAGGGTACTGTGAGGCCAACCGCGGCAGCCATATGAATAAAATAATAATTCATTTTTAACCGGAACAATTTTACTTCATAACAAAAAAATAAATTTGGCAAAATTTCAAATCGTTTTTGTTTAATTGCATTTTTAAATTTAAAGTTTTAAATTTTCCACCCTATACTTGACACCATTACCATAAGTCTTAATACTAAGGCTCTGCTGCACCACCATTCAATACCAGAACCGTATGCAATAGATTACTTGTTAAATGGCAATAAATTGAAAATAAGCAAATATTTATAAATTTGATAAATAGTATTTTACAAAAACAAAAAAAAAAACAAAAAATGGCAATTAAATCAATTTTATTACAAATTTATTTACATTATTTACGTTTATATGTAAACATTTGCTATTTAAGAAATTGTATTGTAGATTTATTTTGTGATCGTCGACCTTCTTTTATCTAAACGTAACTCCAAGATAACACACAAATATACTTCAGGAATAGAGCTAAATCTTAAATTTATATAAATTTTTTGTTTGTGCACTTGATATCCATAGAAACTCTTTTCAAAATGCTATCGCTTTAATACACCCAGCAAATATTACATTTTACGAAAATGAGGAACGTTCTCAACTCCCAGTTGAGATCTCTGCAACCGAAACAATTGAAAAAATTCACGATATGGCAAAGGCCGATGAGAGATTGAAAGTACAATAGATTGTGAAAGCCATAGGTATCTAACACGGCTCAGTGATTTTCAATTTGAATAATCACTTGTGTATGAAAACGCTTTACGCAAGATGGACTCACAACTTCGCAGAAATGTTTGGCATTGTTCAACTGCAATATGAATTTTTAAGCAGTTTCGTGACCGTAGAAGAAACGTGTATTCATCATAATACACTAGAGATCAAACAACGGTCAAACAGTGGGTTTCTTGAGTAGAATCGATGACAAGGTAGGTCAAGGTGGGTTTGTCAACCTATAAAGTCTTGTACGCAGTATTTACTACCTTCAAAAGAATAAGACAATCTATGGCGAATACTATAACAACTTATTGGGTCGATTTAAGGAGAATTTAAACTTTTTAGTTTTTTGACCAGATTTTTGGATTTTTGACCGCAAGGAAAAATTTCTTTTTCCCCAGGACAATACAAAGAAGCACAATTTTGTAGTTTCTATGGAAAAAATCTGTGAATTAGTATACGAATTCCTACCTGATCCGCCCTATTCTATTCTATTTGACCCGATGGTAATTTCTTGTTCCCAAACTGAAAGATCTTGCCACTACAACGATGAAATAATCTCACAAATTAAAACCTATTTTAATGACCTCGACAAACGATTATGACAATGCACACAATATTGGTTAAGGAATCGTGTGACGGCTTGATTTCAAACATACAGCACTAAAAATTTCAAAATGGCGCCAATATTTATTGTGTTCTTCTGCGACAATCGAAATGGACAATACGTGTCAATATTAAAATTTTGTAATATATTTTCGTAAAATAAAATAGGACGATTTTAATATTCTGCATCAATAAAGCACAGTAAATATTGTGTCCTAATCGTGTGCTTAAGAACCAACATAAATAAATCCATAAATTGTACGGTTCCTATATAAAATAGCGTGTAAAAACATCTCTAAGCTGGGACAATTTGCAATAAATTGGATGAAAAATGCGTTTGCTTAGGAAATGCACACAAGTTCCTTAAATTCCTTAAGTATTGCTTAAAAGGTCTGTTTCTCTTCTTTCCATAGCTGCGAAAGATCTTAAAATCGGCTAACAATGAGCTAAGTTATCGTATTATCGTAAATTGCAAAGGGAAATTCTTGTTGTACTCAATAGATCCTTTAAGAAAATGGTATCACTTCTCAGATATTTCTAGTTCATTCGTTTTTCGCTTAGTTTTTTCCCTATAAATTTTTTTTGACGCGTAAAATATAGAGATCCTTTCGTTTTGGACTATATTTCTTAAATTAATAATGAATTTAAAAAAATTTTTGAATTTTTCGCAGCTAAATAGTTTAAACAAAAAGGAAATTATTTAAAGTAAGCCATCAACTTCTTAAAGCTGTACTAACCCCTTAACAATGACTAAAGGTAGGCGGGAAAATTACTTTAAAACGTATGAGAAAGCGGCACTAACTTGCAAGTACAAATGTAATAAAAGCGAATACAATTCACTTCAATTCAATTAAATTGACATATAACTCAAGTTCAGAAAACAATCTGCTTTTAATAGATGTTTTGAAAAATTTTTTTATACATATTATTTTTTTTTAATTTTCTTATTTTTATTTCTTTTTTTTTAATATTTCAATGCAATATTTTTCTTTTAAATCACATTGAAAGACGATTTTATTTATAATTAGCAGAAATGGTACTTTTTATCACTTTTTTATTATTTTGTTTGTTCTCTCTTAAGATTTTATTATTTTGAAAATGTTTGATTTTTGTTTTAATTTTTATTTATATTTATATATGTTTGTTTGTTTATTATTTTAGCAATTAATATTTTTATTTATTTATTTTCTTTTCTGCAAATTTTTTTTAAATTTTTTTCTCTTATATTAATAACACAAGAACGAATAATTAACGTTTAAAGAAAACCAGGTGAAAGATAAACTTTATGTTCCGTTAGAAATTTTCAATAATTTGAATTGTTTTCGCAAGCGTCTATGCGTTTTTAAGGTCTTTTCAGTTAAACCGCTCAAGTTTATCTGGCCTTTTAAACTCTCCGCTTCATACATTTTATGCTTTTCAACTGTTCCCGAAAAATATACAAAATAACCGAAAAAGAAAAACCATTTTTGTTTTATTTGGATTTATTTTTTTTATTTTTTTATTTTTTTCGGGTTTTTTCATTCAAGAAACTATCATTCATTGCGCATTTCGTAATTTTTCATAGTTTTGCTCATATCATATTTTTGGAAATTCATTTTAATGCAATTTATACACATATGTGTTTTGGTTTTGTCACACTAACTCTCAAGTGTATGAAAAGTCATTAGCCAGACGACAAGTACGATATTACAAATAAAAACAAACACCACAACTAACATATATTCAAAGGGTGAAAATAGTTTTGTGGAAATTCATTCATTCTCATAGTATGGAGGAAAACTTTTATGGTGGAAAAGTTCTAAAAAAAGCTTTTATTTCCTATAATAGTTTTGTTGATAAGAAAAAAGTTCAAATAATTATTTGAGCCATAATAGCAAGTTTGTTAACGAATCTTTTTTATTGACTTAAAACGAATTGTTAAAATAACATTATATTTTTTGCCATTTGCAAACAGACATAGGTCTTGCTAAGAACACTGTTTTAAAATCGAGCTATCGTGCGTAACCGCAAAAAAAGAGAAGGATTTTTTTTAATAACTTTGCTTTTTTCAGTTACCATGTAATTTAGTATGTAATGCTGTGTTCGCACGACTCGGTTTTTTCGTCATTCGTTCTTTTTTTTCATAATACATAATTACATAAATTTCCCTACAAAATCTTGAGGAAGAATTACTCAAATTGTAAGTAATTCTATTTGTATTACTTCCAAATCAGTGTCATCTCTAATTTTTATAAAACTTAGATCAAAAGAGTTTGGCATACTTATTAACTCTTAATTAAAATGTTTTAATTATAGAGTTAACATAGCAAATTTATTAAATTGACCTTCCTGAAGTGTGCTGTCATGTACAAAAAATAAACAAAAAATAAAATAAATGAAGTAAAAACAAAAAACAAAACAATAGCCTCTCGCTGCATTGAATTCATATGCTAGATGTTAAAAGATGCCGTGCGAACGGTAGAATTCAACTATGTAAGACAAACAGAGAACGAAGTAATCCGAAGTCTTGTGCGAACATACAGCTAATTTTGCTCATATTTTAGTATGATAACGGTAATTCTTGTCACTTATGATATTTATATCACTTAAGCTAAAAATCTTTTTTAAAGAAATGAATGTATATTATCTATGTTTATATATATATACAGTGCTGGACATTGGTTTGGACCATTATTTATGCGTACTTTTTGGAATCAACAATTTTTACGTGTTAATTATTTTAATCATTTCTATGTCTTAATATATCATTCGCGGTCCAAGGAATACGTAGCATAGTAATTTAGCTAAAATTAAAAAAAAAAAATTTTCAGCAAGAAAAAAAGCAAAACTACTTACATATTTTATTTAGAAGTAAGTACTTGGTAGGATAACCCTTTTTCTTAATAATATCTTCAAGTCTCACCCAAAGTTTCTTGGGTATTGCTCAGCATTTCGTTCTAATTTCCGTCCATAAATCACTAAAAATTTTAGGTTTAACAACAATAATGTGTTGCTCTACAACATTCCATGGGTTCACTACATGACTCAGATCTGGCGATTAAGTTGGCCAATTAAAAAGTTCGATTCAAGTTTGCTCTAAGCAACACTCCACCGTACGTAAAATGTGTTTTGGTTAATTATTATACATGAAATGCCATATAAGTGGCATGTTTTCCTCCGCAAATAGAATCATTGTATTCAAAAGTGTTTTCTTCTAAGCGTACTGATCCAGATGCGTATCTATTTTGATACGCATCACATTTCCGGTACCATGATTTACTGTCATAGACGTGTACCTGGAGTTGTGTTGCATGCTTGAAGAACGCCATATATAACATTTCCATCAGATCCAAATCGGAAAAATTTTGATTCGTCACCCCAGAGGAAATTTTTTCAAAAGAGAAAAAAAAATGCGGATTTTTTTTTTTTTTTTTTTTTTTTTTGAGTCAACAGTTGTGAACAGAACTGAATAAATTCTAAATAAAAATCGCTTCCTCGTATTTACGTTTGAATAGGAGCTAGCCAATACCATTAAACAATTTTAACTAAAAATTAATAGAGTGCATCCTTGGACCAAGAAGTATGTATGTGCTAAATTTATGAGTATGCCATACATTCCGATCTAAATGGTTCTGATTTCGTATATGTAATTCCGATCGATTTAGTTTTTCGTTCTAGAAATTCCGAATGATTTTGTTTATTAAAAACAAAATTTTAAAGTAAACTTTTTGGACTTTTTTACATTTATAACAATTTTTCATACATACATATCGTCACCTAAAACGCAAACGGCCCTATCTAACATTTTGAAAATTTTACAGGAGAGGCAAAAAACTATTTAAAATAAAAAGTATAGTTTTAATCAGCGAGATTTTTACCAATATTTGAGATACAATTTTTATATTT
The DNA here is from genome assembly GCA_023159175.1 of Wohlfahrtia magnifica. NCBI lineage: Eukaryota > Metazoa > Arthropoda > Insecta > Diptera > Sarcophagidae > Wohlfahrtia > Wohlfahrtia magnifica. The sequence goes on from JAKWBJ010000054.1 coordinate 4,824,076, forward strand.
TGTTTCATTAACTTATAAACCAATATCGCGTTTTGACAATTGACAATGTTATGTATTATACAAACGTTTAGTTAGGTCTTTGCGTTTGTCATATAATCGCTTTTGTAGATAGGGCCGTTTGTTTTTTGGTAGTAAAATCGCTAATTTTAGTCGGAAGAGTCCAAGTTTATTTGTGGGCCTTTGTTTTGATGAAATACCTCCGAATTAATGAAAAAGTCGATTTTGAATATTTTGTTAGTTAGGGCCATTTGCATTTTAGGTGACGATATGTGCTATATTTCACCCGAGAAGTAGAATTTAACCTTTTATTGCCCGACGATACTTAAAAGTACCATTACTTATTTTTATGATTTACTTATTATACAGGTATAAATTTGCGATGTATGTTCATCAGTTCTATAAAGTATCGTATTTACTTCCAATAACAATAACAAATTTTTACTTTTCTGAGTTTTCGCTTAAATTTACAAATTTTTGGTTTGTAAATAAAAATTAAAACATAAAAATTATTGAAAAATTATATCACTTTCAATTTTAAAAGTGGCTCTATTTTGAAAAAGTTTCGTTTTATGTTTTTTGCAGAAGCTAAGTAAGGTATCAATTCAACTCTCGATCGGAGTTGAATTCTGTGTCATACCTGTTAGTTGCGACCAACAATTTGATTACAAAAACTACAAAGTTGCAAAAATGGTCAAAGAAGTTATTTTGATTAATAAAAGACATGATATATGTATCTTGAAGATTATATTGATCACTAAAAGTGTTTATTAAATATTTTTTCTTTTTCGTTATAAATTAATTAAAATCTATTCCAATAAATATTTTATATAGTACCGTATGATTATGGAAAGTCTACTATTGATTGTTATTATTGAAGATTTAAGTAGTGTTAATTGGTACGGCTTTTATATTGTCCTTCATAAGTATGTAAATGAGTTTTTAGTACAATAATTACTTAAATTGTAAAATACAAATTTTAATTAACATTTAATTTGAATTTTATATTTAAGACATTTAAAATTTGTAACAGTTTAGGGCAAGTAAATAATTAAGTAGAAAAGAATTTGTCAAAAATAAAAAAAAAGTTATAAAGATCATAAGCTTTTTCATGATTTAAGATTATGATAAAAATTGAATCTTTAAATAAAATATAAATCACATTTTATACAAATAAACCATATCGTATTTTCTAAAACATATGCACATACAAATACACAGTATTAATAGTATATACTTATAAAATAAAACAATTCTATATTAAGTTATTATATATTAAATATTTTTAAAAAATAAAACACAGTTCTTTCAAATATACTTCCATACATACAATGTATCATACACATAGTTAATTCTATAAAAAGTCTCTGGGCTTTGGTTGGGGGTTTATGCCCCTATATTGTATACTTATGTTATATTGAACTTGTAACTATAAATTCAATTCTAATATTTGAGGCTTTAGCTGTAAAAATTTCTCCTGAACTTCTTGGATTTCCAAAGAATCAATGCCACATATTGATAGCTCCTTCAGGGACTTGCACAGTTCCACAACATAGTCAATGGATTTGCCAGTTAAATTAATACAATTACTGACATTGAGCCTTCTAAGTCTAGGCAAACCTTGGGCTATATGAAGCATAGCATCATCATCTATCATAAGACAACTTGAAATGGTTAAATCCTCTAAGGCCGGACAATTCTCGACCAATTCCTCAATTCCTATGGAAGAAATTTTATGGCAATAGCCCAAAACTAGTTTACGTAGTTCGGAAAATTTTAAGCCCTTGATAAGAGCACGATTGGAGAGGTTACGGCAGCCGCGTAAACTCAATGACTGTAAACCCTTAAGATTACTAATGGGCGCCGGATTGCTACCAAAACCCAGTAGGCCTTCATCGCTAATACGTATACAATCGTCCAATATCAAATGCTGTAAATGTAACTGATGGCGAAATATATGCGTTAGAGTAGTATCGTTAACAGATTCCCGGCAATTTTCTAAACTTAAATAGGTTAAACGAGGCAAACGTTCAGCCAAAACGCATATAGACGAGGGATCTGTATCGGATATATCATTAAGCACTAGAGTTTTAAGATTATTATTTGTTTCCATCGCTATGCCCTGTAATAAACCTTTGCTTGTTACTCTAGAGCAATGCGATATGTTCAGAGAGTTTAAAGTATGGCGCAATACTGCCAATTCCTTTACCGCTTCATCGGTTAGGGCATTACAAAACATCAATTCCATATTTGTTAATGACCCGGGCCATTTGTTTACGATTAGCTTGAGTAGAGCATCATCCACTTGCAAACCACCACTTAAATCACAATGACGTAAAGGTGCAGTCTTCGGCAGGCACTCCATAACCTCTTTAAGCCATTGATAGCAAGATACACCCGTTATTTTTAAAATCTCCAAATGCCCCAACATTATAAACACTTGTTTCCATTTTGAAATCATCACCGGATAGGAACGTAAAATAATTTCCAAATGCTTGAGCGTTGCACTGTGGAACTGTAAAGTATATATCAATAGCTCCTCATGTTCCCGATTCAATTCTATGCATAATTTCTCCATTTTCAAAGTGACTTCCCGTGTTAGATTCAGTAGCATATGGGTCTTTATATAGGTGGTCACATTACTGCAACCAATATCCAGGGATTTGAAACTTTTAAATTTACTTAGATTAACCGAAAACGTATTATCGCTTTGTACGGTGGGTATATGACTGACAATCAGTTCTTCTAACTCCGGCAGACAATCATTTAAAATGGCAAACACTGGAGATTTGTAAAGGCGTAGTTTACGTATTGTTGGTCCCAATGATTTCAAAGTCATTTGTAAATCATCACTTAATTCCAGGCCATGTAATTCTAAACTGTCGTATGCCAATCTTTGAGATAGTTCATCATCATTTTTAAGGCTATCATGTAAGGTGGCCATATTGTCACGATTAACAATTAACTTGGATTTTTCCATAAATTCGGTTAATTGCATTAAATCATGCCAGCGTTTACACACCAAACGTATTTGTTGTAAGTCACTATGGGGCAAATATTTGAAAATCTGTATCAGTAATTCGTTAGGCAAATTATTCCATAGAAAGTTGTCATTTGTCAATTCCTCCTCCTTCTCCTCCTGCATCTTCTCTCTTAAACCTGTGGCCATAGCCAGTATATTGTCCATCTGGTTGGTGGTCATCTAAAAAGGAAAATATATTGATTAGATAATAATAAGCACAATATTTTGGATTACAAAAGAAAAAAGAAACTTTTATGCCTTTAGAGATAATAATTGCCTTTTCAAATATGTATTTACTTAAACTATTATTTGGTATTTTTTAAATGATTTCCTTTTTAGTTTTCTTTTGGAAATGACTAACATAAGTTGTTTGCTTATTTTCTATATTTTCCTTTTGGTGGTTAAACTCCGGTTGGTTTGTAATCGGTTGCCTTGGTAGAGTTTGTTTGTTGGGGGAGTCAGGTGAATATGGTATTTCGTAACACACAATATACATAGAAATTTTACGTCTTCAAGTACTTTTTGTCACACTTAATTGATTGCTACGGTAACCAAAAATATGAAAATTAAAAAAAAATAATAAAAGAGCTCTTAAATATAGTAAAACAATATGTAATATGTTAATTTCTTTTTGATTTTGATATGACAAACAATTTTATAAATTTTGATAAAACTATCAATTATAATTTTTTTCAGTATTAAATAATTTTGAAAAAACGTGTCTTCTAATAGGGACTTCTGCAATTTGACATATTGTTAATCTTGGAATTAAATAAACTAAAATTCGTAGAAAAAGTTTTACAGCCCATCCTTTCATTAAATATGTTCAACATTTTACGATATGTATCATCTAATTACTATCTCTTAAATCTCTTATTCACAATAGAGCCTAATATAGGGTCCGCTATCTAACGTTTTTTTTCAACTTATTTCGTGAATAGTAACACTTAGCTCATGTCTGATTTGACAGATAATTAGTTTTATCCTTCCGCAGAACGAATATGGTTGTGTATACGCTTGAACAACGTTGAGAATCTGGGCCTGCGATCGACTTACAGAAGATGCCGATTTTGCCAAAAAAATCATCTTTTCAGATGAAGCTCATTTTGATCTTGGCGGGTATGTACACAAGCAAAACTGTCGCATTTGGGGCACAGAAAACCCGCACGCATACATTGAAAAGCCGATACACCCGAGACGAGTCACTGTTTGGTGCGGATTTTGGTACAGAGGCATAATTCGAAAATGAGCAAGGAGTGGCCGTTACAGTCAATGGCGATCGTTATCGGGCCATATTGAACGAATTTTTGTTCACAAAAAATGAAGAGGAGGATATTAGCAATATTTGTTTTCAACAGGACGGCGCTACGTGTCACACAGCCGAAGCTACACTCGATGTTTTGCGCCCTATTTTTGAAGATCGCATTATCAGCCGCAGAGCTGATGTCGTTTGGCCACCTCGGAGCTGCGATTTGACACCGTTGGACTATTATTTGTGGGGTGCCGTCAAAGATAAGTGTTACACCAACAAGCCAGACACAATTGACGCTTTAAAGGACATTATTCGTGAAGCCATTGGTGAAATACAGCTGCACACAGTCGGTAATGTGCTTAAAAACTGGACCGATCGTGTAGGCTACTGCATGGCCAGCCGAGGCAGCCACTTGAATGAAATTATTTTCAATTATTAACCTGAAGGATTCTGTTTTCAAATAAAAAAAAATTGAGAAAATATTCAGTAGTTTTTTTAAAGCATTTTCAAAAAAAAAAAAAATAATTATTTGGCGGACCCTTTAGTTTTAGTTTAAATTCCTTATTTTGGGTACTGAATTTGTTTGGCAGGTACTTACGAGTACATTATTTCTAAATAAAGAGTCAAAACATTTTTTAGTTCTACGTGACCTTTGCTTAAGCAAAACGAAATTTTGCACATATAATTGTTTGACTGGGTTACATTTTACATGGACATGTTAATTTTTGATAGATAACGAGTGATTTATTAAAAATTGAAATAAGCTTAATCACTGAAGATAACCCTTCGATACGAAACTCTTTTCTCACACATTTGTTTGAAAAAAGTAAAAAATAACCATTAAGAGCAAATGTCAGACAAATTTTAAATTTGATGCCAATAAAAAACGGGATAAGTATAATTATAAAAAAAAACTTAATCGAATCGAATTTGATTAAAGGCAGTCTGAATTAGAGCCTAACTTTCGCACAACAGGTAGATACAGGGTATCAAACGACCGGCAGAGGCGACAAAAATTTTCATCAATGAAAATTATAAAAATAAATAAAAAAAAAAATTTATGTCAAGGTTGATTTGATTTGTGAAAGCATACTGCATTATGAGGAACTAATAATATCTTTCTATTGAAGAGATACATATGTATGTTACATTTTTCAAGCAAAATAAATAAACAATAAAAATAACAACACTAAAGCTGAATATAAAAAAGTTGTAAATTACATTTACAACATAAACATACTCATGACATCATCGTTAAAAAACCATATATGCGTTCATACTTATAATGGATTGGAATATTTTGTTGGTTTTTCATGATACGAAAAGTTTATTTACATTTTAACCTTGTAATTTCGAAAATATAAATATGAAAAAAATTATAAAAATACCTATTTAATTGAATACAATTCACTGCCAATGTAAATAAGACTACAGAGCGGAAATATATTCAAGTCGTAGAGTATGAAATATGCTTTTGAATTACATTTTTTTTTTCTATCTAAAAGGTCACTAAGTACGCATACTATGAAAAACGCTTAAAAGGTATTGGTGTTACAAATATTTGTTTGTTTATTTAATAGATAATTCATATTTATTCAAATGATTTAATTTTACTGTTTTTAAATAGGTTTTATCTGGAAAATTGAAAACACATTTTCGCTTCAATGTGAAAATCTGAAATTGTTTGGACAATAGTTTCTTCATTTATCTTTTTTATATTTTTATTATTTATTTTATATTTTCTAATGCTAAGAACCTAACAAGTTCTTAACTTACCTGCTGGTGGTCTCTTGGTCCGACAACCAACTTGTTTACTTTTGTTATTTTATCCATTACTCGGTTAAAGTATTCTTCTAAGCGCAAGAGAAAAAAAAAACGGGCAACACAGCCAACACAGATTTCTTCCAACTGGTTAACTTCTTAAAATTTGTTATCTTTATTTCTTCTTTTTAATATGGATTTCGATTTTTCTTTTTTAATTTTATTTGCATTTCAATGTTTCGATTTTAATTATTATACAAACATATCCAATTTTATCACTTTATTATTCTGAATTTCTGTTGGTTTTTGTTCATAATTTTCTCATTTATTTATACACAAAAGAATTATTTAACTTCGTTTCACAAAAAACGTTTGAATAAAACAAAAACACTCTGGAAAAACATGAAAATATCGTATCTATTATAGATTATTGTTATTGTTGTTCTTCTTTTGTTGTTGTTTTATGTTTAATATTCTAGGGAAAGACAACAACCTGCGCAATAAAATCTCATCGCAAAGCAGTTAAAACAACTCTATGTTTTATACGTACATTCACGTACAACCACTGCTCTAAATCTACTTCTATTACAAGTTCTATGACTCTGCTATGATGAACTGTTTACAGGCGTATGACTAAAGTGCTTATAAAATATTTGAATCTTTTCGATACTCTATACACCACAAAATACTTATGTATGCTTTCTCTCTCTTTCTGTCTACTTGGTATAGTCTCTTTAACGAATACTCATTAAAAACCATTAATTACAGTAAATAACCATGAACAACAACAAAAATAAACGTTTGACAGTTTGTATACTGACAGCGCGACTACTGTTCATTCGTGTAAAACATTTTATATTTTGTTTTTGTAGTGTTTGATTTTGATAACACTCGTACTCTCTTTATTCTCACTCTCTTTTAGCATAGATGTAAAAATTGAGTGCCATGTAATAGACCCTTCATGTTTAACATCTTGGTTTTTGTTTTATGAAAGATTTAAGGGTTGCCAAAATTTCAAAAATTCCAGTTTAGCTGTGCCACACTAAAATATATTCCAAAAATTCCAACTAGGCTGTACCACGCCCATACAAAGTATATATTAATTTGGCTATTTCTTCAAAATAATAACAGTAAAAGTCTCTTAATTTAGTCTAAATAGTTTCATATTCAATACAAGTCATCAGTTCAAAAGAGGACGAAATAGTATAATTGATCACGGTATCTCCCATACAGAGTATAGATTGATTTTTGTCTATCTTGAGTACGGTTAAAGCTAAAGTTTCTGAATTTAGTCTAAATGACTTCATAAATAATGCAAATAATCGGTCGAAAAGTGGGCGGAGTTTGACAAGTGCGCATAATACCTTCCATACAAATTAAATATTGATTTTTGTAAATCCTGAGCACGGTTAAAGCTAAAGTTTCTGCATTTAGTACGACTTTGTAGTTAATACACATCATCAGTCAAAAATAGGCGAAATTGAATAAGTGGATGTGTTATCACCCACACATAGTAAACATTAAATTTTGTATCATGAGTACGGTAATAGTAATAGTTTTCTAAATTTGGTTCAAACAACGTCGTGGACAATACACATTATCAGTTAATAACTTGGCGAGATTGGAGAAGTAGGCGCGTTTCACCTTCCATTCGAATTTTTTTATATGTGGAGAACAACAATTAATGCGTCGTTATCTGTCCTCATCAGTAATCTTTCAGCAAAACGATTGGATAAGCAGGTATTGCATAAATTACACCGGGCAAAAGCTACCTTTATACGTATACTATATAAAAATGTGTATTTATTTGAAGACCGTCTACAGCTAAAAAGCAGATTCTACAGTTTCCTTCTGGAAGAAACTATAGGTTATCTTAAACGTTTGGATTAAAACCGGAAGGAAATAAATATTAAGATTATAGTAGGGAAGCACTCCGGGTTTTTGCTAGTCTGCTATAATTGCCAAAATTTTTAAAATTACGCATAGGCCATCTGAGTACAATTGCAATTAAAGGAGCTCATAGTATAGCTGACGTATACAGAGGGTTCTACACCTAGACAGTAAAAAAACCCTAGATTGATTTTCAGTGTCTATGTATTATATCTATAAATCTTTTGTTCACTAAAAATTTATACGGCAACTGACATAAGAAATTAAACAAAAATCGAATCTAAGCGTCTAACCGTCGATTTTGATGTAGAGTTGATTTGATCGAGTTTTTTTTTTAGTTAGATATTATGACATTAATTTTACATACATAAATTTTTTACCAAACATTGTTTTTAATTATGTTAACACTATAAATTTTTTTCGTCTTATTTTTTTTAAAGTTAAGATTAAATTTGCAAAAAAAAAATAGTTTTATTCAAATCAAATCTGTCATAGTTATTTACTATCATACTTTATTTTAATCCAACTGTCTGAAAAATTCTTCACCTTAATATCCCTTAAAATTACTGTAATAATGGTTGTGGCAACACTTAGAAGAAATATTTACATCATTTCCATAAACGGCCTTGTCGAAAACTTAACCTTTTCTCTTATATCACACAATAACAGAGCAAGAGAATAAAATTGATAGAGAAAATAAAATAAATAAAATAAAATTGATAAACAAAGAGTAGAATGTAAAATTTGTAAACAAACCCTATCCCATACTTGTAACCTGTAATAAATATCAAATTGGATATTATTCGTACGTTTACCCACACAATAAATCTAATAATTATTTGAGAAATAAAATATCGGATTTTATAAATTTTATTTTTTTTATTATACCCTACACCACCGTAAGAATTAAGATACTCGTATGTAAATGTGTTAAAAGTGAGCTAATATTTGAAACGCATACAAAAATATAATTTTACAGTAACTTTGTATTATTCCTGTGTATGCAAGTACGAGTAAATCACGAATATTAGTAAGCTAACAGACAATTAAAGATGAAGTGACTTAACATAACACCATAACCGTATACAGAAAAACCAAAATGTGTTAAACAAAATATTCAACAAATTGAAAAATGAATGTTTGTAGGCAGAGTTGCGTTTAAAATTTACATCACCGAACGTATATTTAGTTCTAATTATAAGCGTTCAGCAGTTAAATGTGAATTTAAAATTCTACTGAACGAAAAAAGTATGATCATCCATATGTATGAACTGAACGTTTTGTTTAGATTATTTGTATGGTTTTTCTAACCTTTGTCTGAACTGCCATTCAGAAAAACAGAATAAAATATTTAATCAATTTTTTTCATAGAAAATGTAAAATGTTTTGTTCAAAGCTTTCGAGCTGAACGCTTCATTCGAAAAACCTGAACGCTACCATCGTACAAATACTTTTTATCAAATTCAACCATTTTTTTAACACAATAGCACATACTTCAAAAGTTACCCAACAAGCAATTTTACAAATGCATTAATCAGAACTAATGTAGGGATTTGCATAAACATACATACATAACACTTTTTTCTTCAAGCAAAATCTATGTGCAAAAATCGAGTATGCCAAAGGTTTTGAAATTCTGAAAATATTGTGTAAAGTATTGAGAGCTATTTTAAACATCGCTAAAAAGAAAAAAAAGATAAGTAGATTAGTAAAAATCTCTAGGGACAAATGTGACGATAATCCCTGGACTGAGAAATTAGTTTAGAAGCTAATATTAATATATATTCTTAAATTGACATAAAAAAATTTTCAATTTAATTGGATAAACGGATTTTATTGCTTATTTTTCGCATAAATTTGCAAAACGATTTCTGTTTGCTTTAAAGTATAAGTGAACATTTCATATTGCAAAAAAAAACAAAATTGAATTTTTCGTTTTACTTTTCGTTATTAGTGGTACCAACTTTCAGACGAAAAAAATTTTCCGCTTCATTCTAAAGAGAAGATAAACAATTATAAAGGGTCCGCCTATAAAAAAAACTACTGAATATTTTCTCAAATTTCTTCACGAATATTGTCCTTTAAAGCGTCAATTGTCTCTGGCTTATTGGCGTAACACTTATCTTTGACGGCACCCCACAAATAATAGTCCAACGGTATCAAATCGCAGCTCCGAGGTGGCCAAATGACATCAGCTCTGTGGCTGATAAAGCGATCTTCAAAAACAGGGCACAAAACATCGAGTGCAGCCTCTGCTGTGTGGCACGTAGCGCCGTCTTGTTGAAATAAAATGTTGCTAATATCCTCCTCTTCATTTTTTGTGAACAAAAATTCGTTCAACATGGCCCGATAACGATCGCCATTGACTGCAACGGCCACTCCTTGCTCATTTTCGAAGAAAATGGCCGAATTATGCCTCTGGACCAAAATCCGCACCAAACAGTGACTCGTCTTGGGTGTATCGGCGTTTCAATGTATGCGTGCGGGTTTTCTGTGCTCGCCAAGATCAAAATGAGCTTCATCTGAAAAGATGTTTTTTTTTTTGGCAAAATCGGCATCTCTGTAAGTCGATCGCAGGCCAAGATTCCCAGCGTTGTTCAAGCGTATATACAACCATATTCGTTCAGCGGAAGGATAAAACTAATTATCTGTCAAATCAGACATGAGCTAAGTGTTACCATTCACAAAATAAGTAAAGATATTGAATGCGCATAGGCAATTTTCGAATATATGTTTAGTTTACTTTCAATATTATTATTTGCTGAACATACATTTAGAAGTACTAGAACTGAAGGCACGTTCAATTTTGCGCAAGTTGAACTTTACACAGTTGGAAACTGAACGTACGTTTCACTCAAAACTGAACGTTTTATTTAATTTTCTACTACAACCATTCAGGGTGCAGAAAACGTAACAAATGTTCAGAAAAACTACTTATTTGTTCGGTTTTCTACTACATATTTTTTTCCACCGTCGTGTTTGGTTCTTTTCATGTTATATTATGCTATCCATCTCCATTTCTTTATCCTTATTTGCTTCAGTATGGGTTCCTCAATAGTCATGTTTTACAGTTTTTTTACAGAATATTTTTCATATGATTCTGAGGCTATTGTTGATGAATACTTGGAGCTTTTGCATGATGTGTTATTCGATTCAATCCAGATTTCACTACTGTACAACAGAATTGACTTAGCACTTGAGTTGAATATTCTGAGCCTAATACGTCTACATATACTTATCTAAGGAGTTTTTCCATAGTGCCTGCAATCGCCCGAATGCTGCACTCGCTTTATTGAAAAGAGTATTAAACAAAAAACGAATAAAGTATTTGAACAGCAGAAACCATAATTTTTCTTAACAATGAAAAAACTACTTTAAAAACAATAATTAGGAAGGAACTTTTTATGCAGCTTAGGTGTCGCCCTTTTCATTACTTTTTTTAATCCAATCAAGAACACACATCACTGCTACACACACATAATTTCAGATAGGACTTATTGGGTTTAAAATACCAAGATGTAAGAACAGAACTTAATATGTGTGCTCAAGCAAGAACGCTTTTACAAATTTGTTAAAGACTTTGATTAATTATGTCAAAATCCTTCAAGCAAAGCAACAGTGATACACTCGGAAATTAAGATTAGTCCATTGTGAAGCACTGTAACGATATTATAAATGCTTATAACACAACGAAAAGAGGAAGAGAGAAGTTACAGTTTTTAAGGTTTCAAGTGGCAGATGTAAAGGCTTTTACAAATATCTAAGTCCACGATTCTATTAAAGCTACGAAACAATAAAAAAATTAATATTTTTCTGTTCAATATTTAACAATTAAGAAGCCAAAAATTTCTAAATAATAAAAAAACGCATTTTATAACAAATTAACATTAAAGCATCAACAAATTACAAATTAACTTCAAATGTCAAAAACATATTCATAATTTAAAAAAAAATCTCTTCTTTTATTTTCAAACAAATTTTATTTTATTTTGTAAAGCATTTTCGATTTAATGTTATAAGCCACCAGCTACAAATGAGCACTTGCACCCCATTTCCAAAAAAAAAGCATATTTCAATATTAATTATGAGCACTGATGCCAAATTTAACGGCCTGAATGGAAATTATAGCCTGCTCCGATCACCGTGTTTTAGCAGTTCAAGCAATGCCACCTTGATCCCACCAAGAATGCAAAATTGCGTTGTTACTATTAAAACGACATAATTATACTAACAAACGAATATATTGTCGAAATGAACGAAGTTTGGAAGCAGGAATAAGACACAATAAAATCCATCAAAAAACCCGATAAAACCCGATGGGTTTGGTTAAAAAAAACTCTAGTTTTTGCCAACCCTGATTGTTCACGACTTTGTTTGAATCTAATTTAGAAAGTTCTACTATTATCGTTCTCAAGATATACAAAAATCAATATTAACTTTGTATGGATGGTACCACGACGACTTTTTCAATTCCGTCTACTTTTTGACTGATGATTTGTATTTACCATGAAGTCACTTAGACCACATACTGAAACTTTAACTTTAACCGTTATCAATATTTAGTTTGTATGAGAGGTACCACGCCCACTTGTGCAATTCCTGCCAGTTTTTGACTGATGATTTGTATTGACTATGAATTTGATCAGACCGAATTTGGAAACCTTAGCTGTAACCGTTCTCAAGATATACTAAAATCAATATTTACTTTGTATGGGTGGTACCAAACACACTTTTTGCCTGTTGATTTATATTGAGTATGAATCTATATGGGCCAAATTTAAAGACTTTTTTTGTTCCCATTTTGAAAATATAAAAACAAAATTATTTACTTTGTATAGACGTGGCACCGCCCAGTTGGAATTTCTAAAATTTATATGGCCGATGGTGCCTTCCAGACACGGTTCAGCCGTTTAGCTGTATATAAGGCTCAGACAAACAAATCAACAAACAAACATACAAACACACATTCACTTTAATATAAAGGGTCCGCCAAATAAATTTTTTTTTAGAAAATGCTATAAAAAAAACTACTAATTATTTTCTCAAATTTCTTTTTTTATTTGAGAGTACAATCCTTCCGGTTAATAATGGAAAATAATTTCATTCAAATGGCTGCCTCGGCTGGCCATGCAGTAGACTACACAATCGGTCCAATTTTTAAGCACATTATCGATTGTGTGCAGCTGTATTTCACCAATGGCTTCACGAATATTGTCCTTTAAAGTGTCAATTGTCTCTGGCTTGTTGGCGTAATACTTATCTTTGACGGCATACCACAAATAATAGTCCAACGGAGTCAAATCGCAGATCCGAGGTGGCCAAACGACATCAGCTCTGCGGCTGATAATGCGATCTTCAAAAACAGTGGCACGTAGCGCCGTCCTGTTGAAACCAAATGTTGCTAATATCCTCCTCTTCAATTTTTGTGAACAAAAATTCATTCAAAATGGCCCGATAACGATCGCCATTGACTGTAACGGCCACACCTTGCTCAATTTCGAAGAAAAATGGCCCAATTATGCCTCTGGACCAAAATCCGCACCAAACAGTGACTCGTCTTGGGTGTATCGGCTTTTCAATGTATGCGTGCGGGTTTTCTGTGCCCCAAATGCGACAATTTTGCTTGTTTACATACCCGCCAAGCTCCAAATGAGCTTCATCTGAACACATCGCACACATTCTGCAACATTTCCATAATTTTCGAAGTAATGCTGCAATATTTCCCAGCGTTGTTCAAGCGTATACACAACCATATTCGTTCAGCGGAATGATAAAACTAATTATCTGTTAAGTCAGACATGAGCTAAGTGTTACCATTCACGAAATAAGCACTAGTTGAAAAAAAAACGTTAGATGTCGGACCCGATATAAGACATCTTTATACACTTAAGACACATATCGTTACCAAAAATTCAAATATTAGAAGCAAAACACAGAGTAAAGTCAGGGCTTTTCTTATTAAAAAAATCTTGTCATGCTTTTTTTTCTTTTGCTTTCGCCAATTAAGTCGTTTAACATATATATACGAGTACTTAGATAAAAACCAATAAATTTTTGTAGGAGCAAATATTTTGACTTCTTGCAATAAAATATTAAAAAAGTCAATATAAAGATTTTCTCTTCTAAATTACAATATATGATGTTAAACGAGGCTTTAATGTGTCTTTCACAAAACAGTGTAGGTGTTTCTTACTTTTGTATCACACCCTACCATAAGCAGATTTGCACTAACGCTGATGGAACACATTAAACAAATATGTAATTTTAAATCCATATTAATTTGTGCTGATTGATAGAAAACAGTTTTCTGAATCGAATGGAAAATGTCTGTCTGTTTATGTAAACCTTGTAACATCAATAGAATTTGATTGGCTATAAAATGTTAACTTAATATGATTATAACTGAAGTCTGAATAAAAGCCTATTAACAGAAAACTAAATCTAAATGAGTTCATTTAGGGTAATATTTATTGTATCAAATTTGGTAACTACCCTAGTTAAAAAGTAATAAAATAAAGTAACTTTCTACCACAAAATAAACGGTAAATTCTTGGTTTTAACTAAGCTTCTAAAGCCTTGCAGGTAATTTGATCAGTTCATATACACTTACAATAGCTACAGCATAAAACTCCTGCTGTTCGTGGTGTGGAACGTGTTTAATGGTCTTTTGAGCTCTTTATTTTATTGTTTCCATATTCACACAAAAACTTTTTACATAAATAATAATAAGAAGGAAACAGATTATATGGATTTTAAATTAAATGAAAATAATAAATATTTTCAAATATTATTTTTTTTAAATGTACAGATGTATGTATGTATGCGAAACCATTAAAGTATAACAAAAATAGTAAAATTTTATTATCGAATAGCCAGTTACCAGTTACATAGGTATACTCAATACCAGCCACTGCCTACCTGCCTGCCTACAACTAAATAATTACAAACTTGACCTATTTCGTTACATTTACTTGCTCTTTTTACACTGATTGAAAGCCAATCAAAATATTAAACAAAAAACTGTTTTTATTCCAGTTAAAAAGAAAAAAAAAACTTTAAACAAGCATTTCATCGTCTATCAAGCTAATTTTACACAAATTGCTGCTAGCTGAGTCCAAGTGTGAATATATGAAGAGGAGTGTAGGTGTTTGTAAAAAAATGAGACATAAATTTACCACAAAGCCATATTGAAACTTTTTGCGAGAGGCATATAAATTTATATAACACACTTAGAAAAATTAAAACCTAAATGCGAAATATAGTCATTAACATTGTAAATAGAAAATGAACTGATTCAAAACAATATCGTACTTCCTAGGTTGATACCATCAACAATTTTTCTCAATTTTAATATATAGAAATGGTAATTCAAATACTTTACTTTACTTTAATCCAAAATACTTTAAATAATGAGAGCAATTTATATCGAATCGAATCTAAGTAAAAAAATATTGATATCTTATATAAAGGGTCCGCCAAATAATTTTTTTTTTTAAATGCTATAAAAAAAACGACTGAATATTTTCTCAAATTTCTTTTTTTATTTGAAAGTACCATCCTTTCCGGCTGGCCATGCAGTAGCCTACACGATCGGTCCAATTTTTAAGCACATTATCGATTGTGTGCAGCTGTATTTCACCAATGGCTTCACGAATATTGTCCTTTAAAGCGTCAATTGTCTCTGGCTTGTTTGCGTAACACATATCTTCGACGGCATCCCACAAATAATAGTCCAACGGTGTCAAATCGCAGCTCCGAGGTGGCCAAACGACATCAGCTCTGCGGCTGATAATGCGATCTTCTAAAACGGGGCGCAAAACATCGAGTGTAGCTTCGGCTGTGTGGCACGTAGCGCCGTCCTGTTGAAACCAAATGTTGCTAATATCCTTCTCTTCAATTTTTATGAACAAAAATTCGTTTAACATGGCCCGATAACGAAAAATGGCTCAATTATGCCTCTGGACCAAAATCCGCACCAAACAGTAACTCGACTTGGGTGTATCGGCTTTTCAATGTATGCGTGCGGGTTTTCTGTGCCCCAAATGCGACAATTTTGCTTGTTTACATACCCGCCAAGATCAAAATGAGCTTCATCTGCATGTCGCAATATTTCCCAGCGTTGTTCAAGCGTATACACAACCATATTCGTTCAGCGGAAGGATAAAACTAATTATCTATCAAATCAGACATGAGCTAAGTGTTACCATTCACAAAATAAGCACTAGTTGAAAAAATACGTTAGATGGCGGACCCTTTATATTTGGTCTGATTAACTTCATAGTTAATACAAATCATTAGACAAAAAGTAGGCGAAATTGGGCAAGTGGACGTGGTAACTCCCTTACAAACTAAATGTTAATTTCTGTATATCTTGAGAACGGTGAAATCAAAACCCTCAGAATTTAGTCTGGATGACTTCATAGTCAATACAAATCATCAGGCAAAAATGAGCGAAATTTGACAAGTGAGCGTGGTACTTCCCCTATAAAGTAAGCAATACTTTGTCAAAATCTTTAGAACGGCAACAGTAGAAGCTTCTGAATTTGGTTCAAACAACGTCGTGCACAATACACATCATCAGTCAGTAACTGGGCGAGATTTGATAAATGCGCGTGGCACCTTCAATTTGTGGGATTTTGTATATGTGGGTAACGACAACTACTAAAGCTTCGTTATCTATCCACATCAGCCAAAAAACGGAAATCAAACTGGATATTTTATATACGTATACTATATAAAAATGAATGTATGTTTCTTTGAAGACTACATACAGCTTAAAATCAGAACATACAGTGCCTTTCTGAAAGGAACAAATGATTAGATTTAGTAACTAAGATAGCATTTAAGATAATAATTAAGATGGGGTTAGTGAAGCACACCGGGTTTTAGCTAGTACAGAATAAAAAGGCCAAGAAAAGGACTAAGCACTTCAAAAGCTAAAAACGAAAATAAAAACAAAGGCAATGGAATTGTCGAACAAAAGCGTTTAACTTTGACAAGAAAAAAGCGATGCCCATGAAGAACAGTCTCAGTTCAATCAAATGTCAAGACTTTACTGTTTTCCTAGATTTCTGTTGAGGGGGCATTAGTAATTCTTACTTATTATGTGTTCGCTCTTTTTAGTTCAGTGCTCTTTATTGAAATAGGTCGTTCTTTTAATTAAATAGGTCAGTGGTCAATTGATAAAAAAAATGCATAAATGTGAAATGGTTCCGTCTAAACCAGTGTTAGCAAAAATAAAAGCAATAAAAATCAAGTCTCGATTTCAAACTGTATTGTAACAACTCCAAAAATGATGTGATGCTATTGAAAAGTTCTACAAATATATCACAAGTGTGCAGACTGCTTATGGTCTAGATTTTGCAATTTTGCCATTGCAATTTGTCAGTTGTTTTTTTAGAAGATTCCATTTAACTGAGTCGAAAGCCTTTGTGTAGTCTATAAAACATAAATAATCTAGAACCTAGTGATACTATTTACGAGTGCTAAAGAGACAGATGAACCTATGAAACTCATTATTATAATCAACTCTCTTAGTTCACTTGTATGAATACTACAAGGTCGCAGCGTTATAAATCAATACGATCAAAGAGCCCAGATATGCGGAAAATGTAGACTTTTGATTTACGATATTTGACAAAATAGAACACCGTATTTATACCTTAGTGGCAATTTAAACGGATTTAGTCTTTATCTGTTCTCTAAATTCATGAAGTGTGGAGCATGGCATTCCATGTAAAGCTTAGGCTAAAATTTAATCGAAGAAATTTTGCAAAAATCCTTCTGATGGCTGAAGAGCAACATTTTTGATATAGAATCGGTTCATGATTTCGAATAAAAATTAATACAAAGCAAAAGATAGATTTTGTCTTTTATTCATCAATGTTCATAAGTTAATATTAATTAGAATCGTGATAGTGGGCGTAGCATATTCTTAACAATATAAATAAATTTCATTTCAAAACTTTATTAATTTGAAACATATTTTCATAACTTTTTAATTATAACTACGAGTAATAGGAATGATTTTTCAATCTTAGCAAATAATAAAAGTCATTTCAAAAAAAACTTAGCAAAAAATATATTTTGTGAACGAAATTCCTAAAACCTAATTTTTTTATTACAATATTTAAAGGAATCTTTTTTTTCAGTGTACTCGTATATGCTTTTACAAATTGCTCGTTATGTTCATTAAAATTTCATAAAATTAAAAAAGAAAAAGAAAACTAATTTCAATTTCTTAATCAATCACAATCAGTTTAAAGTGAAAAGTTGATTGTTAATTTTCATACACGAAGAAGTAAAATAAGAAAGAAACAATAGAAAATACAAAACAACTGACGACTAAATCATACGGTACGAGTATAATGCAAAAGGAAGTGAATAATTTTTATAATAGCGTGTGGGTGGTTCTTAAATAATGGGTTAATTTGTAAGTAATTTTACTTAATATCGTAGGAAATGCATTTTATTGCACCCTTTTTACAACATGACAAGAATTTAACAAAAAATATTCAAAATTACAGCATGTTAACAACAATTTATGGTAATTTTAGAAGGATTTATTGTGACAGATGTTCTTATAAAAAAATATATTTTTACAATATGAGTATTTTATAAGTTAAAAATATTTATTTAATATGGAGTTTAAACTTTATTAATTGCAATTTCAATTAAAAAATAGTTTTTATTTTGCAAAGTAAGGTTAGCCTACGTGAAATATCAGTCGGTTAATAAAGTGTGTTTTTTATAGACGTATAGAACTTTAAGTTGGTATTACTTTTCAAGATGGCGACCGATTTAACAGCTGTCAAGTGATTTATTCTCAGTTTGGTTTGGCAATTCATCATGAATAGACTCACGCCCGGCGTAGAATCGTCGAATGGGCCCAAAACGAGATTACAGTTGTTCCCGATTTTCATAAGCGAATTTTGTTTAGCGATGAAGCGCACTTCTGGTTGAATGGCTACGTCAACAAACAAAACCACCGCATTTGAAGTGTAGGTAATCCTCAAGTGTATGTGGAAACACCGTTACATCCAGAAAAACTGACTGTTTGGTGCGCTTGATGGGCTGGTGGAATCATTGGTCCGTACTTTATCAAAAACGATGGTGGCCAGAACGTTACAGCCAATGGTGATCGGTATAGAGCCATGATTACTAACTTTTTCATTTCTGCATTGAATAACCATGATGTCCAGGAGATGTGGTTTCAACAAGACGGCGCAACATGTCACACAGCTTGTGCCACAATAGATTTATTGAAAGACACGTTTGGTGACCGCCTAATTTCACGTTTTGGACCTGTGAATTGGCCTCCAAGATCTTGTAATTTAACACCGCTAGACTACTTTCTGTGTGGCAATGTAAAGTCATTGATCTATGCGGTAAAACCACAAACGCTTGACCATTTGGAAGACAACATTCGCCGTGTTATTGCCGATATACGGCCACAAATGTTCGAAAAAGTCATCGAAAAGTGGACTCCAGATTGGACTACATCCGCGCCAGCCGTGGCGGTCATATGCTAGAAATCATATTTTAAATGTAATGCCACAAGATTATCTTTCGGATAAATAAAATTCATGTCAGTCGAATAATCCACCGTTGTTTTACTGCAACTTAAAGTTCTATACCTCTATAAAAAACACCCCTTACTTAACTAAATGATTAGCTTATAATTGCATAAAGGTACAAAAAACCGGTTTTTTACACGCAACTCAAGATTTTGGTGTGTTTCGAAAATTTCTAATAGATTCTTGTACTCGATATAGCCTATCAGAAAAATAGTATCACTTCTCAGGTATTTAAGCTTCTTTCTTTTATTGTTTTTTTATTGTTTTTATTGTTATTATTGATCTAAGCATTTCGTTACATTTATTTGTTCTTTTTATACCGACTGAAAGCTAAACTATTAAAAAAACATAAAAAATCGGAACGGACATTTTATTGTCTCTCAAAATAACTTTACACAAATTGCTGCTGACTGGATCCAATCTACATGCTCATCCTTGCTACAGCGGCTTGTAGTGCGGTGCGATTATAATCTACGGGAGTATGGAAGGCTAGGGCATGAGCTCATTCTCGGACTGTATGCACCCTCTGGGTACTGCACTCCCGATCTTGACTTCGAAAGACGATTTAAGATAAGAGTGCCTTCCAGTTTGGAATGGAATTGGAGTAACGGGTTGATCCAAAATGGACGGTGATGTTGGATATGTTATTTTCTCTGTCAGGTGTGAAATGAATTACTACTATAGCTTTCATCCCAGCTCTCTAGTAGTATCTTTCAGACGGAGATCTACGATATTTTGAATACCTACTCACTACTATATCTTTCGATGTCCGAGGGCATTTCGGAATCTGCGTGACAATCAGGTACTCTTCTTGCCCTCGAAGCTCACACTACTTTCTCTCGGTTGGTTGATGAATAAAATAATGCCCTGAGCCTCGAGACTAAGAGTATACCAGGACATCCACACTTTGATGGAAATGGACGGTCGGATGAACAGGCATGTGAGGGGTTCGCCTCACGTTTATCTTTCCCTCCTTAGTGACAAGCTCAGGTGGAGGACAATTAATTCATGCAGGATATCGAGACAGACATGGTCTGAATATGATATCAGACGCACCATATCAGATGCATATTGATGGCTATACTAACCGGGCACTGGCCGATTAGTGACCATGCCCGCCGCATAAGGATACAACATAACGATCACTGTGGTAGCCTGTAGTGATGTGGTTGCCCAGACTTCTTAACTCGTCGCTACAGTTTCTTCAGTAGCTGGTTTATACAGGGCATCGCGGAAATGGCGTGTATCGATCCGGATGACATTCTCAGGTATCTTAATCTGACAGGCTGGATATGAGAACCGTTTGATTACATGAGGTTACGAGTGTTTGCATAGCCCCACAGAAAGTAGTCTAACGGTGTTAAATCACAAGATCTTGGAGGCCAATTCACAGGTCCAAAACGTGAAATTAGGCGGTCACCAAACGTGTCTTTCAATAAATCTATTGTAGCACGAGCTGTGTGACATGATGCGCCGTCTTGTTGAAACCACATCTCCTGGATACAATGGTTATTCAATTCAGGAATGAAAAAGTTAGTAATCATGGCTCTATACCGATCAACATTGACTACCCACCATCGTTTTTGAAAAAGTACGGACCAATGACTCCACCAGCCCATAAAGCGCACCAAACAATCAGTTTTTCTGGATGTAACGGTGTTTCCACATACACTTGAGGATTACCTTCACTCCAAGTGCGGCAGTTTAGTTTGTTGACGTAGCCATTCAACCAGAAGTGCGCTTCATCGCTAAACAATATTCGCTTATGAAAATCGGGAACAAGGGTAATCTCGTTTTCGGCCCATTCGGCGAATCTACGCTGGGCGTGAGTCTATTCATGATGAATTGCCAAACCTAACTGAGAATAAATCACTTGACAGCTGTTAAATCGGTCACCATCTTGAAAAGTAATGCCAACTTAAAGTTCTACGCCTCTATAAAAAACACGCTATATATATTTTGTAAAGCAGTTATGAAAAGTTTATAAGCAATGCTTTCTACATCTTTTTAATAGTTGCAAATTCCTTACTGACATCTATTATACTGCAAAACCATTACAAGAAATATCAACCAATGCTGTAATATCGAATATATTCCAGAAAAGCTCTAAAAGGGTTAAATAATATGTCAGTACTTCAGTAAAAAAAAAAAACTGATACGCTGCGTATTTTAAGAAAA
Source organism: Wohlfahrtia magnifica (assembly GCA_023159175.1). Lineage (NCBI taxonomy): Eukaryota > Metazoa > Arthropoda > Insecta > Diptera > Sarcophagidae > Wohlfahrtia > Wohlfahrtia magnifica. Next base: position 4,845,752 of record JAKWBJ010000054.1, read on the forward strand.
AAAAGATAAAGCGTTGGTTTCAAAAAGTTTATATCGCAGAGGTAAATTTTGAATTATTTTATTATACTACATGTATATATTTTTCAACAACGCACAACAAATTAATCCTGCCTAGAGAAAATCAACAAATTTAAGACAGAATATGTGCTCCCAAAAGCACAAAAGCGCATCTCAAAAGCTTTAGAGAAATCTACATATTTTTAGCACATTCTAATTTCAAATATGCCTTTTTAAAAATTAAAAAAAAAAATAAAAAAAAACTATTAAACAAACTAAACTAAAAATAATTGTTGATGCTAACCAACACAAAAATTTTACAATTAACCCCTTAAGTGGAAATGAAGAGTGTCGCCCACAAGCATTTTCTGTGCCAAATTCGATATTTACGTTCTATCCTCTTAAATTTATTTAAATGCTGCAAAGGTATATTACACATATTTTTTATAAGTATACTCATTAGGATTAAAATATTTTAGTTTTATGTTCTTATAACATCCGCACAGAGTTGCATTAAAATTAGATAGTCTCCACACACATGTTTCTGTGAAATTAAATCGTAAAACAAGTGGTTAAGTTTACGTCTTAGAAGTTTAAAGAACCGACAGTAATATACCACTTTTACGCACATATGCAGTACGGAACTTGTTTGTAATTGTATAGGATTTTTTAAAATTCATTCATCCGTTTACATTCATAGTTTAAGTGTTTTTAAATGAACTTTTTATTTCATTTTTAATGAATCACAAATGTGAGGATAATTATTGCCTCCATAAAAAAATAGTTTTTCTTTTCTTACATTTGGTGACAAACAAAAAATACCTGTGTGTTAAAAGTACCAACAACAATATTAAAAAAAATACTTTAACAACAACAATTATACCACAACAATAACACCAACACGTCCAGTTTATTTTCTCGTCATGTTTTTACGAGGGTTGTTGTACGTAAAACTTTAAAAAGTACTTTTAAACCTAAAAAAGGACACCAGTGTTATAAATGTATGTTGGAATGTTTACAAAAGTATGTGTGTATATAATGTATGTTTAAATATAACGGCGTGTAAGTGTTGGCAAATACTTACAAACTAAACAAAACTGCTTGACTGTCCCTCTCTCCCCCCATAAAGTGTTATTTGCTGCAATCAGAGAATGAGTTGGTTGGCTTATATTCTCCATCTACGCGTTTCTCTTAGTGCGATTACAATGCAAAACAGTACTGAGGGTATAAATAAACAAATAAAATTCGAATAAAAGTATTTGAATATGTCATTAGAGAGCAGAAGAACTATTTACAGAGTTATAAGCATTTAAAAAAATTAAATGGTTATTCTTATAGGATATGAAACAACATGTTTCTAATATCGACGCCTCCACGCTATACAATTCTCGCTCAAATCTCGTTTTTAATTTTTTCTTTACATCGTTTTTTCTATTGATCTTCTTTAGTCAAATACTGTCCAAATTTAGTATAGATTAGCCAATCCAATCAAAAGTTATAAGCAAAAATATACTTGGCATACAATATACTATACTATACTGTATAAAAAATATACATTATCTGGTGGCCAGATATTTAAGGACAACAAATGTTTGTATACTGTCATGACTATTTAAAAGCACTAGGCAAAGTATAGCGAGGGTAAACAACTGAAAGCAACTGAACCAAAAATATTAACTTGAATTCATCTTAGTATACAAACACTTGTTGTCCCTAAATAGGAAATCTGGCTGCCTATAACAGCCCGATACAAATAAGGCTTTTAGAGTCATGCCGGCTGCCTATAACAGCTCGATACAAATAAGGCTTTTAGAGTCATGCCTGAGCTTGGTAAATCTGCAAGCCTGATAGAAATATACAGAATGGTATTAACTGACACAAGAAAGTTACAAGTTTTAAAGACTATTCCAGAAGGTTTAAGACAAGAAAGGAATTTATTTTCTGATCTATTCAATATTTTGTTGGGAAGAAATCTGTTTTTGCGGCGAGAGAGAATAATAAGAACGCATTTCCTTTCTAAGCAACACCAGTTTTTTCTTTGATTTTGATATACGGGTCGTGCGAAGTTGATACTTACCTCAGTATGGCTCGCTTGTCTGCTTGGGAAAACTTTTTCAGCAATTTTGTGGAAGGATAGTCCAGAATCAAAGTAAGCCTCAATCTTTGCTTTTTATTCCAAAGATAAAACAGTGCCTCCATCTAAGTGTTTATTTAAAAACAAACACTATTTTAACTGACACAAAAAAAATTGATAACCGTGATTGTCATAACAAGCGAGTTAATTAAAAATTCATTTCGGGGCGCTAATCCGATGACCAATTTTTTCAATACGTTTTTAGTTTAGTTTTTCTAAAACAATTAATTAAAATACTATTTTGTATGGTACAGCAGTCATTGTTGTTTTATTTAAAAGAGAATTGATAGGAGTCTAGTACATATAAATTATAAGGTCATATCTCAATTGATTCAGTTAATATTTAATATTAACTGTCAGTACAAGAGGGGGCGCTATCTTGATGACGCGCTGTGTATATAAGTCATAATACTCTTTTAACCCTTATGTGTGTGACAAAAAAAAAACACCTTTAACAGGGCGACCAGGTACCCGGGTACCACACAGAGAATATATGCCGTTTCATATCACTATACTATTCATATATACAAATGCTGCATGCTAAAACACGAAAAATGTTTTTGTTTAGCGTAACATAAATTCAAACACGGAGATTCAGTAACTGGAGATGTAGCAACGGGAGCATCTGATGCAGAGCAAGAGGGATGTATAGAATTTTTATGATTCTGATGATGACCATGAATAGCATAAATTAACAATCAACATTATGGTAAGGGTTGAACGCATTGGCGCCTTAAAGTATATCCAGAATCCCAGACTTTCAGTAGAAATGTTTTACGCCAACATTGTGGCCCTGCGCCTGGCTTAAATATATAAATATATATAAGTAAGGATTTATTTAAAAGTATCCTAGCCAAGGAGATGTATGACACAACTTTGCTCGAAAGTTATAAAAAAGGAAAAAAGTGATGGTGATAACTATAATAGAAACTTGGAAATAAAGTATCCAAAGTCCTGTGAACGTCCTCCAAACAATTTAAAAAAAAGAGCTGGACGCTTTTAGGAATACTAATATTTTGCGGAGTACATATATAAATGAATCTCGAAGCATCAATCAGAATTATGGAAATCAAATCAGTTGCCAATTAAATTAAAACCAATTTAAAAATAATCTGTCGCTCCTTAGCACAACAATTAGACCACAAAGTATACTAAATAGCTTGTACGCAAATTTATGCTGCCCAGTGTATGTCGCTTATGTTTTTCATTTGAATAAAAATTATTTTATTTTTCTAATATCTCGTTACATGACTGTAGTTCTTTTGTTTCACATTTACTGGCGCGAGTTTAGTACTTACAATTCGATCATGATACCAACAGCTATAACAAAAGGTAATGAAACTGAAAAAGGGTGTAAGTAAGGTGATAGGAGGGTTGTTTGTAGTTGTTAGGATATTTTTCGAGTTAAACAGTATGTTCATTTGAATATTGACCACAGTCGTAGGGATTTTAGCCAAACGTATTTAGTTGAGCCTTTGAGGTGAACGTGTTAAGTTTTGTAAGCCGCAAATAAAATTAAAATATGTACTGATTAAAAAATAAATAAAAATAAAGAAAAAAATCGGAGAATAGTTAAAAAGGAATATTAATTAAAAATAAAACATATTTATATTAAAGTGACATTAAGATATTTAATTGTGTATTATCGACACGAAAAGTGAGTCAAATTAAAGTAAAAATAAAATGTTAAAATTAAACAATAAAACAATATTAATTTTGATTTATGTAAAATATATCAATAGAGGCATATCGATTCATAGAATTATTAATGCAAATTTATTTTCAATTGGGGTGTTTCTGAGTGTTGATTATTTATATAACATGGCTTAATGTTTTTTTTTTTCTGCATATAATTGACCCACTTGTAACACTACAGCCAACAACCAACCAAACAAAGAGTGGAGCAGTAACTAAACAGTTCGTGTCCTGTTGGCATTTCATTATTATTCACCTACATTTTAAATAAATGGTGTAATAATTTCAAAACTATATTTGTATAAATATGTTTAATGTGCTTTACAAGGCAAATATTTCAATATCTTTAAGCCTTTAATAAAAATTACTCTAAAGTCTCGTTAACCTTCTTTTTTTGGTAAAATTTATGTTTAATGCAGAGTATATAGAATTCGTTTTTACCACAAAATACTAAACTATTTGTTAATATAAATAAATACGTATCATACATACATACATACAGGAGTACCCTTTACGGAAAATAAAAATCCGTTTTGCAAACAACAAATAGCAACGGTGGCTAGAAATAAACGAACAAAAGAAAAACAGTTTGTAGTTATTTATGCCAACTATTTGCATAATTTAAAGTTTCTCTGTTGGTTTTTTCTTTAAACACCATACAGTGAAAATTTAAACAAAAAAAAAAACAAACAAGTGTTCCTCTAAAAGGATATACTCGTATGTACATATGTAATCGTATGTGATTGGTATGCATGATTCGCTTTTATAGCACGAAACTTAGAATCAAATTGAAAAAAAAATACAAAAAAAAACAACCAAAACATAAATAACAAGACAATATAAATACCGGTGAAAAGAAAAACTAGTCAGGAAATAGTTTCACAATATCGATTGACCATCTAAATTTAGTGAATTTGTGGTGGAATTTTTATTTGGGTCTTGGATTTACCTCAACTTATTCTTTCTATTTAAGTTATTTATTTGACTATTTACGTAAATAACTTATACGACAATTCATTACAAAAGAAATATTTGTAATTGCTTAGAAATTCTTTACAAAGCACCTGAACTAAATGACAGTTTCCTTAAGAAACGCCTTTTTCTGTTACAACGAAGACTAGTTAAAATGAAATATATAACGTCATTTAGACCGTTATAAAGATTTTTCTAATTCTTATTGGTTATTTCAAACAGAACTTAATCTAATCCATAGTCTATTTTAAAACGTTTGAATGCTAACCTTTTGTCGCTTTAGTGGTAAAGATCAGTGTAGAACTGATTCAATTGCGTTTTGCAGGCCTCTAAGGAATTTAAATTTATACCATCAAGGCTATATGATGGATGCAGCAAAACTTCCCAGCCAATCACTCTCAGTTTCTGTCGGGTCTTCAAAGATGTGTGTGGTCTGGAGTTATCACGATGGAGTACAACCAGGGTTGGCAACCCACTGGGTGACCCAATTAAGCCCACCAGGGTTTTATTGGGTTTTTTTATTTAACGGTTTTCACAGTTTTACAACAAAAATAGTTGTAATTTACGTATTGAGACTACAAATTTATTTTTTCCGTTTTTGACCTCAAAAAGGTAATGAAATAACAAATTTATCATATCACTGCTTACATCTTTTCTTCGCCTCTGACAATTTCCAAATCGCGTCTCAGAAAAACTTCTCGTCTATCAAGGCGCTCCAACTTTGAAGCCGAATTTGTATTTTTGCAAAGGAAATATTTCGGTGACATGTTTAAAGTAAAACTCATACTTCTTTATACGGCCTATATAGTGTCTAAAAATGTAGGCCATAAATCGAAATGCCTTTAAACGAGATGAATATGTATTGCGTGTGCTTCCCTTGCACTTTTTTTAAAGAACGGAAAATCCACTTTTTTTAAGCGTACAACGAGGTAATTTTAGCTTAAAGCGAATGTGTTACATAATACAAACAGGCACTTATAACGAAATGCTATGTAAAGAAAGCCCGTTTAAAGAGGTGTGAGTATATTGTATCCGTCACAACAGCCGACGGAGAAATGTTCGGAGAATACGGCAGATGCGGCATTTGATCTTTCTAATAATTGTTTTGAAACTTAAAAGTTATACTTTAGCCCCGGTCTTTACAATAGAGATCACTTCTTTATCAATCTGCGTTCTCTCATTTTATGGCGCACATAATCGTCCTTCAGAACGGCTAATTCGAATAACAATGGATCGTTTTCGGACCACGTTTACTCTTACTAACATTGTATTTGACGCAAAACAGTGCGCTGTAGCTCCTGTACAGAGTAGCATTCAATAAGATCCATATCAATTAATTTATCGCCGTTCTCAGCAACTGGAGTTGTGTCCTTCCACTTAATGGAAGATTTCATGAAAGGATCTTAGATTAAAAGCATTCAAGATTCAACTTGTGCAGGACTTAAAGCCAAGCGACCATCGTATGCGCAGCCATTTGGGCGAATGGACTAAAGTACAAATTAATATTGATATTAAATTTCCTTTAAAAATTTTGTTTTCCGATAAAGCCCATTTCTGGTTGAATGGGTACGTAAACAAGCACACTTGTCGCATTTAGAGTGAGGATAATCCACAAGCTTTTGTTAAAACACTATTACATTCACAGAAAATTACCGTTCTGTACGCTTTACGAGATGGTGGAGATATTGGTTCATATGCTTTCAAAAACGATAATGGTCAGAATGTTACTGTCAATGGTAAACGGTATAGGGACATGATTAGAAATGAAAGATTAATTTCACATAATGGTCCAATTAATTGGTCATCGAGATCGTGTGAAGTTTTATTTTCTTTGGGGTTACACAAGTCATTTGCTTACGTCGATAAGCTGAAGACAATTGACAACCTGGAAATCAACATTTGAAAAGTTTTGGCGAAGTACGGCCGCATATGTTGCGAAAAGTTTTTGAAAATTGGTGTTCCAGATTGCGTTTTGTACGTGTCAGCTGTGGCGGCCACATGGCCGAAATCATATTCAAACATTAATGTCATAAAATTTCTAACCAACAAAGCCTGTTTAATTGATATTAAAAATATATTTCTTTGTTTTATTATGATTTAAACTCATAAAAAACCATTCCATTTCAATGCCACCAGTTTGGTGATGTATACCTAACATACTCCTCTAGCAACGTCCACACTGCTTATGCGCCGGTCTTTCTAATTTTTTTCCATGATTTCTTCAACTTTTTTAGTCATTCAACCAGAGCGAGGAATTTCTTTAACATAAAATTATCAGTTCGAAAATTAACAAACCATTGCTTTCTTTCTACTTAATTACAGTATCGTCTTTGTTAACTTCACAAATCTTTCCAGCAGCCTTCGACGCATTCTTATCTTTTCTATAGTAGAAAAGTAAAATATGATGATAAAGTTTCGAATTTATACAGATTTTTAAAAGTAGATAATTTTTCACAGAATGTTGCGTCTTATAAAGGATCCGCCATCTAACGTTTTTTTTTCAACTAGTGCTTATTTCGTGAATGGTAACACTTCGCTCATGTCTGATTTGACAGATAATTAGTTTTATCCTTCCGCTGAACGAATATGGTTGTGTATACGCTTGAACAACGCTGGGAAATATTGCGACATTACTTTGAAAATCATGGTAATGTTGCAGAATGTGTGTTCATCTTTTCAGATGAAGCTCATTTTGATCTTGGCGGACATGTAAACAAGCAAAATTGTCGCATTTTGGGCACAGAAAACCCGCACACATATATTGAAAAGCCGATACACCCAAGACGAGTCACTGTTTGGTGCGGGTTTTGGTCCAGAGGCATAATTGGGGCATTTTTTTCGAAAATGAGCAAGGAGTGGCCGTTACAGTCAATGGCGATCATTATCGGCCCATGTTGAACGAATTTTTGTTAACAAAAATTGAAGAGGAGGATATTAGCAACATTTGGTTTCAACAGGACGGCGCTACGTGCCACACAGCCGAAGCTACACTCGATGTTTTGCGCCCTGTTTTTGAAGATCGCATTATCAGCCGCAAAGCTGATGTCGTTTGACCACCTCGGAGCTGCGATTTGACACCGTTGGACTATTATTTGTGGGGTGCCGTCAAAGATAAGTGTTACGCCAACAAGCCAGAGACGCTTTAAATGACAATATTCGTGAAGCCATTGGTGAAATACAGCTGCTCACAATCGATAATGTGCTTAAAAATTGGACCGATCGTGTAGGCTAGTGCATGGCCAGCCGAGGCTACCATTTGAATGAAATTATTTTCCATTATTAACCAGATGGATTGTACTTTCAAATAAAAAAAGAAATTTGAGAAAATATTCAGTAGTTTTATTTATAGCATTTTCAAAAATAAATTTATATGGCGGACCCTTTATTAATAAAATCTCTCCCAAAGATCTGCATAATATTCACCGATAATTGTTTGCTAACTTCAGGGTAATAGATCTGAACAGTAAGGCGTGCATTCTAAAAAAATGTGGCCATGACCTTCTTGGCACACATACATACTTACATTTTGGCTTATTTTGGTGCACGTTCACTCTTAGAAATCCACCGTTTTGTACTTAAACCTCTGATGTGTTGTGATGGTTTCGTATTTCGTATACTCGTAAAAGCGACATAAAAAACTAGTTCGAATTGCGCCTTAATAAGACAAAACATTTTTTTAAACCAATACACGATTGCTGCTTAATTCTGCGCAATCATTGCGCCTATCGCGCTGATAGCTTTTTTATATCCAAATTTCGTTCAACACTGTAATCTACCTCCTTGTTTGAAATTCCTAAAATCTCAGCCATCTCCAATCGTTCAGTATCCTAACTGTTTTGCAAAACCTTAACGTTTAAAGCTGGAATTACACCTTTGTCGCAAATGCACCAATATGACACAATTTGTATTATGTTTGTCGAAAATAAATTAAAAAATGTGACACAGTTGTATGGTAGGTAAGGCTGCCGATTATGAGTATTTACGCTATAAAAAACTTATCTAACTGTTGCATTTGCCACACGGAGACTGCGTTAAGCTGAAGGTCCCTTTAAATTAGTCTAGAAATAGAATCGGTTGCAGCTCATTGCTTAAGAGATGACCCCCTCGTTTTACTTGGGATGTCGCGGGTATTATGTATATATGTATGTATGAAAATTAAAAACTGTAAATATTGGTACGTATTCCAGTCCGATTGTCGTACAAGAATACAATAAATAAATGTGAATTTATTGACATTATTGTTGCCGCATGATTGCCTATTCTGCCCTCACACGATTTCCGTACCTTTTGTTTGTGCAATGCGTCAATCGTGTAATCCCAGCTTAACGTTATTTGTGCTTATAGAATCACTATTTAACTCTGTTAACAACTGTTTAACCATTGAAGTTGATGGAGCGAAGTACCATAGTAGTTTTCGAGCCTTTTTTTTGGGTTTCGATAATGATTTTAATAGCTAACACGCTTTTTTTTCTTCAATCTGTAATATAATTCTATAAGTTGTATCGAATTTTTTGGCCTTACTACCACTTTGAGGAAACCGAACGTTTAACGTCATTTGTGCTGATGCGACAACAACGAGTCTCGAAAAACTTTTTAACCATCGACATTGTTAGTGCAAAGTCCACATGGTATTTATCAAGCCCTTTTTGGTGTCGTTTTTAAAAAATTTGTTGACGGCGGCCGTGTTGCGTTAAAAGTTACCTGCATGGAAAATACAAAAAAATAAGAAATTATTATCCTGCCCTCGAGTTTAAAGTCTTTGACTTTTTTCATATTTTATATAACGAAATTATTTTTAATCAATTATTTCTTAGTTAATCTTTTAATTATATCTTTTATACAAGCAGGGGAGTAACAAAATAACTATTAAAAATAAAAACAAACATTTTATATACAAAAGAGCCTTTGTATTATAAAGCGTGTTTTTTATAGAGGTATAGAAGTTTAAGTTGGCATTACTTTTCCAGATGGCGACCGATTTAACAGCTGTCAAGTGATTTATTCTCAGTTTGGTTTGGCAATTCATCATAAATAGACTCACGCCTGAACAACGCCTGCAAATAGTGAAATTTTCATTTTTCATAAGTGAATTTTTTTTTTTCAATTTTCATAAGCGAATTTTGTTTAGCGATGAAGCGCACTTCTGGTTGAATGGCTACGTCAACAAACAAAACTGCCGCATTTGGAGTGAGGGTAATCCTCAAGTGTATGTGGAAACACCGTTACATCCAGAAAAACTGACTGGTGCGCTTTATGGGCTGGTGGAATCATTGGTCCGTACTTTTTCAAAAACGATGGCGGCCAGAACGTTACAGTCAATGGTAATCGGTATAGAGCCATGATTACTAACTTTTTCATTCCTGAATTGAATAACCATGATGTCCAGGAGATGTGGTTTCAACAAGACGGCGCAACATGTCACACAGCTCGTGCCACAATAAATTTATTGAAAGACACGTTTGCTGACCGCTTATTTCACGTTTTGGACCTGTGAATTGGCCTCCAAGATTTTGTGATTTAACACCGCTAGACTACTTTCTGTAGGGCTATGTAAAGTCATTGGTCTATGCGGTAAAGCCACAAACGCTTGACCATTTGGAAGACAACATTCGCCGTGTTATTGCCGATATACGGCCACAAATGTTGGAAAAAGTCATCGAAAATTGGACGTCCAGATTGGACTACATCCGCGCCAGCCGTGGCGGATATGCCAGAAATCATATTTAAAATGTAATGCCACAAGATTATCTTTCGGATAAATAAAACTCATGTCAGTCGAATAATCCATCGTTGTTTTATTGTAACTTAAAGTTCTATACTAATAAAAAACACCCTTTATATGTATAGAAAATGATTCAATTCTTACATTTTACTATGATTTTTTCAGAGATTTTTTAATGACAATTATCCATATCACGTCACGTGACAAAAATAAAATATTATGCCATTCAAGTTATTAAGAACAATTAATACGAATATAAGAAATAGGCACGAACAATTAACACTCATTAAAGAGGTCTTACATCAAAACTCTTAAGGGGCAAGCGATACTTACATCTATTAACAAGCATTCTCTTCTTTCAAAAACCAAATCTAATTTTATTAGACCCACATAATTAAGAAAAATTTCTTCTGTTAATAATACCATGCATGTAAACTTAAATATATTTCTGAATTTTATAATAACACATTTAGGCCATGGCCAAAAAAGTAAACATTTTCTATGGCGGCCATAAGAAAACAATTGTAAATTTACATAAACCTCGAAATATGTTTACTGGTGACACAAAAACTAAAACATACATCTCGTGATTTTTTCAAATTTAAATCTTAATTTGAACATTATCAAGGTCAAGAATCAGCCAAGACTTGCTTAAATTCAAATTTAAGACATAAAATATTAACAATAAAGGCATTAACAGTTGACGTGACTTGTGTGGTACGTTTCTTTGTTTGCTTGTTTTTGTAACTTTTTTACAAATTGTAGAAATTATTTACAAGGACTGTTTTCCTACGTCTTCTTACGGAGGCATATTGATTAATTAATAAAATAAAATTTATTTCGTTTTCTTTGTCTAGTTTTCAAAACAAAAGGCGGTTTTTTCTATTGGTTGTTCGTTCTTTGGTCTCTGGTCTGTCAACAAAATAAGTACTCGTATGTATTTTTCTAATAAATAAAGTATATATGACCGGTGAGTGTAAGTACGTACCTATATACATATGTATGTATATACGTATGAAGCATAAATATTTTATATTTATTTGGCTTTTGCAGAGAAAACTAAAACGTATTAAATGTGTTCAAAATATTTTATCTATTTATTTACCTTTTTTTTGCATTATGCACCCACGCCAATATTTCTGTTGTTTTTTAATATAAAATGAAATTTTAATCATCTCAGATAACAGTCTAACACGTCAGTGTTTGTTTTAGTGGTTTTGTGGTCACAGGATAAGAAATTTATGGTTGGCAATTGACGAATATTTTTTTTTTAATTTCGATCAGTAACAAATATATAGGGTGACTTTGTTTCTATTTGGTGTTTTAGTGTAAAAAAGGTTCGTGACATGTGGCAATAACAAATATACTCGGTAAGATTTGCCATTTCACCATGAATGGACAAACGAAGAACGCTTGCAAAACATAAAATTTAATTATCGAAATTCGTGCTGTGTGAGAAATCTGGTCTATCGAAAAGTTATCTTCAGCGATGATTTAATGGGTACTTCAACAAACAGGATTGTCGAATTTGGTGTGAAGAACAGCCAGAGGCAGTTCAAGAGCTGCCAATGCACCCTGATGCCACACTGTTTTGTGTGGTTTGTGGGCCGGCTGTATCATTAAGCCGCACTTCTTCAAGAAGGATGAAAATCGCAACCTTACAGTCAATGTACCAAGGTACCGAGCAATGATTACCAACTTTTTTTGCTCAAAATGAAAGAATTGGTCTTGGTTGACACGTTGTTTCAACAAGGCGGTGCCACATGTTACATGACACGCGATATTATGCATCTGTTGATAGATGAGTTTGATGATCAATTAATTGCACGTTTAGTAGCAATCAATTGATCGCCTAGATCATTAGATTTGAGCCCACTAGACTATTTTTTGTGGAGATACGTGAAGTCTCCTGTGTACAGGGACAAGCCAGCCACAATGCCCTGCAAGACAACTTAACAACTGCCATTGAAGAGATACTTTTTTTTCATTCACCTTTGCAAATTTTAAAATTTTTCAAAACCCAAGAGGTTAAAAAATTATCCTTTTCAATATTTTAGATAAACAGTATTAGATCATAAAAAAGTATGCATACATACACGGTTTTTTTTTAATTTTAACTTAAATTTTCTTTATTAAAAATCGATAGAACTTTAAATTGTAAAAAACGACGCAAAAAATTCGATTTTAATCCTTTCAAAATGATTTCCAGCCACCACGGATTTTCTTGACGAAGCGTATTCTGGATGTCTAATTTGTGGCCACATTTTTTAACACTGCCACGACAATGTTCGCCTCCAAGGCATTAATAGTTAATGGTTTATCAGCATAAGCCTGGTTTATCACGTAGCCCACAGTAAATAATTAAGAGGTGTCAAATCGCACGATCTTAGAGGTTAATTGATAGGTCCATTTCTCTAAATCATATTCGCCAATTAATTCGACCATTACGTGAAATTAATCTTTCATCAAAAGTTTTTTTGAGTGAATCAACTGAGAGCGCGCGCTGTGTGGCATTTGGCTTCGTCCTGTTGCAACCACATGTCAGCAAAATTAATGCCACGAAGAAATTTCTAATCATGTTCCTATACGATTCACCATAGTCAGTAACATTCTGACCATTATCGTTTTTGAAGGCATAATTAATTTTTTAAGTAATTTTTTTTCTTGTGGATTATTCTAACTTCAAGTGCGTCAATTCTGCTTACTTAAGTGCCCATTCGATCAAAAATAAGCATTAATGGAGAACAACATTTTGAATTTTGAAGTTTAATTTAAAAAAAAAATTCAATAATTTGCAAGCGTTGCTCTGGCGTAAGGCCATCCATAATGATATTTCAGGACAAACTTAACAAAAAGCAACTATCAGCTGTTAAATCGGTTGTCAAATAAAGCAGTGTTACAAACTCAAAGTTATGAACCTCTAAAAAAACACCCCAAAGTATACCAATATCGAAATCGGTTAAAGTGTTCAAGTGCTGTAATATCACAGTTAGATACCCTAATACTGAATCTAAAATTATTACGCCTTTATTGATGTTGCATTTTAATAAATATATATTTTTCCAACAATTACCACTATTTTTTTATTTTTTGTTTTTGTTTATTTAAAGCCTATACTTAACGCTGCATTTAGTGCACGTTTTCCTAAACAATTTAAATACACCACCATATACACATGTGGACAGAAAAATAGGTACAATACTAAAATTTTCTCCAGCAGATATTGCAATAAGCTTCTATCATTTAAATAACTTTATAGTTATAAAATGTTTTCTGAAGTAGAAGTATTTGTTAAAGTTCAGCGTCTTTCTCTTTGAGTGAAACGATGACCAAAGCCCACCCTAAGCTATAGGGTGGGCTATCTATCGGTTTAAATTTGAACCAGCGTTTATTTCGAATCTGGCAAATCTTTTGTCATTCTATTCTGTCACAAAATTCAGTATATTATCTCCACTGAACGAAATGAATCAGATACGCTTGAGCAGCTTTGGGATTTATTGGAAATTTATTACCATTTAATATCTTCTTTTCGGATGAAGCTCATTTTCAACTTGGTGGGTACGTTAATGAGCAAAATTGGCTTATTTGGGGCTTAGGAAACCCAAAGTGGTCTTACACAAGCCAATACACCCATTACAAGTGACTGTTTGGTGCGGCTTGTGGAGCGGAAGCATCATTGGCCCATATTTCTTTGAAAATGAGGACGGCGCAACCATTACGGTCAATGGAGACATCTATCGCACCATGATAACTGATTTTTTGAACCTGCTCTTCACGGATGTGAACGATGTTTGGATTCAAGAGGAAGGTGCAACTTTCAACACATCTCATGTCACAACCGCTTTATTGCGTCAAACGTTTGATGGCCCTTTAATTAGCCGAAATGGTGATGTCAGTTGGCCAGCAAGAAACTGTGGTATGACACCGTTAAACTATTTTCTGTGGGGCGTGGTTAAAAACAAGTGTTATGCCCACAAACCAGAGATAATTGAGCATTTGAAGGCCAATATTTGTGATGCCATTGCCGACATACGATCCCATACAATCAAAAAAGTTCTCGAAAATTTGTCTGATCGAACTGTGTAGGCCAGTCGCGGCAGCCATATGAATGAAATATTTCATTCCTAACCAGAACAATTGGACTTCACAACAAAAAAATAAATTTGACAAAATTTCAAACCGTTTTTGTTTTATTGCATTTTTATATTTAATTCTTTAATTGCCCACCCTATATTTCTAATTAAATTTAATATTGTGGTTTATTCCTTAATAATATTGTATATCTGCCGTAATTATTTTACTTATTTCAAAAAAAAAAACTAAAATTTTCACAATTAGGTAATTTACAGTTATTTATCTCTTCAGGTAGACTAACTAATAAAGCGACAAAAGTCCGAGTAGTTTTACAAACTAATTTTTTACCAATACTTGCTTCCTTCATATAACTATTTTTTTGCCCACATGTTTATGGCTATATATTCACATATATTCGTGTTGTAAAATAATTATTTAAAAAACACACAACTTTTATCTAAACTATCTAAAAATCTAATTTGAGCTTAAGAATTTAACTGTGAAAAAAAATTAAATTAAATTAAATATAAAAATTTTCTAAGGAATTAAACTACAGAGATAATTAAAACGCATTAAGTTCAATCTAATTTGTGTCTTAATTTTTCAAATAAATCGATTATGGCACCATAAAGTTCAATTGGTATTCAAACGGGGGTTGGTCAAATTTATACACTCCAAAAGGCAATAATCGAAAGATAAAAAACAAAGGATAAAAGGAAAACAAAATTCAATATTTACACTTGAAACGTATAATTTGAATAATTGAACAATGCACGAGGACTTCTTTCTATTCAGTTTTCTACTCAAATTAAAAATTCATTATCAAGAGACGTTTTTACTTGACACTGGAATAGGAAGTGAAAAGTGCATACAAAAAGTACTGACCGCGTACATGTAAACTTATATGATGTTTATAGTTTTTGATGAATAAACAGTATTAATAAAATATGTTAAGGTTTTATTAAAAGTAAATATTGTATTACAATATTTGCGCAAAAATCTTAAAACAAGCTTCTTGTTATTCTCTTAGAACGAATTACTCTACATCACAATCTTATTTCACCATTTTAATACTCACCCTAGCATAAATGGTGGTATAAATGTTTAGACTAAATGTAGACCAGAGATCAGCAATGAATACTGAAAACATGAGTATACTTGAATTGTGATTCATAAATTCGTATACTCATACGCATTCATACTCATTACAATGAGTACGCGGCGCACACATTTGTACTCGAAGCATGATTCATAAATTCTTATACTTATACGCATACATACTCATTGCAATGAGTCCGCACACGCACTCATACTCTAAAGATTCAATTAAACGTAACATAACGTAACGGTTTAGTTGCAACGCAACCAATCAACCTTATGGGTAACAATGTGTTCGATTAGTGGTGACATGCCATAACTCCATAACCAATCAATTGAGTCTTTATGAATCAACGTTATTGTGAGTATGAGTAGATGATTTTTAATGATGAATAGTCAAACAACTGATCTCTGATGTAGACGTGTCTTATATATGTATATATAATGAATGTGTATATGAATGTACGTATGTTTGTTTCTTTGTGCCTTATAGACAGCTAAACCGATTTCATTGAAATTTTTACAGTTCATATAAATCTTAAAAAATTCAACTGGGCGGTGCCACGGATTTGTCTATATCTTCAAAATGGTAAGAGTCACCAAATTTGGACCAAATAGCTTCATAATCAATACAAATAATAGTCAATACAAGTCATCGGTCAAAAAGTGGGCAGATCAGGGCAAGTGAGCATGGTAGCTCCCATACAAACTACGTGTTGATATTTGTTTATCTTTAGAACGGTTAAAGTGTGAGTTTCTGAATTTGGTCTAAATGACTTCGTAACTAATACAAATAATCAGACAAAAAATTGGCTAGAACGGATAAATGGGCGCGGTAGCTTACAGTCATACTAAATATGGAAATTTTTATATGTGGAGAACAGCAATTAAAGCTTCGCTTTTTATCTACATCCGCTAAAAAGCGGGAAAGATTGAACACAGCACACCGGGTAAAAGCTATCTATTTATGTAGGTACATCTTATATAGGGTAGGCAACTTAAAAGTTTAAATTTGGACCAGCGGTTATTTCGAATCTAACAATACTTATGTCATTCTATTCTGTCACAAAATTCAGTATATTATCTCCACTGAACGAAATGAATCGATTTACGCTTGAGCAACGCTGAGATTTATTGGAAATTTATCATCATATAAAATCATCTTTTCGGATGAAGCTCATTTTCATCTTGCCGTATTTGGGGCTCAGAAAACCCTAACATGGTCCTACACAAGCCAATGCACCCATTACGAGTGACTGTTTGGTGCGGCTTGTGGAGCGGAAGCAACCATTACAGTCAATAGAGACACCTATCTCACCATGTTAACCGATTTTTTTGTGCTCGCTTTTCTTGGTATTGATGTGAACGATGTTTGGTTTCAACAGAGTGCAACTTGCCACACATCTCATGCCACAATCGATTTATTGCGTCAAACGTTTGATGGCCTACAAGAAGCTGCGATTTGACACCGTTGGACTATTTTCTGTGGGGCGCCTTTGAACACAAGTGCTATGCCGACAAACCAGAGGCAATTCAGCATTTGAAGGCCAACAATTGAGATGCCATTGCCGACATACTCAAAAAAGTTCTCGAAAATTGGCCCGATCGAATGGGGACTGTGTATTCTTTTTTTGTCAGACTGAAGTCTGACTGCTGTGGACTACTATGTGTTTAATGCTTAAGCTGAATACTTTCTGACGCCGAAATAATAATCTGGGTATGTAGTAGGGAGATCGGACGGTTATTATTCGACCGGTTTTAACCGGTTTTTTTGGTTCCGTCGAATACGGTTTTTTCAAAATCTTCATTTTTCGAATACTGAATAAACCGGTTGATTTAACACGAATAACCGGTTAATTTAAAAAGTAATAATTTTTATACGTTTCTATATTCTTTTATTTCAAGTATGCTCATCGTTTGACTATTTGTATAAATTTAATTATTATTTTTGTATATATGACAACCTTGGACGTCTCACAAAGAACGTGAAGCCAATGTAAATTGAAAAAGATATGCTAACTTGAGCAACAATAACATTTTCTCATCTTCTGTATATGAATATTGATTTTTATATATGAAGAATCAACAAGACTCATTGAAGGCGACTTACAACCGACGGCTCCGAACGGCAGATATATTAGTTTGTGAAGTTTTTCACAGCGTAAATACACATAACCAGTCGCTACTAATGTTGTGAGGTGATATCGCTGTTCAAAATTGTCAGATGGTGTGGCCTGAGATTGAATCGACGACTTTTTGGTTGGAAGCTGCGTGTCTTACCTAACATACCATAGTGAGACACACTATTAAATACGTGGTGTATAAATTTACATACAGTGCTCCTCGAAATCTAAGCAAATTTACTCGTATATTACTAATAGATTTATTCAAAGTAAAACATTTAGTTTTTGTTATCTTAGGCTTCTAAATTATAACTATAATAACAAACATTTAATTCCCTTCTCTACCAAGTAATACAACAACAAAAACGAAATTAGTTCCTTGAGTAGCTGTTTGAAACTGAAGCAATTTTCAGTACTTTGTGAAAAAACCTTGTTCTAATGGATTTGTTAGAATTATTGTTAGTATTGATTGCCACTTTAATTTTAAGTTCTCCGTCAGCTTCTGCTTATTTTTAAAAAGACGTGGTCCAGCTCTACGCTTCACGAATTAAGAACTATTTTATTTAAATAAAAGAACCGGTTAACCGGTTGTTTGAATAATTATTAACCGAAACCCGGTTTTTTAATTGTTTTTTTTTTCGAATTATTCGAAAACCGGTTTTTGAAAAAAGTCGAATAATTTATCTCCTAGTATGTAGCAATAAAATAATAATTAAAATTTCCGCAAAAGCTTCTTTCAACAGAAAGTACGAAACTCTGCATATCTAAATAAATTTTAAAAAAATACGTTTCAAACAAAGGGAATATCCCTTTTTGCTACTAAGATAAAAGCGTAGGAAAAATCGGACAGATATTTTTAATTCGCCAAAATGTAGGGATTTTTTCTAATTTTGCATTATTTATGAAATAAATGCAAAAAAAAAAATATTTTTATTATTTTATTGTTCAAAAAGCTTTGTTTTCCAAAAAATCGCTTAAATTTAAATATATTACCGTAAGAAAACAGAGTAGTTGTGGTTTATAAGGTAGACGTTACATAGGTCTTAGGGCTAGACTTTTTGCGTTAACTATGTACATATTAAAAAATAAAAATAAAAAATTGAAATTAAAATACATTTAAGGCAATCATTCAGACAAATTTGGAAATGCCTGAAAAAATAATGAGAAAACTTTGCAATTAAATATAATTTTTTAAAATTGCCCGACACAACAGACAAAGCTAAATGAGGCCTTAATTTACACCGTAATTTTCTACAAATTTAATGTTTTACATCCATTACGAACAATGAATTTGTGTAAATAGAATCATCATCATCAACATCTAATAAAATTCAAACCAAAAGCATATAAAGAAAAAGTTAATGACTTGGTGGTGTTTGTTTGATCGCATGGTTTAAAGGTAATTGACAAATAAGTTGATAAATTTCATAAAAAAAGACTTTATACAAAACAGTTTAGTCAACCAAATTGGAGTAATGGGTCAAGTAAAATCGAAAAGCCAAAGACATCATAAACACGTTTCACACATACAATATAAAATTCTTATAAAAAAGAAAAAGAGAAAACCTATTTCTTTTTAAATAGTTACCTTGAAGACAAAACAGTCCTTTTTTTATTTTATTACAGTTTTATTACGCGACACCATCATTAGAAAAAAAGAAACAAGTTGTTAATAAAACTGTGAAAACTAGTATTGCATTGTCCAAATAAGTTCACTCTGGTATAGACAATGGCACATAGCGGAAGTTGGTCAAGTGGTAGCGGCAGTGGTTCGTCAACAGCTCAAAGTAGAGGATTGTCAACAGCACCAACCCAAGAGGAACGTTTATTGGTAAGTACGCAGTCTTTCTTTACTTGTTCTTTCTTCAAATAGAGGCAATCAATTAATTTTATTGCAGTTTAATGATAGAAATCAATTATTTTTATTCCTTTTTCTCCATGTTATTTCAGGTAGCTGTTCGTGTTCGTCCTTCATTTGAAAACAGTGAACGTTGTATAGAAGTCATTTCATCAAAATCTTTATTGTTCGATGACGGTGGACGAGGTAAAGCAAGAAAATATTCATACGATAATGTATTTAAGGAATCCGATACACAAGTAAGTGTTAAAATAATATTTATAATAAAGTATTAAAGCATTATAATAATTGTATTAAAAACTATAATTATTAACAAAAGATTTCAAAAGTAATTAAAACTTTTCACAAGAATATTTTTATATACGATTGGAAAATAAGTTCGTAGTTTTTACTTTCGAGTTTTATTTAAACAAAAATCAATAATTTTTACAATAAATTAATCTATGGTATTATGTCCACGCCGTTGCTGTTTACAACCTTCTTCCATCTCTCGACCGATTTGTCATTGCCACACAGCCAAAAACGCCCGGACTAGTATCAAGCAAATTCTTGAGCCAGTTTTTAGGGTCCTCTTCATTGTCGAAAGTAATACTCCTCAATAAGGTTCGACAGGGCGCTTAAAATTTGGTAATTCGACTGTGCAAGGTTGGGGGTATTGTTTTTGCCTTACCTATGCGATACTTTCTGTCGATTAGTTTCGCGTCGCGTGTAGCTGGGGTATGTAGAACTCTTTGTTGACCATGGCATTTCTTTCCAGCATTTTCTAGTGCACCATGTCCTTTCAGTCCCACCACACACAGATCATGGTCTTCTTGCGGCTTGGCGCTCGTTTTTCTGTATCTCCGAGAGTCATCCACTTTCTTCTTTGCTTCATATTTGTGTATAGCAGTGTTACTCGTTCATATTACCCAGCCAACGAAGTACATATATATATACGAGTATATTACTTATTGTCTTCGTATATATTACAACCGGGGATGCTAAAAGAAAAAACATTCTTTCCAAAAAGCGTCTTCAACAACCACAGTCACACAGATAATAATACGTACCATTTATAAAAATGGTTTTTAGGAAAACTTTTACATTTCTAATCGAGGTTGCTTTTACATTTGAGAGTACAATTACACAATCCTCTAAACAAACTACAAAATGTCCCACTAAATACGCGATTATTGTCTGTAAGCACTTATAAAAAAACTCATATGGCAACACAGATAATTATATGTACGATATGAAAAGAAACGTTATTTTTTTAAATTTTACAAAGAATTTCAACATTAATTTGCTTTATGTCAAATTTTTATATTAGTTTGAGAAGATTCTTGTAACCGATAAAAAAATATTTTAATTAAAAATGAGGCGAAAATCGAAAGGTACTTGCATTGAAATAACAGAGCAAATAACAAACTTAAGGAAAGCTCAACATTCACAGTCCAAACGATTATTCAAAATATTTCCTAAGCGAATCTTTAGCAAGCAAGCTTAAAACTGGTCGTAAGCCCAAATTTATTCCTAGAGTGGCCCAATATATAAAAAATGTTGTGAATAAAACACCTAAAACTACAGCGGTGGAAATTCGAAATACATTGGAAAATTATCACAACACTAGTGTGCATTCAAAAACTGTTCGTTGTGTTTTGATAAAAAAAAAAAAACGGATTCCATAGTAGAATGCCAAGAAAAAACCCTTTGCACTACTGCATGCGGATAAATCAACATATTTCTGGGCCAATGCATTATTTAGCAATGAAAGTAAGTTAAACTTATTCGGTTGTGATGGCAAACGAAGAGATGCAACCGAAAAACCTTATACCAACTATAAAGCATATTGGTGGTTCAGTTATGGTTTGAGGCGTTGGAAAACTGCGATTTCTAGAAACAAATATGGACTGCTTTGTATATTTAGACTGCTTTGTATATTTGAAAAGCAGTTTGAAAGAATTCGCATCCAAATTAGGTCTCAATGGCTCCTGCTATTTGCAACAGGATAATGACCCAAAGCACACTTCACATATTGTAAAGGAATTGTTGCTTTAAAATGTCCCAAAACAACATCATGCGCCTTCCCAATCCCCTGACTTGAAAGCCATAGAGCATTTGTGGGACGAATTAGCACGCCGCAGACGTAAAATATCATACAAAAATAAAAAGGAGCGTAAGGATGGGTTAGAGCACGATTGGAATCAAATATCAGCTGAAACAACAAAAAAAAACTTGTACTTTCTATGCACAATCGATTTAAGGCAGTAGTTGAGGCAAAGGGAAGTCTAACAAAATCCTAACCAAATAGTTTATACGAACTAAATAGTTGCTTAAATGAAATTTTCTTATAGCGTACGTATAATTATTTGTGTTGTGAACTTGGTTTTTTGTGTTTTTTATAATATTGAGTTTTTTTCTAATATTTTAATGAAGAAATAAATATTTGTTTTTATATTACTTCTTATACCATCTTTACTTCTTTGGAAATACATTTTTTTTTTTTTTTTTTTTTTTTTTTTTTTTTTGAGGCGTACATAATATTATCTGTGTGACCGTATTTATCAAGCTCAAATACAAACGGACGTAACTACGCGAAAATTCGAAATTGAGTTTTGTCATTTTGTCAGGCTACATGCTTATGTAAAATGTTAGCCTCATGTGATCAAAAATTTTGACTTTATTAAGGAAATTGAAACGGACGTAACTACAGGCACATATCCGCCCATTTTAATTTTTTTTTTTAACATCTCACCAAATTAAAAATTTTGATTCTGAATAAAATTTATTTCTCTTACAAAAAGAATACTTTAAAACTATTAACGTTTTTGTTTCTCCTTATAAAATAAAAGTGTAGTTACGTCCGTTTGCATTTAAGGTGACGATATACGGTATAATCCTTATATTTTAATTTAAATATCGTACTGAATTTAATTTATGGAAAGTTATTTGTGTTTGCCTTTCGTACCAAAAACTTAAGAAATTGTAATAAATAAATAAAAGCAAAATAAATTTGTAATGAATAATTTCACACATATTGTTTTAACCGTGCCAAACGGCAACAAAAAACATGTGTGTGAAACAAAAATTTTGCTTTAGTAGCTTTGAACAGAGTTACCCAAATGGCAATTGAAAATACTAGTCTCTTAGTTGCCAGTTGTCATATGTAATACAATTTGCGGAAACTGACAACGCAACTGGAGTTCGATTGCCATCCATAATTGACCCATTAATTTCAGTGTTTCTCTTTGTGAACACCACTGATGTACAGGCACCATTTCTCATCTACAATGACGATTCGGTAAAAAAAAAACGATTCTTATAAGTTGCTCAATGTTGGGAAGCAATTTGAATGTGGCATTGAATGAAGATGATTGATAATGATTTTATGATCGTTGCTTATTTTTTCACGAAATTATTTCCCAGCCCAATAGACGGAACAAGCTAAGGTAGGTATTCCTCATTATTGAGCATATTTTAATAGTGTCGAGTGCCATGGCGCACATAGAAATTTATAGCAATATTTATCAAATTTAGATTTGAATGGATCTATTAGCTCCGATATGCTGTAAAAAAATCCGTATTCATAGTCTATTATTAGCACAAATCTGGCTGTTATTAAACTTTTCTTTGATTTGTGTGATCGTTCATAAATGCACTTATTTTTTACAATGCACTCGGGATAACGTCAACACTTGATTTCGTCAACATCCCAAAACATCGTCCCTTTTTTAACATTGTGTACTCTGAAACGTCAATCAAACCACGAAGCTCTAAAACGTCAACTCAAAATAAAACAAAATTTTAACTTTAGTAACACATACACGTGTGCATACACACATTTATTTTGTAAAACTATTTCCGGATTTGGGAATTTCCCCTATATTACCGATTTCTTTGTTCAACATGATTGCCTGCGAGAAAGATACGATAAGATAAGATTGTTCAATCCTATTAATTTTTGACAGCTGAGATCAGAATCAGGTTGTAGAAACTGAAATTGAACAATTCCCTTCCGATTCCACCAAACACACAGCATTTCCTCTTTTGGTGTCAATTCTGGAGATTCTATGAATCTTCATCTTGCTGCGTGATTCATGATTTTATCGCCCGCAAACAATCGAACGTATCAAACAAATGTAAATGTCAAGACTTTTGCAATGCTGAATCTGGCAATCCTAATATAGGACCATGATTAGAAATTTTTTCACACCTCACTTAACTGGGTGCGGTACGCCATAACGAATTTTTTGGCTATGGATAACATTTCGGTGGGAGTTACAATGCTATTTCACATTTTTAGAAATAAGCCACACCCTAGTGTACACACACTACAACTCAGGCGATTTTATAATGGCTTGGACTTTGTCAAAATTATTCGTTACACGACTGTTCTTGTTATAAAATCTTCTGCGATTAAGCAAAGATAGCATTAGGTCGTTAAATGTCGGGTAATGACAAAGAAGATATTCTGTAGATTCATCACAGCAATCTGTACAGAGAGCAGTCTGTACAGAGATCATTAAAAAGGATTTTCAGCCTTTCGGCATGTCTATCTATACCATAAAAAATAATGTACTTTTCGTTTTTGTTGCATAACTTTAGTTGTTGTAAGAATTTTGTTGTTGTTTTTTCAAAATTTTTTAAAGTCACTCGATAGTCCGCCCCTTCGAGGGCGATATAACGAGTTTAGCGATTTACCAACTTTCCGATACCACTTTTATAGTACGATTTCTCTTTCTCATCAAAATATGCCTCAGTTTCAGCGATTACTTCATCATTGGACTTAAATTTCTTTTCAGTGAGCATTCTCTTCAGATCTGAAAACAGGAAATAGTCGCTGGGGGCTAAATCTAGAAAATACGATAGGTGGGTAAGCAATTCGAAGCCAAATTCATTCAAATTTGCCATCGTTTTCATTGATTTGTGGCACGATTTATGAGCTCACGCCGCACCAACTTTGTACAGAGCTTTCTCATTCCCAAATGTTCGTGTAAAATGGTAAAAACACTAACATCTGATATCTTCACAATGTCAGCTAGCTTGTGCACCTTAAATTTGTAATCGCTCATAACCAATTTGTGGATTTTTTGATGTTTTCTGGAATAACAGCCACATTTCGGCATCCATTGCGCTCTGCATCGTTTGTGCTGGTACGACCACGTTTAAACTCAGCAAACCACTTCTCTACCATTTGACTTGATGGGGCAAAGTTCGGATAATGTTTATCAAGCCATTGTTTCGTTTTCATTTTTTATTTCAATAACAAAAGTTGCTTCACACAAAATGCTGTCAAATTTATACAAGTATCGTTTGAAGGTTAGTACTAAATAAAAATCATATGACGAAAATTCTAGTACCGCTATCTATGTGTCATCCTACGGACTTCTTGAGTGACCTGATATAGAAATACATACGTATTGTCTTTTTCTGTTCAGTTGCTATTCAACTAGCACACTGAAGAAAAATGAGCGGCACAATTAATACAAAAAAGTACTTTGTTTTAATGTTAAAAAAATTGTTTTAAATAAAAAATTCATTAAATAACATGAAAAAAAAGGCTGAGGAACAACGCTAGTTCGCTTTCTGCTCTTATAAAGAATGACCACTCATTCACGAACCCGGTTGAAAAGGCAAACCTTTTGGCCGAAATGTTTGCAAGTAATTCTCACTTGCCGGAGAGCGTTCAACCACTGCCCGAACTTGAAAGAGTATCAGCAACTATGCCTAGTATATTCTTTCGAGCTCGTGCTGTAAAAAGGGTTCTTGCAAATCTCAACGTTAACAAGTCTTCTGGGCCGGATGGCATACCAGCACTGGTCCTGAAGCAGTGCTCTTCGACGCTTGCGCGTCCATTAGCTCACCTTTTCAGTGCGTCATATCGCACCGGTACTTTTCCATCTTGCTGGAAGGTTGCTAATGTAACGCTAATCCCCAAAAAGGGCGAGGCTAGTAACCCTGAGAACTACCGTCCAATAGCAGTTTGTTCCACACTCTCCAAGGTTATGGAGAGTATGATTAATCACCACCTTGTGGGATATCTGGAGTCCAACGATTTACTTAGCGATCGTCAGTACGGTTTCCGAAAGGGCCGTTCTACTGGTGACCTGCTGGCTTTGCTCTCGGAGAAGTGGAACAAGTCCATTCAAGGTTTTGGCGAGAGTAAGGTTGTGGCTCTGGATATCTCAAAGGCGTTTGATAAAAGACTCAATGTTGTTTTTTAACACACAGGCGTGGTGGTGTGCTGTCATCTGTGTCAATGGGTAATGTGGATATTGAGGAATCAGATGCTCTTGATGTTCTGGGCATGAGAATTCACTGTGACGTTCGTTGGAATGATCACATATTTCAAGTGTCGAAAGAAGCATTCAAGTGCCTTGGTTTTTTGAGACGGTGCAAGAAATACTTCACCCCATCTGATCTGATCCTTAATATTTACCTATATCCGTCCCAAAATGGAATACAACTCTCATGTATGGGCTGGTGCTTCAAAGTCTATTTTGGAGCTTCTCGACCGCATACAGGAGAGGGCGAAGATGCTCATTGATGACGGTAGGGTAGCCAACTCTATCGATTCATTGGAGCACCGTCGCAATGTGGCGTGTGTTTCATTGTTCTATCGGTACTATAACGGAATGTGTTCTAACGAAATTAAGGAACTAATTCCCAATTCTCGTAGAGCGCATCTCTTGATTGTCCAGTAAATCGCACAACGCATTATAGTGAGAATTCATTCATTGGTCGCACTGTTCGGTTGTGGAATAATCTTCCAGCGAGAGTATTTCCTGCCACTTACGACATGAGTAAATTTAAATCTAACGTCCATAAACACTACTCCCTCTGTCCTCCTTCCAATAACCTATTTTCCTAGTACCAGCACAATGCACTGCATGAGTAGGGGCCATCCCCTGGGTGCTGGTCTTATATAAAAAAAAATTAAATAACAATTATTTTATAAAAGAAAGCAGAAATGTTACTCATACGTATATACTTACATACTTAGAAGCAATTTTATTGCCGAATTTGTGTTTTTTAGCTTATTCCATAAGCTAATCAGTTTTTGAGTTACGCGAAAATACATACATATGTTATGCAATCTTCTCCATTTTCGTAATAATGGTATATCTCGAACACAAGAGCTAATCTAAAAACAGTTATTACCAGTAGATTCAGCATACTCGAATTGAGTTTACCCTTTGGGTGCTCAGCTTTTCGGCAAAAATATTTCACATTCGAGCACAGTGTAGTAATCGAAAAAAAGTGTCTAAAACAGTGTCGTAAATATTTAATCGAGATGTTTCAAACTATTGCTTTTCTATACTAAAAACTCCTTTTATTAAAAACGTTATACACAAAAAAAAGGACAAAAAGTACACAAAGCTAAAAAAGTATTTTTGGTTGTTGAAAACGGTACATCTAGTTAGTCTAGGTCCTCTTTTGTTCTTGCTGGAAGGCTTTTTTGTTTTTTGGATTTGTATTTGTTTAGTTTTAGTTTCTGAACAATAAAACTTCACTATCAACATGTTTTCTATTTAAAATTTCTACATTCATGCGGTTTTAATTAGTTCACGTTATCCCGAGTACACTGCGTTTTAATAATATTAACGAATCGTCTCTGCAATAGCTCTGCCTTATACTTTCAACATAGCTGGCTTTCATTTAAATGCCTTAAATGTAAAATTTATGTTCTAATACTTTTTTTATAACTTTTTAGATATAAAAGAAAAAAAATTCCACTAATTTTGCAAGAAACAAATTTTTCCGCTAATTTTAGTCAAAGTTAGGTACCTACATGTAATTTTGAATAAAATCAACAATAGTTAACCGATTTTCATGATTTATAGCTTATTTCATTATCAACATTTTAAGCTTTAATTTAATTGCTTAACATGTAAAATTTTTATTCGGAAAAAATTTTGAATGTAAAAAAAATTGCTCTAATTTTACGCGAACAATTTTATTTTCGCAATTAAATTATGAATAACTCCGAAACTGCTTAAAATACAAAAAAAAAATAATTATTCAGGCGATTTATAGGAAATTTTATTCATAAGCATTTACTAGTACTTGGATTAAAATCGGTCAATCCGTGTTCAAAAATTTGACACGCCCATAAAAAAAATTGAGCCCGATGGAAAAAAACTGAAAACGGATTTAAATTCAGCGCATCAAAATCATTATATCCCATATAGTTTTATTTAAAGGCCCGAAAACTTTTTGTTTTTTGTAGACCGTTATTAAAAAATTACCAACAATGGTTCTTTAAGAAACAACTTTGACAGTATGCTGAACGAACTGTTGGTCTAAGGTAATCTGATTAAAGAGGTCAATGGATTAAAAACAAATTTATTATGGGAAAACATTATCTCTTTGGCTTGCAAAATTAGTTAACCTAAGACTAAAGTTATTTCTCAAAAAGCAGCATAGGTTGTTTAGGGGAAATCGACGGGAAAATGAAGGCTAGTTTTTATGTTAATATTCTGCAGTAAAATATGTAATCTGCATATAAAATGGATTTAGCATCGTTTATTTTTCAACTCAAGTGCCATCTCTGTAATACTATGGGATTTTTCCTGAAGGTATGGCGATCCCTCTCCAGTTTATTTTCCTTATCTGCTTCATTATGGGCTTTTCGTTTGTTAAATACCATAGTTCCTTTGTTGCTTATGGCGTTAGGCCAGAACATCTTGCATACGATTCTAAGGCACTTGTTGGTGAATACCTGTAGTATTTGCATGATGATGTTAGATTCAAGCCAGTTTTCACAGAATTGACTTTACACATGAGTTAAATATTCTGAGCTTGGTTTGCCTGGATATGTATGAGCTTCTTCATACTGACTACAGTCACCCGAATACCGCTCGTGCTTTGTTGAGCCTGCCATTGTACTCTCCAGATAACAGAAGCTATTTACGTACTCAATTCGTTCGCCCTGTAGCATGATGTTTTCTATGCTATTGTTTTCATTTCTCATGGCTTTGATTTTCTTGATATTTATCTCAAGTCCAATACTGAGAGCCTGTCTTTCCAGCTCTTCTAATTTTAACCGCATGTTGGAAATCTTGTGTGAGAGTAGACAAATATCATCTGCATAATCCAGATCCTCGAGTTGTCATGAGAGACTCCATGTTATAGCTCTTTTCTGTAAATAGACCTCGCTCATGATCTCATCCAGTACGATGGTGAATAGTAGAGGTGAAAGTGGACATCCTTGTTATATTCCAGCGTTAGTATAAAATGGTTGACTGATGCTCCCGTTGTGAAGAACAGAGTATTCTGTATCCTTGTACATTGCTCTTATTATTCGAATAATTTTCTGGGGTACTCCTTTTCCTCTCCATTCTTTCCCTATAGCAGTTCATTTAATGGTACCGAGGGCTTGCTCGAAGTCGTCGAACTGTAGGTACAGGGGGGTACGCCATTCTAGAGGCTGTTTTGTTATGTTGCGTAGAATGTCAGCTTAGTCTAAGCAGCTTCTATTTGACCGGAAACCAGCCTTTCCGTCTCGCAATAAGTTCTCTATTTTGCTCTGAAGCCCCCCCTGAATTATAATAATAATATAGTATCTTGTATATGCTGTTAAGCAGAGTGATTCCTCTCCATTTATTGCAATAATTCAAGTCGCCATTTATTAGTTGTGTCACAATGCTGACTTTCTTCCAAGTTGAAGGCAGCCTCTCTTTCTCTCATGCTTCCTCCTCTCAATTACTAGATTTAAAAACCATTCAACATTCATTAGCGATTCTGTACACCAAAATGTTTTTTAACAGCATAACTAACATTATAAGTAAATACTATATACAAGAACAAATGTGTATTTAGGCAATAGTTTTTCGAATGGACACCGTTATCATCGAAGGTCAAAACCAAAAGACAGACTTTTAATAAAAAGTCATAATCCTATAATCCTAAGTATTAATTTTAATTCAAGTTTTGTTTGTTTGTTCACAACTTTGTTAAGGCTGGTGTATTTAAAAATATATTTAAAACCATTTGAAAAATTTGAATTATATTGAAAATCCATTATTTATATCGATATTCAAACTCGAAAATCAATATTCCTGTATAATTAGTATTTAATAAGTTTGCACAGACTTCAAATCGATTTGATTGTGTTGACTTTGGACACATTTTGAATATTAACACGAGTTCAAAATAAATAAAATGTAATTATACCAAATGAAGTTTTAATTATGCGTTTCACTTTATTTTCAGTAAAAATAAATCAAAAATATTTTGAAAAGTGTCAATTAATAAAATCGACACTAGTAAAATAGTAATTAATTACAAAAAATAAATATGTAGAGAGATATTATTTTGAAGTACAAATGAACATCAAACGATAAAATAATTTTACGGCATGACTTTACTAAATTTGTATATTCGTAAAACAGGAAACAGTTTACAAAACTACTACAGCACCTTTAGTCAAGGAAGTTATAAAAGGCTATAATGCAGCTGTGTTCGCTTACGGCGCTACTGGCTCCGGTAAAACTCATACAATGTTGGGACCGTCACGTAAAAAGGGTTCATCTGCTGAAATTGATGCTACAGGCAGCGATTCTGGCCTAATGGTACGGGCTATAGAGGAAATTTTCCAATATATCGATATGGCAGAAGAACCTAATTCTTGTAAGGTGGGGTCTTAACACAGTTTTAGTTTTAGTTTTAGAACAACGAAAAACCAACCAAACTTTACCCCTTTAGGTTTCTATATCATATTTAGAAATATACAATGAATTAATACGTGACCTTTTAAATCCTGGTGGCCCCTTAGAGTTAAGAGAGGATAATCGTGGTCAACGTATAACAGTAGCTGGCCTTTCAGAAATAACTACCTCTAGTCGTAAAGAAGTGGTTTCTTTGCTAATGAAAGGAAATAAGGCTCGTACCATGGAACCGACAGCAGCCAATCAGACATCATCAAGAAGTCATGCCCTCTTAAGTATTTCGGTACAAACCAAAACTTCGTTGGGTATAAAACAAGGTCGACTATTCCTTACCGATCTAGCCGGATCGGAAAGAGCTAAGAAGACTAAAAATCGTGGTAAACGTTTACAAGAAGGAGCACATATTAATCGTTCACTTTTAGCTTTGGGTAACTGTATAAATGCCCTGTCCGGCGGTGCTCGTTATGTCAACTATCGTGATTCTAAGCTTACGCGTTTGCTTAAAGAAGCTCTCAGTGGTAGATGTAAGACTGTTATGATAGCCCATGTTGCTCCTGAAAGTAAACATCGTGATGAAACAAAGAACACTCTTGTTTATGCTGATCGTGCAAACAGCATAACTACACGTTTACAAAACTCGGTCTATGTAGATGAAATGCAAAATTTCCCTACCAAACACTATCAACATTTGGTATCCGAGCTGAGAGAGGAGGTGTCACGTTTACGTTCTAAAATGTTAACTGATCGTCCCAGAAGTGGAGCAGCTGCTGCAGCGGCAAATACTCAAGAACCTGCTAAAAACGCTGAAGACGATGAGAAACGTAAAGCGGAATTAAGATATTTGCGAGAACAAATTGTTTTAACTTTCAAGCAACAAATGAAATTGCGACGAAAATTACTAGAAGCAGAAAGTCATCTATTGGGTCTGGAATTAGATGCCGAACGTCAGCATATGATTATTTCACATTGGCAGGGTCGCATGGGTAAATTGTATGATTCACCTTCAGAGGATGGTAAGATAATAATCATAATTATTAATATAAACATAATCAGTATAAAAATTCTATATAGATATTGAATCCGAGGGTACAATTGCATTGAAAAATGCTTGGGGTGAACTGGCAGCCATTGAAAAAGAAACTCGCCGTTACAAAGAAATACGCGAAAGAACAGAGCAAGAATTAGAGTTATGCCGTCAAAAAGGGGTACAATTGGAAGATGTGAGTCCTTTTTTTCTCAATTCACATACAAATTTATCATTTTAGACTAAAAAAAACACTTTCTTTAAAGGAATTGCCTGAACGTATAAGCAGTGATGAGGAACGTGAATTATTGGCTTTACTCTGTAGAGTCCATGAATTGGAAGCTGATAAAGTATCTTTACAAGCTGAAAGATTAGCTAGACAAGCTGAATTACGTAGAAGAGATCTGCAGCTCTTAAGGGCCGAAAGGCAAAGAAGACTATGTGAAGGTACAATAAAATTAAACAGTTTATCCATTTAATTTTAAAATTTGTATTTAAACTTACATTTAAATTTAGACATCATTAGTTCCCAAAGACGTTTAATTGAAGAAGGCAATGTTGAATTGCCCGACGAGCTAAAAGAACTGTATGGTCTTTATCAACAAGAAATTCATGCAGGAACTGTAACAGCCACTGCTTCATATGAGCGTAAATTACCACCCATATATACAGCAGGGTAAGAAAAACCTTATCTATACAAACAATTGTTGAAAAAAAATAAAGAAAAATATTTAATCCACATAATAGTTCTGATTCTCCCTGTTCAAGTTCAAGTTCAGAATGGTCGCCTTCTTCCCCCTTGCCACCCATCGAAGGTAGTCAGCCTGAAAACGCGTTAACCGATAACCCAGATCGTCATATGGGTCCAGCTGTACATTCGCGTCTACCAAAATTAGCTGCTACAACTGCAAGTGCATCGATACCATCACGTAGACTGGTTAGATTAAATAAATGAAAACCCCCTCACTGGAATCTTACCATACTGGAGTAATATGAATTTCTTAAATGGCTCAAAAACACAGAATGCGCAGTAGCTCAGGGAACATTTGAAAATAATATTTCAGAAAGCTTACTTAAAAGATAAATTGTAGAATATGTATTGAGACGAACGTACTTAAAATAAAATATAAAAAACTAGGCAACGCACAATAAAATTTTAGTTTTTGTTTTTTTACTCCATAAATTATAAAATGTGTAAGTAAAGAGACCTCCAATCTATATGTAAGTCAATTTGAATGTCCGTCAATCACGCATAAACGAGTAAACCAATTTTGATGAAATTTGGAACACAGATAAATTCATTTAACGAAAAAGCAATAGGGTATTTTTTTTCAAAATTGAACCAGGTTGACGTTAAAATCAGGGGAAAACGAGCCGAACTAGTATAGGAGACGGATTTGAATTATCATTTTTTTATCACACAGTTAACCCTCTAACCAGCAAATTTTATTTTAAACTAAAAAAATTGTATCAGGCTAGTGTTTGGCAAGGTAAAAAATTACCTTCAAAAATTTAAAAAAAAACCTGAAAAAAATTTTATTATTAAATATACACAAATTTAATTTATATTAAGAGCAAAACATTGCATTGCATTTTGCATACTTTTTTACCACCTCAGACCGAAATATCAGTCTTGTATCTAAATCTTCATTTGAAATCATCATTAAAAATCTAGGTTTTCCAAGTAATAATAATCGCCAAGGTAGGTAGGTAGGAAAGACGGTACCGAAAGTATCCCACCAAGAGACCACAGTGGTCAATTGTGGAAAGAACCTTCCAACTGATAAGAGAAGAGAAAAATTAGAAAACAAATAGAGAGAAAGGATAGAGAAGGAAATAGCCAGCTAAGACCTGACAGAAAGCCCTCCAGATCGCATATCCTGGCCGATGTAATGTCACCAAGGCCATCGAAAGAGTCACGGCCAAACAACCTGAGCCTGCGCCCATAAAGAGCCGCGCAGTGACAAAGGATGTGTTCCACAGTCTCCGGCTTCCCTGAATCACCGCAACTTCGGCAGAAAATAGACGAGCCTGCTTCCCAAATGCCAGTCTTCGCCCTTAGAGCGCAGTGCCGAGTCACAAAGCCTATCAGAATCCTAAGAGATTCCCTCTTCAGATTGAGGACACAGTTCATCTTGCCAGTTCATCTGCAATCTCGTTGCCCCTTACGCCAGCATTTCCCGGAACCCAGCACAGTTTGACGCTGCACACATCCAAGACACACGCCTGACTGTCCAAGTAGAAGACCACACCATCCCCCACAGCAGCAGAATTGCGAAAACGCTCAGTTGCTCTGAGAACAGCGAAGATCTCGCGCTGAAAAACACTGCACTCATCCGAGAGTCTAAATAACAATTTAATGTCACTGTCCGCCATGTAGGATCCCGCGCCAGTGCCCTCCTCGGTCTTAGATCTATCTGTAAAGATGACGTGGCCGTCGAAAAGTCCATCAACCCCCCGCTGAGACTATCCGGAAAAACTGCCACAGCAACACACCTATGTACCTTATTTAGAAGCCTCCTCCGACTGGCATTTTTCAAGGCTGTCCACTATACGATACAGCCATAGGTGAGAACAGGTATGACTATGGAGTCATAGATCCACCTCACCATCGCAGGGCGAAGACCCCATCTCCTACCAATGGCACTTCTAACCGTATAGTAGGAAAAATAATCGCCAAAGTCGAAAATATCTTCAGATTCAAAGCAACAAACAAAACTAACAACAATAATCAGCAGTTCAAAACCAAAGAAAACTGTATAACTAAATTGCGTATTTCTTTACACATATTTACTGTTGCAAGGAAACTCAAAAAATTCAGCTGCATAGCAACGCATACAATAATATACACGGCCTAAAGGCAGATTCGCCGCTTAGAGAGTTAATATGCAAATTTATTAAATTGACGTCCCTAAAAGTATGCAAATAAACAATGTTATACATATAATTTGTTTATGAGTTGTTTGTAATTTGTTTAGGGTGGACTTCTAAGCTAAGTTAATGTATTTTTTTTAATTTTTTCGTTTTGTTTCGTTTTCAATAGTTAATGTATTATTCTGCATTACGTATCAATGTATTATTCTGCGTTCTTCTAAGTTGTTAAATTTGTGACAGAAATTAAACAAACAAACAAAAATTATGGGTTTTCTTATTGAACTCCTTGGCGTATGCACTAAATTTTGAGTTTTTATTAAAGTGTTTATAAATTTGCTTATTTTTCTGGTTCTATTTCATATGTTCCATAGCAAAACAACTGCTCTGAGAACACTATTGTCTTCTTCCTTTCATTCGATTCATTTTTTTTTTAACAAATTTTTGATCGTAGCGTATCTGAATGCAGAGACGTAATCGAAACGCAGAGCAGAAATGTGGTGAATATTAAGATAGGGAGGGTAGTGAAGCAAGTTAATATCAAACAATTATTTCAAATTATGTACTCGTATGTATAACATTTTCTTAAAAAAAATTGTATTTTTAATAATTTTTTTTGTGTGCCGCTGTATGCTTACCTACCATAGGTAAGACATTCAGACCAAATTAAGAAACTTCAGATTTAGCCGTTCTCAATTATACAAAAATGAATATTTACTTTGTATGGGAGGTATTATGCTCACTTATCCGATTCCGCCCAATTTCTGACTGATGATTTGTAGTGACTATGGAGCTATTTGGAGCAAATTTAGAGACTGTTACTGTTACCATTTTGAAGATATCGACAAATAAATTTTTAACTTGGTATGGGCGTGACATCGCCTAGTTGGAATTTTTGGAATTTATATAGCCTATAGTTCCTTCCAGACATACAGAGAGATGCCGTAAAAGTTTCAAGATAATCATTTCAGCCGTTTTGCTGTCTATAAGGCACAAACAAACAAACATACATAACGCATGGACTGAAAAGTCCCGGGTCTAACGCTAGTTTTACTGTATTCACCTCTTTTTCAGTTAGTGCTAGTAATGAATAATTAATAGAATAATTAGCTAGTGAGTTATTGTGCTAACAGTGACGCTACTTTTGTTATTTTTAGAACAATGGATCAAAAATAATTTCATGCTTTAATTCTGCGCTGTTTCTTTATGGGCAAAAAATACCGTTCAAGCTAAGCAATGGCTGTGGAGATTCCGCTCTATCAGAAACAACAATAACACGTTGGTTTTGCTGACTTCAAACGTGGTCATAGAGACACCGATAATGCAGAACGCGGTGGAGGTTCAAATGAGGCGGTCGTTTTCAATGATCGAGAAGTGAATTTGCGTGATTTAGCAGTTAAAAATATCAAAAGAACGCGTTGGCTTTATATTGCATAAGCATTTGACCATGAGAAAGCTCTGCTTAAATTGGGTGCCGCGTTTGCTCACTGTTGACCAAAAACAAGAACGTGTTGATGATTCTGAAACAATGACAAAACTACATGAATTGAACTTCGAATTGCTCCCACATCCACTGTATTCGCCAGAATTGGCTCCCAACGACTACTGGCTATTCACCTCAGACCTCAAAAAAAAAAAAAAATGCTCGCCGGTAAGAAATTTCGCACGAATAGATTATCGCTGAAACTGAGGCCTATTTTGAGGCAAAAGAATAATCGTTCTACAAAAGTGGTATTGAAATGTTTGGGCGGCGCTGGAATGATTGCATTATTGCTCTAGATGGGGATTGCGTTGGTGAAAAAAGCTAATTTTGAAAAAAATTGTGTTTTCTTTGTTAGGCCTAGGACCTTTCAGCCCATGTGACCTTTCTAACTGATATCAATTAAATTTTGACCAAAATCTTGTAGGAAGAAGAGAATTAGACAAAAAGCAAAGAAAAAGCTTTTTCCAATAACTTTTACTATTTTTTTAGTAAACAAAGCATTTTCAGACCTCATGTTACTTCATTCTCTTTACGTGTTATGAAACTGATATTAATGCCAACACAAAGTCTGATTTTTTTATGTGAAATTTAAACCACTTACCAGTAAATGTAGGAAGATGTTTGTTGCATGGACTTATGCTGGTTTAATAATTAATAATATGAACCGATTTTTTCATTTTTTCAACTATATAGTTGATTGAAGAAACCTAAAATATGTTTTTAATAACTTATTAAGTTACCTGTGAATATAAAATGAAAATAAAAGATAGTTAGTTTATATGATTTAAATGATTATGTAGCATCATAATAGAATATAATTTTATTAACTATTATTTATTTATGTATGTATTGGTATAATTATAAAATTTTATATTGTATGCAATATAAAAGGCAAAACAAGAAAAATAGATTTAAACCCTTTACTTTAACTAAATCGGAATAAAAGAAAATAATTTTTTTATGTTATTGAATACTTAAAATACACAATTAATAAATTTTTAACAAATCTAATTAATAAACAATAACTAATAAAATAATTTGAATAGCCTACCGGACCATTGTTTTAAATACAACGTATAGAAAAAAAAAGCTGTCGGAATAAAACATAAATGCAGGTTTGCATAAATAAAACATATTTGAAATAAAATAAGAGCATATAAAAAATTTGAGGTTTTGTTATTCTTATTTATTGTTGAGTTAATTATTCGACTCTTATTTTTTCCTATTTGTTCAATATATTTTTTGTGATATTGGACTTAATTATTTGAATTAGCTATGGGATAGAGTATTTTTGTGTTATTATGTATTTGTTTATATAAAAAGTACTAGTTATTATTTTTCTTGCGATTTTTGTTTTTTTTTTTTAATTTTGGTTCACCACCACGTAAAAAAGTTTTTATATTATAATTTTGTTTTCTATTTCTGTTTTTTATAACTAAAGCACAACATTAGTTTTTGCACAGATATCGAAATAATTTGCTGTCACTAATGTTGCATTTGTATTTAATTTTAATATTCCAGAGGATATACGTACGTACTTAATATTTTTATTGATATATTACTAATAATAATCATATTCATTGTGTAATAAAAAGGCCTATAAGTTTATGAATTTTAACAAAATACTATTATTACTATTATTTGTAAAAAAGAAAAAATACTAAAGGAAAAGCTGCTTTCTCCTTCGCATATGATAAGTCGTGGTTGTTCTTTGCTGCTAATTTGTTTCCCTTATTACTGTAAATACATAGATGTATATTTTAAGAAATGCAGTTTCTTTTTTGTAATTATTGAATATGAAGTAAATTTCTTTTCTTAATAATTATTGTATATTGTTTTCCATTTTAGTTTGTTATTCTTATTTATACACAAGGTTCAACGTAATTTCCAGGGAATAAACCAGTTACACCATCCATAACACCTTCCCACCAACCATCATCGTTCTTTTTAAGAACATATAATACTGAACTCTCCTGAAAACTAAGTTCATCATCTTTGTCAGCATAATAATCATAAATTGCAACAACTTGAAATTAAAAAAATATATATTTTACGTTATTTTGTATGTTATTCAAAGTAACAATTACCTTTTTCAATATAGTTTTTGGGTACCCATCCAGGTAGATTCTGATCCTCTGGTACTATAGGAGCTAATTGACCTTGTCCAGCTGAATTGCGTGGTCTTCCAAAATCATGATGTTCTTCCTCTGGTGGGGGTGGCGGTGGCAAGGGTGGCGATTGTGAGCCAGGTCTAGCAAAATTCAAGCTAAAATGATTTCGACTAGAAATAAAATTCAACAAAATAGTTGTTAATAATAAAAAAAAAACGCGTTGAATATTAATTTTTTTTATATACAATATTACTAGCATATTCGTATAATAAAGATTTAAAAATTTCACCAAAACCAAAAATATTTGACGTGAATAATTTTAATATAAGTTTAAATATTATTAAGCTTTTGATAATTCTCAAATATGACTTCATATTTTTTATATCATATGGACCTAAAAAATCCCACCATAATTTAGTGCTGAGTAGTGAATTTAAAATATTTAAATGGCAAATCTATTACCAAAACCATATATTTATTTCAGCTGTAAATCAATAGATTTCTTTACCTGTTGCCATTTCTGCAGCATTGTAAAGATTTTTTTGCAAATAAATAAAACAACAACACGTTATAATATAAAACTTTTACACAAATCGGTTATTGGATACATCATAAACTTACCTATTGTGATTACGTCCCAAAGTGTGCATACCAATATGACTTTGTTCGGTGATTTCATGTTGGGAAACTGTCAAGGGAGAGGGCGGAGCTGTAATTCAAATAAAATCAATTAAAAACAATAACAAATATCTTATAAGAACATAAAAAGAGAAAACTTACGCGGCATACTATTACGATCATCGTATGTAGTAGGTGGTGGTGGTGGTAATGACTGCATCATACCAGCTGATGGTAAATTAACATGTGTTGCTATTTGTTGACTTGGCGGCATTGGTAAAGCACTGTAACCGGCAGCACGTTCATTATTAACAGAACTACCACCTATACCAGTACTACTAACGCCTGTAGCAGTAGTGCTCGATGAAGCCGACGATAAACGTTTCGGATGACCAATGGGATAATTGGGTGCATAATGTGAAGGTACTTGTGGTGGATTAACCACCGGTGGTGTACGATATTCACGTGAACTTTTCCCCAGTGTACCAGTGTTGCTAACTGATTTACCCAATGTACCAGTATTACCGCCACGTGACATTTGTGGTGGTGTTGGTGGTTTTGTTGTTGGTGGTGGTCCCACAGCCGATGGTTGTGCCAATGATTGTACAGAGCCATGTGAAGAACCACGATGTTGTTGTTTGGGGTTACGATTCATTTGATTCGTGTTGACACTATGCCCGATATCATCCAAAATCGAATAATCAATATCTTTGCGCACATATTTAATGGGTTTTTCGGGATTTATAGGAGCCACGATTTTAAATTGACGTGTGCTTACTTTGTTGGCAGTTAGTACTCCGATTTCTCTGTAAAGGTAAAAGAAATTCAATTATTTATAAGATGAAACAACATTTGTTATATCTTAGACTAGTATACTTTACACTGTTAAGAGTTTTCGGTAAGAACATTATTTGAAATGTTCGTAAAATGCAGTTTTCAATCAATAATAAAACTTTAGAAGCTTACCTTCTTGCCACTTTTTCCTTATGAATTTGAACCGTTTGGGCTATATGATTCATTTGTGATTCCATTTCACTTAATTGTTGTGCCTGCAACTCCAAAAGTTGCATGTAACTGTAAGCCAGTGTATTGATCTGATAAGCTACACTGGCCAACGACTGCGTTGTATAGTTTTTGGTAGCCTCTAAGGCGGCCTTCTTATTGTCGGCCCTATAGTAGGTATCCTCACAATAGTCAGCCACCCTTTCGAGGTTCGTATAGCTGTCGCGTAGACTTTGGCGTCCATCAGGAATTTCAGTGCGTATAAGTGATGCTAATTCGTCCATTATATTTTCACCCATGACCATAACACTATCGCAAGGGGGATTTTTAATTCTGTTGTTTCGTATTTACTGTTCCACTGGTAGACCTAGAAATGACAAAAACAATATGATAAACTCTCATACACATAAAATAAAAATATAGAGCAATTATTACAAAATAACGAAAACCACAAAGACAATTTTTATTACTTTTGTCTCTTTTTATTATTATTTTAAATAATAATAAACTCCGCTGCCTAGGGCGGTGACTAAGAACTGATGATGATGCTCTGCCACCGTCACATCCATAGACGTTCATACGACAGCAGCAAGAACAAACAAAAAAACATTAAGCATAGTGTATATTCAAAAGAAATATAGGCTAAACATTATGCAGCAGCACTCTGCCGACGCAGGGGTGCTACCTCGTATGGAGCAGAGGAAAAAATTTTTCGAACTTGTGTTTTGCATAAACAACAAACTTAGCACACATCATTATGTTTTATTTTATTTAACTCACTTTATTTGTTTATCGTTTGCACTTTTCCAATTAAATTTTCAATTATTTACTAAATTATTTGTGCAAAAATATAGGAAACCTTATTTTTCACATTTTCAACGTAGCAATTCTATAAATGACATCTGCATGTTAGTGGCAGAACTCAAAGCTGTCTATTAAAAATACGCCGTCAATGATAATGTTAAATGCTACACTGTCTATGTTGTGAAAATAAATTAACATAGCAATACGTTCTGTTATCGTTGCTACAAAACGGTTATATATAAATAGATAATGCAGTGTTTCATTTAAAGTTAACTTTTTACAATCACATATGTATTTGAATTAGTCTTTACTAATGAATATAAAATTTTGCGAATAAGAAAAAAAGTTACAGTAATGACTTATATGTAGTATATAAATTTGTTTAAGACACATTACAAATACAATGCTCATAAAATATTTTCCTTTATAAACGAGAAAACGGTCAATACTTAAGAAAATAAATTTATGATTTAAAAACTTAATATGTATGAGATTAAAATTACAATTTACCCAACTAAATTCTTATTGAGTTGAAGTAAAAATATACTCTCTAAATTATCTAAACTTATTTTACTTTTGTGTTTT
Source organism: Wohlfahrtia magnifica (assembly GCA_023159175.1). Classification (NCBI taxonomy): domain Eukaryota; kingdom Metazoa; phylum Arthropoda; class Insecta; order Diptera; family Sarcophagidae; genus Wohlfahrtia; species Wohlfahrtia magnifica. The sequence goes on from JAKWBJ010000054.1 coordinate 4,886,572, forward strand.
GTTAGCAGAACGGGTAGGATGGTAAATACTCTATTGACTGTTGTTTGTGTAGCTGGGGCAGCCAAAGCGATTTCTGCTAATCTTGCCATCACTGGATTCTTGTAGGCTATTGTTTTCCAATAATCTAAAATGTTAGCATGAAACGGTAGTCTTTCATCAAATTGTAATTGTTCAAGGGCTTCTTCGATCGATTGACTATCTACGGACTCTAAAGAAACTGTTCCATTAATTAAAATGGATTGTAAGACCATTTTCATTTTATTATTTATACCCATATTGGCAGCCATCTTTTTCTCCAACTTTAAATATCGTTCATTAACTTTATTATCGTATTGTTTTGTATTTTTCCCGGATATGTTTTCAGTTTTATCAAGCGATTTTAATTTATTAAATATATCAAGTAGTTGCGTCTTTAAAAGAAGAAAATAAATTAAAATATAAATTAAGTAAAGTAAATACTTTTAATTAAAAATATAAATTTCTATTATAGAAGCTACTCTAATACATATGTATTTGCACTTACAATGGCCATTTTCTTTTGCTTATCATTTAAGTGCATAGATCCCATATAGCAAAATCGTGGATCCAAGTATAACGCGGCCAAAAACGAAGCATTTTCAAATAAATGTACTTTGCGTTTACGTAGCGCTTGCAATAAATATAAAGCCAGCTCATTGCTTATAGATAACTCCTCTAAATCACCTTCGCACACCAGCCAATCCCTATAAAGGTCTCCCATTATGAAGGGATTAGATTGCAGGTTTAAAGTTGTATCAATAACTGGTTTGAAACTTGTTACAAATTTGCTAATGAAAATCCAATCTATTTCCACATGCAACTCAGCATTATGTTCGATTTGTTCACGTATATCAAGTAAAGATTTTATCATATCATAAACTGAAATCCAGCTATTGGTATTATCAAGCATGGGAATGGGTTTAAGGTTATACTGAGGCATACAGTTACGCAAAGCTTTGGCCGCATCACGGCTCTGACTTATGTTTTCATGTAATTGTTTTATAATATCACATGCCACAAAATGTAAAACATGTCCAGTAAATTGCTCATTCATGTGTTGACAGTAGTCGGGGGTTAAATTTTGATTGGAATTTTGTGTCTCCTCATCCTTCAGATAACCGTTAGCTTTTCTAATATTACTTGTGTAGTCCTTTATTATGGCGAATACTTGATTTATGTCAATGTCGTAGCTTTTTAAGGCTTTTAACAGCTTACCCTTTAAGACGGGTGCATTATGATCATCCAATAATTCGAGTGCGCCTAAAGTAAATATCTGGATTTCAAAATCATTTAGAAATTGAATATGAACTAACATCAAGTTTGTTGGTTGATAGGCTATGTCTAGTTTCAAATAAATTAAACGATTTGACGCAAGGTGTTTAATTTTATCACGTAAACTTTTAATAGCAGTATCCAAGTGTTGGCATATAGCTTTACTTTCTACACCAACAGTTTTGTCTGGGCTCCAAGACTGTAAAGCTGCCTGCAAGTTAGAGCCCTCATTGAAATCGTTTAATGGTATATTTAAAGGAGTCTTCCTAGTCAACATACACTGTAAAGTGGCAGCATCTTTATGACAATCTATGGAAAGTATTTGTATATTATGAATTTGACAATCAGATACTAAAGTTTTTGAGGTCAATTTCTCATTTACATTTTGGTTTACTGCTTGGCTGATTGCAGGACTCACTTCGTCTTGGTTAATACTTAATTTGCGCGTTTCAAGTTGTTGATATATTTTATTGCCACTCGGTGTACTGACAATTGTTATGGCAGGTCTTGATTCACAATCAAGTTGATATTCATTAATCCAATCGTAGTCATCAACATTAATTACACTGCCCATGGTGGTGGATGGCTTGTTGGTCTTTGACTTTTTGTTTATCTTTCTTGGTGTATATGCTGAATCATTCAAAATTTGTTTCTTCGACTTTTTCTTTGACTTAATTGTTGCATCCAATACAGTGTCATGTATTTGCTCATAGTGACGCTTTATATTGCCCATAATATTTTTCAAGACTTTGTCACAGACAAGGCATTTGGCATACCTGGCATCTTCCTGTATTGCAACTAAATTTTTTTGATCGTAGATTTTAAAGCGTCCCATTGTGTTTTGTTGGTTTTACTATAGTTATCTTAATATCTTGAATTTTATTAATACCGTCTTAGTACTTTATCAGCATTTTAATCGTAATAGTTCTTATTCTTGACCTTTTTTCTTTTAAAATTTTCTTTTTTAAACAATAAAAACTACAATTTTCCTTAAATAAACTTCAATTTTTTGCAATGTTTTGTTTCGGTATACGTCATAGTCAAACAAAATCAACGCCGTCAATTAGCAATAAAATGGGAAATTTTTTTTGGGAATTCAATTCCTAAACATTCTTGATGGGACTAAATTGCTTCAAAATTGTATTTTTCGAAAGGAGTTTCATTATATATTCACACAAATGAATTTTTAATATGCAAATATTTTTAATTTCTCTTTTAAAGCAGCCTTTATGCTTGCATAGAAAAATTCTCCTTCAAAGTCCTTGTTGGTTAGGATAGGTAGAAAAGGCAGTGCTCCACCCAGAAACCAGATATACTTAGGTCCCTTGTGGAAATGTTTAAGGAAGAAATAGTTGCGAAAGAAATATAGATATCAGAAAAGTAGTAACACCCTGCAACGACCACTTGCTAGTTTGTAAAAGAGAAAAGTATTTTGTGTCTACCAGGTCACATTGAAACAAAAAACTGTTACCACCAATTATCAGGCAGAATTAAATAATTTTTTTATTGATGCACTTGTAGGGGTCATTTGGCAATACAGTCTTTCATAACAGCGGCGGAAAAAAGTACTCAGACAAACCAAAGTGGTCTTGGCTCAACTCGGACTAGGATCGTTGTCGTGTAATGGTATTAGCCTATAATAATTTCATAAGACTGGTTGCCCACATAGTTGAAGAGTTTAAGGCATCAAAAAAGTCATAGCTTGCAGCTTCAAATCAAATTAGAGCAAAGCTGCTTATACAAATTTTGTTAAGTTCATTCTAAAATAAGAGTGATTTTGAAATCTAATTTGTATGTTATTAATTTAGCAAAGGATATACATAATCTTTTTTTTTAATAAAATATATGTGTTCATTTAAATACCCAGTACACACAACAGCCCATATAAATTTCGTTAGATCGTTTGCCACCATAGTTGAAGAACTTAAAGCATCAAAACAAGTCATAGTTTACAGCTTAAAATTAAATTAAGACAAAGCTGTTCTATAAATTTTGTTAACCTATTTGCATCAAAAATGACTCTATGTGGATTTATCCGATCCCGGAGATAATGGTAAAATTTTGTTTGCGGATTATGCAGTCAAATGATCAAAACGGGTTAAGATCATTCTAAAATACGAGTGGAACTAGAACTAAAGTTTGTATGTTATTAATTAAAGAATGGGTTTATATAATCTTTGTTTTTTTTTTTAACAAAAAAATACATGTGTTTCATCCAAATACACAGTACACACTTCATATGTATAGATCATTATCAAAAAATATTGCTTACAAATGCTTCTTTTTTATACAACTTAAAGCTAAAAATGACTTAATTCGAATTTGGTTTTTCTTACACAAGCTGCGCTTATCTATGCGAAATTGGGCACACCAATAACAATAATAGTTCAGAGTTCAGTATGTTTAAAAATAGTTTTCTCAATGTTCTCTTGTATTTTTTCAACTTTACGTGATTGCTTTTTTATAGTGTCCTCCATATCTTCAAAACGATTCGACTTATCTTGATGTTTTTCATTTTTGTATTTTTCTTTTTGTAAAGCATGCTCAGCATGCAAATGACGTAACTTGAGAAGGCGTGATTCAAAATGGTGCAGTTCACTTTTTATGGACGACAATTCCTTATCGGTAAAGTTGCTGGCCTGAGCCACACGCCATAGACCTTGAACTTTTGGCTCTATGAAATCTTGACTATGAGGACCGGAAGAGACTAAACGTTCTAAACGATCATAATGATCTTTAAGACCACGATGATGTTCACGAACTTCATTAATATGATTTTCATATTTCTTGGCTGCCGAAACGGGTGTCTCTATTTCATTTTCGTTAGGATCATGGGAGATCATGTTAAAGTTTTCCAATTCATCTTCATTAATAGCATCTGTATGAAAAGTGGTGGGGGGTGAGGAAGATTGTTATAGGTTAAAATAATTTTAAAATAGATATGATATAGAGATGTTGTTGCTCACTTTCATGTTTATTAACATCTACGTTGGAGCCAATATTTTCCAATAAACTATAATATACATCAATTTTGTCCTGATGATGTTGGAATTCTTGTTTTAAAGAATTTAACTCTTCCGCAGTAAAACCAGAGACTTCAGCCTTCTCCCACAACTTATTCAACTTCTTATCTTTGAATAAGCTTTTGTTAAGATGACGTTCTTCTGGATCATGGAATTTCTTGTATGGCTTAACCTTCTCCTTATCTTCGGTTTCTTCGAAATGTTCCAATAGATCGTAAGAGCTCATTATGCCGATAAGTTTACCTCTCAATTCGTTCTCCTTAAGGCCATCTTTATCTTTGTGTTGTGAATTCAATTGTTTCCAGGCGATTTCCTCTTTGTCATGTATTTTAAGTTCCATATATAGGGACTTCAATTTCGGTTCAGTCAATCTCTGTAAAGGAAACTTGTAGTGAAAATTAGACATTGGCTTCAATATAATTACTTACATTTTGTGCCTTAGCCCATACTAAATTTAGTTTTGCCATTCGAAATGGTCTCTGCAGAGTCCGAAAGTCGGGATCATACGTCTCAGATTTCACTTCTTTAAAATGTGGTTCATTTGCTTCTTTTGAATACTTTTTTGCCTTTTTATCTGCAAATGATCCAGCAGAAAGCAATAATATAGCAATTATCAACAAGTTTACTTTCAACATGTTGAACTATCAAACAATGATCTATTTTTAGCAAATATTTCAAATTTTGCTTGCACTCCAAGTATTAATTTCAGTCGACTAACTGAGATAACAGTACTAATAATACCGTATACATGTAATTTACACGTATTGCCAGACTTTAGTTAAGCTAACATTCCCGTTAGTTTGGGACATAAATATTTCCAATATGGAAATAACACTGTCTTATCATTTTTTATTTTGACAAATATAACTGTTTATAGTAATGTTAATTAAGCAATTTGAATAAAATTCTGGCGCAAAGAATGCTTTTGTTTCTGTGAACCAAGTTTTAAACTGAGAAAACTAAAATATATACATAAATCCGTAACAAAAAACCATGCTCTAACTCCGATGTTTATTAAATCAACGGCGCATTTAGGCCGCCCATTACGTGTTGGTTGGCTTAATATATAGTCGGTCGATTTTGTTGTGTGCGGTTTATTTTTTACAGATATTTATAAATAAATTTAAATACTAAGTGTTAAGCGGTTGCAAGTCTTTTTTACAATTTATTGTTATTTATGCAAATTACTCGCACATTGTAATTATTTATAAGTAAAAGGAAAAAGATGGCTACGTTACCGCCACGCAAAAATCCCACTCCAACTCGTATATCTAAACAACATTTAACGCCTCTTCAAACTTTACTTCAGATGGGCTTCCAAAAACATAGAGCGTAAGTTTTCCTTTTCTTTATTAATACGATTGATCTTAATTAAATAAAAGGAATATGTGAAAAATATATAAAATACGGTTTGGTTCTCTTATTGATTTTCTCCGGTGCTCCATTGTTGTGCTTTTTTATTACATGTGTCATTCACCTTCGATTGATAACATTTATTGGGGTAGGGAAGTATTGCCAACCATTAAGGCATGTGCGTACGGTACCAGTAAAATTTGAAAATTGTTTTGAGCTCAATATTTTCAAATTTCTTGATTATATTGTTTTTACGTGGACATATTGTGACCAATGTATTTAAAATAACTTTTGCTAAAATTATTAAAGAATAATTTTTGATAGGTATTAAGGAACACAAAATTCTCTTAATTTAGACTGAGAATTGATTTTGTATATTTTGATAACTTGTATATTTATTATAGAAAAAAATATTCTATTTAACATAAAAAATTTTTATTGATATTTTATAGGGAAAAAGCTTTAGCATCTACTGGTAACCGTGGGGTACAAATTGCATCGGATTGGCTTTTGGCTCATGTTAACGATAATACTTTAGATGAATGCACACCACGTGAATATATATTATATGCATGTCCCACAGGACCATTTCTACAACAACTTGAAGAATTTTGGACAAAATCGCGACAAGTATGTGGATGGAATGGTGCACACAACTATGTGCCACATATAACTTTAGTATCCTTTTTTAAGGTAAACTTGAATAAGAAAAACTTAAATTTGTTTTACACTGATATTACTATTTCTAACAGGCTCCAGACGAATGTTCTCTGCAATTATCAAAAGCTTTAAAACAAGTTGTTGATATGACTGGTGCTTTATTAGATCGCCCCATTAAATTGGAATTGTATATGAGCCAAAACTTTATGGGGTTTTTTGTTGCGGAAGATGATGCAAATTATTTAAAGCGCTTGGCGTTGCAATATGTTAAGGAAGTTTCTAATTCAAGTATGTTAATATGTCTTATTTAAATATTTTATACAAATTTTGTAAAATGGTTTTAAAATGGTTGCGTTAATAATGGTTTATTTCTGTTCTATTTTTTCTTTCATTTTATTTTTCTTTTATCGTTATATTTTTCATTATAACGCCAACTAAACAAAATGGATGTGATACATTGTTTTTTTTTTTTTTTTTTTTTTTTTTGTTATTATATTCTGACATAATAATACTAATTTTCTATTATTAATACCTGGTGTAGTAATTAGCGATACTTATGAGCAACTTGATGCCATAGTTGCCTGTTTTCCTTGGTGTGGTGCTGTTTCATCGGGTAATCGTTGCATACCGCGAAGCAGTCGCTGTAAGCTAAATTTGTTTAAATTAAATCGAACTATTTCTTCTCTTTTTTTTTTTTTTTTTTTTTTTTTTGTCCGTACTAGATACCGTCATCAATATTGATATAAGTAAAATTAAACATTTACTAATCTTTACATCACATTTTTTTAGTTTTCATGTATAAACGAGCCTTTTTGTTTTTCATTAATACACTACGGTTACATGACTTGCAGTAAACATGTACTATATATACTTATCAATTTTTATATGATAAAAAAATATCTAGTAATTAGCTTTTATTGAAATCACATATATTTTAGTTTTTTAAGGCATATAAATAACTAATTAAAAATTCAATTTGGGTTAGTCATTTGTGATATTATTAAACTGAATCTTGTGTTTCTGAAGCAACAATTTATTATTGTTTTATTAACTAAAACAGCTATAAAGAAAAATAAACTGACCAACAATAAATTTGTCAACTTAATGCAGTAACGGGTATACAATATTAATTTCCGATGGTTGGCTTATAACAGTTTTAAAACATAATTCTTGTGCAAATATTTCCAAAGAACAATATTTATTTAAATTTTCTTTATGTGCTAGCGTAGCATATGTGTGAATTGTATGTACTGTTATAATTTATAACAAATTAGAAAAATATGGTAATAAGATTCAACTTATATCGGGTCCTACAAAAAGTCTGCGTCGTTATTTTAAGTTTTCTTTAATGAAAATCAATTTGAATCTAGTACATATATGTCCACATTATTTGTGTCCTTTTTCCGTATTTTGGAAAGCTTCATAATTTCATCGGTGTAGTACTTTTCTAATATATTGATGAGAAACCAATTGATTTTTAGTGGCTTTTCTGTTGGTAAATATTTTATCATCAGTTTGCAGACATCGAAACAAATGCTAGTTAGACTGTGTAAGTCCGATCTATACGTTGGATTCAACAAAATTTTAAAGCCACGTGCCTTCAATTTTTTACGGGCCATCAAAGATATGTGTCGCATTGTCAGAATGGTACACAACATCATTTGCTTTGGACATTTCTCGTCGCCCTTTATTGATTGCTTTGTTTAAGGGGACGAGTTTTAAACAGTACAGATTAGACTTAATAATTTCTCCAGGTTGTAACTGCTTTAATATACTATATTAGTGTTTGACCGTCGCATTTATAATTTGTTCGCCGTGTTTGTTTTTATATTAAAAAAACATACTTGTTTATCAGAATCGTCACCATATAGTGACAAGAAGTTGTGGATACTTTTTATATGACCCAAAATAGTTGTTTATCCAATTAGCCAATCAATATTCAGTATTAAAAAAAAAAAAATTGGAACTCAAAACAAGATACTTCATAATATTTTTAGAAAAAGTAGTTAATTAAAACTTAATACATTTTCTATGAAAACCAGTACATGTTTGCCTACATGTAAACCAGTTTTTTCAATTTCAATCACCGCTATTCTACGTTTTCCTTCGAATCAAAATTATCTCCGTTTTGCGAATTTTGTATTCTACGTTACAATTTCATTCAGTTTCTTTCGAGTTGCTAAAGTTGTGACGGAGATTACCGATTTTTTTTTTTAATTTACTATTTGACAAATATTAATTATTAAATTCGAAATGAAGATATAAAAAATGTTAGAAATTTAATTAAAATATAATACGTTCCTACGCTTTTGAGGACATTATTGCCCTCCTCTTTTTATTTCGATTTCGTTTTTTTGAAATACCAATTTTCGTAATCGAAATGTTGAATTGAGGTGATTGAGCTACATTCGAAATAATGTTAAAATATTGTTGCAGTGGCTTACTGTATTTTTTTCTAAGTTTTAAAATTAATCATTTACAAGTAATGATAATAACCTTATAGCGCTCGAAGTAGTCGTTATGATATTTCGAACTTTTGCAAATGACTTCGACAAATGTGATAAAGGGCTAATAAGGGAACATTTTATTTAATTCTTTTCGGTACAATTCTCTATTTAGTAAAGTGAAAAGGTATAGCGGCTATTAAATTTAATATTTTATAATGCTCAGCGCTAATACATAGATTTTTATGCGAATACTAATATTTGAAGAAAAACACCTTTCAGTCATTGTTGTAATATATAAAAAACATCTGCAAGCCTTAAAAAACTGCCTTATTTAACAATCATCTTTTTTAAAGACAGATTTTTGTGTACGCATTGTATGTATATTGTACACTATTTTTCACTATACTATACACTATATTGTATTCTACACACACAATTCGGTTATGAGCTCTTAACATTTCTTTTTTGGTTTTAGTAGCTATTATAATATTAAAAGAGTAAGCACGCCAAAACTTTTCATTTTTAATTTAAATAATATATATTCTATATATATAATATTGTTTTCATATATATGTATATATGATAAATAGTTTGCTTAATATATTTACATATATATTTTTGACACTTTCTTCGATTATTATTTGTTCTTTTCTTTTCATATAATTCAATAAATACACTATAACTAAATAAACTTTAAATATTTCAACAACTATAACAAAATCAAATGAAATACTATGAAATGAAAAACTATTAATTAATCGAAACGTTATAAATGAAATAAATAAAAATAGCGATTTCTTTGGAACCACATGTGAAATCATTGCACCTGACTTTAGCGTATCAATTTCCGCAGAATCAGTTTAATGCACTAAAAAATTTAGTGGAATCACTAGACGCATCGTGTGCCTCCAATTGGGAGCTACGTCTTTATTCGCGTGATCCCAGATTGGCAACAAAACAAGTACATATTACTATTTTTCTTTGTTTTTTTTTTTCGTTTTCCTTTTTTCTTTTTGTTTTACATCCGAATTCGTTCTCGTTCTTTTTTTTTTTTTTTTTGCAAATTTAACCTTAACCCAGTAAAGTTTTTTTACTCTTTTTTGCGTGTTTTTATTTTGTGCAGCAATATATAAGTAAATATACAATAGAGTTTTGGTTTTGTTTTTCTCTATTTCTCTACTTTGTTTTCGTTTGTGGCGGCAGGTACATAAAGTTGTTTATCCACACAGTCCACATGAAATAGACGAATTGGAACTACGTATTGGTGATTACATTTATTTAAATAGTGACGCTGTTGACAATTCATCGGATGGTTGGGCTGAAGGTATATCCTGGTTAACCGGTGCTCATGGTCATTTGCCAGTTAATTATACCGAACGAACAGCTGAATCAGATGCTTGGACTTTACATCGTGTTGTGCAATTGTCAAAATCAATAACACCTTCATTGACATCAGCTGAAGAGTGTGATATGGTTGATGGCCGTAGCATTTCTACAGAAACAGAAGAACAGCAATCACGTCATCATCGGGACTTTCCACATAGTAAGTTGTAAAGAAGAAAAAAATGCCTAAAAATTATAAAAAATTTTAAATTTTATTTGAAAGTTGGTTTACATTCGGCAGACTTAATTGAGGGATCATCGTTTAACGAAGA